>OX595992.1:1417959-2126938 GCA_951394045.1 Nitzschia sp. DOCU1
AATGCTATCTTGCCAAAAGTCAGCGCCGAAATTCTGAAAGCGTAACAACACACATGCAAATGATAAGCCCTTTCTTTGTCCTCACCCCCAGAAAACTTCCGTTCAGAGCGGTTCACGCGGTGCAGGCTGTAAATGTTTCATGATTTTCGGCCTTGTGCCTAATTGTAATTTTGTCGATCCACGTGGACGAACCACGAATCAATCGGCGCGCCACGGGAATCGTGTGATGATGCGCGAGCCTATCGTACGTATTTTTTTATCGTAACGTACACACGTAAACGACCCATCACCCGTGATCGTTGCAGTCCGTAGTAGTAGTAGGTAGCTAGCTAGAGAGGGAACCACATAAATTTCTGTGTTCTTGACTGCCTAATTGGCTTGGAAGGACACATACGATGTTTTCTGCTTGGCACCTCGGCAGAAGTGGGAAAGACAGTCGTAGATATGATCCACTCTAGAATTTTGTGTCGACCTACTAGCTAGGTAAGTAGTTGAGAGGAGTCGCTGATCATAATTTGAATATCGGCACCACCACGACTTTAATAGTCCCCCGCCCGTGAGGAGAGTGGTGCGCTCCTACAGCCACCGAAAAAACTTTCTCCTCCTTCTTGCCTTCAACGTGTGATATCATAGCATGAAGTGCAACAAATTACAATTATCAACGGTCGGTAGTAACCCATCCCATGATCGTCTCTGTGGGCGCCGGCCGGGGGCGGTGTGCTGCAGGAGGCTAGCGGTGCTGCTGAGGAGTCGTGAGACTCAGCTGGCTGTCCAGGTAGCAGCTTACCGTTCCGGCGATTTGGTGAGATCGTTCCTTTCCAATCGTCCAGTTAGCTACTAACTAGATAGCGAGCACTTTTCGCTGCTTCAATAGTAGTTACCCAACAGTTAGGAATTGAATTCGTGGGTTGGGCCAAAAAGGGAAAATCCGTTCGGGTTAGTCGAAGTGGCACGTCTGAAAGATGAAAGCTATCCATCATCATCAGACCCGACATGCAATCGTTATCCCGTCCCTCACCTTGAAAAGGTCATAAATTCTACCAGGAGCTAACAACACATCGAACGGCGCTTAGTTCCATTCAACTATTGATAGGGGGTGTTCAATCAATCTTAACTGTATTATAATGTCGAAATTTTGGAAAGGCGACTCGGATTCGTCGTCGTCGAGCTCCGACGACAATGGCCAAGCGTCAGCGGACGGCTCATGGGACGATGGAGATCAAGGTGTGTCGGTACATCAAGACTTCCCTACCGAGTCATCGTCGACCGATCAGTTCGCTTCAAGTATTTCCCCGGATATGACTTGGCGTGCTATCAAGAACCAACAGATTTTTCGGGGTCCTCTTCAGTCGACAAATGCCAAGCCGCCAAATTGCACACGTCTCGTCTGCATCAGTGACACACACAGCCATCACCGGCAAATATCATATCTTCCTGCAGGAGATGTATTAATTCATGCCGGTGATTTCTCTCTTCGGGGTGAGCTTCATGAAATCGAGGACCTGTGCGAATATTTCAAGGGGATAGCCGATTCCTACGAAGAAATTATCGCAATCGCAGGGAATCACGATCGGGTATTGCATTGCGAACATTATTTGCAGCATAATATGATGAGAGGTGCCGACGAGGAACACTGTAAAAAGGCAGAAGCGTGTATTAAAAAACGCTGCGTCTATCTCAAGGATTCTAGCCACAAATTGCAATCCGGAATGGAGGTGTATGGGTCCCCTTGGACACCAGAATTTTGTGGGTGGGCCTTCATGCTGGACCGAGGCGATCCCATTCGAGAAAAATGGCGTCAGATCCCAACCACTACCGACGTATTGATTACTCATGGCCCACCACTTGGGCGAGGAGATCATGTTCCCCATGCCGGCAATGTTGGGTGTTTTGATTTGATGCAAGAGATACAGCAACGAGTCATGCCTCGCGTTAACATTTTTGGCCACATTCACGAAGGGTATGGATCAACGTTTGATGGGACAACTCTGTATGTCAATGCAAGTTCGGTCGACATTCGATACGTTCCACTTCAATTCCCGGTCGTGATTGATCTCCCACATGACCCATCAATGCCAGCTATGGTTGTGCCGCCTGTCGACAACGGAACGACCTTGACCGACATTGCCAACTTGTGCGAAGGCAACGGATGGTCGTCCTTGAAATCGTCGCTGGATGGCTATGATTTGGAGGATCTCATGAAATCGCATTCGAATACTTTTTCGTTGCTTGATCCGAGAGCTTTCATCTCACTGTGTGGAAGCCTCCGGTTGAAGCGACAAGGTCAGGTGGAGCTCGCCCAGGCCTTGAGGGCTGTTCACGCACTGTCGTTCCCGCGATAGATGCGTTCTGAAGTAGAGTAGTAACTGAGAAAAGTGTTCGGCAAAATTTCTGGACTATAGTATAGCTTAGGAGGGTCCAACGAAACAGGTATCGGACGCATCAGTGCAAGTCGGGCCCATGTGTTCCAGCAACTGAAATGCGATTGAGACCATGGCAAGGGTGGACACGAGATCTTGAACGGCGGTTATCATGAGACCGCTCCAGTTGTCAGCGTTGTGTTCGAGGAGAAATGTAAAGAGTAGCGGTGCGACGGATCCCGTTACAGCAGCCGTCACAATACTGACGAACTGCGCGGCCGTCACCACCAATCCCAACCGAAAGTTCCAGCCACTCAAAACACAGGTCAGAGCACCCATCACAGCACCCATTCCGAGTCCAAGACACGCAGCTGTACCAACTTCTTGGCGAAGCCATTGACTAAAGTTCTTCATGGTAACCAGACCTGTCGATACAGCACGGGCAGTTAAAGCATTGGATTGAAGGCCGACATTGCCCGATATTGCGCAACACAGGGGAAGCATGCCCATCAAGAGGTGATACGAGGATCGTCCAACCAAGGAGCAAAGTCGGTCACTTCCACCGGATACCGCTAATAGCACAGGAATCTCCAATGCTAAGGTAGCCGCTAGCGCCACCATTCGGCCTGGAAAGGCGCGTTGTAATAGCGAGCTCTGTATGTACTTTTGCGAGTCTTGCTTTTGCAAAGTAATAGTCGCGGTGTTGTCACTGCGTACATCGTTCGTGTTTCCGATACTCGTCGATGTGACTTTGGTGGCAGCCCGAGAGCTAGTCACGATTTCCGAGGGAATATCGGGAATCACCAAAGGTTCCGTCTCCAAACCTTCGCGCTCATTCCTAAACGCGCCATTGGGCTTTCGAGTAGTCATACCATAGTCCGATGGCGAGCCTGGGCGAGGTTGGAGGTCATGTTCCGTCCGCGGTCGAAATGGTGATCGTTCCATACTCAGTTTGCTTCCAGGAGACCACATATCATGCGCGCTCAAATTTTGGATAGAGGGAAAGAGCTCCGTTGTGGGTGATGCTGGAGCGTTCTTGTCATAATCAAAACCATCCAAGTCGAAATCCATCTTGTCCGGCATGGACACGGACCTGCGGACAGGAGGGGTTGTTGGTCCGTTGTTGCTTCGTCGCTGGGTGTTGACCATGCCTGGTCTGATTTGGCGATTGACCACACCGGTATTGAGCGTTGCCAGATCCGACCAATCTTCGTGACATTGTTCATCCATGGCTATTGACGACCTCAAGGAAAGGACCGGGAGTTGATTTGCAGAGATATCCCGTCGGTCTTGATCCAGGGAACTGGCCATGTCTGGAAGTGGTGACAACATGGTGTCGTCGTGACCAAGCTCACTGGGTGGATTAGCAGTCACACTGACGCTACCCTGATTTGAGCTCACCGACGCAGTTGCCAGCGGGTCATCGATACTTTGTTGGTCGTCTGCATTCTCGGAAACAGTGGGCTGGACACTCTGGTTGCCGCTAAGATACGACATGGATTCCATGGCAGTAGTAGGCGTTCCTTGGCTTAAAGTTCCAGCGTGATCCAGTCCGGGACCACCAAAATCCGAAACAAGCTCAGCCACAAAGGAGGAGGCCGACAAGTCATCGCGTTCTGAGGGCGGAGCATTCTGCTGACTGACTTCTTCAATGGCCGCCAGTTCTTCGATCTCTGCTTGTGTCAACCCAAGCACTCGAGGTTGATCCGTAAGCGGACTTTCGGGGGGCATGTCAGGTGCCTCCTGGTCCGACGGATGAATAACGTCGTCGTCGACCGTCAAGTCGGGCGTGTTTGGTTCTGGTACACCTAGATCTGAGAGACGAGTTACTTCCGAAGTGACACAATCCATGGATACATTCGCCAGATAATTTGAACCCTGTGCAGGCGTGTTCATGCCATTGGAAGCATCCAAGTCAAACCCATCCCTTGCCCGCGGGGGAGTCGCCAAGCCTTCTGGCATGGACTCCTCCCCCACTGGCAGATTGTGTGACGGATCCATTTCAAAGGAAACACTCCGATCTACGTTGGGCGGTCGCAAATTGTTACTGCTGCCATCATCCGCTGAATCAGCAGTTCCCACCACCACAGGTTCCTGTAGGAAGCGTTCCATGAGAACTCCCTGATTCTGAGAATCTCGTTTGCTACTTGAAATCGGGTCGCGGTTAGCATCTTCCTCCATGATTGTGCCTTGCTCTTGCAGAAATCGTTCCATTGTGTAGTTCATCTTGTGCCCGTCATCTTCCAGGAGCACATCGACAGGTCCCACCTCGCTGCCTTCGCCGACTGTCCCTGCTACGCTCCCGTTTTCCCGCATCATGGTATCATGATCTCCACCGTCCGAACCTTCCTCTCCTTCTGCCAGACTCTCCTCGGGGCCAGCCCCGTTGCGCAGAGCAAACTGTCGTTTCAGACGCGCCCGTTCCGTTTCGACGCGCCGCTGACGTTCTCGTTCTACGAGCTTCTCCTTCAACGTGGGTTCCTCCCGAAGAGGAGGCGCGACAGAAGCAGCCAGCCCTTCATCGGGTGCAATCGTAGTAACACTACCCGTAGTGGCTGCAGAAGCCGCCGCCATTGCCACATGTTCCCCATCGCCGTCCAATACCGACGACGAAACGCGAGGATAAATGTCATGGTCGGTTTCAACTTGACGACTCCAGTTATCATCGTCATTGTCCTCTGTCGAGGCCGTCGTATGATATTTGTCCCCTTCTTCACTCATTTTGTCTCCATCCAAAATCAACGACGTCGAGTTGGACAAGATTCCTCGGTCACTAACATCGGTTTGCACTTGACGGCTCCAGGTATCCTCGTCGCCGTTTTCCGCCAGCATGCTGCCGGGGGACTTTGGAGCGTTCAGTCCTTCCATTTTGTATCTTTTTGCACACTACAGAAGAGTATTCTACTTTTCCACTACCGACAGAACTTAGTCTGGAACGTAGCAAAATGGATAGAAGTAGATGGGAAGCACCCACATCAATCCAACCGCGTGGAAATGATGGACGGTCTTCCTTCTCGACTTCACTTTCCCGCTGTGACAAGAGAGGCGTCTATTTACTACCAATCAATCGATGTAATGTGTACGAGCTGCTGCCGGCGCGCACGGCCTGCCGGCATTATCATCTTTTGGGGAGTATGACTTCTTCGATCGTTTGCTGTTTCGACGACTCGGTCGACTTTCACCTTCCCAAAGATTTTGAAAAGATATCTTTTGTGGTCGAACATAAGTTGTCGACCATGGCAGTCCGAGCTTTGAGCCACCCTCGCATGATTTTTGGCTTGCAGCGCACCACAATAACCACATCGCCTGTCATCTTTGAAAAATGTGCAACCGATCTCCGAGATTGCTACCGGAGTTTTTGTTGCTGTGCTTGATTTTCTTGGTTGCATCCGTCAATGGCATTATGACGACTGCCAACACGAACAACAATCGCTTTGTGGGATTTGATCTAGGGTACGTGCGCTTTATACATTGGAAGTTGCATTGCCTTTTTAGTGAGTATCCATCTCAACCATCTTTTTCATTTCCATTAGAACCTCAGGGGCACGTATTTCCGTCATTGAACCTACCCAAGACGACAAAGGCGGCAGTTCCTACACAGAAGTTTACACACAAGCACTGGCATGGGGCGAGGATGGCATTGGTACCTATGATGATGCAAATGCTTGGATAACAGCCATTGAAACCTTATTAGAGGGTGCTGCCTCCAACAAATGGAAGGGAGGAGGAGGAGGCTTGGAGAGTATAAGATCCATTTGCGTATCTGGGACATCGGCGAGCTGTGTCGTGGTGGACCGAGAAACCCAACAATTGACCCGATCTCCACGCATGTACAATTATGATATATTGCTGGCAGCGACAGAAAGTGGTGATTCCTCTGCCGAGCAAGCGGCCAAGAAGGCTATGGATCTTTTGGATCGGCACGCCCCGCCACGACACACAGCGAGGGCAAGGACGGGTTCCCTTGCCAAGCTCTTGGCGTGGGCCTATGAATCGCCTTGGACCGAAACGGAAACACTGTGTCATCAATCTGATTATATATCGATGCGATTACTGTCCCAGACAAAGCCTGTGAAAAGTGACTGGCACAATTGTCTCAAGCTCGGTTATGATGTCCGCGAAAAAATGTGGCCAGAATGGGTAAACACTTGTTTGCAAGAGGCTGGTATTCCAAATCCAATTGCAAACGGGCAGGGAGTGATTCCATTGGAGGTTTGTTCTCCTGGGATGCCCTTGGGGACCATAGATAAGAAGATGGCGAATCGATTCGGGCTTGCGCCAGATACAGTGGTCGTGGGAGGAACTACTGATTCCAATGCTGCTTTCTTTGCCGCCGCCGGGACAACTCCGTCGTATGGAACCGCAGTAACGTCGTTGGGAAGTACGTTGGCGATGAAGCAACTTTCTCAAACCTACGTTGAGGATGCAGACCGAGGAGTGTATAGTCATCGATTCCCCAACTTTCAAAATCCAAATGAAGAAGCGTGGCTCGTAGGTGGAGCGAGCAACGTTGGTTGTGCCATTTTGCGACAGTTGGAGTTCAGCAATGAAGAGTTGGTTGCGCTGAGTGCATTGACTGACCCCATGAAGGACAGCCCCTTGACCTACTATCCATTGACCAAGGTCGGAGAACGTTTTCCCGTGGCCGATTCAACCAAGGCGCCCATTCTTGAGCCGGTACCGGAGAGCCGAAAAGAATACCTTCATGGGATTTTGCAATCGATTGGGGACGTGGAGCGGGAAGGATTTGCTGTATTGCAGGAATTGGGAGCCCCACCCCCAACGATCGTATGGACGTGTGGAGGTGGATCGAAAAATAACATGTGGAGTCAATTGCGTGAACGGCGTTTGGCAGAGCGTTTCCAAGGATCCAGCATCAAGGTTCGAAAGGCTGAGTGCACAGAAGCCAGCTTCGGCGCGGCGCTGCTCGCAGCAGCTACTTTTGGCGGATAGGTCGACACTCGTACCAACGAGTCTGACAGCAACGAAACCCTTCAAATAAATTCCTTTCTCGTTATCACTATGTTTACCGGTAGATTAAAGCTTACCGGTAGATTAAAGCAAGTCTTAGAGTTAAGGATTGCATTCCAAGAAAACTTCGCCTCGCAGCAGAATTTTGGGAACATGCTTGACCTCATTGCCCTCGTGGGGACAAGCATGCGGAAACAAGAGCAACCGCCCTCGTTTCGGTGAGACCACAGCCAAAACTTTGTTTCTTGCTTCACCCGAAATGTCTTCCAGCAAGGAAGTCTCTCCTCCTTGCGGGCAGTCCGTCAAGTACAGAATAAAAGTGTGCGTACTGCGTATACCAGATATGGGATCCATCCGACAAATATCCACATGTGGGTTCAACGTTGTCCCGACAATGGAATAGTGTAGAAATCGCATGTGGGCAAAGACTTGAATTCGGTCAGTTTCAGAAACAAGGTCTGAACTTCGAATGGCAGCTTCCAAAGATTGTGCAATAGCCTCCGAAGAATCGCAAAAATAGGATCGTTCGGAGCAAAGTCCTGCCTTTTTCTTTTGCGTAGTATCGACTGGAATACGACTGTGAAGTGACAAGAGCCAGTCAATTTGCGCAGGCGAAATAGCGTCATCGATGGTGTAGGATCCAGCCCCAGCATGATCCATAGTCCGTGAGATGAGTGTAGTTAACGCTCTTGACAAACTAGTTTCTGAGTTGGAAGGAAAGTTCTTGGAGGGATCATCCATGGCTTCCAAAGCCCCAGCACCAAACTGTTCCAGTACTTCCTTCACATGTTGATGGCCCAAGATTTTAGCAACTTGTATCGGCGTCGTGTCGTCATGAGCGATACGGTCTGCACTGGCCCCAAATCTCAGCAAGAGACGAGCCATGCTCTCATAGCCCCGCCAAGCACAAATGTATAAGGGCGTTTGACCGTACTCATTGATCCAGTCCACGTCGACTGCAGCATAGAGGCAACCTCTGACATGGTGTACGGCATTGCGCTCGACAAACGAAAAGAATTTGTCCCGTCGTACCGCCTGCGTTGACCCCAATGATGGCAAGACGGCTTCATTCCAAGACGATGCCCAATGATCGCGTTCCGAGGGTTTTTTCTTTTTTCCACCGGAAGCTTTTAATGATTTTCGATCGGCGGGAAGAGCATGAAACTTGGAAAGCGATTTCTCTCGTTTTCCCTCTGGAGGTAGGGCATTCCAGTCTTCCGTGCTTTGGTCCGGCTTGATACAATCATGTTCTATTGTTGACGAGTCCTGCTGGTCCTCCCCACAACCACAAGAGGGGCACACAATAACATCGTTCCGCCGATCATCAAGATTCTCCAGCAAGTCACTCCAGAAACAACGCTCACAAAGCCAATGGCAACATGACGTAAAGTATAGTAGTTCATCATCATCTTCGGCACTGGATTGTAGTCGGCAGAGCTCGCAATGCCGTTCGTTGTTGTTGTTGTTGTTGCTAGTGGCAGCATAAGCAGCCCATCCATCGCGTCGCAACTCTACGACGCGCTTGACAATGTACGTGGACAAGGCCAAAGGAAAACAATCAAAGAATCTCTTGGTGATGCATGCTCCCATGACAGTGGACCACTTTTGACCACTTTCTTCCATGTTGTTCTGTCGACGACGACCCCGCCGACACGGATTCACCCCCGCCAATAGCATCGCCCCCACAATACTATACTTGCCCATCCAAGCGGCATATTCCATGAGCGTAAAAGACACTAAGGAATTCATGTAGTTTCGTAGTGTCTGTGCATAGTCGACTCCAAACCAGGCCCGGCAAAGTTGTAACGAATGTTCGAGTAAGGTCCAACCTTCTTTGCGGCTGGCGTCGTCCGACTGGGTTAGCAGGAGCGACATGGGAATTCTCGATGACATGACGTCAAAATGTCGATCCAGCTGCGACAAGGAAAATTTGGATCGATCACCCGCTTTGATATAGGAAATGTATAGCGTGAGGGACGGTTTCGCGTCGTCGATTGTCGTTTCTGGTCGTAACGTTTTCTCGTCGTCGTTCTTGGCAGGAGCACCATTGGTGGCCACTCGTTCTCGAATGTGAAACCGGGCACGAAGGCGTTCCCGCTCTCGTGCCGTTCTCCAGCAGTCACGACCACCACCATCCTCCGTCCCGTCATTGTTGTGTTGTCGTCTCATATCTCATGATGTCAATTCAATGTCCTTTGCGTCCATTTTGTCGGCACGTCTTTTGTCGTTGATGAGCGAGCGGGTTCTCTAGTTGAAGTTCGAAAGTGTTGGTGGCAAAAATGTAGTCCAGTGTCTGTCCTGCGATGCGAAGAAACAGGTTATGAGCTTTCAACGAATCTCGCGCGACCGCCCATCGGGCTACGATACAATATTCTCGGCGGCCATCATAGAGTACTCTAGTAGCTCGACGGATCCATGGTTTCGTAGAATACATACAACTGCACAAGTAGTAGCTCTAGGAAAATAGTAATTGGGACCAATCCCAAAATGTAGTAAACCTGCTAAAATAAGCTGTAATCCGTGACACCGAGACGCTGATACGACTCCTATACTAGCTCGGCGAAGAACAGGTAATCGTAGTGCTACTTACTACTTCATCATAGTACCTAGTACGCTCATGGCGGCGATCAAACAAGAATGAAAACGTAGGCACGAAATGGTGATTGCTTCTTTATTACGTCACACCAACATGAATTCAATGACGACCATGGCGAAAGGTGTCAATACGCACGATAGTCTTCGCCTCTGTTCGGCGGCCCGTCCTCGCATCTCGAGCGGATCTTTCGCTCGCTACCAACAAAATTTGTGTCCGTGCGTTGGTTCGCATTCGCGAACCCTCGGTCCAATGTTCTGGTTGTCAGCATACTTATGGACTCGGACATGTGTCATGTCGTAGATGTCAGCCGGCCGACTCTTTTGTTAAGAGAGCATGCGCCTGAAAACACCACCATGACGCATGAAACCTCGCAAAGAAGCAAAAGAAGTTGTTCCTTGCACAAAAAGGCCAAGCAAGCAAGAACCGACCGGCCGTTCATTTTCCTGCTGCCCCATCTCTCTGTTGATGGAAGGTTCGTTTTTGAAGCAGTATCTCCAACGATCGGTGGGTCCTTCTTCGACTTTGCAAAGCGAAGAGAGATCCGAATCGGACAAAAGCATCAAAAGCAACATCCATCCACCAACAACAACAACAACTCCCTCCAATCCCAGCAGTACCACAACATCCTCTATTACTAATTTTCTGACGCGACGAAGAAACACAACGACGTCTTATATTCCATCCGAGTGGAGAGATTTTTTTTCGGATCCCAGCAGTAGTATCAGCGGAACGGCATTTGCTGTCTTTGCCTTGTTGAGTTTTTTGTCGTACGAAGAAGTCGAGCGCTATTGCATTTACACGGGACCCCACGGGCTTCGCAATCACATCTTTCCTCCGGAACGACGACGAAGACAAAGTACAACCACCTCATCGTCACCACCATCCGTTCTTAGTTCACTGTACAATTACACTTCCAACTGGACTCGAACCATCAGTGATCACATTCATAACGACCACGACGGCATGACACAACCAACGACGGTTCCTTCCTCTCCCGTCGCGCTCAGGCAAGCGCACTCGGTCATGAGCCCCAAAAAGTCCAGTTCGTCGGTGGGATCTTCGGGAATGTCCACCAGTAGTGATGGCAGTCATCCCGAACGCAAGAAAAAGCCCCATCGACGCAAGAATAGCAAGAGTGAAGGTGGCGACTTGCCCCCTCCCGTCTTGGTGTATCATGAATCGGCTCGAAGTATTGTCTTTCGAGATCATTTACGGCGCGCGGCCGAAGCCGAAGACAAGCAACGTCTTCAAGCGGCCGCTGAAGAAGAAGACGACGGAGATGATGATAGTGCTATCGGTCCATCGACGCATCGCAAAGTCTCGGAGCGTGAAATTGAAATTTCTCGTGGACTCGAATCGGAATGGAATGAAATGTCCAACTTGTTTGGTGGCATGGATAGCACTCCAGCTATGGGCACCCAGAGTGCTCATAGTGGACACCAACGAAGCGATAGTCACTTGACTGTGGAAATTTCCGGCTTTCAACCCAACATTGTGCCCTTGCCACATCTTCAACTAGGGTCCAATGATGAATTTGAACCCTTGTTAGCGTCGGATACGGCTCATCCTACGTTTAGTGCATGGACCGACGCCGAAAAGGAAGTGGTCCATCTACTGGAAACACAACGAGCCGTTGTGAAAACGATCAAAAACTCGGAATGGACCAGCTTTTTGCATCGTTTTCAGACCCCCCATCCACCCCGGGGTCGTTGCCCGGACGATCACAATGATATTCCTCCCACGGATCAAGAGTTTCCATTTAATAGTTTCGTGACTTCCACGACACTTTTACCGGCGGGTGGACGCAAAATGCGATGTTATGGCAACCCCAATAATTATACGACGGGTGTCATATTTGCTTTGCCCGAATATGCAAGCACGCAAGACGAAACCAAGGCTGTCGAAGCGACGCGTACTTGGAGCTGGCCCAGTGGATATTCGGCCAAGACGGAATTCAATATTGATAGTCGTGGAGAGCTAATCAATGGACGACAAGAAGCTCTGGTGACATTGTCCACTTTACGAGAATACAATCAGGATTATCTCACCAAGGATGAGTACATGATTGCTGGACGCTTGTTAAAGGGTGGCCTGAACACGGTTCCCTATAATGAAGTCTTTGTCCGCGTCGGTGGACCGGGTCGTCTCTCCAATGGCAAGGACTGTGCAACGGGACTACCGCGAAATGATTTACAAGGTACCGGTCGGTCATTAGACAAGGGAGTCGGCTTGCCCGTAGCCTTGTTTGTTCGGACTGCCACCTTTGGTCATTTGATTTCCTTGTTGCGAACGCGGGCACGTCTCCAACACGTATTGGGGGAACGACACATTCACGGTATTCCACTCTTGTACATGACACCTGACAAGGGCATTCGCGTCTTGACAAAATCTTTGGAACATGAACTGTTGAGAATTGCCTCCAAGAATTTGAATCCCTTCCAAAATCCAATGATTGCACACAAAACTACTATTGATGATACGGATCAAGCCTTTTTGGAAACCAAAGTGGAAGAATTGATCGATTTGGATGAAACGATTCGACAAACACTAACGCCAGAAGAATGCGTCCGCCTAGCGGGTGGCTTTGGAGCTACCGACGATAGTATTGCACAAATTCTAAAGGATGCCATGTATCAAGACAAGCATGAGACACAAGTCAAGGGAGAAGAATCACATCGCCTACAAGATATTGTCAATGAGGGACTGGCGTCTGCGGTTCGTTCAGGGGACTATTACACCTCTCGTCAATTGTTGATTTTGTACTCGCTAGTGGCGTCGGAGGGTCACCAAATGGATCTCGAACAAAAAGTGGTGGAAGAAATTACGGACGAAAAGGGCAACAACAAGAAGCTTTTGATTCGAAAGAAATCATTGGATTCCGAAGCCATGCTGCTCAAGCGCCAAGCAGGACAAGATGGCGTGGTGACCAATGCCAATAGCCGATTGCCTCCACCACCCCCGCCGCCGCCCTTGGATACCGATCGACTGAGGAGTGCGACCAATTCGGATGGTCTGTTGGCTGTTTTAGGGGCGGCTCAAGTCCTCAAGGCCATGCAAGATGGAAGTGCCAAGAAACGAACTGAAGAAAGTTTTTTGGCTGTCGAAGAGTAAGTGGTTCGATCTTTGGGGTTTTTCATTGTTTGTTGCCATGAGGTTCTGACGCTTTGTTTCCACTTTTTGCTATAGATGGGTCGAATATGGTGAACAATCCATGGCGTTTCGGTTGGCATCTTGGCGTGACCAACGCGCAGCACAGGACGATTTGCAGATTGCCTTTGACAACAATAGCAGCTTTATGGCGTTTGTCAGTAAGAAAGCCATTACGAATCGGACCAACTTTGCCAAGCAGCTTCGCGAGGCCACCAAGCAAACCGATTTTAGTGATGTACGATTTTTGCGGGCCATTTACGAAATGGTACAGCGCATGCACAGCCCTTGTCTGCGACTCGAGTTGTTGCAATATGTTTTGGGATTGGACAATCGCTACTCGATTGCTCACGTGAAGCGAAGTATTGAACTGGCGGCTACCTGCCTATCTATCGCAGCAGTTTCGGAAGAACCATCATCATAGGTAGTTCTATTTGTTGTTTGTCACAAACAATGAGACTATAGTATACAATATTATTGCATATGCTATCATTTGTCACTTTTGCAGCTCTAGTAGATAGTATTTGAATCATCATCGTCGTCCGAGCTTGAATCGTCATCGTCGAGCTTGTCCCACATGTCCCAGGCTTTGGAAACTCTGTCGATCACTGCTTCCGTAAGATCCGACCGCGGTAGTTTGTCTTCGTCTTGGTCGTCGTCCTTGTCTTTTGGCGTTGGCTTTGGCTGCGCAACATCTTGAGCAGTACCTCGCATGCTCAAGGACTTTTCTACCAATGATTTTGGTATGACTAGTGGTGTATTGTCCTCGTTGACGAGTGCGGAACCAGGCGGAGCCAAGATGCGAATACCACTGGTAGGGGGTACAGGGATTTCAAAAGGTTCCTCGTCCTTTGCTGTCCTGTACTTATAAGATGGATGGTGTTCTTTTCGGATCATGGGAATCCGCACTCGCGGCGTCAGCGTCGGCTTGATATAGAGCAATGCATCCCGCGGTGTGGGGTACTGATTCGACCAAAAAAGTTTAAGATTCATCCCGCCCGTGGGTTTCCATCGCTTGTGTTCCACTGGGTGCGTTTTCCCGTCAAGCTCGTCGGGTAGTGGTATGGCGGCTACTCCGGCTGGTAGCCCTGGAAATGACCAGCACTGTGGTACGTTGCTCGAAGATTCAAGCATCGAGTGACAGAAAATGTCGCCCTTGTTGGTCATCGACACCGTACAAAGGACACTGGAATCCTGTTTGTTAAAGGGCTCTGGCACGGTCACATTCTCGGCAACGAAATCACGCAGAGGTGTTCGAAAACTCGCAACCCCGCAGGTGAACAGGTCGTCGCTCCGTTCCGGAAAGGCAAAGAGTGACGAAGAAGCTATGCTTGGAAACGCATTCAGGCTCTCCAAATTAGGTACCGAAACACACTCCAGACTATCGGTTTGAAATTTTGGTTTGTGAAGCGGGCGTTGAAACAGTCGAAAACCAAACTCGTTAGGAGCAGTATCGAGGTGTAGAATCATGTTCGGATCCGTGCGTCCTCGCCCATTGGAATGCTCCCTCACTTTGGTAAGGAGAATGGGATCACCGTACGGACCCCTTTGAGAGAATGAAACAGTCTCATCATCACAGATCGATGACAACGACCACGAGTTCACTGCCCGATAGGGCATGCGGCAATCGACTTCCCACGTCTTGCCAGCAGACTTGGAAGCAACCCACACAGTGTGATTTCGATCCCAATCCGTAAGTATGCCATTGATCGAAAAGATTCCTTCCGGCTTCATTTCTTCGGCACTCGGGCTCCACTGGAACACAGATTCGTTAGATCGCAAGTCGACAGAGTATAATGCCGTTCCGAATCCAAGAGGATATTGATCGGGAAAGTGGATTTCCGATACCAACGGTGGTCGCACATAGGACGAGGCAGCACACCAAAGGCACATGGGATGCGTGCTGGTAAAGTCGATGGCAGAAATATAGCGCAGGGAGGCAATGGGATGTAGAGTGGGCAGGGCATCTGAACCATTCAAGCTGCAGTGATGTATGGTGTGCTGGGCACCACTGTGCTCCGAATAACTCAAGAAGGCAAACCGTGCCGACGAGAAATCGTTCCCGTATTTTGGATGACAAGCAAGCGCAACGGGCCGATACGAGGGAGTACCAGTCACTAGTGACCGAAGATCCAAGCGAGTCTTCTCCTTCAACACATAGTTTCCCCAGCAGAGATTGTCGTCGAGGTCGTTCTTTTGCGCGGCGAATTCGTGAAGGGAAAGATCTGGTTTGGATACCAGGACGCTGACGACAGATATGTGGGTTGCCGTCCGGACCACGAAGATACACTCTGGATGTTTAACATCCCAGACGCCGCTTTGTTGAATCTCCACTATCGTGTCATCGAGACAAAGTTCGTTCGGGATATAGCGCTTTGCAGCCGTAAGTAAATTTATCTTTTGGATTTTTTCTTGCCAGGAGGGAATAGACAGAAGATGACCAGCATTTTCTTTTGCGTTCGGTGCGATTAGATTCGAAACGCAAAGCGTGTCCATCAATAGCCCTTTGGGGTGAAAGAGGCACCAGCTTGGGTCGACCAGGCAGTTTGGGCAGGGGCATGCTAGACAAAACAAGCAGTTCCCCTGCCAGGGCATCGGTGCGAAGCACTCCGTTTTGGCCTTATCTACGGACCTTCTCCCTCCAGTGTCATCGTTGATTGTTTTTTCTTCCAGTGCATCCCAGCCAAATGGAGCCAGGTACGCCGGATCTGCATTGCCCAGACGTTGTAGCCTCAAGTTCCTTGTCATGTCTCGCTGTTGGATTTCCAACTTGGGCTCACGGGCGGAGCCTCGTACTGGATTCTTGACGATATTGACGGAATCATAAGGCCGATCGTACGTGGCGTAGGTTTTCAAAGTGTGACGAATAGCGGATTGGTGGTGAATATCCAATTGAGTCAATACGGCGGCTCTGTTTCGTTGCAAAACCTGGTCGTATGGAACTCCAAAATCCAAGTCCATATCTTTGATTGCCGGGCTCTCTTTTTTCTTGTCCGATTTATTGCGCCGTTTCTGGTCTTTGCTTTGCCGTTTTCGCTTGGCAGGAGGAAAAGGAATTTCTCCAACAGAATAGTACCATCTCGTCGCTAGCCGACTGCGCCGTTGCAAGAGTTCCGAAACTCGTTTCGGATCGTGGCGCGGATATTTGTGACCAGGGACTTGAAGGAACGAAGATTTCTCGTCAATCTTCTCCCTATAAATCAAGGCTGGTGCTCCAATCTGATAGTGGCATTTGCGCCCATGTGTCTCATTCGAAATATAATTTGTTTTACTCTCCATGCCGCCCTAAATTAAACGAGACGCAACATCACGACACAAACTTCTCAACGAACTGCAGAGACCCCAGGAAAATCCAACTTCGGCCTCAAACAGGTGGAACAGCAAGTAAAACACCAACATACATGGATACTACTCGGTGGGTGGATGGAATAAAAGTCCATCAGACCCACCATTGTTGGCGCCAGATCTGAAATCATTTTTTCTCTCGAAGCGAAATCGGTGGCGGCGTGACGAGGGACGGCGCGCGCGGGCGGGAGGCCGGCCGCCCGACGAAAATGAAATGACTAGTCCGAACAAAGCTACGGTACCGTGTGTAGCTAGAGGGTCTAGGCATCGTCCAATAAATACCTGTAGTACGAGGAGTCTACCAGTCTCGGCTCTTTCGTTTCGCATCCTTTCTGTCGACTCGCAGGTGCCCTCTCTGCACTAGTGGTAGATTTAGGATGTCTCTACCGGAGAAGATGTTCCTCCTCTTCCACCACCACTTCTTGCGGCTACTAGTACTATCATTCTGCTACTAGGCTAGCATCCCCTAGTATTATGGCTGTTCTTCTTGTTGTTGCACTTGCGATGAGGATGATGCTGGGTTTTCGGTGGAAAGAAAGTTTCTCAGCCCAGCAAGAAATCACGTCTGCCACACCGGAGCAGAAGTTGCTTGACGGAAATATGATGATGAAAGAGGGCGAAGACCCCTCTTACTAGAAAGTCCTCATTTCTTCTTGTTCTGGTGCGGCTGCGGCCAGCGAGAAAGAATCATGCGTTAAGCATAGTAGTTGCTGCTGGTATCAACCACTGCTCTAACTTAGACCATCAGAGAAGACGATTTCGAGCCCTATTGGAATATACTTTATCTAGTGTGAAGAAGAAAGTCGGACATCATAGAACGAGAAAGTGGAGGAGATTCTTGAACATGGCACTACGAGCAACTTTCTCGACTTGCGGTCCAAGTCTACAAAAACAGGAAACAATGATGTTCTGGTCTGGCTTTAAAAGTTGTTGACTGAGAAAGGCCCATCATCATGTCGGGAAAGCTTGGTAGCGGAAACATTTGTATCCTGGTAGATTTGCTGTCTGCCTTCACAGAGGACTTCTACGATACAAAGTGGATCCATAGGCCGTACTACTAGTGTAGACTACGGAGAAGTCACACACGGCTGGTAGACGTCCACATAATGCCTTTCTTCCTCATGCACCCCAAATTTTTGTGATGTTGACCCAGCTAGCTAGCACAGTCCTGTCTCTCACGCAGAGTAGGATTGGCATCGTCTCTTTCTCCGACCGAACGAGACGTACAATCCGTCTCCATGCTAATGTGCACTCTACCGGTAGATTCTCGGTTCAGGAAATGATGACGAGAAATGGCACGTTTTGCCTCCAATGAGAGACGACGTTTCCGGTTTCCGTGACCTCATGCTGACGTTGCGATTTCCTAAGCCAATCAAAATGGACTTTCCGGTTTTCATTTTACTCAGTGATGCAGAACTGCACTGAACTGTGTACAGTGGGCACTGCAGCAGCAACATGGACGAATACTGGTCCTTCGGGCATGGGCCTTCTGACGTGCATCATTCAAACATAATTGCCCTGGCAACTTGGGGAATTGTGGGGCTATTTGATATATGCCAAAAATTCAATAGGGGGCATTACTAAAGCAATAAGTGGGAAGTCCGGGACTAACTTTCTTTCTGGAGAAGACATCTCTAATGTTAGGCACTGGAAATACAAGCGTGCGCTCTACGGTATCGTAGCATGTGGGCACAAAAAGGTGATGTGATGGGGGTCTAATACTACCGGTCTAAAGGACTTCCCAGATCGAGGAAAGTCGGAAACCAACAAGCAAAGAGTTTCCTAGTTCCTTAATCACAGTGCGCATCGCCCCTTGGACCCTCCGTTATTTGTCATTGCTGATAGTAATTACAGATAGTAGTGGTGTTCAGTCGCGTCTTCTTCCTCCATAGTGGGAAAGCCAACTTGAATTTCTCCTTCGGCGAGTTCTTGTTATCATCATAATTTGAAATTGAAGCCATCAACAAAGTTTCTTTCGGGTCCGAACCATGATTGAGCCTCCTGATAGCATCACTGAAAAGCGTGTTGTCGCCGCGGCTTTGGAAGCACTTGCTTCGAACTCATCTGGGAAAAGGGGGCCGGAGCAGCAGGGCGAGATTGATGTGAGGCCATCCAAAATGGCTCATGTTGGTGCCCCTCTTCGTGCTGCCCCATCGCAGGATTCTCTTGTCCGATATGGATCGCCTCGTCCTTCTGCGACCCCAGAAAACTCACACCAAGATTCTGATGGAACAGCTGTTTTGAGGCCTTATCCCTACTTCTACTATCGAGATTTCTCTTCACTGCCCGATCCTGATCCTCTTGTCCCACTTACCAGCCCGGGGCGGGTTCCAAATTTTCCGGCAAAGATGCACAGCATTCTAAGCCGCCCAGATCTTTGTGACATCGTGGCTTGGATGCCGCACGGGCGATCTTGGCGAGTACTGAAACCACGGGAGTTTGAGAAGAATGTTATCCCAACCTACTTTGAGCACGCCAAGTTCTCCTCCTTCATCCGCCAAGCCAACGGTTGGGGTTTTCGCCGAATCACGCAAGGCCGAGACCGTAACAGCTACTACCATGAGATGTTTCTTCGAGGGCTTCCTCATCTGTGTAAGATGATGAAGAGACCCGGTGTATCTGAAAAGCAGGCTACAGATCCTGAGCACGAGCCAGATTTCTTCAAGATCTCAGAGGAGAAGCCCGTGCCAGAGCGAGCACAAGACGATAGCGTTTTGGTTGATTGCACGCTCCAAGGGGGACCAAAGGCACGCATGCCTATCTACCTTGCTGGCCTATCCAGCAGTGCTGCTGCGCCATCGCCGGCGAGCAACATGGTGCAGCAGGAGACACATGGGGGTGTCCCCTCGATGAATAACTTGATAGCGGTGGCACCTGCCGGAGGACGCACACCTGCTACTGCGGCGGCATCATATGCTAACGCCTTTGCTCATTCTCAGCGAACAACAGCAGAACACTACTCGCTCAACAACTTTCAGAGCATGATGTCTTCCACTGCGGAATCGCAAGCGATGAGCACGTCATCCAACGGAGCTCAACATCAGCAGGAAGGGGGGCCTCAACATAAATCCTCCCCCCCGCAGCAACAGCATACAACATACTACATGCCAACGGGGCAACCCACTCAAGCTTCATCTGGTTCTACCACGACAGCATTTGCCCCAGCACCTGCTGGTGGGCCTCAAGTCATTTCTCCGGCATATAGGCCCGTGGATGGTTCTACTTCTCCGACACCCTTCACAGGTAACCCGCTGGCAGCGGTTATGCCACCTGCCTTCCAAGGCAACCCTGCTGCGGCTGCTCAATTTGCTGCTGGGTTTGCAGCAGCAGCGGCACTGAGCGCCAACCATGATTTCCATTCTGTTCTGGGACAAGCGCTTGCTTCGTTTCCTAGCAGCAGCAACAACAGCATGAGCACTAGCAACAATGGCAGCCAACAGGCCGGTCTAATGCAGCAGCAACCACTTCAAGTTTATGGGGCCTCTCCTCATCAGTATTTACAAGAAAGTCATCAACAGCTGTCTCAAATGCGGCCGCAGGCGCAACAACCGATGGTGCAATATATCGCACAACCACAAACCTTCAGGTAATGATAAAAGTTTTGATTTTTGCAAGTTTTCTCGTCTAGTTGTTACTTGCTGCCCAATACAAACGACGGCTTACACAAATGCCTCCTCTCCCACAACAAATCAAAGCAAAAACCACCAAAATGGCACGTGAAACCGGCAACGAGAGCCCAACTTTGGATTCCTCCACCAACGAAGCGCTTCAGCATCCACCGGTTGCCACAATAAGCGAATCCAGTCCTCCAAACTAATTAGTTCAAGAACAAGTGGACATTGTCAGTAGGGCGGGCACCGTCAGGTCCATGATCACGGATCGTGTCAACAATCTTTTGAAACTCCTCCTTTCCTAACCTTTCTTCCGAAACGTCGGCATTTTGCCACACGATATCAATGCCCCCCGACGTGTTCAGAATGTCCGTCAACGAACCAGTTTTGTGATCTGGATGTGCTACCTCCTCCTTAATCACTTTCAGTAACTCCTCCGTGGTTTGAACCTTATCTCCGTCGATCTTGCAAATTTTCTTGATGCCTGGCATGTTGATTTGAATCGAGTGTTTGTTACAATAGATACTTTGTTGCTGCCTCCGTATGCTGGGTGTTCAATGTCGTCTTCTCAAAAGAAAGAAGATTCTCGTTGATTGCAAAAACTTCAACTTGGTGGTGTGGGAATATTTATTTATTTTGTGAGAGTGACCTCTGAATCAATCGTGATCCCACCTTCTTGATTTCATCATCATCGTTAACGTTCTTCGTTGCGGCGTTGGACTTCGGTTGACAGAGGGTTCGGATTTCGAAAGACCGTAGTACTGTTCTCATGTAGAGAACGCCGTAAAACCAGGCAGAAATTCTTGGAGGCTGTGTCAGTCACGAGCTCGCAGTCACGCAAGAAGGCCTCTTGTTGAGTCCGGACAGTCGAAGCTAAGACACATTAACTCCAATTATAAGTTTTGACACAATAGTGTCAAAACTTTAAGATTTGACACTATAGTGTCAAAACTTTTTAACCTCTTTATTTGACCAGGTTAACTCTGTCCCCACTTACTAAACTTTATACCGTTGAAAAGCTCGTGAAATTCTGATATGGCAAGGTCACAGTGACTCCTGACGGATCTTCAGCATTTGTCTCCATCTTTCGCCTCAAAGTTGCGCCTGTCGGCACGAAAATTACAAAATCTCGCCACACCCAACATGTCGGCTCCTTCTTCCCCCCAAGAACCTGTGCAACGGTCTCGTTCTGTGTCTCCCTTCACCGAGGAGATAGTTAGGAACCTTTTTGACGCATCGCAGATCCCCAACGACGAAATTCGGCGGGCCGTTACTACAGACGCAACAATGGTCTCGAATTCGGTCGATCCAGCGCAAGATGCCCCACCCGCCGACGACGCACCTCCTTCACCTACAAACCAAGCGGTAAACGTCCCAGGCCAGGCTACTTTACCTCAACGCAAACGGGCTAAATACGGCCAAAAGAAAATGTTGGCTGGATCTGCCTTCCCGCAAAGGCTGGCCGAAGGAACTAATGACGATGGTAAAGACGAAGGACATGGAGCGTGGTACGTGCAAAGTTGCCCTCGACAGGGCAAACAAAGTGCTCTGTGTGCAGTGGTTCGATAACAGGATTGTCAACATGTGCAGCACGGTACTCGACTCGCGTTTCGATATGGCGCAACGTCGGGAAAAAAACGGAAACATACGCATGGTCCAATGCCCCCGGGCGTTGAAAGTATATCATCGCTTTATGGGAGGAGTTGATAAGGGCGATCAACTCCGAATGCACATGGGTGGGTTTGCAAGAAAGGCGCACTTCAAGAAATGGTATAAGAAGAGTTTCTTTGCCATCCTTGATTGCATGCTCCTGAATGCCCTGGTGGCATGGAATCTTTCAAGAGCCGACCGTCCGGACCGATACCACTTCCAAAGGAGGCAATTCTACTGTTACATTGCCGAAGAACTATGCAACTACAAGGATCCAGATGAAGTAAGGGCTGTCAACAATCATCAAACGGCGACTGCGATCAATGGTGACGATGAGAGTCAACGGGAACAATGCCGCCTGTCGGAAGCAAAGAACCGACAGTCGCGATGCGCTGTCTGCCAGACCGACTGTCAGGTTGGCAGGACACCGAGTGAGGGAAGTCGGAAGAGAGCGTTCTACTGTGAGACATGCAAACTGCATGTCCATGAACACGTACTCGAGAAGAAAAGGAAGATTCACTTGCTGTTCCCAGCTACTATGACGTGCCATGACATAGTGAAGACAGTAGATGGGAAAGATATATGGGGTAAGGGTACAAAGAAGACGATGACTAAGTTTGCAAACTCAAAGTTACTTGAACTGAGGGAGATGCATAAGAGACAACGAACGGAGTCAAACGATGAATAAACAAAAGATACTAGTACCTATTACATGTTATAATAATGTAGTAGATGTTATATGTTATAATAATCTACGCTTCTTTGAATCCTGTGTAGGATTCACCAATGTGGGCTGGGTAGCTGTCGCGTATCTCGGTTTGCACGCACTGGGGCAGGGGCTTACGATTGCCTTTGCCGAGGGTTCCGTGTACGAAGCGGGATGCGACGCTGTAGAGTTTGAAGCGGATGGCATTGTTGTCCACCCCGTCCTGCTCCTTCATCTGGTCACCAAGAGTCATCATGTACTCGCAGAGGGTTGGCCGGTGGTGGTCGGGATCCTTGATGTTGACCTCATAGTCGAGCATGTCCAGGTCCACCCACTGGTCCAGCACACAGGGATACTCCCCACACAATTCGCAGGGGGGCATGGCAGCACGAAACTGCGCCTCCACGTAGGCTTCGATCTCCTCAGCGGTTGCGCCGGGCTGTGGGACACAGACGATGCTGATGTCGCGGTCGAAGGTTGACTTGCGCTTTGGCTTCTCGCTCATGGTTGTAGAGTGGATTTTATGTCTTCCTCGTCATTGGCACCAAATTTTGGCATTGGAGGGAGTGCCCGGTTAAGCCGGGTTAAGGCAAAGTGTCAAAACTTTCCTTAACCGGAGGGGCGGTTAAGAAAGTTTTGACAAAAGAATTGTCAAAAGTTGGAGCGCGCCGGGCCTCCTTTGACACTATAGTGTCAAATCTCTGGCCGCCTTACAATTGGAGTTAATATTCTTTCGTTAGCTCGCTCTACAGTATTATTCATCATTGTCAACCTCCGCTATTCAAAAGTTGGGTGTTTTCTATTCTCCTGACTCGACATCTCACTGAATGTTTATGCCCGTCCGCAAATTATTATTCTCGTCCTCTCTACCCATCAGAGATTCTTCTCCAGCAGCTTTCAGACGCCTAGTAGTATCGGGAACGCGATGCTGCTGCTGCGACATACTATACCTAAGGATAATCCGCATGCTATTCAAGTAACCGAAATGCTCCAAGCATGTCTTTTCACTGTGAACGAACAACGTATGTACCGGTACTAGATATCCCATTCTAGATTCTACCACTCCTATTTTGCTATTCGGCTGTTGTTCCGTTAATCATGGCAAGGAATCAATCAATCATATCTCACAGGCTCACTAACAACTGGTTTCGCTTGTTGCCTCATCATCGCAATACTGAAAATTGATTCATCGAAGTCGTCGCAAAGTCTTGCCGAAAGGGCCGTTGTTGCTTGCTCCAGTCGGAATGCACCTGAGCGGCGTCTTCCCCCGTTGCCGGTGTATCGATAGCATGAGAAAACGACGCCGATCCACCACCTGGAAGCATATGCACGGTACGGGGACCATATAACTGTACTTGTCGAATGTGGGTATCGCGTCCATTTTGATGCATGGAAATGATGGAAATTTGAATCAAATGCGTGCGAACGAGTCGACGTTTGCTTCGCTTGACACCACCTTTCTGCACATCGTCATCGATAAATTCTTCCTCGTCCTCATCATCATCCAATGGATCAGGCGGTGCCGTCAAAGGAATAATACACCAACCCACGGGTTCATTCAGTTCCACTACTGTATTGGCCGGAAATATCGCCGGCACCAAATCTTGCGTCGTCATACCCACTTGCACACTCAAATGCTTGGGTGTATACGATTCATCCAAATTGTAGTCCAAATAAAGACACACATGGGATATAGCGACACGGCGTGCAAAGTGCACTTGAATCCAATGCGGCTGACTGACGCCGTCACTCTGCCAGTAGGTATCTGTCGATTGATCCCGAATTTGTTCGACGCCATTGCCGGGTTTGGCGGAGGAAAGTTGCCAACAAAGAGCTTCTCGGCCAATCTCACGAAGTCCATATAAGCAATCTAGATTGCTCACTGCGGGAATCTGCAAGAGAGCTTCATTGGAAGCTGCATTCGCAGTCGCTCCGGTGGCAGCGGCGCCGCCGGCGGGGCTGTCGTCATCGTCTTCCGCCTCTTCGTCATCATCGTCATCTTCGCGCTCATCCTCTTCGGGTCGTCGTGCCGCGGGTTCTTCTGCGGTGTTGCTCATGATGAGTGTGTATTTCGTTGTGCGATGGAGTAGACGGTAAGCAATAATCCAAAATGACAGATCCCGTCGTCATTTTGGCGACCTTTTCAAAAAACAGAGGCAACGGTCGTTTGACTACAGTCGATGGAGTCAGTCATTTTGATCGATTGAATCCAGAACATAAGGGGGTCATTTCCCCCCTCCCTCCTATGTGCCCCTCTTTTCCATCTCTCTCTCTTTTGGAAGCCCCGCGAAGGACGAGCCGACTGACAGACCAACTCCATTCGTCCGTAGGACTTCGTAGGATTTCTACTACGGACGAATGACGACGATGCGCGCGAAAAGGAAAAAACCCTCGTCGTCCATTGCTGCCACCACCACCATTTTCCTCATTCATCGAGTTGGCAAGCAAAAGCGAAAGTAGTCCTTGTTGATCTATCATTGCTGGAGTTGTCGACGGTCTTCCTTCCAACATCCCTTGAAAGACTCTTCCATTGAACGGTTTGAAGAGCAAGAACGGTTTGCTTCCATCCCATAGTCACTACGAGTTTGTGTCATCCAGCTCCGTAAGCTAAAAGTCGTAGCTCACATTCCCGTTTCTCCAACGCGACCGACAAAGTTGACCCTACCATTGGCATTACGGCATTTGTCAATAACCACACAATGTCCACGGACGCTGAAACAGCAGTCACAGCAGCTCCAGTGCCTGACATGGAGAAGGACGCTTCGGCGACAAACGGCGATTCCCACATGACGAATACTAATGGCAATGCCAGCAAGCCAATGCCAGTCGAGAAAGAACCTTCGGAAGACGACGATGATGACGTTGTAGTCGACGAGGAAGAAGTAGAAGAAGGTGCTCAAGAAGAGGATGCCTTGTTTACCGAGCTGGAACATGTGGAAGAAGAAAAGGAAGCCAAGGAACCACACGATCAACCTACCGATGTCGCCGTGGCACCGACATTGCTCAAAGTAGCCCTGGCCAAGGGAGAAGTCAAGTCGGATAGTGAAGACGAAGAAGCCAAGGCTGCGGATGAAAAAAAGAAGGAAGATGCGGCGGCAGCGCATCATGCGCATCACCGAGTAAGTAGAGGAGGATATCGGGTCGTATGGCGTGTACAGTCTAGTTCTGGCGGTGCTGTTGGAACGAAGTTTGGAGCATTTAGTGTCATTGCTCTCGGTGGAACGCCATATCCCGCACTTGTATTTTTCTCGCTGACCTTGTCTCTTGCCTGCTCTATCGTATTTTTCTTTAGGCGAATCAACTCGATTATTTGCTCGACAAGGCCAGTGAGTACTCGAACTTTATTAGTAAAGATTTGGAAGAACTCCAAGCGGCAATGACGCAATCGGCGCGAGAAAAGATTGAAAAATCGGAAAAGCGCAAGGGCAAAAAGGGCGAACCCGCCAAAAAGAAACGAAAAGGAAATGCTGGAGACAATTTGAAGTCCGCTTTAGTGAAGGATGCCGTAGTCAGGGCTGGTAGCAAGCCCATCTTTGTGCAGCCACCGAATCTAGCAGAAGGTTGCTATCTGAAAGATTATCAGCTGGAAGGTGTTCGTTGGTTGGCGAGTTTGTTTGAAAATGGTGTCTCTGGAATTCTGGCCGATGAGGTATGTATCCGAATACTATGATACATGGCAGCAGCAGCTGTTCATTGTACACAAGTGACCACTTTTTCTCAACTCTTGCGCCGTTCCGTTTTGCAGATGGGATTGGGAAAGACAATCCAAGTGATTGCATTGTTTGCACACCTTCTCACCAAGAAGACAACAGGACCGTACTTGGTTGTGGCACCTCTTGCTACCTTGCCAAATTGGGTGAGAGAATTCGAAAAGTGGCTTCCAAGCCTACCCGTTGTTCGATACCACGGCACGGGTGCTGATCGCGAGGCTTTGATGAAGGGGGCTATGAATCCCAAAGAAAAACGAAACCCAAAATTCCCCGTCATTGTGACATCGTTTGAAACGGCGATTCGGGATCAAAATCGACTTGCCAAACTCGCTCCTTTTACCTACGTGGTTGTGGATGAAGGTCATCGTCTCAAAAACCACAGGTGCATGTTGATTCGATCCCTCAAGCAATTGCCGGCAGGAAATCGC
The DNA here is from genome assembly GCA_951394045.1 of Nitzschia sp. DOCU1. Lineage (NCBI taxonomy): Eukaryota > Bacillariophyta > Bacillariophyceae > Bacillariales > Bacillariaceae > Nitzschia > Nitzschia sp. DOCU1. The sequence continues at coordinate 1,444,484 of OX595992.1, forward strand.
TTGTTGTTGACGGGAACTCCCATTCAAAACACTCTGGATGAATTGTGGAGTCTTTTGAACTTTGTCAACCCTCAAATCTTTGATGACTTGACGGTCTTCCAATCCTGGTTCGGTTTCAAGGATATTGGGCAAAAGACGCATGGCGCCACCAATGAAGCATCTATTGTGGACGAGGAGCGCAAGAATAAGACTGTCAGCAAGTTGCACCATATTCTTCGGCCGTTCTTGTTGCGACGAGTCAAGACTGACGTTCTTTCGGAAATGCCTCCCAAAAAGGAAGTCGTAGTCTACTCGGGTATGTCCAAGTTGCAGCTGGGATACGCTCAGATGATTGAACAGGGAGTTTTGCGTGATCAGCTCTTGGCACAAGGCATCGAAGGTGGACGCAATTTGAGCCAGACAAACAAGATGATGAATCATCGAAAGAACGTCAACCACCCCTTTATGTTTGGAGAACCCATGGATCCAGAGCGCGGCGTGCACATTGGTACGGCCCATCCACAATTGTTGGTGCGTGCTTCGGGCAAGTTTGCCTTGTTGGATCGTATGCTTGAGCGTTTGTACAAGGATGGTCACCAAGTCCTCATTTTTAGTCAAATGACCAAGGTAAGTCCGAGTATTTTCTTGGTGTCACTGTCGAAGAAGATCAAGCGCACTCTAACCAGTCATGCAACCATAGGTTTTGAACATCATTGAAGACTACCTAAACTTTAGGCAATGGCGGTACTGTCGCATCGATGGCTCCACCAACATTGACGATCGACAAAAAGCTATGGACGTCTTCAACGCCGAAAAGACTAGTGGAGTCAACGGAACGCGCAATATGGCTGACGATCGATACTTTGTGTTCATGTTGAGTACCCGTGCTGGTGGTTTGGGTATCAACTTGGTAAGACTGCGGAGCGGAAGCAGCGATAATTCCTTCGGATAATTGTACAGTCTCTCACTCACTCATTCTTGCACTTCCACAGACGAGCGCGGATACATGCATTATCTTTGACAGTGATTGGAACCCTCACGCGGATAGCCAAGCAATGGATCGTTGCCATCGCATGGGCCAAACCCGCCCTGTAGCAGTGTATCGGCTGTTGACTGTCAACTCGGTCGATATTGAAATGATGGAAAAGCAAGTCTCGAAAAAGAAACTCGAACGAATGACCATTGCGGCCGGAGACTTTCGCAAGGCAGGTTCTCGATCCATGGGTGACATGACGTTTGAAAAGCTACAATCATTTTTGGCAAGCGACGTCAAGGATTTGTCCACGAGAGCAGAAGACGTGGAAAACGTCAAGATTAGCGATGAAGAATTTGAATTGATTATGGACCGCAAGCGTCTCTTTGAAGAAGGCGACAGGGCGATTCCTACAGAAGGAAAGATGTACGATGTCATTGATGCGGCAGGAGGGGACATGTTGGGTGCAATGACTACACGCTAACTAAATCACCTTTAGAGATTTTTGAGGGCAGGTTGACCTTGTTCGTTTATTAGAATTATTAGTTGTACATGTTACAGTTCATCATGAACTTTGGATGCTGGGTCGGACGGACATTGTTCCAAAAGGTCATCGTACGTCCCACGGGCGGCTTCTTCGGTTTCGACCACGGTAATCTCTGCTGGCTCGAGCCCCGCAAGAAACCGATCCCATGCTTGGAACAATCCCGATTCCAAGTTCTTGACATATCGTGCAGCATCCCAGTACGGATGCATCGGGTTTCGTTGGAGCGCCGTATCAATCAGTCGCCGACGAATATCATTATACTTTTCAGGATTGTTGCCCAATTCAATGGCAATCTCTTCGTACTGTCGAGGTCCGTCATAAGCATTCAGTTCGGGCAATCCCAGCACAATATTGGCCGACGTTGTCACTCGAGAGCTCATGTCTTCTCCATCGCTTCGCGTAACAATCGGTACCCCAGCGTAGAGTGAATCTTGTGCCACAGTATGTCCATTGTAGGGATGAGAATCCAGCATGAGATTGCAGAAATCATGATTTCGTTGTTGATGATCAAAGGGGTTGCGTTCCCAGGGCAAAAAGTGGATGCGTTTGTTGAGTGCTTCTCCGTCCTTGGGAATAAAATCGGGTTGTTTTTCTCCCGTCAATGGATCCCTGTAGGGCTTGGTAGGTTCTCCTGCTGCTTCGTGTACAAATCGTTTCAAATAGTTGAGGCCCGTCTGCGGATTCTCCAACAAGCAAAGGATCGAACCGGGAACTTCTCGAAGAATGCGCATCCAACTTCGCATGGTTTCTGGGTTGTTTTTGAGGAATTTGTTAAAATTGCAAAAGACAAAGGTTGGCGTCGCAATGCCTTTGGCCATGCATCGATTCTCTTGAGGAGATCCGTGTCCAATCTCGTACGGGAGCTTTCGAGGCGTGTATTCATATCGGGGCGGAACGACTTCTGCCTGCACAGCATGACCCTTGCTGAAGAAATGATTGGGCAGATAGATGAATTTTTCTGTGTACAAATACTTGGATTCGGGAGGCGAGGTCACCTTGTCGGTGAAAATATAGTCCACATAGGTTGCCCCGCTGGTTCCAAGATACTCTTGATGCAGAATTTGTACCGGTGCTGGTCGAAGTGCCATGAGACCTTGGGCTCGTTCTCCTTGTCGGGCATATCCATCCCATTCAATCAAAATATGAATACCCCGTTCGTGAATGTAGCGCGCCATGTCAATGTGATTGCCCTTGATGTGTTCAATGTCATGAAAGTAATCGACATGACCCGCCACTCGCTTACGCCAATCGACACCCCGCATACCCACAGTGATAAAATTCTCATGATCCGGCGGCCCCAGACTGAAAATATGCATTTCAATTTTCGATCGATCATAGAATCGAAAAATATCTTGTGACAAGTACAAGACCGCTTTGGAGTTGAATCCACTACTCACAAAGCCCACTTTGAGTTTGAATCCAGGTTCCGCCGCTTGTGCAATGTATTCGTTGCGTCTTGACTTGTGTTCAAAGGGCATATCGGGAGGCAATGGATTCAAGCCTCCCATATCAGACAATCGTGCCATGGCTTCATCCATAAAGGCAACCGACTCGGAGACGTACCGCTTGAGAATCGGCGGCAATGGATACCCCAACATCATGTGTGGATGTACCGATGTGGCTCGATGCCAAGCAAAATCTTCTAGAGTGCCTTGTCTCCAATTAGAAGTTTCTGTTTCAGTAATTTGTTGCAATCGTTCCATATCCTTCTCGAATCCCGTCCCATTAAATCCCCAGTCCATAACCATCATGCGACAATATACCGCATTACTACAGGCCGGTCCCAGTTGCAGATTAGATCTCAAACAACTTAGTTCAAAAATGTCGGCACAGTGTTCATAGTTCTTTCGACTAAACAGCGTCGCACCATATTCATACAAATCTTCCGGTGTCTTGCCCCCTAGGGGATTCTCGGCTTCAGCCGTTCCATGCCGAGCTTGAAATTTATTGTCACGCTTTTTGGGAGGAGGTTCTTGAGAATTTTTCTTGGCGGCACTACCATTGGCATTGAGTTTCTCTTGAAGGGCTCGTGCTTCGGCATGCAAGGGATCGATTTGCAAGGCTTGCTGGAGATATTGTTGGGCCATGTCGGTTTGACCACGTTGCATAGATTCCTTGGCAATGTACACAAATCCATCCTGAGTGCGATCTTGAATGGCATAACATTGCATGAATTGTCCAAAGGCTTCTTCGACCGTATAATCATTGGGATGATTTGCTTGAAACAAGACGGCTCTCCAAAAAAAGAGGGCCGCTCGATCGTAATTGCCATTTTGCAATTCTTCCTTGCCTTGTTGCATCGATGTGGGACCGTCCGTAGTCAAAGTGTATACAGTCTCCAAGGCATTTACAACAGTTGAAGAAGAAAAGGGGGTGGACCATGAGGTCAATAGTAACAGCAGACAAAGCGTGGCCGATACTAGCGCCCATTGGGAGGATCCTCGGCATTGGCGTCGGGGGCGGTCATTGTGCGACAAACAACAACTGATACTAGTAGCCATGGTTTCTCGGCCTCTTTTCCACAAGTGGTCCTTGACAACCGACTAAGAAACGTCTTTTATTGCTACCGTCGAGGCAAACTAAAGGTACTACAATCTATAGAGGCAAAAGGAGAGAAGCTCTGCGGGATTGTGTGGACGGCATCCAGAGAATCCACCGCGATACTAGTAGTAAAAATGGGCGGGGGCGATGCCCTCGCGACGCTCGTACGTCATCCGACAAGATCGGTTTTGGTCGACGTGGTCGAAGATACGGTTTCCGCCCGCCCCAGCATCAAACTGCAACAGCTACCTGCTAATCGTAGTTAACCAGCAAAGAGTGCACTTTACAGTTTGCAACTATAGACCTTGACGATCGATCTCTTCTTTTGCCTATACCTGTTCGATTCGTCAGTACCGAAGATTCGGGATCATCAGCACTTTGATGTACTGTAGTACTAGTCTGCAACAAATTACCAGCAAGAAGCGCCGCATTCAACGACGACGAGTTAGCAGGTTGCTGTCAAGATGCCCAAAGACGAGCCGCAAGCGTTTAGTACTACCACCTAATATAGTAGTAGTAGTATTCATGTTTTCTTGTTCTCGCTCTTGCTGAACTGCTGCTGCTAGTAGAAAGCAAGAAAAGAAGGACATGACGGTGTGGTGTGCTGGACGCCCCGCCGCCAGATCGTCCACCACCACGTCGTGATTCTTTCGGCCCATGGATGGATCCGCCGCCAGGCACTTGTGGAAAGCCGAAGCGGCACTCCTGGGGTCTCAAACTCTATCTGGCCCGACGACATGCTGACTGGAGAGCACGGATGATGGGGCTCTTGAGACTTTTCTCACCCGTTGCAAACGCCAGTGCAGCTACCCCAATTGTTGGGTCGGCAGGGCACTTGACGGGGTGAAATATCTTGTTTCGAGGAAGATTATCATTGAGGACACCACTTTTGTTTGCTGCTTGTTGTTGTTGGTTGGCAAACCCCGCATTGGCCAACTCGTGTATTCTTTCTGTCATCCCATGGTCGCAGGAAGGAGAATGGCAGCTGCGATAAATTTCGGCAACACCCGACAGGCTGTAGACGGCTTGTTTGGTATTGCCATCCCAGGCCGACCAGCCCCCTAATGTGTACAGTCCTTTAAACTCACGAGATTCGTCAGCAAACAGCTGGGCAACTGTAAACGAAGGAAAATGGTCATCATCATCATCATTGTTCTTTGAAAGAGACAAGTTCGCGTCCGTTGTCGTCATCTTGATGTTGTTGTCGTTATGAGCAACAGAGGCGGCGTTTGCAGCTTGCAAGGCAGCCATGAATATAGCTTCGTCATGGCCCTCCAGAGCACCTTGTTGAAAGATCAACTCCAACAAGTACGACGCAAATCGATCACTGATGCGAAACAGACTGTTGAAACTTCGGCCAATGTTGTCGTCTTGATCATAGCAAAGATTGCCATGGATCCGACAAGTCTCCCCATAGTTCCAGCGTGCAGACTTGGTGTCAAAAAAGTGCCAAACCACATAGTCTGGCGAAAGTGACAACGGCGGTGGCGGCGACCACGATTTGGTGTTGTTGTTCTTTTTGTTGTCCGGAGCTTCAGGAGCCCTTTTGAACCGTCGATCGTTGGTCTCAAAAAAGTGGCCCCATTCACCCGTCCAGAATACATCGTCTTCTACAAGCCAATAATGATCGTACCGGCGATGGTCTGGTTGTTCCTTGTTATTCTCAACACCCATGTTCACGTGTAGTTCATGAATCCAAAGCAAAAAGGATAATTTGCCTTTGGCAGCCATGCGAATACCATTGGCCCTTACACTCAAGTAGGTTGATGCGATCGGATTACTTAATACTTTCACTCGGTCTCGGTGTCTTGGTGATGCATCAATCCATTCCAGAAGAGAGGGATTGATTTTCTCACCAGGCTCGTGGAGTAGAATAATATCGTAGCTCCTGGATGCTGTCCCTTGTTGGTCGTTGCCCTTTCGCTCACGACCACTTGTTGTTGTTCCCTCTACAAGTGCCACGAACCGCTCGCAAAGACAAGTGTTATTGGAGTCAATGGTTTTCGTTTTGAAGACGATCGCGATGCGTTCTACTTTGTTGTCTGCTACGGGGGACGACATTTCGATCGGGTAGAAGGCTCCACCAGTCGATGATTCCAGGGGAGTACTACCCTCGGCCATGGTGCTTTTCAGTGCAGGTCTAGGATCCAAGAAGACAATAGCCGTTTTGGTACCAAACGCTAGATTGCAGCAAACGAGAGCGGCGATGGTGGCACAAATGTTTAACGATTTCTTTTTCATCATCACGAAGAAGAAGGATGATGGTGGTCGTCTTGCTCCACCAAGAAAGTATGTGGCTGGTTTTATTGTTGAGAGATCTTGTCGTCATCTTGCTGTGGCCCTGCTGGTCATAATAATTAAGGCACAAGTGGACCAATTCGACTCGAACACACAAAAAATGGCTGCCGGTTGTGTTGTCGACGATGCGACCGAGGACGACGACAACAGTGGCGGCGACGCTCCTGACCTCGTCCTCACTGTTTCTGTTAGTTCGAAAAACAACCAAGAAATGCATCTTCGTCCTTCTATCCTTCTCTTTGGTGATTCGATCACGCAGTATGCGTTCGGCGAAGGTCCAGTGAGATTTGGATGGGGGTCGTTGCTCTCGGCATCGTACCAGCGTCGCGCGGATGTGTTGAGTCGGGGCTACCATGGTTACAATACGCGACATGCCTTGGATCTGGTTCCACGAGTCTTCGGCTCCGCTTCAAGCATGCCTGGCAGCAGATGTTTGTTCATGACGGTATTTTTTGGTGCCAATGATGCCTGCATTCCAGGCGAGCGACAGCATTTACCCCTCCAGGAATATGGCAAAAATCTGTCCAAAATTGTCAAGGCCATCCAAAAGGAAACTTCTTCTCTTCCTAATTTTCCAATCATCCTAATGACCCCACCACCCATTCATGATGAGACCTGGAAAACATACAAAGGCGCGAATTATTACCCTCGCAAGAACGAGGAGGTGAGAAAGTACGGCCTGGAAGCCAAGCGAGTCGCAAAGGAACTGAATTGCCCAGTAGTAGACACGTGGGAGTTGCTGGGTGGAGACAAGCCAGGGTATGAAAAGCACTTGTGCGATGGTCTGCATTTAAATGAGAGTGGGAATGAGCTGATCTATGAGGGGTTAATGGAGCTTCTGAGAAAAGACTTTCCAGAGTTGGCCCCTCAAGAACTGGTCGACGGGAAATATGTCGGTCAAGGCATTCCTGCGGAAGAAAAGCTATGGGATGAACTTTGCTAGTGACGAGTCCAAAAATGGTCATATTTATGGTGATACCAGCCTCCTTTGGTAGCCCTTTTACTGAGCGAGCCCCACGTTTTGTGGCGACTGAATGCAATCGGTCGAATATCCCTGCCAAGAATGCAAACGTGCGGGGCCCTTTTTCCAACAGTACTTCAATGCGCTGTCTTTCCGGTTTCTTCTAGGAAAGCGTTCTTGGCCTTGTCGGTTCTTGTCTCCCACGTTTCACACTCTAAAGGAACTGCCGTTGGCAAGCAAGGTCGCCGAGCCCATCCGCCTGGAATGGAAAATCTTCTTCGGAGAGCTTGCTCTGGATTTCCTAGATATCCAGCATCCAAAATCTGTTGCTGTACAAGACTTCATCTTGTCGGTAGCGACGTGGCAGCAGTGCTCACAGTGTCGTCCTATCTGGACAACTCACACAAAGCAACAACACAATGACGAGGAACCATGGGGTTATGGACAGGAACCCCATAGCTCCTCGGCGGCATACTAGCTTTCTGTCATTGCCACCACCGGCGAATCAGAAGTAGTGGCGGCGGCTGGGACGGTGTCAACACGAAATTCTTCCTTTTTGAAGAAGCCGCCAAGAATCAAAGAGATCCCGTCATTTTGGGCCTGCGCAACGATGTCTCCTTGAAGCACCATTTCTATCGTACTTGTTTGGTAGAAAAGCTGCTGGTCAAACAGTTCTGGCAGTCCTTCACCCTGGAGTGGAAGTCAAGCAGGCGGTGAGGAATGAAAAAATGACGAAAAGTTATGAAGCAGTATCTTTTGTCGCAACAGTCCTTCCTGGCGCGCGCATGCACGGCCGGCATAAATACGACTGCCCAATGTTGACGAAAGATACAAGAGATATGGTTACTTGAGCAGAAAGCACGAGGTCGCTACTACGATAATAGGGGCCTATGACCAGCACCATTTTGGATACCCGAGACGAATGCATTTCTGACGACGAGGATCCTTTTGGATACACTGTTCAACACGAACCCCTGTCGTATGATCACAATTTCTCGTTTCGCTGAACAAGGACGACAACGACAACGCTAACGCCACAACAAGACCAACAGCAACACCATCGGCATCATGGCAAGACCTAAGCGAGACACTGCCTTCTTCGCAGGGAAGACTAGCTTGTGGATTACGGAGGAGACTCGCGGTGTTCCTTACAAGTGGGTCAGTCTCTTCATTGCCACTACCTACATCGCTTTTGGGCTTCGCAATGTCTTCTTCTGCGGATACAAGCTCCCCGTCGGCGCGGGAGAAGATTTGGTCATGGATATGTGGCAAGATTGCAAGGAAGACAAGGCAAAAACTATCTTTGCAGGCCTCCATGGATTGGGTGAATGGTTGATCGGTAAGATGACACAAAACATGTTGACCTTCTCGTCCTCCTTGTTGTTTCATGCATTCCGTCAACGACCACTCACCACCAATCTTCTTCATCTTCGTTTGCTCCTGGCCCTACAAATCAACAGCTATCATTCGCTTTTCCATGGCAACGGCAGTGTCTACTCAAGATCTTTTCTTTACCATGTTGGTACTCGCCATGTATTCTACCGGGTTCTTCGTGGGATGCTTGCGAGTTGGAATCTTGGATCTTTCTTGGTACTACGTGCTTAACATGACCTGTGGATTTCTCTACGAAAACTATGTCTGTTATTTGGCTTATGTTGCCTACACCAAGCGCAACAAATTGAAGACTCTTGTCGAGGAAACCGCAAACATTCCACTCAAGGCAGCATTTTTGGTTCAGGCTCTTGGCTGGGGTTTGTACGCGATCAAGATGGGTCTCTTTAGCGAGACGCACTACATTTTATTCGAGACTGAATCGCAAGTTTCCTTTTTCAATTCTACGTGGGAAGGTTCATTGAGCTTACCACGCCCCCACATTCGTGATGGATGGGCAAACATGGCTGGTGTTCATGGATACACTTTGGCAGGAATTTGCGTTTTCTGTTACTTTACCAAGAACGCCCTTTCTCTTTTCCGCGCTTGTGGTTTGTTGACATTGTACCATTTCGGAACGGTGTTGCTTGTCCTCCGTGCCGGTGTTGACGTTGTCCCCCCATCCTACTTGCTTTTCGTTTTTGCCAGTCTCGCCTACGACGGGCTGGTCACTTACCAAGCTAATGTAGAAGTCCAAAAGTTCAAAGAAGAGTAAAAGATATTTGTTTCTGTCAAATGCTCGCATAATATTGCATCAGAATTTTCGGAACTACGGCATTATGTAATTAGGGTCCCAAGAACCCTTAAATAACTGGTAATTTTTCGATTTCCTATCCTGTGTGGTGTTACCGGTAGTTTCTTTACATTTGCGTTATCAATTACAATGTAGCATTTAATGCATCAAAATTGCCCCTCCTACGGCATTGTTTATGGTCCCATCAAGCATAATATGACTGGTAATTTTTCGTGGACAATCTGCAGTTTTTTCACAATTGCAAAATCAATTTCGAAGAAGCTTTTACCGCAGTAGGTGCATCGAAATTGCCCCTAGAGCTACGGCATTGTTTAAGGTCCCATCGAGCATTAAATGACTGGTAATTTTTCGTGCGCAATCTGCAGTTCTTTCACATTTGCGCTATTTTTAACGAAGGAAGGTGCATCGCAATTGTTCGTTTCTACGGTATTTTGTTTAGGGCGCCACCACTCATTAAATAACTGGTATTTTTTCGGTCGGTCATTTACATTAGCGGGGTATCAATTGCAAGCACGAAAAGATACAAGGAACATTGCCCACGAAGTAAAATCCTGCATAGCCTTTTCGACAAGTAAGTCGAGTCTTGCCGAATCTGTCTGTGTACATTACAAATCTTTGCAGCGCGTCACAGCGGTGTCAATCACGCGAGCGGGGCACCCGCTTTTGCATCCGTCGGACAACGCGAAAAACAGCCATCGCTGCATCGGCGTTGTCCCAACTTGACAACTGACATCATAATTTCGACTTTGTCGTTGCGATTGTCAGCGTTTATCGTCGTTCTTTGTCAACCTCTTCGTTATCAAGATGCCGAAGGATTGGGAACAAGGACCTTGCTCTTGCTTCAATGATTGCGGTGGCTGCCTCCTCGTGACGTGTTGCGCCTGCTTCGCATACAAGGAAGTTGCAGATAACATTGGTGACAACAACGGAGTCCTCTATTGCCTTGCCACCTTTCCTTGCGGATGCGGATGCTGTGTCTTAAGTGCCTTGGGACAGAGTGTCGCCGAACTCCAAGGAATCGATTCCAACATGTGTACTTCGTGTACCAAGAGTTTCTTTGATGCGTGCTGCTGTTATTCCTGCACCGTCCTGACTGAAAGTCGCGCCTACAAGGCCTCGAAGCAGCCAGGCGGTCAAAAAATGCAGCGTGAATAAGGAAAGGCACAACGAGATAATCGAGGAATCCTTGGGTTGACTTCCAGATGAAACGACGGCAACTGGTATGAATCCTTCTTCGCAAGTTGAATCATGACGACGAGTGAATTGTTATTCTGTCCTAGTACTTGTAGGGCGGGAATCAAAACTAAAACAAGCAGGGCAGCATCTCATTACTTTCATGTTAGTCTCATTTTATTTTAAAAAGTAAGCTCCTCGCTCCATAGGTGCACATTTGGTGGATTAGAGTCCACCGCTACGAGTCCGCCAAAGGCCAGCAGGGGGTCGGCCGGTGGTGTTGGTGAGACGGCCTTTTCCACCATATCACTGCACCAGTACTACCTGGTACAAGAACATTACGATGACTCTAGTAGAGGCGACTGTATTCACCGGCATTTGCCTCCCCCCAGCAGCACAAGAAGAACGAGGTCGGTGGCAAGCAGCAATAACCCCCACCACGCTGCCCCCGGGAGGTAATGAAGCAACTCACTGAATGCAGCAGAAGTAGATCTAGGAGCGACCGATGTCATAATGTCCGCTGCTCTTCTTCCGTTTCTGGCATTTGTCTACTACTGGATGTCGATCTGTGTGTGTGTGTATGTGTGTGTGTGTGGGGGGGGGGGGGCTTTCCCAGCCCCAAATATTGCCCCAAATGTCAAGTGCCGGAGGCGTCAACTTTTTCTGCCGGCGTGACACACAAAATCCAAACTTTCGTCCCACATGGCAGACGAGATCTGATGTGTTGCTTCTCATAGAAATCAACAGACACAGAAACTGGATGACTATCGTTGTCATCCGCTAGCGTAGGTTGTGTTTCTGTCGACGATTATGGATGGTCGAACTACACTTAAAAAACGCACTATCGATCAGGATCTGGCAAGTCGTTGAGTTGGGGCGACGGGGTGACGGGGACGAAAAGGATTTTTGACCAAATTGTTCCATTTTCCGATGCAACAGAACAGACGCTTGACGATGTGGCCAAAGCCTTCCTGGAAAGGAGTAGAGCACCTCTCAAAAACAGCGCCTCGTCATCACCTGGGAGTCTGCCACCAGTACTTGCGTCCGATACCTTGACACGGACTCCTCCACTGAGGTACGTCGATTTGAGTGGGCTTCCAATCGCGATTCGTGGTGAGACGTCGATTCTAAAGACTAACAATACACTTTATTCTAGGACTACCGAGAAAAGACCACCTTTATCAAACTCAGCTGGGCTTGCGACTGGACATGGACAGTTATTGCCGATTGGTGATGATAGCTGGAGCGAAAGTTCCAGATCCCGGCAACAACATAGAAGAGGAGGCTCGCATGGAACAGTGATCAGCGTCCTGACCGCAGAGTCGTCCTCATCGGCTAGAAAGTTTTCGGGTTCTCGAAATTTACCACCATCAGGGCGGCCGATGACGCCGGTGGAAAACCAACTGATGAACAAACTTCTGGCAAAAGCCTACAACAATAGGAGCAAATCAGCAGATCAAATGTCCTACTCGGCATCCAGCGCTGGTACCAGCTTTGAGGCTTCATATACTTCCCGAAACAGTGAGTTGGATTTTAAACCACCTCGGCGAGTGGATGACAATTCGAGTTTGGCATCGACTGAATATTCCGTTGAGCCAAGCGCTTCGGGTCGATCTGGAGAAAGTGGCGAAGAACTCAGCCCAGAGGAAAAGAAATTCATTCGAATGTATTTCCAAGATCTTGAAGAAGAAAGAGTCGCGTTGATGAAGCAGTGGCGTGAGGAGTTCGAACAAGAGCAACGAGGCGACGCTTCGCTGACCGGAGTTGTTCAGAACATGAAAGACAAAGTGACTACCTGTACTTTTGGTCCCGTTTGGAAGTGTTTATCTTACGTGGAAGTGTTCATCGCCAACATGCCTTTGACAATCGGTGCCGTTGGTCTCAGCTGGGTCACACAAGGAGTCATCTGGTTCAAGTTCATGGGTGAGTTGATGGGAAATGAGGAATGAGGGTTACACCGACTAGTGAAGTTGAACGGGTTATCTCACCATTCCGGATGTTACCTTACATATCCCACAGAGGAGAATATTGATGCGTGTACCACTGTGCGATTCAACTCTCCTCAATGCATCTACCCCGAGTTCCCTGGATGTTTTGTGTGCGATGTCACCAACCCTATTTATCACGGTGTGGTGACATTTCATTACTTTTGTCACATAGCCGCCTTTACTTGCTGCCTCCTTTTCCTGGCCAAATGTATCATCGCGTGGAGAGTCGTTGCTGACGAGTTGAGTAACCCTGCTACCTCCACTCCATGTGGGGTCGTCTGCATTACCATGATTTGCGTGTCGGCGGGTCGAGGGTTGGTTGGAGAGTTCTTTGTTGTTGCGACTTCCATCTTTCACGTTCTCCTGTCATTTTGGTTCTTGTATGTTGCCATTTACAAGTACCGCCTCTGGCCAGATCCTGGATGGTTCCCAAATACAGTCGGAATCGCGTATGCATCCGTCAAAACGTGGTTATACTTTCCCATCGCGGGACTTGGTATCATGGGAGTAAGTGTGATTGCAAAAGTTGAATGTTAGTGTTTTCGTCCGATGAACCACTAAATGTTTTCCCCGGCTACTTTCAGCTATGTATGGCATATCTCTTTGCAATTTTTCCCGTGGCGTAAGTTCTGAAGAACTATCTTGTGTCATGGGCGCGCCAACGCAACTCATCCTGCGCTTACCTTCTTACCTCTGACAGAATGTATCGTGCCATTTACAATCACAAGATTGCGGCTCCAGTCTGTTTTATAAGTCTTTCAGCGCCTTCCATCACCATGTATGCCATGACCATCATGGCCCAGTCACGCCCATCGGGAGAAGCAATGATAGAATCGGATCCTGCCTTTGCAAGCCGCTGGAAGGAGCTTCATCGCGAGTATTACATGCCAGTCCAACATGGCATGATGATACTCTCGTTGATAGGATTCATCGCAAGTTTATATTGTTTGTGGACTCGGTGGCCACAGTTCAAGCTCAAGGCATTCAGTCCGGCGCACATGGCCTTTATTTTCCCCATTTTGTCTCACACCAACGCCGTCCAGGCCTATCGAGCAGGTTTCGATTCATTTTCGAACGATCCTCCTGGGAGTCCCTTCCGCGTCATCTTGTATTGCTATTGGTTGACATGCCTGGTGATCGGTACCATTCTGAATCTGGTCTTTACGTACAACTACGTCAGTCGATTACCGAAATGGACCAAAATCAGCGAAGCCCTCTTTTTGGGAGACACAGACGAGATTCCTCCTTCGCCCAGCCATACTCTGGTTCACGAAATGATGTCGGTGGGATCCTACATGACGCCAGAACGAGGCCGCCGCCGCCGTAATAGTGGTATTCCCCACGAAATCCTTGGTAATTTTACGAGTCCTGCTGTCTTGCAAGCCAATGAAGCCGGTGCTTTGATCCGCGTTCGACGCGGCACGGAAGATTACGAACACTATGGTCCCTATGTCCGCACCCGCAACGTATCGTCACTCGGCTTTGATTTGACCATGACATCGGAAGAATTACGACAAGAGCATGCCGAGTTATTGCATTGGGTCGCCACGAATGCCCCTCGAACGAGACATCGCACATTGAGTATTCCTCAAATGTTTAAACTTCGTAGTAGTGACGGCGATGACGAAGAGGCAGGAGGCCACCACGGTATCTATGGTACGTTTCATTGTGAGGAGGCTGCAGAGCGACAAGCTCCACACAGATCCGATTCATCGACAAGAAATCATCAACGGTCTCAAACTTGGGGGGCTTCGCCGGTGTAGATCTACCGCTATTCAATCAATGTTTGTTTTCTAGTACGAATACTGTTTCAAGCCTTTTCTGTATGCAAAATGCTTTATACGTATGGGTTTGCGCTACTCCTTGTATGTTTCTCTCCTGATAATGTCCATTACAAGTAGAGACCTTCCGGAATGTTACCCTTTTTGCGATACAAAGCCTTTTCTTTTGCCTTGACAAAGTCTTCCTGACAAACTTTCATACGGCGCTCTCGCAACGCAAGCATACCCGCCTCAGTACAAACTGCCTTAATATCGGCCCCACTAAGTTCATCCTTGGCCATGACAAACTTTTCTAGATCCACATCTTCCGCCAACGTCATTTTGTTGGTGTGGATATTGAAAATGTGTCGCTTCGTCTTGGTGTCCGGCAGAGGGAATTCAATCTTGCGGTCAATACGTCCAGGACGGATCAGGGCAGGATCCAATGACTCGATTCGATTGGTGGCCATGATGACCTTGACGTCCCCGCGTTCATCGAAACCATCCAGTTGATTCAATAGTTCCAACATGGTACGTTGAATCTCACGAGTACCACCACTCGAAGACTCATAACGCTTGCTACCTACAGCGTCAATCTCGTCAATAAAGACAATCGTGGGACTCAAATCATCCGCCACGCGGAAGAGTTCCCGTACAAGCTTGGGACCGTCTCCTAGGTACTTTTGAATCAACTCGGATCCCACCACGCGCAAGAACGTAGCAGACGTTTGATTCGCCACTGCCTTTGCGAGCAGAGTCTTTCCCGTACCAGGTTCTCCGTAAAGAATCACACCCTTGGGGGGTTTGATTCCGATATCTTCATAGAGCTCTGGGTGCGCCAGTGGCAGCTCCACGGCTTCTTTGATCTCTTGGATCTGATCCTCCAGACCTCCGATATCGGCATAGGTTTCCAGTGGCGCCTTTTCCACTTTCATCACACTGACCATGGGATCTGTGTCATCTGCTAGAATTCCTACCACACTCATTGTCTTATTGTGCAGCAAGACGGAGCATCCGGGATCCAGCAAATCTTGATTGACGCTGCTCAAAATGTTCACATAGTACTCGGGACCCACACTGGAACTGACAATAGCGTGATTGTCATCAATCAGTTCCTCCAGATTACCGACTCCCAGAGGAGATCCACGCAGCTCTTCGAGCTTTTCGCGTTCTTCCTGATCACGCTCTTCATGTGGCTTGAAGACTTCATGATTTCGAATAAACTCTTCTTCCATCAGCAGATAATCTTTGACTCGTTCGAGTTTGAGTAAACGCAATTTACACTTTGAAGTCGGCACTATAGTGGGCGTCTTGTTCAACCCACTAGGTCCCTTTCGGCGGCGTCGACGTCCTTGACGATTGGAAGGCCGGGGTTCAAAGCGCTTCTTTTTCTTCTTCTTGCCATCGTCGCCGTTTTCATTTTTGCGATCGCCGCTGGGGGGAGGGCCGGCACCGCCCTCGCCCATGCCTCCTGGCATATTTCCCATGTTGCTAAAGGGTGTAGATTGAC
Source organism: Nitzschia sp. DOCU1 (assembly GCA_951394045.1). NCBI lineage: Eukaryota > Bacillariophyta > Bacillariophyceae > Bacillariales > Bacillariaceae > Nitzschia > Nitzschia sp. DOCU1. The sequence goes on from OX595992.1 coordinate 1,460,399, forward strand.
GTTTCAAAAAACGACAAGAAACAAAGCAAGGCTGTAGGTGTAACTCTCGTGGATCGATGAGAGAGACAATGCCACACGGCAACGATCAAAAGGGCGTCATCGTCGCGAGCTGTTCGAGGCCATCGCGATGGAAGGCGAGCGATCGGTACCGAAGGCTTGGATTTGGGACTAAGAAAGTACATTGAGTCGCTTTGGTCGGATCAGTTTGAAAGATAGGTAGCTACATAGATCATAGGCATAAATACAAATCATGATGCCAACATGCTGGCGCGCTGACACCTGGAAGCGGATTGGTGGAATCTTCTTTTCCCATTCGTGGATCATCCATCAACGCTTTCGTCCACAAGGAACATCATCGATCCGTCGGAATAGGTATTGGATACACCACCAGGTAAATTTTGGATCCAAACATCAATCGGCGTGAGAACACTCCGATAAGATATCCAATAAGAGCCACTACACACATAATTCCGACAAAGATCACTACCAACCACCATGATTCCTCGTTCAGCAGCTCTTTTCTTGGCCATTGGTCTCTCGTCGTTCACCCACCAACAGGGTACTACTCTGGCGTTTGTTCCTTCTCAGCAGTCGGCACGAGCCGCCAATGTGGAGTTGTCTGCCAAGTTGGATCGCCGCGCCTTTGTGGCAGCTGGAAGCTTGGCTTCCCTCTCGGTCTTCCTTCCCTTGCCAGCACCCGCCAACGCCGCTTCCACTGTCGACTATAAGGCTGTCTCGCAAGACATTGCAGATTTGGTCAAGGCCAACCCGGACTGGGGACCCACCTTGGTGAGACTGGCATGGCACTCGTCGGGAACTTACGACAAAATGACCAAGACGGGTGGAAGTGGCGGTGGCACGATTCGCTTTAAAGAGGAACTAGTACATGGAGGCAATGCCGGATTGGCAGATACCGCTGTCAAGTGGATGGAACCTGTCTATCAGAAATACAAGGATCAAGGATTGAGTTATGCCGACTTGTACACACTCGCTGGAGGTACGTATGGGGTCGATTCAACAAAACAAATCGTATTGTTCCAATTTCCCTAAATTGTTTCGCTCGTATCATCTATTCTCTTCACGTAATAGTAACGGCTATCAAAACCATGAGCGGTCCGACCATTGGTTGGAGCAGTGGACGAGTCGACGAAATGGACCCATCCGCCGTCACCCCCGACGGTCGTCTACCCAACGCGGACAGTGGACCTCCTGGAGCGGATCCTTCGGATGCGGATCATTTGCGCAGTATTTTCTACCGCATGGGTTTCAATGATCAGGAAATCGTCATCTTGTCGGGCGCCCACGCTCTTGGCCGATGCCACACTACCGCCTCGGGCTACGATGGTCCCTGGACCCCGACTCCCACGACATTTACCAATGCCTATTTTACTCTTTTGCAGAATTTGGACTGGAAGAAGAAAGAGTGGGAAGGTCCTTACCAGTATGTGGCGGGACCAAAGGGGAGTCTGATGATGTTGCCCAGTGATTTGGTGTTGGTGCAAGACAAAAAGTTCTTGAAGTGGGTCAAGGTCTATGGCCAAGATGCGGCCAAGTTCAATACAGACTTTGCCAAGGCCTTTCAAAAGTTGGAAGAATTGGGAACTTCGGGTTTGACTCCCACTGAATGGGCTTGAAAAGGCGAATGAATACCACAGCGCCACGACAACAGAATACTCATGAAAGATGATCTGAGCAACAAAGCTCCCCCTACATACATACAAGATACAAACCGCAATGTGTTGAGAAACTCTAAAATAAACTCTCAACGGTTTAATCGCTCTCTAGAAGTGTTGTAGCTTTGTTTCCAAATGCGGCGACCCAAGCCACTATCGTACGGGCGGACGTTTGCTAGAGCGAAAACGGTGCAGAACGAGTGGGGTCGACTCCTTTGACCGAAAATTGACTAAATCGACTACACCGTTCGATTTGGTTCCACCGCGATCCATCGCGTGTGTGGCGTTATTGTTCTCGTTGTCATCGCATTCGACGGCAACCAAAGCGAGATTCCTTTCGATTGCTTTCGTTTGCATTACTATACAAAAAAGACCCGACTGTCATAGAGAAAGGCAAAATATTCGACACAACATGTTGATTCGCGTTCGATCCAATGTGGGTGTTTGGCGTGTCGATGGTTTGGACGAATCCACGGCAACGACAGACGACGTGTTGGCGGGCATTGCCAAGACACGACCACATGTAGTCTATGAAAAACCGTTCAGCACGGACCCGGCTTGTAACACTCCAGTAGACACCACTCAAACATTGAGTGCACAAGGATTACGACATGGGAGTATGATTCATTGTCGTGTCGATCCATCGTCTTGTGTGGATGTGACAGCACCTGCGTCAGCAGCTGGGGAATCCGAGCCAGTGGAAGGTGGCGGCGGCGGCGAGGCTGCTTCTGTCAACACTGGCAATATGAGACGAGTAATTGACAAGGACGGAACTATCAAATTAGTTCCAAGCAATGAAGTGCGTAAGGATGGTGATGACAAGGGCTTTCGAAAAGGAATGCTGGCTCTGCGCGATATCAAAATGGCCTGGACTCTGAATGAATTTGTTGCCATGGATTCGCAATACGAATTCAAAATCAAGAGACAAGAATCGGCGATTTGTCAACAAGTCAGTTTGGACACTCCTAGCGCTAGTGATTTTCAAGCCTATTTACAGCGATTTCAATTTCAGCGCAAACGATTTGGATTCTTGTATGGCAAGTTTGTGGAGAGTGAAGATGGACAGGAAAAGAAGGCGCTGGTCGAAGCCATTTACGAGCCGCCACAAGAGCCGGATCCAGATGCAGCGGAAGGATTTGAACAGCTTGAAGATCCACTAGAGGAAACCGTCGAACAGATTGCGGCGCTCTGTGGCCTCAAGAAGGTAGGATGGATCTTTGGACATGCTCCTCGAGAAAAGGGGCTAGTTTTGACTTCCGCCGAAATCATCATGGCTGCCGAACTACAGCTTGAAGCGGCGGGTGGCGTGGAAGAGACCCCTTTTGTTACTGTTAAGGTCACGACGGGTAGCGATGGAAATGTTTCCATCGAAGCCTTTCAAGTTAGTCAACAATGCATGGCCATGGTTGCAGAAGAAGCACTGGAAATCGGACCAGACCCTGCCTTTTGCAATGTCAATGAAACTTTTACTGCCATTCAAGAAGGAAAGCCAAGCAAGACGGTTGAAAACAACTTCTTTTTGACTGTAGTACCTATTGTCCAGCACGTTTCGGAAACATTTGTGTCACAATTCCCTCGAATGAATCGAGATTTGGATGATCGAATGCCAAGCAAGGACGAATTGAAGCGACAATTGTCCAAGAGTGGAACACAAGGTTGGACTTTTACAGATTTGCTGGCCGATTTTAATTTATTGATATTCCTGTCCAAGTTCTTGGATATCAATGCGGACTTTCCCAAGATTTGTCAGTCCGTTGTCGACAGGGAAGTCCCATTGGACGATGGCTACAAAATCATCATTGCATCCGTGGCTGGGCTAGATCGAGCGTACTAAACGAGAGAAATATCTTAATTAGATGATGAATCTACAGCGTCGTGTGCTTAGCCGCTCTCTAGAGCAGCCACTATATAAAATCTTTAGGTTTCCTGGACTCTCGGCGTGCTGGTACCATTTGCCTCTGCTTCGTGGATCGATTTTCCTTGGCCACACTTGAGATGGCGGTTGCTAGTTTTCCTCACCATGTCGAATCGCTGAGTAATCTACAGAACTACGGGAACTACAACTCCATGGATGACCACACATAGACACCCTTCTACCGAGATATCCTTTCTTTATCTTTGACTTATTAGATTCATTTTCCGAAGCCGGCCGGCCTTCTGTCCACGCCCGCCCGCTTTGTCCTTTTCCCAAAGACCGTCCTTCATTTTTCGAATCGATCGATGCGGCATACGCGTAGCTCAATGTAGCGATGTGATAATCGCTCGTCCAACCAAGTGAGTGTGAAACCATGACAAAAATGGGATACCGATGGCTGTAAAGCTGGAAGGAAGAGCATTTCTGCCGACGACCACTATGGAATGGTTTCTGTTTCGGTTGCCATCAGGATTTGCCCGTCGGGTTCGCGTCATTCGAAAAATGAGAACGCCATCACAAACATTGACACGCGCCATGATGTTGCCCATTTTGCTTCCCAAAAATGCATGTGGCCCCCATAACACGACAACATCATCACCAATCTCATCACCCTTTCTACTTTGATACGGCGGCATACCAACTAGCTACGCAAGCAAAAGAAGCAAACAACACAATATGGTCCATCATCATCACCACCATCGCCGCCACGGTCACCACCACGACGAAGAAGTTCCACCCCCGACCGACAACGATATCCTTTTTGGCAAGGCCGATCATCCCGGTACCGTCCAGTTTCACCATATATGTCAAGGAGCCGTCCTACAATATCCAGACTCAGATTATGGTACTGAAATCTACTCGGCCATCCACCGGCCGATCAAAAAGGGCCAGCATCGATTGTTTATGTACTCCAAGAAACGCGGTCAGTGGATTTTGGCAGGCAAGAAATCCAGGAATCGATACTTTGAGAAGGAATTCAACCGTATCAAACACAAACATTTGATAGTTACGGAAGAGTCGGATCATCATTCCCAGACGGAAGAACATGAATCTGATCACAGTTCTACTCAGCACCACGAGGCAGCAGTCGACATTGAAATGGGACAGACTGGCACGAAAACGACATTAGCTGACAAAGTTATCAAGGCAAATGGACAGAAAGTGCAAGAATTTTCCATTTTGGCGGTCGTTTCCAAATACAAGAGTTGGCTGGTCGTTTTCTTTGTCATGGCGTTGATGTTGGCTGGAGCAGTAGTAGCGATTGTGACTGCTGTCAATAGATACCCTTAGGACTATGACGGTTCAGGTAACAATGTGGATTTGCGTATTTCTGCCGATGTCAATTGTATTGACGATTACGGTCCTCTCAAGCTGAACCATGCTCCAGCCGAACCTTTTCGAACGGCAAGGATCCAGGGGCTCCGTTGTTAATATACCGATGAGATTGGCATGTTTCAGTACTAAAATTTTCCATCAGAGTGAACCCGACCATCCCGGAACGTCTCAAGTTAATGTACTGGTTGGGACGTTGTCTAAACTAGCAGCAAACTTGGCCCATGTGCAGAACAATGAGTCGATCGGATCCCACCGTTTGCATGGTGCAACTGCCAATGAACTAGGCTTTGAAGGGGCGTCGGTCGTGTGCCGGTTCGGCTCAATTGCCTCCAACCTATATAAATCGTACTACAGTAAAATCGTATATAATTTTCGGAAGGTATGATACGCTAGCTTTTTTAGTCCACCTGTTTGACCACAGTTCTCTTGCGCTCGCTCGTAAACTTGTGCTCGCCCGGCTTGGAATGTTTGATGCGATTGGCTTGTTTGCGTTCCGCACTTTCCTTTTGAATGATGGCTTGCTGCGTTTGTTTCTGAATCGTCTTGGGAATCTTGCGCGATTTGTAAATCCTCTTTACCTCGGGCAAGTGTTGGTATTTTCGAATCAACGTTTGACGATATTGCATTGCCGATTCTTCTCGTGTCGTCAATTGTCCCAGCTTTTCGCTCGCTCGTGCCTTCCACAAGCGTAGATTGGTATCATCACTACCACTCACAATAAAGGCATTGTCCATGGTATAATTGACCGTAAATACGCGTTGCATACGCTTGGTATGATAGATATCTCGCGAAAAGCCATTTCGCTCCTTGAGATTAAAGATGCGAATGGTTCGATCATAGGACCCAGTAACGAATTCCCGCCCCGTTGGTGCCCAACTCACTGACATGACGGCGGACGTGTGTCCCTTGTATATATGTGTCGGTTCTTGTAGTCGTCGCATATCAAACGTATAAGCTTGATAGTCTTCATTGGCCACTACAAAATTCAAGGGTTCCATGGGATTCCATTGCAAATCGTTGCTGCGCATTCGCAAAATCGTCTTTTTCATATCGGAACCTGTCCGTAAATCATGCAAACCAATACCCCGGTCCATGGAACAATTAGCAACGAGATGTGGCTCAGCAGGATTGAATCGAACAATATTGACAGTATCATCGGATCCCCATAGATTGGAATGTGTTTGGATGGGTGCCGACCGTTCGGGCGTCCATAATTGAACAGCAGAATCCGATGCCGTTACGAATTGTCGTTCTGCCCAATGATGATCAATCGATTGAAAGGATCCCTGAATTCTCCATGTATCGAGTGGTGCTTTCTTTTGTTCTGGTTCCGCTGTTGTGGACGAGGCTGCCAAGATTTGTGGTACCGACCATCGCCGTAAGGTTCCATCATTGCCACACGAATAAAAGTCTTCATCCATACCAAACACTAATCCTTGAATCGCTTGTGCATGCGCATTGAGTGTCGCGACACACGATCTCGTTGGTAAATCCCACAAATGGACCGTCCCATCGGCGGCGCCCGAAAGCAATGGCAAGAGGGACGATCTCGAAATACAGGAATGATAGACAGCATCCGAATGTCCATTTCCTAGATTGCCAATCAAGGGATGAGCAAACATTCGATCCATTTTTGCAGCAGTTACCGCACGTGCGTATTCTCTAGCACGTTGCATGGGGTGATAGACGGGGTCGAGATTCCGACTTTGTTTGCGCAAATCGCCCGAACATTCTCGTTGGGTCGATTGTTGACTGCGAGACAGTGCCTTGACTTTCATAATGACTATTGTTGTTGTTGTGTGACGGAATCGTGTATATTATGAACTGTTGGCACGGTTGTTGTTGCTGTTGGAGAGGGTTTGTTGTGCTGCTTTGCTCAACCTACCAAAGAACAAACACTAGTAGTGGCATCAAATGCGCCATCTCCATGGTCAACGTTTCTTTCGCGAGATGGATGGATTTTTTTTGGTGGTTGTGCGTGGCCACATGCGCGCTGAAAGGTACGCAGGACAGACCGTGTCGGACAAACTCGACCAAGTTTCAGTTGACCCCTTCGGAATGCATCAAAGCGTCGGAGCGTCGTTCGTCTGCCCCCAAGGCGCGCCTCGACCCAACATCGAACAATGACGATGGCGATGGAGAGGAAAGAGAGGAGGAGGAAGGTTATCACAAACTAAGGAGTAGCCAAGGTTCGTCTCCCCATCTACAACAACAAGAATAAGTGCTGGAACTAACTACAGTACTCATACAATGACGGACGAAACCCCGGGAGCAACCACAACGACTGGTGGTACTACAACGACAGAGGAGTTAAAGGACGACGAAGGCCTGTTGCTCGAGTACGACGTGGTGGTATGTGGCACGGGACTCGTCCAATCGATTGTTGCCTCCGCCCTCGCACGAGCGGGGAAAACAGTCTTGCATTGTGATGGCGACGACATGTATGGTGAACTCGATGCGGTTTGGACACTGGATAAATTGATGGAGGAGCAGCGAAAAAATGACAAAAATGGCAAACAGACATCCGTAAACGAACAGGAAGACTCCACAACGACTAGCGAGACGAAGGATTCTACCGCCACTGCAATGTTGTCCTTATCGCCCCAGGGAGGCACAACCAGCCTGAAATTTCATTCTTTTCAGTGTCGGAAGAAAATGGGAATTGCGGTCGGCTGCCGTGTCCAGACTCCTTATGGAACGGGCGTGGTCACATCCCTTCCCACTACGGCAATGGACAATGATGACGAGTCAAAGAAACACTATTCAGTAGCTGTCACTTTGGATCAATGGAATTTAGCCAATGGAACGGCTCCCATTTCTTATTTTGGATTGGATTCTACCGTCCCGGCCGAGGATCCTATAGTTTTGGAAGAGTATTTGCAACAACGACACAAGATTCAAAATCTGGCATCCCTCCAAGCGCACTCACTCTTGAACAATCCACGACAGACGCGACAATTGGCACTGGATGCTTCTCCAGTCTTTGTACTCGCGGCCGGTCGAGCCGTCAATGGCATGCTGGCGAGTAATGTGGCCGATTACTTGGAGTTTAAATCGGTCGAAGGCTTGCTGTGGTTAGATACAGAGGAACACGTAATTTCCCGAGTTCCTTGCAATAAAAATGATGTCTTTTCGACCAAACTCTTGTCGCCCATGGACAAGCGTCGTCTCATGAAATTTTTGCAACTGGCCATGGACTATGCGACACAATTAAATGTCGCGGAAGAATTGCTTCAGGAACAACAACGTCAACAAAATGAAGAAGAAGAAGTGGTACAATCCTTGAATGAACGTCATTTGAATCAAGGAAGATCCTTGGCACGACCCCAAAACAAGGCTGTGGCAACTGACGAACTCGTCACGCTCCAACAATGCATGCAACAAAACATGACATTGGACAGTTATTTACAATCGCAACACAAATTGACTTCTTTGAAATTACGGAATATTATTCGTTATGCACTTGCCATGGAAACGTCGGCTACGCCTATTTCGCTTTCGCAAGGCATGGCGCAACTACGACATCACTTGCAAGCCTTGGGCCGTTACGGCACGACAGCGTTTTTAATGCCCATGTATGGCAGTGGAGAATTGTCTCAGGCCTTTTGTCGGTCGGCTGCCGTTTTTGGAGCGACTTATCTTTTGCGGCGAGCGCCAGTGGGAGTAGTGACCTCCATAGAAGAGAAAGATGGCAAGAGACGTGTGCAAGGGGTGGTCATTGCTCCCGATGCCATGGATGAAAATTCTCCCGCGGAGGAATCATCATCCCCAGTGCCGTTAACATCCAAAAAGACGATCAAATGTTCGCACGTGGTGGTGCCTCAAACTGCAATATCCCAAACGCGTTCTTCTACTCGTCGCATTTTGCGTCGCATTTCCTTGCTACAAGGCAAATTGTTGGTGGATGGAGAACAACGGCACGTCTTGCTGTTACCCCCCAGTAGCACGCATCCATATGCCATTCATGGCATTACCATGGACGAATCCGTCCAAGTGGCTCCCAATGGATGTAGCATTTTGCACTTGACAACGACAATTTCAAATGACGACGACGAAACACTTGGTATTTTGGATCAAGCTGCAGCAAGAATTCTCAAAGCGTCAGCAGCCAATGGCAATGAAAGCAACGGGTCCTCTGTGGTGGAAATCTACAGTGCCACTTATAGCTACGCTTTGCCTGACGACGACCAGCAGCAACCAGAGGAAACTGAGGTTGTTGGTATGCACGTTTGTAGGCCGAGCGGACAAGTTTTGACCGCCGATGTGGCCTTTGAACAAGCCGAACGGATCTTTCAACAGATTTGTCCCGGTCAAGAATTCTTAGGCCTTTCGGACGAATTGGACGCCGCCATTAAGGAACGAGCCGCGGAACGGTGCTATGACGATGAAGAGCGACTCATGCTGGAGAGTGCCCTCGGCATGATTGGTACCTGTAACAATAGCAAGGCCGAGGAGTCGTCTTCCAAAGATGAAGCGACGGAAGGGGCAGCCGAAGAAATCAATGAGCTCCCCAAATCATCCAGCGACGATGTTGCAGCTACTAGCTAAAACGTTATTAAATCATCGCGATTTGACGGGTATCGGGCATTTGGTCTCCGTAAATATCGTCGAGCATGTTGTGTTGGCGGGATCCAAATTGTGGACCGTCGCCAATTCGCACTCGCCTTCCCGTAATGGCTCCGACAGGTAGAGTCGATCCGTCTGGAATTCCATTTCGTCGTAAGAAACAACCATGGCTACACTCTGGAATTCAAAGTTTTTCACGCAAATGTCTTTCATGAAGCACGAACTGCCTGGTGCACAGTGCAACAACTCTCCACATCCACCATAGAATTGAATGGTTTCGTTGCCGGTTGGAGCGTTGCAGACTGTTGTAACCAAAGCTGACATTCGAATGTCTCGAAACATGCAACGCTCCAATGTGACGTTTTGGGCTATAGCATAGATGAGAGGGGTGTCATAGACGATTTTCTGAAAGATGCAGTCCGAGAAGGTGACGTCGATGGATCGATCCTTGAGAGGCAGCCCCGTCAGTATCTGAAAGTAATTGCGGTACACCCCAATCAAGCCATTTTGGCCCGCGATATCAGTCCACAAGCAGTTCTCAAACCGTATGTTCTTGCCAGGATGGCTTAATGAGACGGATATACCACCTATGGGACCGCAATTTTGATGATCATATGAGTACCTTCTTCCGATCCAAACGCAGGACCAGCCTTGATTTAAATGCGCTCCACGGCACTTACCTACGGGGCCCGATTCGACGGGAATACCGGTAAAAGTGATACCTTTGAACAGCAGGTTGTCAACTGTAGCGTTCACATCCAGACCAGAGCCATCCGGCAGGGGAATCGTTTGCATTGTGAGCACATGCATGAAGCCATTTTTAATCGTGCAATTGTTTTCTTGTCTTCCATCGTGTCCACATTGAATTGTCACATTTTTTCGAACCGCTACAAGGGGATAATCGCCGTCGACAAATCGGAAGTCATTCAAGGCCGGGTTGTTAAAGTTTCCGACGTAGATTATCGTACCGGGGCAAATGATGTAAGATGCTGAAGAGCCTCCATCTGCTAATTGCGCTTCCAGCATGGCAAAGGTGCTAGTATAGCAAGGATAGGAAAGGTGGGTGCCTGAGAGGGCGCCGATACCAGATTATCACTTCGCAGCGTGAAGGGTATCGCAAGGGCACAGACGACGACCACCAACACTAGGGCCAAAACTACCCAGAACAAAGGGGTGCGATTTCGTCCACCTGATGCGGTAGATTGATTTCGGGCTTGTTCCATTTCAAATGCAGCAAACCCTCGTGAGGACGGTTCTTCATCGATCGCAACATGAAGTGCTTCCACTGGTGGAACTACCAATTCAGCCACTACCATGGAAGAATGACCTTCGTCTTCCGCTGCTGAGGGTGGCGAAAATGCAGCCCTTGAGGGAGGTTCTAGACTGGCAACATTGACAGGTGCTTCGTCAGTGCCTATTCTGTTGGTTTCGTTCGTAACCATTGTCGACGCTGAATCTCTCCTGATTTCTCTATCGATCCCAGCCACTGCCACGGCTCCCGGATGGGTCGCGGCTTCCTCTACGCTTCGACTCGCTTGCTTGGCCGTCGACAGGGACGGCTGCAAGCCTGAAGTTTGACCCAATGCGACGTTTTGTGTTTGCCTTGTCAATGCTGCACTGCCTCCCTCATCGGTGGGCGCACCCACGGTATCCGGAGAAGAGGCAACGGCGGACGCATTCATTGACGCCATTCTCTGACCCTGATCATCTCCCTGCTGGTCAGCAACGGCTTGTTCTATGGCCGTGTTGGAAACACTGGATGCACCTCGACCGTTGGATTCTTTCTCCAGTTGATGGTACTCTTTCATGGTTATGTGGGGCGCTGCTCTCTCTACTACTAGCAGACAACAGAGGTTGAAGCCTTCCCGCTACACCAGCACAAATTTCGAGCTCTGATAGAGCAATAGAGAAGTTCCCACTTGCCGTCGACACATCAATAATGGCGGATTGTGGTTGCTTTTTCTTTGTGTTCAAGAAGTGAAAAGAGAACAAAAACACAAGAGGCACGTTGGATTTCTTAGCATCAACGATATAGCGCAATCATGACCCTACATAAGTACCTAAGTGAGAAGAAAGATATGCCTTCATTACTTAACAGCAAAACTCGGATGGGCGGGCTCGACCTCTCTAAATAAGCTATCATACCAAATAAGGTCTGAGTCGCACTAGTCAACTTCCGTACTCTGGCGGCTGGGATGCCTTTTACCAGGTATGCAAGAGGTAGGCGCAAAATGCCGCAAGCGTCTCTATTAGAGAGCTGTACAGGTAGTAGTGGGACCCCGGACTCAAGTCCCGTCGACTAGCTCATGTCAGTCGCCAACCATGAGTATGTCGAATTGGGCTGGGAAAAATGCAGACGAAAAAATGCAGCAACATTTCAAAGCTGCTTGACAAGCCAGATGCAATTCGTTGGAGCAACATCGAACCTTCAAATGCTCTGTCTGCAAGCCCATCGCTCACCGATCGTTCCGTCGGAATGGGCAGGATCCTTGATCAAATATCGTTGAACAGGAACTCACCGTCGTTTCGTTCGTGCTGCTCACCGATAACAACGCCAGCTCGCACTCCTCCGGCTCGTCCAGATAGATTTCATTGTAGTCGATCGCATCCAAATCATAAGTCCCTACGAGGCCGGGACCATAGCCATCGAAGCGTTCAACACATACATCCTTCATTGTACACATAGTTTCCGGGCCACAGAACAACAGGACAGCACATCCAGTGTAGAAATCCTGCCTAACACCATTGTGTTCGAATGCGCACCGGTCAGTGACCAAAGCGGAAAGTTCAAAGTTACGGAAGAGGCACCTCTCCAGGGTGACGCTTTGGGCAAGGATATTAATCGCGGGGTGGTCGTAGACAATGTTTTGAAAGATGCAGTCCGAGAAGGTAACGTCGATCGACTGGGGTTCCAAGGAATGGCCGGTAAGCTCTTGGAAGTAGTTGCGCCCGACACCCACGACACCCCACTGTGTCACCATGTCGGTCCACATGCAATCTTCAAACCGAATGTTTCTACCAGGATAGCTCAGAACTATTGACTGTCCTCCAAATGGCCCCACATTATCTGATGTACCCGTAAATGTTATTCCACGGACTGTCAAGTTATCAGTCTTCTCAACGAAAGCAATAACCCCGTTCGGTGTCGGAATGCGTGTGTTCGTGTGAACCTGTATGAAACCCCCATCCAAAACGCAATTGTTCTCGCGTCGTCCGTCCCTACCACATTGAATTTTGACGTTCTCGCGAACAATCAATATGGGATAATCACCATCAATAATTGTGTAATCATCAATGGCAGGATTTTTGAAAGTACCGATTTTTATTCTCGTGTTGGGGCAGATTACGTATACCTCGGGCTTGGGCTCACTCGCCAGTTGTGCCATGAGAATATCCAGAGTACTCGTATAGCAAGGATCCGAAAGATCGTCCTTTGATTCACTTTCATTGATCATTGAAACTGGAATTGCAACGGCGCAAGCCACAATAGCCACCAACCCGACCAGCAGTACCCAGACGAGAAGCCCATGCCTCTGTTTACTGCCATTGTCTTCTCCCTGACTTGGAGCTTGCTCCATCTCAAATGGAGCAAATTGGGGTCCGCCAGACACCATATTATTCTCCTCATCGATGCAAACTTGGACTGCTTCCACCGGTGGCACTACAAGTTGTGCTCTGACCATTGGAATGGACTCAACATTATCCTCTTGGCTAGAATCCGCTTGCTTGGAGGCTGAGCTTGGCTGTTTCATTTCCGAGGAATCAGCCGCCCCTCCCTGGTTTGCCATCTCGTTTGTTGCCGAAACCCCAGATGGGTACATTGCGACTTTTGCAGAACCAGAAACCGTCGCGATCTCATTGTCACACCTATCCCCGTCACCTCGATCGTCGTTAACCGAAGTTTCGGTTCCGGCCACTGCTATGGCTCCAGGTTGCATTGCATGTCCTGCTGATATTCGATTTTTAGTCTCTGATTGTGGTCTTGTAGCAGCAGCATCGTCAGCGGGCCTCGTCTGCTCTGAAGAAATTTCGTTTTCGGCGTTGCCATCATTTCGTTCACGTATCACTGCTGCATTATTTACCACAGCGACGGATCCAGGCAACGCTGCTCTTTCCCCAGCTCGTGGTTTTACATCATCATCCGATCGAGGTACCAGTTCGCTCGGGCTTGCTTCATTGACGTTTTGGCTCGACGGCATTGCTGATGTGTCGCTGGCTTCTCGCGGAATTTCATTCAATTCTTGGTCACTTGTTGCTGGCGTTGATTCTTCATTTGACTTTGATTTCTTCATTCGGAATGCGAATAACACTAAAGGAAAGACTCCAAACTCAAAATTAGGCACACCCAACTCCTACTGATGCCATGCAAAACAAAGGTATAGTAGTAGTAGTTGAGATGTTTGAGATGTGAGAAGACCACTACGAGGAGAAAATAAAAGGAAGGAATCGAAAAGATAGAGTCGAAAAAGTCGAAGGATCGAGGAATTAATGGCGGACGGGGGCAGAGCAATGGAGACGACTGAACCGACTCCAGGTCCTGCCAATACGGACTGACTCAGAGGACTTGATGGGATCCCCCTCTCGATCTATCTCGGCGCATCCAACTCCCTTCTCTTCTATTGCAACAAACCTAGAACAGAAAATGAACCCTTTCTACTTGTAGACAAGAAGAAACGCCAAGGGCTACTAGGTGCGTTACTATATGGGGCAGGAGGGTGCAGTAAAGATATCATTGCACTCAAAGCGAAAGGAAGAATCGATGGTCTGGACTTCGGCGGCTTGACAGTCTAACGATGATTCGGATGACGATGAAGAAGTACCATTCAAGTAGAGGCCGTCGTTGTAGTCGAACTGCGACGTATCGCCCAGCACTACCATGCCCGCGCCATACCATTCCAAATTCTCCACGCAGACATTGTTCATGATGCAAGAGCTCTCGAGACCACAATACAAAAGACCTGCACACCCCTCGGCAAAACCCACAATGGCTCCACTGTAATCCGTGGAACATTTCTGCCGAATCAAAACCGACAGCTCGATATTGCGGAATATACAACGCTCCAATATCACAGCCTGCTTGTCGACTTCGATCAAGGGTGCGTCGTAGACAATATTTTGAAACAAGCAATCCGAAAAGATGACCTGAATCGAATTATCTTCCAAGGGTAGATCAAGTAGCTTCTGGTAGTAGTTCCGAGTAATGGTGATCAAACCATTCTGAGCGAACATGTCGGTCCAAGCGCAGTCTTCAAATCGAATATTCTTTCCAGGATGGCTGATATCGACTGATATTCCATTAAAGGGACCGGCATTTTCGGGTTGCCCCGTAAAGGTAATTCCTCGAACCAGCATGTTGTCAATGGGAATGTCAAAGGTGAATCCTCCGTCGGGAGTGGGTATTTGTTGGAGTTCGAGAACTTGCATGAATCCACCAGTCAGAACACAGTTATTCACGTTTTCCGTCGAGACCACATTGGATGGTGATGTTTGGTCGAATGACGATAATGGGAAAATCCCCATTGACGACTGAAAAGTCATTGACTGCCGGATTATTGAAGGTTCCAACTTGGATTGTCGTATTGGGACAAATCACGTAGGCATCTGGGATTTCGTCATCAAAACGCTGCGATTGCAAAATGTCAAAAGTGCTGGTATAACAAGGATACGGATAGGTCACATCCTGTTGTCCCGAATCATTAATGGTATTGCCCTCCTTGTTTTTGTCGTCGTGTGGGATCAACGTGGCAACCAGAACAATCACAAGGATCACCAGTAATAGCGACATGGATATGCGGACGGTTCGAGGGTTGCGAAAATATTTATGACAAGGCCACGACATTCTTACTTCCGACGTTGGCGCCTGCTCCACTTCCAATGATCCACGATCTGTCGTCCTTGTATTAGGAGGCAAGAACATTTCGGTAGATTCATCAATCTCCACATGGAGCGCTTCTACCGGCGGAGTCACTAGCTCCGCCTGCAACATGAGAACAGGCGCTTCCTCGTCCTCATCGTGAATATTGTCAATATTTGCAGCATCTGGTAATAGAGGTGGCGATTCTTCGTCGATTCTTCTATGATCTGAACTCGGACTTTGGTGATTGTCGGCTTGATTATTCTCTGTAACCACAGAATTTGTTGTTTGATCCGTTTCCTGGCTTGGTGGTATCGTCGTTTGGTTGTCACTGCTGGACAATACCGACGCAGCAGCAGCAATTCCTGGTACGGCAAAGGCTCCCGGCATGGAGGCTCGGTCGGTGTCATGTCGGATTTTGCTGTCGGTCTGCGAACGAGGAGGCGGTATGGACGCGCATGGTGATGGCTGTGGTTGTGGGGCGGAGGAAGATGAAGCACCAGCATCTTGGCTTGAATTTTGGGAGGCAGATTCGACGTCGTGGCCACAGTTCGCCGCGTGGTCATCCGTATGCGTCTTGGAAGACTTTTCTGCCATTTTCCCCTCTACAATAATGATAGGCAGAGAGTTGAGGTATAGTTTCCAAGGCAGGTAGATAGTAGACAGCAGGGCGGAAGGAAGGAACGAAAATGATCCTTTTTTCATTCTTCATCCGTTGCGTCGTGGCGGGAGCGTGTTGAAATCTACGATGACCGGTACTGGCTAATCGTAAAAAGAGCTCAAATAACTTGTGGTTGTGTTGCAGTGTGTTGATTCTGAAACTTATGAGCACTAACAGTGCGTAAACTAAATGTATGCTGTCGAGATAGACAGCTGATGTACTCTGATTTGTATCGTACTTAGTGCCATCTCCATGCCTTCTCCTCGTTGGAGTCAGCACGTGGCTGTTCGGGAGTGAACGTTGCACTTCCCTATACGATTGCGTCATCACGCTGATGACGTCGTGAAGAGCGATCCTTGACCACCAGATTTACCGTATTTGAACACTCCCTCTCAAGGATTGACTCGAGCGAGTGTTACCATCCCATGATGACCTGTCTGTGTTTGACGAAGAGATCCTCGCTTAATGCTTTGGTCAGGATATCGGCAGGTTGATCTTCGGATCGGATATGATGTATCTCGATGTCGCCTCTCTCCACATAGTCGTAGAAGTGAAATAGACGATTGTTGATATGCTTTGTTCTTGGTCTTGCTTTGGGAGTACGGGCGATCTCAATGGCGCCCATGTTGTCTTCGTAGACGTTGCAAGTGATGTGTGCCTTGTCGAAGTGCACATTGAATCCGAGTCCTTGCATCTCCCTCAGAAGCTCAATGATCGGTATAGCCTCTCGCAAAGCGTACGAGAGTCCTGTGATCTCCGATTCGCAGCTAGACAGAGCGATCTCTTGCTGTAGCTGTGATTTCCATGTGACTGGCACTCCTGCGTAGCAGATGATGTAGCCGTGTCTGGAGCGAGCAGTGTCCTTGTCGAATCCTGCCAGTTCCTTGTCCCAGTTCCCCGCGAAGTCGGCGTCGACGAATACCTCCAATCCCTTCGAAGGATCTGCCTTGAAGATTATTCCTTTGTCTCGTGTGCCGAGCAGGTAACGTGTGATCCAGCGTATTGCATCGCCGTGTTCTTTCTTTGGGTCGATGGAGAACCGTGCACACTGGTGCACTGCGTATGCGATGTCTGGCCTTGATCCGCGCTCGACGTAGTTGAGCTTGCCGATGACACTCCTGTAGTGGAACGAGTCGTCGTGTGGTGTGGAGCTCAGGTGACGTGACAGTAGCCTGCTGGACGCCATGGGGATGTCCTTGGTTCGTACATTGTCATACTGCATGCGTAGGTCCGATATCACCTGTTCGATTAGCTTGGGTTGCGTCAGGTGTATCGTTCCGTCTTCTTTCCGATCGATGTTGACTCCGAGAAAGTCCGTGAGATCTCCCTCAATGGTAATGTTGAGGTTTGCGTCTCTCATTTCCTGTATCGTTCGCTCGATCTCTGCCTGGTCAGGACCGGCTAAGATTGAGTCGTCGGTGTAGAGGACGTAGATCATGTTGCCCTTGTAGAATACACACTCGTCGTGCTTGGACACCACGAAATGGCACTTGTCGATGAGCCGTTTCCTCAGATATTGATACCATATACGAGAGGCGCTTTTTCCCCCATAGAGGTTGCGGTTGACTCGTAGACAATACTTGCTTGGGTCGTCAACGCCGTCGAGGGTGAATCCCTTTGGTAGCTTCATGTAGAGGTCCCTGTCTGCTGGCGCGTGTGGGTACGCGAGCACGTAGTCGAGTTGGACCGTTCGCCAATTGAAGAGTAGAACCAGCGCCAGCAGTAGCCTTATCGAGGGCCATCCGGCAACCGGAGCATACGTCTGATCGTAGTGCTCGCCGTGTCGCATTCGAGAACCGTCGATATTGCATCGTGCCTTGTATTTCTTGATTGCGCCCGTCCTTATGTCGCGCTTGCGGCGCAGTTGCCACACTGCAGGTAGCACGGTAGTCCCCGTTGGTATGTCGGTGAGTAACATGATGGTGTAGACTCCCATGTCGACCTGTTGCTTGATCTCCAGTTCCATTGCTTCGCCGAACTGTTCCCAGTCGCTCTCCCTCTGAGCCTCGTGAAGATACAGAGTGTCGGGGTCTGCATTGGCTTTGTAGGCATAGAGTGGGTTCAGGTCCTCGTTGATGGACCTGCCGTCGCTTGGGAACATCGCCTGGAAGGAGAACACTTCGCCAGGAACATCACTTTGCGTAGTGAGTTCCGCTGTCATTGCTTCTATCAGTCGTTGCGCAGGTTGCACGCGTCTCTGCGATCGCCTGGTGGCCGTACCAGATTCTGATTGCATTCGTGGAGACTGGTGTTGTTGTGTAGATGGCTGTTGTTTGCCATTCCCGGGTGTGTTCCCTTCTGTAACGGTGGGAGAACCGCTGTCCCTGTCTGTCTTCGGGGACATGTCGACTGTGCGTGGTTCAGGTGGTGCCACGTAGGCTCCCTCTGGAACTTGGGTGCCCTCTCTTGTCTGAGAGTTTTGTGTAGTGACCTGTTTTCTTTTCGAAGCTGTGGTTGTCGCATTGCCCTGCTTGGGTGCTGTCACATTCGCTTGTGACTGCTGAACAAACCCCGCCTTGATTTGCCATAGCGATTGTTGTGTGCTAGCACTCTCCACCGACTGGTAGAGTTGTGCTATGGTGTCAAACATTGTGTCCATCTTGATGTGGAACTGTGGAGACACGAGTCCCGTCTTGATGTCCAGCACCAGCGCAATAGAACGAGAGTGGTGTGGTGATCGTCCCAGGTACACCCCAACCCTCGCTCTACTGACCCACTTGTGGAGCGGTTTGTTCTGTTGCAAGTTCCTGTCCAACACGTACACTGGACAACCGAAGTGTTGCCAGCGCTTGGCGTTGGTGGAGACCTTCGTACTGTAGAAGAGCTCCGCTGGGGAGCGGTAGTCAGGTTTGTCGGCCAGATTGGGTGTCGCGTTGTTTGCATCGTTCGCAATTCGGAGGGCGTATGGCCAGAGGTTCGCCGAGATCTCCTGTGGCCATTGTCGTTTTGCGTAGGTCAGTTGTGTGCGCGTCAGCTATTGTAGTCGTCTGATTCGAGCTTCCGCCTGTCCGTTCTGGTGATGCGCGTTGACTCCCGCGAATGAGAGACCTTGCTCGCATTTGTGGCAGTCAAGCACCCATTTGTTGGCCTTGAAAATTCCATTGTCGGCATGATAATGTTGGACTCTGAAACCGTTTTGCTGGCACAGACGTTCGAATGCATGCTTGCCCTCGATCGTCTCGTCAGCACTAGCGGTCTTCTGCAGGTAGACGTAGCCGAACGATGAGTAGCTGTCCACGTAGACAGTTGCATACACGTATCGCTTCGTCGTCAAGATACCTGTCATCTGCGCGATGAACCCCGGTGTTGGGGACTTCATTTGGTCGACCGAGACCACTTCACCCGGTTTTGTTGGTAAGTAAGCTTCGTCCTTGTTGATTGGTGCCTTCTGCCTCCACTGACGCTTTGTTGCTTTACCGAACATGCAGGCTGCACATACGGGAACGCGACATTTGGCCAGTCGCCTTGGGATGATGGAGTATCGCGCCATGATCTGTAGTTTCCGAAAGGATACATGGGCGAAGCGCAGATGGTAAGTCAGTAATTCGGTCTCGAGCTTCCTTTCCTCTCTCTCAACCTCTGTTTCATCCACTATCCTCGCAGGATTGGCAGGTGGAGCAGGCGTTGGTCCGAGTAAGTTTTCTGTGTCGTCGCGTATGTTGTTGTTAACGTCGTCGCTAACATTATCGTTGCCTATATTCGAGAAATCCGCAGGATCGTCATCTTCATCGTCGGAGATAACCTGTGCATCGAATGCCAGGACGTCGTCGCCGTCATCGTCGAATCCTGCCTCCGCACAAAACGCCGCAAACTTGGAGTATCCGGGGGCGGTCCGACACGTCGCCACGTTGGTGACCGGATCGAGTGGGATCGTTTTGGTGAAGTCTTTGGAGCTGAGGATGACGCGGTCGTGTGTGGTTGTCGATTGGGCTGGGCCGCGATGTTGTCTTTTCATTTGTTGGGCCCAATGTTGTGGGCTGAAGAGGCGTATTCCGCATCCAGGTACGTAGTAGGAATCGTGCAGAGTGAAGTCGTGCACGTCGCCGCCGTCGGCTTCTAACCTTACTTTTGCTGTTCCTGTTGACACATTCGTGGCCTTGGCTCCCATGAACCCGTTCACGATCCGATTTGTTGGCTGTAGTTCACCGGGGAAGTCCTCGATGAACCCCGATAGGTAAGCCGTCGCGCGATTGTCGATCCCAAGGGTTGTCGAGTCTGTATCGATCACTGCTAACCGTTCTCCTTTGTTCGTCATCGTCTCCATTGCCAATAGGACTTGCCAGACTTGTAGTGTTCGCGGCGCTGCAAAGTTGATGCTGCCGCAGACGTGACATTGTAGCGGCATGTCGTTGCGTCGGTACTTGCTGGCGATGTCCCGTCGTCGCCTCACTTCCTTGTTTTGTTGACTGTGCTTCATTCGCAGCCTAAAACTAGTCCAAATCGCGATTTTCCAGGCTCGTAGATATGCTAAATAGCGAGTTAACTTAGCCCGAAAGCGTTGCTTCTTAGGATAGTAGTAGTAGCAGCTGTCGGCATAGACCGTCACCCATATGTAGATTATCAAGTACGCCAGGCCAATGTATGTCCATACGGCCAGGGTATCTTGTAACCTCGTCGGCAGATTGAGGAATCACTCCTCAGTTTCTTCGGCGATATCGGCGAGAGCAGTCATTGCTTTTGCAAACTTCGACTCTTGTTTAGTCGTTGTAGTCGGCGTTGCTGGTTTCGAAGTTGTCGCGTTGCCTCCATCCTTTCCCTTTCCCAATCCTTTCTTCTCGCACTTGTCGGTCGAATGGCGGCACCACTTTTGATGATTGGCGCAGAACCACCATTGCTTGCCATCGACTGTCTTGTTTGTGGGTTCCCCAGCTTTGGGTTTGACGGACACCCACGCAGGCATGTCGGACTTCTTCTTCTTGTTGTTGCCTTTGGCCTTGCCGGCTTTGTTGTCATTGCTTTCAGTCGTTCTAGACTTGCCGGCAGTTCTCTGTTGACCTTGGAGTCGTTTCAGAGTGGCCTCGAGCACCATAATCTTTTCTTCTTCCGAAGATGGTGCGTTCCACTGGTTCTTTTCGACTAGCACCTCGTACTTGTTTTTGGCCAATGCCATGAGAGTGCTTGGAGTGATCGCCGTGGTTCCATCCTCGTATTCCTCTTCTTTCTTCTCGATGTAGGCAATGAATCGTTTGTCGCTTGCGGCGTGATAGCCTTTGAACAAATTTACCAAAAGGTCGTTTGTGATCTCGCCTCGCGCGGCTAAAGCATCCACAAGTCCTTTTACGTACAGATTCAGCTTGCCTATGTCGTTGCCTATGGTAGGTAGGTAGGTATCCAGAGAGGAGAGTTGAGTCCTGATGTGTGCGGTTGTTGCGTTCGTGTCGATGCTTGATTCCCGTATGACCACTTTGAGTAGGAGAATTCCCACGCCCTTGTTGCTGACAGTGTACTCGTCCTTGTATGCTGCTATCTTGTTGCGACCCGATGCATTTAAGCTGTTCATGATGCAGTTGTACGCTTGCACGGAGTCTTGAGCAGCTCGATTCTGAGCGTTGACGTAGACTTGTGCACACTGATGCAGGTAGTCGAGGGTGTACTCTCCGTAGTGATTGAGGAAATTGGATGCTGGTCCGATTGGATTGTTGGGATCTTCAGGGATTGCTAGGAAGGAGTCGTCCCATCCGTTGATAGCTGCTCGTCCGCCTTTCCTGTTGAGGAAATCCTTCATTCGTTCGGGAGAGCAGTCGAAGCCTTCTTCGTCGGATGAGTACATTGAGGAAGTTGCGGATGACCAAATCTTCATTCCCTCGGATGTCGTGTAGTCAAGCACATTCGCATGTGCGAGAGCTGGCGTGAGTGCAAACGTTGGCGCAGCGATGTTTTGCTGAGCTGGCGGCCCCGCTGGGGGGACCGCTGGTGGCACGACCGGAGGCGGTACTATCGGTGGTATCATTGGTGGAACCACTGGAGGAACCTGAAGGTTGGCGGCCATTGTAGCTGATGATTAACTGTTGAAGAACTTGTATGTCTCTTATGCGCAGAGGAAGCGTGTTGAAATCTACGATGACCGGTACTGGCTAATCGTAAAAAGAGCTCAAATAACTTGTGGTTGTGTTGCAGTGTGTTGATTCTGAAACTTATGAGCACTAACAGTGCGTAAACTAAATGTATGCTGTCGAGATAGACAGCTGATGTACTCTGATTTGTATCGTACTTAGTGCCATCTCCATGCCTTCTCCTCGTTGGAGTCAGCACGTGGCTGTTCGGGAGTGAACGTTGCACTTCCCTATACGATTGCGTCATCACGCTGATGACGTCGTGAAGAGCGATCCTTGACCACCAGATTTACCGTATTTGAACAGGAGCGCGACTACCCTGCGCGCTGTTCAGCACAAAAATGAGCCGGCCGATCTCATGCGTCTTGACTACTACAAGTATGCGTTGGAGGGGGTCTCGAGATCGCTACTCTACTAGTATGGTCTACCAATCGAGAATCATCTCAAATGTCTCCCATGGCATTTATTGTCAAAGGAGGAGATTATGACAGTCGGCGCTGCAGTTCTGCTTGAAAGCACAAAGCAAAAAATGTACTACTAGGAGCGAGCTCATCTCGTCTTCTACTCGGTATATCCTCGAAAAGGGTGATCGAGCTCATTTTACTAGATTATGCAGCCACTTGAAACCTCCTCAAAGAAGACTACGCTTTGTGTGAATATCCTCCCATTTCTCGATGGCATTTTGTAAATGGCGCCAAATTGTTTCCTTGTCCAGATTGCCACGGGCGTCCTGTTGGCCACGCCAAGTCATGTAGTGGCCTCCACCTAAATGGGCAATGGTGTTTTCCGAATTCTTTTGGACGCCCGTCCCCAAATGGATTTCGACCACGACACTATTTAAGGGCATGAACATGGCTAGATTGAGACCAGCGCCATGAACGCCAATCATAATATTGGCACGACTCACAAAGTGTGCCTGCTCTTGATAGGAAGTGTGCGAGCCCTCCTCGCCATAAAAACTGGCCACGTCCATTTCAATACCCAGTTCTAGACATTTGGCTTGAAGAAACTGGGTGATTTCCTCCTGATTGGAAATGATGCGGCGGCCCTGCCAATTCCAGGGATTCCGTTTCATGCTATTGTCGCGACCGACCCAGACTACTCGAGGCTTGGGGCTCCAGGGAATGGTTTTCTGGTAAGGAATGGCATGGTGTGTTGGTATGCTGGGAATGTGAAGAGACGCTTTCAAATGAGCAACGTAAGCAGTCACGATTGCCGAGAAGCATTTCATCTTCGAGTGCGCCTTGTTGAGCAAGAGGATGTTCGCGCCTCTGGTTGCGCCAGGGGACCAAATCAATTTGTCTCGAAAGCAATAGTTCTTTGTCGTTTCTGTACCATTCAAGTTTGTTTCTGGATTCCAGATTTGAACGGAATCGTGTAGACGTCGACTGTCCGTAAAAAGAAGCTCCAAACCGTCCGTCGTGGGACGGTTGTACCGGTCTTCTGGCACAATATAAAACATTTGAGGCGGGGGCGCCATATATGTTTCTGCCAACTCGGGTTGCAGCAAAGCGTATATTACAAACAACTTCAGTTGCTCTAGGTGAAAGAACCACCAATTCCAATGATCAGCATCAGCGTCTACAAGAAATACTGGGTGGTCCACGACGTAGTCGCACTTGGGCAGATTTTTGCCGACAAATTCCAACTCCCGCGTTGATTCCATCAGGAGCGTTTCCCCGCTGGCAAGACGTACCCGACTGTTTGTGATTTTGTCTTTCGGATCTTTGCCAGGAAGTAGAATGGAAACACGAGGTGGCTTTAGGAATGATTCCTCGTTGGGTTTGACTTGTAAGATTACGTTCGAAGCCACAAAAATGTCAAATTGGTTGTGACTGTAGGTTTCCAGTTTCGCCTTGCTTTCACCAGGAAGGTGTTTTTTTTTGGAATTTCGCAGTGTTTCCATCAGCTCCACCCCACCCCACGCCAAGCACTGTTTGACGCGGTCGTCGGTTATGTTGGATCCGTAATAAGCTCGTTCGGCGTCTTGGATGGCATTCTGGAACGAACGGGAATATGTTGTCTGGGGCGGCCGTTGAATCCGACGAGGAGTAAATAAGTGATCTTCGGTACTGTGAACGGACATGAAATCCACCGCAAACGACTTGTCGGTCTCTTGTAATGGAAGAACAACGTTTGTCGATTGATACGATAGCCACATAACCTGAAAGACTACAAAGAGGAACATGCCACGGCACGCCTTATTATTGTCGCTCGAGAGCGCGGACCTTGGAGACTCGGGAATCTTAATTGGAACACTCATCCTTGGTAGGATACTCCAGCATGACTTGAACCGATCCGATAAGAGAAATGCGATTGGAACCTCTCATGTGATGTTACACCTCCCATCCCTTGCTTCGGGTTCTCAACGCATCACTATGGCCAGAGGTGAACAGAGACACAAAAGAGTAGAGACGAAAAGATGAGAGATTCTGGAGACGTGAGGCCACAAGGATCGATTCTCGTCCTGCTTGCACCCTTCATACGTACTACATGTATATACGAATCTCACATTCGTCGTACATCTTTCAACGATGCGATCTATGTACGAGTACTCGTACGTACCGGTAGCATAGTACGTACTCGTATTTTATGCAAATTTATTCTCCCAATGGCTACGTACGATAAATAGATAGTGCATTATTCACTACCCCGAATGAATCAATTCAAGATTGTTTCGTGCATTGCATCGCAGCAATCCCTCGACATTGCCACCCTAACTCCTACTTGCCACTCCTGGCGGATATCATGCGATAACGCAATGATAGGAAGAGAAAGTCTGATCGCGATACCTTGCTAGTCGGAAATAAATCGGGCGCCGACGGTGCTCATTGCTCCCCAGAAGTTCAAATGCATCGACCTGTTGCCTGATAGAGTGTCTCGCATCTCTAGCTCATCAAGTTAGCATTCGATTGACCCAATAATTTCTGACCAAGTGAACCGAAGGATAGCATTGCGACTCGGCTCATTTTCTCCTCTCTTCACTCCCATCAGGCGGAACCGCACCGCATGCAAGGGCCTCTCACCGGCCACCATCGGATGAGACAAAGGCTCAACGCGCCTGGATTCAAACAAATTCGGGGTTCGACATCAACCGCCCTGTAAATGTGACACAAACAAAATCAGTTCTGAACAGGCTCCTCCTGTGGTGCAATGTTTGTGGCGTTAGTTGTACCTAGTTCCATCTCTCACAGGGTACATTAGTCCCCACGAGCATCCCACCACAAAGCGACGGTCGTTTGGAATGCAAAAAGTCACCAGCCGCCCCGAACTGTCGTCAGGTAAACGCTGCTCCAACGAGGCACCAACGGCTTTGACCCTAGCTCCCATGAGCCAGTCACTTGTATTCTCATACAAGGACGCTAGTTTTGGCTGTCCCTCTTTTTCCGAGGAAAAAGAGAATTCTTCCATATAACATCAATGTGCCAATCGCGGATAACGCTACATGAAAACGTCGAAACGAAAGTGCTTCTTGCCGACACGAAGCCCCGTGGCATCTGGGAACGCTTCTTCTTGCGCGGTAGTATCAGGAAAACCCTAACAGTATTGGGCACCTTTTCGCGACACGCTGTACACAAGGAACCACCATCTTTTTCTTACATTTTCTCACTCGATCGCGGCACTCTAACAACAAAACGACAACGAAAAGTCGTAAGTCGAAAGATTCGTGGAATTGCTTGTATCGGCAACTGGGCTACTCGGACTATCAATTGAGAAATTGGTTTCTCATCCAGATCAAGTGAAGATGTGACGATAAACTCTTCTATCCCCCACTGAAATATATACCCCCGCGATCGATGGTATTGTCGACCATTGGGGCTCTAGGTGGGGCCATTTTTAATAATGTCATGTCGACAACGCCCGCAATCTTGCACTTACTATTTCTCAAATCCTTGAACGAGGTGCGGCGGGCATTCGGATGCACCCCCTCTCATCGATCTTTGTTTCATTAAATGCACGCAATAAGCAATGGCTATTGCATCATGGTCAACATCAGATGCAAAAGCTGATGACCGCCTTCTAACCTGATGTTGTTGGCGAGATAGATAGTGGCATCAGCGGGAGAACCGAGGAGATAGAAGGTGGCGAAACCCGAAATCGTTGGCCATCGCGCCGTGTGTGCGGGCTCAGAAAAAGATTCGATGCGTCGCCCCCCTTTTTGCCCCAAGATTCTTGGATTCACGCCAGCCCTCACGAACACGTGCGGCGTGCAGTGGGCACGATCCCATCGAACCGTTGGGGCTTGTAGATTTCTACGCGGAGTGGTAGGAGGTGCTACAACTCCGGTTACCGCGCGCGGGCCTACGATTGGGTTTTTAGCGAGATGCCTTTCTTTCTCTTGCACATCATGATGGATGTTGTTCCGTGAACGTTTGGACCAAGCGCAACGATCAAGGTGCACTCTACTGAAGCATGAATAGATCAATGATTGAGAAACCAAGATTTTTGTATCATAAAGAGAGTACCGACGTTCAAGATTCTTTTGTCCAAAACTTTTCTCGTTGCATCCGTCGATTTCAGCATTGATTCGTGATGGAAGATTATTCTGAGGATATTTCTGCGGCAGACTGGGGCAAAGGAATCGCCCTCTCAGTTTTGGCATCGTTGATTGGGGGCGCCAGCAAACTAGCTATTCGAAAATCTTGGCTCCTGCAGGAGGAGATCGGTGAAGCTCCCCATGGGGCCGAGCCGGCAAATGATGCTAACAGTGAGTCGTCGCCACCTCCTGAGGCACCACTCACACTGGATACAGCTTCAGTGACTTCAAGTGAGGAAAATTTTCCGGTTTTGATAGCGCCAGACGAAACGGAACAACGTCGAAGACGGCTAAAGTGGATAATTCTTACAGCTCGGTATGGCGGTATGGTGGGGATGTCCCTATTGAATCCGATATGTTGCGTCTTGGCGATGAACTACGCCTCTCCTTCCATTCTGGCACCTTTTAGTGGGCTTACAATGGTATGGGTGATTTTGCTTTCTCCGGCAGTTAATGGGGAACAACCTTCGAGGGCACAAATAATAGCCTCGGTTCTCATTATAGCGGGAGAGGTCACTGTCGCCGTTTTTGGGGACCATACAAATGATGTCGACATAAGCGTGCAAGATGTGGTATGTGTTACGCTGTTGACGGCATTTGGAACGACGAGATTGCTTTCAGAAAATTTCTCACACGTCTCCTTCCGTAGATAAGCTCCTACAGGAACCCATACTTCCTCCTCTATTTTGCAGCCCTGGGTTCATACCTATCTCTTTTGGCGTACTGGATCAATTGCTCCGATTCTCCCGTGTTACGGCGTTTTGCATGGGGCTCTTGTGGAGGATCAATCACGGGACTGCAGAATTTCTTGAAGGATTCGTTAACTCTCTTCAAGGTCTCCGGTGCATTGCAACACTGGCTCCTACCATTCTTTTTAGCAATGGCTGCAGCATCCGCATTCCTTGGCCTGCTTATGCTGACTGCATGCATGAAGCGTTATGATGCGACATACTCAGCGGCAAGCTTTGTGGGGTCGTTTGTTGTTTCTGCATCCATCATGAGTGCCGTACATTACGACACATTCAGTTCACTGGAGAACGCCGTTGATTTCTTCCTATACCCCACTGGGCTCTTAATTCTCATGGTGGGAGTGTACATGTTGGTGAGGGAAAGCGAAGCCGCTGATGAATTATTATTCATCGAAAATGATGGCGATGAGCAAATAGTCCCAGTCCGAAAGAATACAGACGATAGCTCACAGGTAAGCCGTGGGTCATTGGCATGGGCTTTTCAGGATGAACGAACGGCTCTACTTCGATCGAACCATGTCTCACTTTCTTCAATGGTAGCTGCCCTTCATGTACACAAAAGTCGACGACGAGGGACAAATGAATCACGGTCCTGTGGTATAAATAGTTTGACACTAGATTTCTATCATTGAGAACGACTTTTTGAATCGCTTGTTTGGTCGTGCTTCCAAAGGTGACAGTAAAAAAATCGTGCTTTATCGACTCGTTGGATTGTTAATGTTTCGGAGTAGTCGATGTCTTGTCGTTTTCGCTCGTACGTTGGACAGACGGGCTTTCCCTCCACCCAAAATCTTTCCGCGACGACGAAAAGTCAGTTTTCTTGTTCTCATCACTTTTATGCTGCCAACCATCATTGTTGTGCAACATTCAACGTTTGATTTTCTTGCCTGTTGAATTGTAGTGGGAACCACTTCACAATCATGTCGGCGGGTAATCCATCTTTGGCGGAACTATCCAAGCAGATCAAATTGCTAAGCCAAGAGTTGGTCGATGTGCGAGCCGATGCCGCCCGATTGGACGAACTTCGTCGGGTGTACTCACGCTTGACGGCAACTGGAGAGTTGACCTTTGGGACACCTCCGCCAGAAAACAAGGTGGCTGCCAAATGGAAGTCATTTCTAGTGAAGCATCACAAGTTGATGGTCGCACAACTTGTGGACCGCGTGGAAATGGGACGGCACTCGGCCATACGGTGTTTCTTTGGAGTTATCGCGGCGTCACCTCTGACAAGCACCAACAAACATGGAAACGAATACAAATATGTCGATTGTGACTTGCTCCAACAATGGCTACGGGCCATGACGTTACAAGAAGCAGATGAGATGGACCGGGCAATGAGGCATATGGTGGAAGCCGAATTTTTGCGTCCCTTTCGGGACGTCCAATACTATACCTTGAGCTCCATTTCTAACCTGGCCAGGTTGGAGTACGAAAACCAAAAAGATACTTCATCCACAAAAGTTGCTGAAAAGTTACTTGAGTTCCTTACCGTAGTTCCAGTGCCAAAATCGGAAGATGACATGGAAGCTAGTCAATTTCTCTGCCAGCCGCCAACGGATGGCGTGTCCGATGATGCCAGTAACCAAGAAGATGAAAGCAGCGACGAGGAGGAAGAGGACGACGAGGATGAAAGCGAGGATGGCAGTGATAGAAAGCAAAGTGGAAGACCGAAGAAGCGGAGAAAGAAGTCTTCATCGGCCCACAAGTTCCCGTTCCAGCGTCTCTCGTCCTTTATGCGGGAGTACGAGAAGGCATGGTTGGCGGTGCTGAAACTCAATTTGCCGCTAGCGTCGTTGAAGAGATCCCTATCCTTTTTGCCGCACTATGTGCTTGACTGCATTCCAAATCCTCTACGATTCGCCGACTTTTTCATGCAAGCCTACACGGATCACGGATCGGGAATGGTGGGTGTCCTGGCCTTGGATGGGCTATTCGAATTAATCACCGAACATGGATTGGAGTATCCTGACTTCTACAAGCAACTCTACCGGCTTGTCTCGTCTAGAGTTTTGTACGCCAAGTATCGTTCCCGCTTCTTTTCTTTGTTGACAAAATGTTTGATTCGAAATGAAATGCTGCCGGCACATTTGGTAGCCGCTTTCTGTAAGCGTTTGTGTCGCGCGGCCTTGAGTGGCCCAACGCCTGGAGCCCTCTTTGTATTGGCTTTGGTGTCCAACTTACTCCGCAAACATCCAGAATGCTCCTGTCTGATCGACCGCAAGGGTAGCGATGAAATGAAGGATGAGTTTTTGCCTGATGAAAACGACCCTACCAAGGCGAAAGCGTTGCAGAGCTCCCTCTGGGAACTTGTAGTATTGGAGCGACACTATTACGCCCCCGTTGCGACCCTGGCAAAATCAATAGGTACCCCTGAAGAGGCCAAGGCGCCTCCTCACAGCATGGAAGAGTTCTCGAATCATACCTACAAGTCGCTGTTTGATACAGAGCGCAAGAAACGACCGAAAAAGACTGCACTTGCATTCAAGGAACCCGAGGGCGTGTTTCGAAAGGACGACATTTTCTCAGGTTTCCTTAGCTTTGGAGACCCCACGAATAGCGAACAATAGATAGTAACAAAAAAGAAAGCTCTGCTTAAAGAGTACGAATCTAGTTTCGGCTCATTCGAGGATGGTATTGATTCAGATATCTTCGATCCTGTCGCAGCCCCACAGAGCCAGTGACTACGCTCTCCTGCCGTTGGCGTTCCTGTTGCTCTCTTTCCTCCCGACGCCTTCGTAGTTCTTCAATAGAATTTTTTGTGTCATTCTTTGCCGACTTCCTCTCCTGCTTTTCTCGTCGTCTGCGTGAAGATGACTCGCGCCTCTTCCGACGTCGACGTCGGTCGCGCGAGTCGTCGCTACTGGAACTGGAAGAACTTTCGCTATCCGACGATGAAGAATCTGAAGTACCATGTTTGGAAGACTTCCGTCGACGCTTCAGTCTTTTGGAGCGTGATTTCCCGACTTCTGATATTTGGGAAGAAGAAGCCACGGGATTGACTGAACTTGTAGATTTCTCTTCCCTGACGAATTCTTTCATAGGGTCCATTCGACGTTTCAGGCGTTGATCCTTGGCATCCACGTTCCCCTCCTGATCTTGGGGTCTTAAGGAGCCCGCTTGTAAGTAAAAGGATTCTGGCTTTGCGGATTGTCCAAGGTAAAGTGGCATTATGCCTCCATTCTTCCTTTTCTCATTTGCAGCCGAGTTGCTATTGACTACATTCTCGACACGCTTTCGATGCTCTTCTTCTTCAGCCGCAAATAAATTGACATGTTGAGGGTGCTTCAATTGTTTCTCTTCCAAAGATTCCTCCTCGGTCTTGAGGCCTCGTTTCTGTCGCAGCGTGTGCAATCGTGATCGTGACGTTTCTTGTTCGCGCTTGGCGGCCTCCTGCTCTTGCTCTTCTGCATTCTTGCGTTCGTCCCGCAAGACCCGCTCAACGTTGCTCGGATTCCAAGGACAGTACGACTTTTTCGGGAGAATGATGAGGCGACCGGACATGTTGTTTTGGTTGTATTTTCGATTCAAAAAGACGACGCAAAGAAGTTCCGATGCAATCAAAACAAGTGGGATGTCTCGTGATGGGAGCGCGCCGGGAGCCGAAAATGACGGCGGGAGGGGTCGAAATTCAAGGAGTCAAATGAATCATTCTACTGAAGTCAAGTTATTCGAGTCGTGTCGACTACTACGAGGAGTCAGTCTTTCGATGCTATGATATATCATTATCTGGCGTGGGACGAGCCCGCAAGAAGACGAAAGTAATAAGTCAACTAGCAATGTAGCAACTCTAGAGTAGAGCAACTTGGCAAGCAAGGCTACATCGATTGCGATTAAGAAGGCAGAAGCGAATAACATCAAATGACCACATTGTGAACGTACAGTATTGTTGCAATAGCTGTCAAATCGGTACCATAGAGCTCTGAAATTTTCAGCAAGCAAATAGAGTCACTCTTGGCACCATCAAGTCATTGTAGCTGCTGCAGGTTCTAGTGTGGCATACAGAGGATTATGCCCGGGTTGCAGTTCTTCTACCTTTCATGTTCTTACAGTCCATTTGGGCTCCGCCTTGGTCGTCGACGATCTGGGTAGAGAGTATTCGTGGCGTTCGTGGAGCAGATCGATGGGACCCAGTCTCGGTGATAGGAAAAAGTCAGACGTAGAGTCATCATCTTCCTCAAATTGCGATTGATGGTCGGGGGGTGCTTGCGAACGCCGACGCGTCCCAACGGGTTCGGACTTTGTAGTCTCTTTGGTAGTACCTTCTTTGCCGAGACGTCCACCCTCGTCTTTTGGTGCGTTTAGGGTGACATTCGTATTAACTGTTGTTGCAGGCGAGGGTGCTGCTGGTGCAAGGGCTGGGCTTTCTTCGACTTTGGGCGCGCTTGGTTTTATTGTTGCCGGCAATGATTCCTCCGAAGTATCCATTTCATTGTCGCCCGTGCTGTCATGGCCCCCTTGGATTGTTTCGACAACTGGGGTCCCCTTGGTTTCGTCGCCCACAGAAGGTGATTGGATGATTGCACTATCGGCGGGTTTTGGTAGACGCTCTGTTGCATTGTACTTCATGTTTGTTGATACCTGGTCTACGGGGGCAGGTGGTGGATCCTCTGACACCTCCAACTCGGGTAAGGGCTCATTGACCTCCACTGGTGTTGTCGGCGGTGTGTCCACTGGCGTTTCCTCAAGCTGCAATAGACGCGGTGGCATTTGAAAGCTGTATCTCGGTTTGAGATCCAAATGAACCGACTCTGGAGGAGTGGTGTTCACCAAGCCGCCTTGGTCTACTTTCGGAGGAAGTGGGGGTGGATCTTGTCTTCCGATAATATTCTTCCAACTGGGAAGTCGAAAGGGGCTCCACGCCGCCTGTACGCACATGGTTTCGACTCGTTGAGGTAACAGTGGTCGGAAGAGCTGAGCAAAGGCCCGATTTTGCCACCCGGGTAGTACTTGAGTGTCACCGTCCAGCAACGATACGATCCCCAAGTGAGCGACCGAGTCCGCTGGTCGTGGGTAGTATGGGAGTAACCAACATAGCGCTTTGCTAGTGCCACTTCGCAATCGGAACTGCGTGTTCACGACGGGGCCTGGCATGAGACAAGTCACTCCCACTCCGTAGGGTTCCAACTCCTTGGACATTGAGAAAGAGAGTGACTTTTCAAAGGCCTTGGTGGCCCCATAGAGTGCTGTATTGGGTGAAGCCGAGCACAAACCAGCCATGGACGACACCATGAGTATTCGTCCCCGTCCTCTGTTGATCATGTCAAGCCCGTAGAGTGTGCTCAGTTTCGCAAAACTCATGGTATTGATCATAATCATGCGTTCTATCAAGGACGGTTCCATATTTATAGACAAGCCTTCGTATGCAATACCCGCGTTGTTGACCAAAATATCAACGGTCAATCCTGCTTTGGTAGTTGCCTCGTGGATTCGTTCCGCCGCGTCGGCTTGGGACAAGTCCGCTTTCAGTACGCAGCAGCGAACTCCGTAGCAGGCCTCCAGATCGTACGCCAACGAAGTAAGGCGGTCCAAATCTCTGGCTACCAAGATGAGAGGAATTTCCCATCGCGCCAACTCTACGGCAAGTGCCCGACCAATGCCCTGAGATGCCCCAGTGACCAGGGCATAACCCAAGGGAGGCACCTCATCGTCCAGCAGTTCTCCTTCATTTTCTGACTTGGCGCTGTTGTTCTTGCGGGAAGTAGCCGATTTCCGCTTAATGGCTTGTAGGGCTACCAGTTCATCAAAAATAATGGCACGTCGGATTTTGGCTGCTTCTCTCTTTTGAACTTCCCGTTTTCGTTTCCATTCCTTGAAAAAGCCCCGACGACGCAACGGGTTTTTGTTATTGCCACCACCAATCAAGGGAGTGTTTTCATAAATATCACTCAAATGCTTACGAAGACGAGGATTCAAGAGTGAAAATATTTGACTGGGATCTTCTGGGTCATCATCGTCGTCCTCTTCACTCTCACTTTTCAGAGAGGTGCTGCTACTAGACAACGTCGTAGTAGTCGTTTGTTGCAAGGCTTCAATTTCTGGTGCAGGAACTAACTCCGGTAAAAACGGTGGCAAAAAGACTTTGGACACAGATAGCTGATAGGGCAGCGCCAAAGGAAGTGGGGTCAATTTGCGCTTTCGGTTCAATTCCTGATGCGCCCAGCTGAGAACGGCTACTCCTAGTCCACTCAGGACCAAGGTACGGACAAAGGGATCCGAAAATAGCGGAATCATGGTACGTGATGCCACATCGCCCACGCCACCACTGATTTTACGAGGCCAGCTGGCAATCAAGAGCAAGGGAGGCAAACTGGGCGGAAAATGAAACCACAGGGAAGATCCCACTTCTTGGATTTGTCGTACGCCGATCCTGGCTCGATGCGTGAACCATGACAACGCCACGGCTGCGGCACTGGGATATGTATTTCTTGCAGTGACTACTTGACTGTCGTCGTCTCCTTTGCGCTTGGAACTAGTCGATTCATCGTTATCGTCGTCTTCGTCTCGTTGTAACAAACTCAGGGGCCAAGGTGGCCACATTTTGACTCGATTAACCAGCAAAACAATGCTGGAAGAAGAGGATGATGCTGGACGCGACGACTGTCCAGGAAAGGAGCCCAGCAATGACGCATCGTCGTCATCTAGTCCACGCCTCTGCACGGCATCCACCACATCTTCGAATGACAATGATGATGACGAACCAGGCCTCCTTCGAAACGAACAGTCTCCCCACTGTAATAAACTCCCCCATGTTTTGCCCCAGGACGTGATGAATATAGCCCCCACCAGTAGTAGGCGGTAAGGTGAAAAGGTATGTGTCGCCATTGTGTGATTGTAGCAATTGCCAGTATTCATGTTTGTTGTAGTGTAAAATGACGAGGTTCGCAAACCGTGATGGCCGTCCATCATTGTGGCGCCAACGCAACGGAATTTGAAAAATTCAAAAGAGATCCAAAATCCGACCACTTTGACCCAATCGAGTTGGATGCGTCAGCTTCCACGTGTCAATCGGTCATGGCGGGAGAGCTTTTGCGGGTCGCATCCATCGATTTTCCGTTTTTTGTTTTGTGATCATGTCTTGCTTTCCTTTTACCTCTTGTGCATTGTATTTTTTCTAGGTGGAAGACCCTGCATTAAACAAAACGATGAAGCCAAATGATGCTGGCAAGAAGAAGAAGGAGAAAGGTAACAAACCAGCTGCTGCTTTGGATCGAGCAGCAGGAGGCAAGGATGGTGGAGGGGACGATCGTGGTGATGGCACCAACCGCCGAGGTGGTCGACGCATCCCGGTGGTACAAAATCCTAGTCGGGGCGCACCAGGTATTCTAATGACATGTGAACGAGGAAAGGAAGTCAAATGTCAAAGAGAAGGTCTTGAGATTATCCAGCATTACTATTCGAAACTTGTGCAAGACAAACACGAAAACAATGATGCCGGCCAGGAGGAGGATGCAAAGCCGACTCTGAGTTTGGACGAAGAATTGAAGCAGTTGCAAAGTGGAAATAACAATGGCTCAAAATCATATTTCAGCATCTTTCAGACGGGATGCCGGGGGACTGTGTTTGCATTGTGTACAGTGTCCGGGAGTGAAATGATCCCCTCCGTCAAAGAACAAAAATTGCGTCATCAGGAAAACAATGCTGGGGAGGAATCCTCCAAGGCTGCCGCTGCCAACGACACTGAGGAGCCCGTTTCCAAAAAGCAAAAAATTGATTCATGCGAGGGCGGAGGAGTAGGAGATGTATCGTTCGAACAAGAATCGGCGTCCACTTCCAAAGCAAACGCCGCAGAAGCAAGCTATCACAACCCCAAGTGGGACCCTGTTCCGATCGTACGACACATTCTAGAGGACATTGAAAACGATTCGGCGCGTGACGCTCCCGGCTCTCGATTTGTGACCCGCATGGTGCCGATCCAAGCGACTTGCTTTGCATCACAAGAAGAACTCCAGATTACAAGTCGCTCGCTGATTCAACGATATTTTCCACCATCGGCCACCACATTTGCCGTTGTCGAAAAACGTCGCATGTGCCCAGATAAGTTCACCAAGCAAATGATCATTGATACTGTCTATACAGAAGTCTTGGCCTTGTTTCCAAAGATCAAAGTTCATCTGGACAATCCCGATGTAACGGTGATTGTGGAGATTTGCAAGACCCTGTGCGGCGTGTCGGTAGTCCCCAACTGCAAAACAACCTTTCGAAACTTTAATCTGGCAGTAGCGAGGGACGAGCAGAATAAAGATGATGAATTATAGCACCATCTGACACTCCCTGGATTCATGCATTCGTCCAAAGCTATATAATTTTCTCAAAAGTTCATTTGGCATGCCAAAGTGAAACCAGCGAGTGGTACGGCTAGTACTACGCGGTAGACGCGACTACGCGTATGCCACAGTGTGAACTGGTAGAATATATCGTGGTCTAGATGCTAGATTGGCCATGTTATCAACCACAATACATCTTGAAAATTCTACACAATCCAACAACGTCGAGGAAGACCTTGACTCTAAAAGATAGCATGTTTGTTGTGCATGTGTATGAACGCCTCGCAGCTGTCACCCGCATTTCTCGAATATAGGCAAACCACATCCAGGTGTAGGTGACAGTTGGGCGCAGCGGTTTGAAAACATGAATTGGCGCGCATTCGCTTCCAAATGTGATATAACAACGTGGTTGTGTTGAGTTCCAAAATCATTGCTGCGAAGTCTCACTTGTCATGTCCAATTTCTTCTCCATTTCATCCATGAGACTCTCGGCCTCTTCTATTCCTTCTCCTTTCATATGAATTATAGCTTGCAGGTCTTCTGCTGCGCTGGCTACTGCCATTGAAGTCACAAGGTCAGACCCAAACTGATCTGAACCATGAATGCTCGCTCTTGCCCGTCGCAACAGACTTTTGCTATGACGCTTGTCAAGTTGCAGCGCCTTTGTGGCTTGCACGATAGACTCTTCGTACTTTTTCAGGCGAAGATAACACTCTGCCTGGTTACTTAACAGCGTCACCATCTCAGCTCGCTGGTGGGGCACCAAAAACATGCCCGTAATGTCGCCTCCCATAAGCTCTTCCGCCTTGATATAACAATCCAGGGCAGTTTTGTATTGACCACGTTGAAATGCACGCTTTCCCTTATCCTTCAGCTGCATCATTGCTTCGTAATCCTCCGGAGCTACTTGTCGGCCACGCCCCCCGGCTTCTTTGACTAGCCTCTTGTTCATCGTTTCGACCCAAGCTCGCTTTCCCTCTTCTTCGCCGAACAGATACGTGAAATACCACGATCCAGCCCACACGCCGGGCTGCGCCTCTTCGTATCCGTTTTCGACGCACCACAATAAGGACTTTCGTTCTCGTTCAAAGTCGCCCGTTTTCGGGTTTTTGCTGGAACGGACAAACGTTACAATTTGTTCCAGCTCCTTCAAGGAGTATCCAGGCGGCAAGTCCGCATCAAAGCCTAACCCATACTCATATTCTTCCTCGACTTCAAAAGCAGTCGGCGTGTTTCCTTCCTCTTCGAAAATCAAAATCTCGTCCGTGTCATCGTCGTCTTCTTCCCGCGTCAGATACGGCGTGGACGAGGACTGTGACGAGAAGGACCCTTTCTCTCTCATTTTGCCGGATTTCTAAGTTTTATAATGGATGGATGGGGGGCTGCTACTGTAATGGATTTGTTGAGGCGTCTCTTTGTACGTTTCAATCAGCAATGTTATGTTCGGGTCGAGCACCCTACTCCCACCAAAGGCTGGCGGCAAAACGATGAATGGTTGTTGTTGACGTGGGTTTGCATTTGAAAAATTCGCCGGGCCGTGGATGGAATTATGGTGGCCGGCTGGCGAAGTGTCTTTGCGCCCGCCGGCAGTTCAAACACGACGTTGGAGTAGGTAGAACCACGTACTGGGATCGTACCTGGTACTGTACTATAAAGATTGAAGCGATAGAGCGCCGGCCGATGCAGCAGATTGTGCGAATACCTGGTTCAACGGACGTCTCATTCGTCAGCTTCCCCTTTTGGGACGACGTGGCCGTTGGGCCCGCACCGGACGTCGTCCAGACACATAACGTCTTTTGACTTAGTGGATTCAAAATAGAGTGGATCCTTCTCTTTGATCTTTTTCGCCCACGAGAATTTGCTTCCACTCGAGAGAAGATGCCGAAGAGGATAATGCATCTCAATGACAGTTCAAAGTCTTGTGAAGCCATCACTTTTCGCCACTTTTGAATTCATCGTATTGCTCGTCGACGAGTTTGTCTCAGTAAAACACCAACATCAACATGGGAATCATCCATACACCACGAGTCCTTGCGACCATTGCCAAGGGAATGATGAAGAAGTCCAAGACGGAAAATCGATTGGGGATTGGTTTCGTGGAACCTCACAAGTACTATGCTCGGGCTGGACTCTTTGATGTGGACTACTTGGGCCATCTCAACAACGCCGCATATTTCAACCACGCGGAATATGCTCGGTGGGAAATGTCGGCGACGAATGGTTGGTTGGAAGCCATGATGAAGAACAATGCTCATTATTTTTTAACGTCAGCGTCGTGTCGTTATCGAGCGGAAATTCGACCCGTCTTTCGGAAATTTGAAATCCAGAGCATTGTGGCTGGAATGGACGATAAGAATTTGTGGGTGTAAGTCAGTCGGTACGGAAGGATGCTCTCTCTGGGCGTGCGATTTATCCTGGGTTTCTCACATTGTGATGACCTTTATCGGGTGGTATTGTGTCCTTTTAGATATCACAGTTTTCGACACGCAGAGGAGGGTGATGATCGCGTCCGGGCGCAGATAATTGTGAAAGGCGTGATTCTGAAAGACCGCAAAGTAATCGACCCACGACGATTCCTGGAAGAAAAGGTTGGCGTGAACCCCGATATTCTCGGTGCTGTAGACCGACCAAACGCAGACGCTTCGATAGAAGATATGGTGGCAAATTTTGATGCTCTTGAGAATTCGAAACGAAAAGTATCTGCCATAGACGATGAAAAGACCAAGTAGTAGGTTCGAGTTTTGTTGAAGCCCCAATAATTTACTATTTTTCACATGAAACATACACTCAATTCTACCGCCGAAATGACCACTAGTTCTTTGCACAGAGAGTGTCAAAGTCCTCGTCTCCATCAGTTACAGGTTTTGGATAGCCGTAGTCATTGTAGCACTCGCAAATGGCGGGTCGATTTCCGCTTCCGCATGTGTACATGATCTCACAAAGCGAACGTTTCGCAAAGTGGCACCCAACAAAGTCCGATGGCGCCGACTCGCAACGAATGTACTGGAACTGATCAGCCTTGTCATCAAGCATTGGTACTATATCACGACGAGGGACGATGTTGAAGGTGTACTTCGAACGGCGAAAGGGTACGAGCTCGGTTAGAACAATTTCGACTGACATCTATGTATAATTGAACTGTGTCTGTCTTACCTGATTCATCTCCTCTTTAGTGACGGGAGGGTTGAAACTCCGTCCACTGATAAGGGCATTAGGACCCGAAAGCCCTACAGCAGGGATCTTGCTTTGAGCGCCAGTAATCATGGATAAGCCACCGCCCAAGCTGTGGCCAGTGACCTGCACACTAGAAAATTGCGGGTCGGCCTTGAGATGTTCCGCAAACTTGGTAGTGACTTTGTAAAAAGAAATCTGGTCAAGCGTCTGAGCTTGAAGCACGTTGATCCAGTGCACCAGTTCTGTGGAGATACAATGAGCAACTAAAGTCAGTAAAGTGTAATATCCTTCAGTTCTGATCCGCCAAAACGAAACTCACGGTCAAAGATTGGAGTCCAAATCTCTCCGGCCGGAAGAATTGCTCGTAGACCTTGCATCAGCCCTGCGGCACTCCACAGTTGCGTATCAGCGAGCTACGTGTTCACGAGTACCGCGAAGAAGATTACTTAGTGAATACGGCAACCAGGAGTCAGAAAACTCCTTAGCAAGATACTTACCATGTCCCAGTTGTTGGTCGTTCCACGAATAACAAGCATTGCAAGCCTCTGTTGAGGAAAGTTGAACAGCTTGAAGAATACCGGAATATCGTTGTTGTCATTGGCCGCCCGCCAGTCCTTCACATACTGTATTTCGTCGATCGCTTCCGTGCCGGATGGGCCAAACCATTCGTTGAGGGCCGGTTGAGTATTATCGTCGACAAAATAGGCAATGCTGGCCATGTAAGTAAAGTCCAGAAGCGTAGAGTTCGGCCCAAATCCACCGTTCAGATTAGACATAGTGCACGTCTGGTATCGCATATCGTTGGTCTGTGGCGGATAGTAGAAGTTTGGCAAGTAGGTGTAGGTTCCCTCGAAGGTGTTTGCCGTGCTAGATCCGACAGCGCCCAAGAAGATCGCCAAGAAGGCAAAACCACAACCTCCCAGAATGGAAACCCAGGCACTTCGGCTCTTCGCTGCAGTGATGTTTTCAATAATAGTGTTGAGACGCGACTTGTTCTCCCAAATTTCACTTTCCGTCTCACCCCCGACGAGATTCATGTTGCCTGTTTCTTCAATGACTACTGCAGCGTTGATGAAGTGGCGGATGCGCGAGGTCGTGGCAGAAATGATGAAGATGATCGCAAGACTCCAGTCGATCATGAGAAGCGTCACCAAAGGATAAACGTAGAAGAAAAAAACCTCCAACGCGAACATTATCCAGCAGAAAGTTTTGGTTGCCTTGTTGATGCGTTTGTATTCAGAAACCAAATAAATTGCCTCACTAGGTTCAGCGCCAAGCTTCTCCCAGATTCGTTGCGATTTATCCGACAAGAGGTTTGGGCCTTGAGCACCACTAGTAGCGTCAGCCTCTTCGGGCTCATCTTTCTTGGCGACATTTTCCTCGTCATCCTCCGTCTCTTTCATCTTTCCATTCTGGATGTCAACAATATCCTTCGCAACCTTAAACAAGTTTCGCGTGTTTCTCAGTGCGTTCCACGAAAAGATAAGCGCGATAACAAAAGCAAAGGCAACAAAGGCACCAGGGATCTCGAACCAAACCAGGAAAGCGACTGTACAAAGAATGACCAGACCAGTGCCAATGATCGAGCACATAAGGCTACTGCGAACTTGAGCCTTGGTCAAGGAACCCGGTCCCTGGACAATGGCGATATAGCGCGAGTTGGGGGGTCGGCAAAAAATCTTTTCAAGACCCCACGTACCCTGCGTGAGGAAAGGTCGGAAGTCTTGAACATCTTCAATAGTAAAAAGTCGGACGGGTTCCTCCAACGGTTTGAACATCCAATCAGGACACTTGCTTGTTATCTTCGCCCACCAGCTGAGAACCACAAAACGGCTATCTTCAAATATTTTGGAGTTTTCAGTGTTTTCGGTATCTTCAGTGTCGTTAAAATAACTGCGAGCCAAAAAGTTGTTTTGAAGTTTGCCGCTGTACTTGTGGCGTTGCCTCATGACAATACAGCGTCGAATGACGTCAAAGCGCTTATCGCTATCATCGTCCCTGATATTATCGGCAAAGTCATAGGCCGCCTTGACTTCGAAGAAGACAACATTGATGCAAAATATCACGAAGAAACCCAGGACACATCCGAACCAGGTAATGGCAGTGTTCGACCACCATTGTGCAGATCCCGCAAGAAGCGAGAAGCACATCACCACGAGGGGTAGTAGTAGAAAAGCAGTGAAGAAGATCCACTCGATAACTATCTCCGGGAGTCGCTTGAAAATGAACTGCCTTACCAAGTAGTGACCGGACCACATATCATAAATATAAGCTCCAGAAATGACCAGGGCTTCAGAGAACGCTCCGACAAAAACAATGATTGCCAGAACAACACCAATCGTTTTTCCAACATTTAGTTCATTGCCTTCTGTTACTCCAGACACAACCGCAAAGTCAAGAACCAGAAACAGCAACATCTGAAGACAAAACACAAAGAAGAATCCCGTAAACAAGGCGCAGGTGATGGTGTAGAGAAGGCGGAGAAACTGAACGCCAATTGTTTCATCCCACAAGCTTTTCGCACTAATTGTGGTCGTTTTCGTATCCGCATCATAAGTCTCTTCCAGAATCATTTGCATACCCCTGTTGGAGAACACACGAGCGGCATTCTTTCGGGACCGGAATCGAACAAGATTCGACGATGTCGGCAAAGTGAAGTGATCTTGAAGACCAACGACAACGGGTTCATCACGCAGAATGACCGACAAACTACTTTCCGTACGTTTCTGAACCTGCATCACCTCAACACTACCACGTTCTGGTGTTTCTCCCGTGGTGAAGATAGGTGTTTAGTTTCTCAAAAGTGTGGTTCGGAAGCCAGATCCTTGCTTGAACTATGGCGACAACAGAAAAGAAGATCTCACCGCACACTTCTACGCGACGACGGTGCGCGAACTTTCAAAATTCCAGATGACCTGACACGCCGGCTTCCGATAAGGTTCCAAATCAAGTCACAGTCGGCTTATAATTTGCTTCCAGTCATGAATGATTTCGCTATCCTTTGCATTTTAAACTGGGGTCGTACCTAACACGCTGGGTTGAGGTTCTGCGACTAACTGGAGGGCTCGGCAGGCTCATTTTTGTGCGCAGGCCAGCGGTCGCCCTCGGGCTGGCGCGCAACACGCAGCAGAATCCGACGCCAAAAAAGAGCAACTGTTCAAATACACGGATAATGGGTGGACACGGATCACTCTCCATGGAGTCATTCGTATCAAGACTACACTGAGGCGTTCGCGTACAAAGAGAACCGACATCTACAAGTGTCAATTAGGACCTAGAGCAGATGGCAAAGGCTGCGATAACCAAGCTCATAATAAATCGACATTTACACCTAGCAACACCTTACTAAAAGGCCCAAATCTACGATTAGCCAAGCACCGGTCATCGTGGATTTTAACACGCTTCCTCTGCGCAAAAGAGTCAAATACTTATCAATTCGATCTTTGCTGATTCTCTGCAACCATGGCAAATAACCCTCCGAACGTTCAAGTTCCTCAAGTACCGCAACCTCCTAATCCGCCGGCTCCCCAACCGCCGCTGCCTCAGAATCCCCCACCTCCGGTGGTGGTACAGCCCAACGTCGCCTTCGCCCTATCTCCAGCGTTGGCCCAGGCGAACATCATCGACTACACTACGAGCGAGGGAATGAAGATCTATTCGTCGGCAACGGCATCGCTGTTTCCATCGGACGATGAAAAGTTTAACTGCGAACCAGAGAAGCTACTGGGATTCCTTGATCTTTTGGACTTCCGCAGTACACTTAACGGATGGGACAACAGCATCATGGCGATACCTGACAATCCAGTCAATCCATTAGGCCCTACCAAGTACTTCATTCGTCATTTTGGAGAATACAGTCTAGAACATCTTCAACAGGCGGCGGCTGTATATGTGACGGCCCAGAACCGAGCAGCGCAAGACTCCATGCAGTGCGTGGGGTGTATTCTCAACAGCCTCGGAGCAGTGGGTCGTAACAAGATTACCACTCACCGCGACGAATACACTGTCAACGGTGTCATTTCTGGCATCTGTCTTCTCAAGGTTCTCATTCGTGAATCATCCATAGACACGAATGCCACGACCGCGCACATACGCGCGCAGCTATCATCCCTAGATACCTACCTACCTACCATTGGACATGACATCAGCAAGCTCAATCTGTATGTCCAACAGAAGGTGGAGGCACTGGCCGCGCGCGGCGAGACGACGAATGACCTACTAGTTAATCTATTCAAAGGTTACCATGCCGCAAGCGATCGCAGATTCGTAGCTTACATCGAGAAGAAAGAAGAGGAGTATGAGGATGGCACTACTCCGCTAACTCCCAATACACTCATGGCCCTGGCGAAGAACAGGTATGAGGTGTTGTTGGAGAAAGGACAGTGGAACGCACCTTCCGCCGAAGAAGAGAAGATCCTCGCACTCGAAGCTACACTCAAGCGAATGCAAAGCCAGCAACAGAGAGCCAATAAGTCTAGGAGCACTGACAGCAACGACAAAGCGGCCGCTGGCAAAGGCAAGGGCAACAAGAAGAAGAAAAAGGATCCTCCGGCATGGGTTTCGATTAAGCCCAAAGAAGGAGAACCGACTCACAAGACGGTCGACGGAAAGGATTGGTGGTACTGCACCAACCATCAGAAGTGGTGCCGCCATTCGACGGACAAATGTGAGAAAAAGGGACTGGGAAAACGGGAGAACAAGCCCCAAACTTCAACTTCAACGTCTCCGAACAAGGAGACTAAGTTCGCCAAGGCAATGACGGCACTAGCCGACATCGCCGAAAGTTCCGAGGAATGAGTCCGAACCTATTGGAAGGTACTACGTGATACCATGATCGTACGGACGTACATTGGTCTTGCGTACACGATAGTACTCATACGGGTCGTATTCTATGCGGACGACGGATATCGATACTACGTACCGAAAAGGCTACGCTTCCAAGCCCGAAAGACTCGCTATCTAGCGTACCTACGTGCATGGAGTAAAGCTATTTGGACTAGTATTACGCTGTGGATGAAGCATAGGAGGCAACGCAAGGAGTACTGGCGAAGAGAAAGCATCGCACGGTCTTACCAGGGCGCAGAGTTGCACTCATGCGAGTGTCTCTCGCCAGCTACGGGTCCACCGATGACTCTAGAGGCCTGGGAAGTACTGCTAGCGATGGAGGCAAATATCAACAAGGGTGAGCGAAGTGTGGTGGTCGACACGGATTCCTACTTACTCGGCATCGATAACCGCGCGACGGCGTACATCAGCGGCTACATCGAAGACTTTCCCGGTCTTCTATGGCCCACCGATCGCGTGGTTCGCGGATTCATGGATCAAAAGGCAGGCGATGTATCGACAGGACAGGCAAGAGTGCGGTTAGAGAGCGACAGCGGCGAAATTCACGACTTTTACCTCGACGGCTCCTACTACGTACCTGGCTGCGCCGTTCGACTGTTCAGCCCGCAACATTGGGCACGGCAACTCCGAAAGCAACGCCGCGGACCCGCCTATTCCATCACCTACGACGACAGGGTCGAACTCCACGCGAGAAACTTCAAGAAGACAATCCCTCTCGACCCTGTGACGAACGTGGCGACGTGCCGAACAGCGCCCGGATTTTCCAAATTCGAGGCGTTTTGCGCCGAGGCTGGCTTCGACGACGACGACTCCAGCGGCGAGATCCTTGCTTACGACTCGAACCTCGTCTCGGACGACGAGGATGATGATGATCCTGCGGATTTTTCAACGATTGACAATAATGTTAGAGACGATTTTTCAAATCTGGACCCCCTTGACGACGAGCGCAACTTACTCACGCCGACAACCCCGAATTCGTCGCCTACACGCATCCGAGACGACGAGTTAGTCAACGAATCCGAGCTTGAGAGGGAGCAAAAGAGGCACGAAGTTGAGCTCCTTACTCACCATCTGCGGTTTGCCCACGTCTCCTTTCGGAAACTGCAGATCATGGCACGCTTCGGCATCATCC
This sequence comes from Nitzschia sp. DOCU1, assembly GCA_951394045.1. Classification (NCBI taxonomy): domain Eukaryota; phylum Bacillariophyta; class Bacillariophyceae; order Bacillariales; family Bacillariaceae; genus Nitzschia; species Nitzschia sp. DOCU1. Next base: position 1,505,157 of record OX595992.1, read on the forward strand.
CGCGACGACTTGCCAAATGCCGCATCCCTGTCTGTGCCGCATGCATGTACGGCAAGGCAACGAAGCGACAATGGCGACAGAAGTCACCGAACAATGCGGACGAAAGCTACCATCCGACCAAGCCCGGTGAAGTTGTGTCGGTAGATCAAATGAGATCACCAACGCCCGGACTAATTGCCCAGATGACGGGGATACTCACGACCAAAAGATACGAGTATGCCACGATTTATGTGGATCACTACTCATCCTTCGGTTTCGTATATCTGCAAAAGTCGGCGGGCGCGGACGAGACACTGGAAGGAAAGCATGCGTTCGAGCGTATCTGTCGGAACAACGGGTTCAGCGTACTGCATTATCATGCCGACAACGGAATCTTTAAAGCCAACAAGTGGGTACTGGACTGTTACGCGAACGGACAAGGTCTGTCCTTCGCCGGTGTGAATGCGCATCATCAGAACGGAAGGGCAGAAGCGCGAATTCGTAGGCTCCAAGAACTAACTCGAGCACAATTAGCGCACGCAAAACGACAATGGCCGCAGGAAATATCAGTTAACCTCTGGCCATATGCCCTCCGCATTGCCAACGATGCGAACAACGCAACCCCGAATCTTGCTGACAAGCCTGCCTACCGTTCTCCAGCAGAACTGTTCTTCAGCACAAAGGTCACCACCAATGCCAAAAGGTGGCAGCATTTCGGATGTCCAGTCTACGTGTTGGACAAGCAACTACAGGCGAGCAAGCCATTGCACAAGTGGACTGAGAGGTCACGAGTGGGCATCTACCTGGGAAGATCGCCACAACACTCACGCTCAGTAGCACTGGTGCTGGACATCAAGACTGGACTTGTATCACCACAATTCCATGTCAAGATGGACACTGCTTTTGATACCATTCGCCAACTCTACAGAGAAGGCGACGGTGCCAGCAATCATTCGTCATTGTGGCAAATCAAAGCGGGCTTTGTTACTCGACGCGAAGTAACTACTCCCACGCAGGGCAATGCAACAACACACTCTCCCACGCAGGGCAATGCAACCACTACAGCTCCGCAACTACAGGGCAACGGCACCTCAGACTCAGAGGGAGCCAGCGCGGTACCACCCGAACCGCGGACAGTCGATCTCACCACGCCAGACGTGGACATCGGTACGACCTCCGACTCAAAAGGGACCCAACTAGGGACTGACCGAACAAGGACAGACACACAACAACCTCGCCACGGGGCAACAACTGGAATGGCCACCAGACGCTCTCAGAGGAAAGTGCGACCAGCACAGCGACTGATCGAAGCGATGAACGCGGAGTTAACGCAACAAGAGATACAAGGAGAAATCTTCACGTTCCAAGCCATGTTCCCACGCGACGACACGCTACGAGACGAGGATCTCAACCCACTACTAGCCTACAAAGCAAAGGCGGATCCCGACACGTTGTATCTACATGAAGCACAACGAGAGGACGACTGGGAACAATTCGCAGAGGCTATGGACTTGGAGATACGACAACAGGTCGACATGGGAGTTTACTCTGTAATCCTACTGTCCCAGGTTCCAGAGGGAGCTACCGTGTTGCCTGCAGTGTGGCAACTGCGCCGAAAGCGCGACATTCGTACCGGCAAGATTAAGAAATACAAGGCGCGGTGCAACATCGACGGCTCGCGCATGAAACACGGCGAGCACTACGACGAGACGTATGCACCGGTCGCTGGATGGACCTCTATACGCTTACTACTTGCACTGGTACTCTTGTTCAAGTGGCACACGATACAGCTCGACTATGTATTGGCGTATCCACACGCGCCAGCTGATCGTGACCTCTACATGCATTTGCCGAAGGGGTTTACCCTCGACGGCGTCGATGATCCCACAAAGTACTGCTTAAAAGTCAACCGAAACCTTTATGGTGGAAAAGCCGCTAGCCGCATATGGTACCAATTCCTCAGGGACAAACTCGTCAACAAACTTGATTTCGTTCAGTCACGATACGACGAGTGTGTATTCTATCGCGGCAGAATGATCTACGTATTGTACACCGACGACTCGATTCTCGCTGGACCCGACAAGGCGGAGATTGAGCGCACAGTGCAACAGATGAAGGAGGCGAATCTGAACATCACCATCGAAGGCGACTTGACTGACTTTCTGGGCGTAAACATCGACAGAAAAGAAGATGGGACGATACATTTAACGCAACCGAAATTGATAGAGCAGGTCATTTCGGATCTGCGCATGACCGGCAGCGATGTCAAGGCAAAATCAATTCCCATGGCGTCGAGTCGTGTGCTATCGAGGCACTTGACGTCACAGTCATTCGACAATTCATTCAATTATCGCAGTGTCGTTGGAAAACTCAACTACATTGAGCGCGGAACCAGACCAGACATTGCCTATGCAGTGCACCAATGCGCACGGTTCTCCATTGATCCAAAGAGAGAACATGGTGACGCAATACGATGGATTGCACGATACTTATTGGGCACAAAGGACAAAGGCATCATCTTCAATGCCGATTCAAAGCGATCATTGGAAGTCTTTGTGGATGCTGACTTCGCTGGCAATTGGGACAAAGAGCTTGCAGGCTTCGACAAGGATACTGCTCGCTCCAGACACGGCTACATTATCTACTTCGCCGGCATTCCTATTACATGGAAATCTCAGCTACAACAGGAGATCGCGTTATCGAGCTGTGAGTCTGAGATCACTGGATATTCCTACGCATTGAGGGAAGCAATTCCCATTATCGAGCTACTCAGAGAGATGCAAGAACGAGGATTCAAGGTCGAGTTCGACAAGGCCAAAGTTATCTGCAAAGTATTCGAGGATAACATGGGAGCAGTGGAGATTGCTCGCACCCCAAGGGCACGACCACGAACCAAGCATATCAACAACAGACTATTTCATTTCTACGACTATGTGGAACGAGGTGACATTGAGACCCATCATATTCCAACCGAAGATCAACCGGCGGACATTCTGACCAAGCCGCTACCAGAGGATGCATTCGTCAAGCACCGACGCGTCATTCTAGGTTGGTAGACTCTCACTCCAAGCGATCCGTGAGAGGGAGTGTTCAAATACACGGATAATGGGTGGACACGGATCACTCTCCATGGAGTCATTCGTATCAAGACTACACTGAGGCGTTCGCGTACAAAGAGAACCGACATCTACAAGTGTCAATTAGGACCTAGAGCAGATGGCAAAGGCTGCGATAACCAAGCTCATAATAAATCGACATTTACACCTAGCAACACCTTACTAAAAGGCCCAAATCTACGATTAGCCAAGCACCGGTCATCGTGGATTTTAACAAGCAACGCAAAATGGTGTCAAGGAAGTTGTCGGCGTGATTCACCATAATCTCTCGTTCGATCGGCAGCGAGGATGTTTTGGTTCAGTTATCGACGTGACAAAACGCAGCGGAATCTTTCCCAACAAATCGTGGCGCCAAGCAGTGATCTATGGGATTTGGTGCTGGATATGGATTGGGAAAGAGTGGTGGAGCACGCAAAACAGCACGCGATCGATGCAGAGTGGACAGATGGCCATTGGCATGAAACTCCACTATATCTAGCTTGTCAACACAATCCGCCTTTAGAGGTCATTCAAGCCGTCGTGAAGGCTTATCCTCGTGCGTTGCTGAGCCCCAGCCGTGCGAACAAAGATTTGCCCCTTCACATCGCTTGTCGCTATCAAGTTAGTGCAGAAATTCTTTATGAACTCCTGAAAGATTTTCCTGTCACGGCAGTGGAGCAGACAAGGTGGGGTCGGACTCCTGTCATGGCTCTGTGGGAATTTCGGCCCAAAGGAGAAGAAAATCTCAATGATTCCGGCATGGACGATGCGCTTTGGCGAAAGATACTCGTTGTTCTCGAGGCTGTTGCTCGATTCCGAGAACTGCCAGTTTATCGATATCAAATACCAAGAACTCGAAAGAAAGAATTTCGTGGCCTTCGTCAGAGAACAAAGCGAGCAAGAATTTGGGAGGTGGATGGTCATGCCGAGAAACTCTTCATCGTCCATGCGGCCGTTTCGTTGGGTGCTTTGAGTTGCCCGGTCGAAGTTCTTGAGTATGCACTGCGTCAATATCCGGAACAAGTCTTCTGTAAGGATCAATGGGGTCAGCTGCCGTTACATATCGCAGTGGGGCCCTCAGCATGGAATCCGTCCACACGAAGACAATACAAACCAAGGGAGGAAGAATTCATTTCGCTTCTGTTGGGGGCGAACCCGGGTGCTGCCAATGAGCCCATCCAACATGACTATGGTCGTTATCCCCTTCATACTGCCTTATCCAATAGACACACATGGAACGGTGGGATTGAGAATATCTTTCATGCCGCACCCGAAGTTCTTTTAATACCAGATCCACTTACAAGACTTTACCCTTTTCAGCTGGCAGCCATCCCAGTCCGTGACAACAAGGTGGACCTTGACACTGTTTACATGCTCCTAAGAACACAACCTGATGTTTTGGATTTGATGGACCTTCGCAAGCGGCCAAAGAGGCGGCCAAAAGGATCTCGGCCTTGCAACGGCGAGAAAAGACAGACTACGATGGGATTGGATCACTGTCCCCGAGGATTTCGAGACGGATTAATGGGCACGGCTGCTGCTGTTTCTATCGGAGCCTTTGCGGGCCTTTTCTTCGGGGGCTAACTTTTGCTTATTAGCACAGTACTACATATGCTGGATTTTCTATTCTCCATTCTAGTGCTCCTGCCGACTGTACAGTATGCTTTGGCTTCGCCTACTGAGGCAAGAAAGCAACTAGAGATTAAGACTATCCTACCCCGCGTTCGGGTGTCATCAAGCCCTTTCTCTAGAGGGCAAAGTCAAACTTATTCTTGTCCGTTTATAACTTGGTAGAAGAGATCCTCTTCCTTTCCTAGGGTGTAGAGTCATTTCATACTCCATCCAACATTGCTGTGCGGAACTGGAAAGGACGGCAAGTTCTTTTGCCGAACAATATTCATATTCATTCTTGGTCCTCCCCCTCTGCTTCTTCATGGGAATAAGCTTGCCACAGCCACTCTCCATTATTTTCAAACTCGTCGTCGTCGTCATCTTCGTCATTGATTTCACCAATTGGAGTTCCCACGTCGTACCATTGGTTCATTTCGATATTGTCCAGCAAAGTAAGCCTTCCTTCATCATGGGTTTCCACAATCATGAGTGGCTCATGATCCTTGTGTTTTCGATAACCTTCCGTCACCAGGTCGGGCGAGCATTGCAGCACAAAGAGTGGATCGTATGATTCGACCGACAAGGGTGATGATGTAGAAGGAGAAGTATCCACACACCATTGGACAATTTTGGCACGAGTGTGAGTGGGGCTCAACTGGGGTACCGTGATTTGAGCTCTTCGCAAACAAACAATAGATCTTCGGATCATGATATGAATTAATTATACACCCGCTGCAGCAAGCCGGGAAAGGAGTGATCGAATTTGGTCAATGTGTCGTGATAAGCTGCAGTAAACGTCGTTGTTGAAGTTCCTTCTGGGGGGATGGGGGGAGGTTCGATAAAAAATGAAAGCTCGATAAGATGAGGCACTATCTTTCAATGATCGATGGTGGAAGGTCGAAAGTAATAGTGTGCCGATTCAATGCAAGTTCGTCCTCTTCTCGAAGGTTACTTTTTGCCATTGCTCTCGCCGCCTCCGCCGCCATTCTTCCGGTTCCTCATTTTTTCGAAGATTTTCATGCCGCCGCCGCCACGTGGTGATTTCGACTACTGGGACTCAAAGTTGTGTCAGCGCAGCCCCAGCATCTCTGCAGTGAATACTATCGACGATAGCAAACAGACGTCACCGCCTCATGGAACCAACTTCAGATCAAAACGAAATCATTAGAGCTATCTACTCGTAAATGTTTCAGGCTGCGTCTTTGCTCGTCGTCCAACTTCTTTCAATATTATATCTAGGGAGAGACAGTCCACGAGTGACTGCTGGTGCTGCCTCTACTACTAGTAGTACAATACATACTTTTCAATATCGACAACGAAACTGCTCATATTTCAATACTTGCAATAATGTGTTTAGTCTGAGACTTTCTCCACACTTTATGCTCTTATCTCTATACTTGCAATAATGTGTTTAGTCTAAGACTTTCTCCGCACTTGATACGTTTTACTTTGTGCATTGTATTTTGATTGATAGTAGTAGAGAACCTGAAAATTCTTGATGTAATAGCACCGGGGTGGTGGTGCGATCATTTCTCTTGTTGCTCGTCAGGTCTCGATCATACTAGATCTTCATTTCCTGCGAGGCAGGTCAAATCAGCAGTATGGGTTGTCCTTCAATCAGCCCATCAAACGAAACCGTTCCATCAATCGGTTCCGAAAGAGGAGCGGCATTCGAGCCCAGGGTCGTTTCTATTGCCTGCATGAAACCTTGGGTTCCATCAAAGCCAGCACCATCTTCAGTTTTCCAAAATTCAGGAATTCCATCCGGAACTTTGATTTCCGCTGGCCAGAACTTGCGATAGGAGAGAAATTGAAGTGGCTTGGTCGGATGCGTCGAATCGACATTGGCAAATTGGGGCAATGTTGCGATGGCGTTGCCATGGAAATCCGTGTTGCGAGCACACAGGAACGAATGGCAGCACTTGGAGGCAACGTTGATCAAGTTGGTCTCGTTCCGCAACTTATAAACCAAGAGCTGATCCAGACCGTATTCTACCTTTATTTGTGCCTCAAAGTTGGCTACTTCAATGCCTTGGGAGTGGTCGATGGGTGTGCCACCCTGGTCTGCGAGGTACTGGACGCGGCGCTGACAATCATCGCAGCAACAGACAGTGTGGACACGAGGGTCCTTGGAAGCAGGAAATCCTAGTTTGATCTTTCCGCATTTACAGGTGACAGTGGCCATTTTGAGAAGTAGTAGTTATTTCAAATACTCATGATTGACAAATGGTTCCTGCTTTTTGGCATTATCAAGAAGATGAGAGAAGGCTGTGTGCGTGAAGAATCGGTCTTCGGTATATCTTTCCAAAAGCAAGAACAAAAAGATCTTGTCGTCCATGATGATGACCTGATCGCTGATGAATGACCGGTATCTACCGGTATATCGGTCAAAACAGTCGAATGAGTCGTCTATCAGATTGTTGGACTCACTCGACTAAATACTAATTGGCTAACGTATCGCTCCGGCGAGCGAAGAGATCGATCCTCGTCGGTCACCAAGGTAGTTATGTATTCTACGATGATCGAAAATGAGAATATGCCGACGCAAGCAGCAAGTTCGTCCTCTTTTCTCGAAAGTCACCTTCGCCATTGCGCCGTCGGTCATCCGTGCTCATCATTCTTTCGTGTCGGCCCCACCGGCCGCCACGTGGAGATTTCGACTCGTGGGACTACAAGTCGTGTCAGCGCGGACCGGCGGGTTTCAGAAAACGCGAAGCTCCCGTGCGGGCGATGAGGATGGAGTTTCCCGCCACAATCGCTATTCACGCAGAAAAAGATTGCGGTTCTGGCATCGCACCTGTTCTGATAAAATTTGGCACCCACCAAAGAAGTTGTTGCGAGCACCATTCTGTGGTATCTCGAGATTGTTATACAATACAACCATGAAATCGATTCGAAGCATCATTGCAGTACTGTTGCTGTTCTCCCCACATTTGTCATTTCGAACGTTTGCTCAGAAGCTCGAGGCATCGTCGAACAATGTCCCACCAGCTCCCGCGAATGGAATCTATGATCCAGACGGAATTCTCACGAAACTGCAGGAAGAAAGCCTGGCGGCCCGCCTACAGGACCTGGATATTTCTGTCAAAATCGAAGGGGAGCCGATAGAGGTTCAAATGGCAGTCGTAGTGGTGGATCGTATCGATATGAAGGCGTATCCACCCAACATCGAGGAACACATCGCGGCCGAACTCTTGGCGCGGACATTGCACGACACATGGGGCATTGGACACCCGACACAAGTGGGAGGAACGGGCGTGCTCATCTTTGTGTCGCTCTTTGATCGTGTCGTCTATATTTCACGTGGTGGAGCTTTGGATCGGGTATTGAACAATGGAAGGATTGATGATATCATCAATGCGATGCGTCCCGCTATGCGACAAGCCAAATTTGCGGAAGGATTGCTATTGGCAGTTGACGAAGTGGCGTTTTACATTGAAAAGGGAGAACCGACTTGGAAGGAAAGTTTCTTGGGATTATTCCAAATTCAGAATCTGTTTCTATTGGGTTGGGTGGGTGCTGTGATCAATGGACTGAACAGTGCTCGTAAGGAGCGTCAAGAACGAATGGCCTACGCCGAAGCGGCGAGTCAGCTCTCCGAAATCGACCGTGCCCAAGCCGAGGCTCTACAAGGCCGATACGAAGCTACTTCCTGCCCTATTTGCTTAGAGTCCTTCAAAAGCTCCACGGTCGGGTCGGATGACCAACCCATCAAGCTCCTGAGGTGTGGGCACGTCTTTGACGAATCATGCTGGTCGGAGTGGGTCAGCAGTGGCCAGGGAAATATCACTAAGTGCCCCATTTGCAAAATGGATATCGGTCAATCTCCGTCAGACCCTGTGGCTCGTGCTCCCTCGCCGGCCTCACCCGAATCCCCCGCGTCTCACAATGTTCTAACCGCCACCGACCATCATCATCATGATCACGACCAAGTTGTGCTTCGTAGATTTCAGCAAGAACGCAACTTTCGATTGATGCGTTTGGGAATGCGCTATCCGAATTTCATTACACAGTCTCAAATTCAACAATGGTCGTCGCCCACCTACAATGGGTCCCTAGCGCGAGATCCCGTCTTTCGACAACGTTCCCCACAAGAACAACTGGCGCGGCGAAACCAATTGCATCGAAGCAGTATGGGGTCGTCACGGCCTATTAGCTTTGGTGGCGGACGCAGCTCGGGAGGTGGGGGTGGTCGATTCTAAAATAGTAGCAGTATCATACCCGGAGGACATAGTAGTCGTATATCACTGCAATATTCAATTATGTTGTTTTTTAATTCATTACGCTTGAGCTTTGATTTCAATGGTAGAGTCCATGTAATCGGGATCCAAAGGATCTTCGTCACCCAAGGGCATGAACTCTTCATAGCATTGTCCATTGCCGTCAATTTCTGGATCGTATTCAAAGGTTGGCAGTGGTGGCCTTTCCAGGGCATCCATAACTTGCTTTGTTCTCCAGAGTGGCTTTTTGACGGCATCTTTAATTTCCACAAATCCGCCCTTTTGTCCGGGCACCGCTCCGGCCACATAAATGAGATTTCGACCTCGGTCCACTTTGACGACTTTCAAGTTTTGCGTAGTCACTCGATTGTGACCCATACGGCCTGCCATTTTCTTGCCCTTGAAGACTTTACCAGGATCCTGACAACTTCCAACAGAACCAATGGCTCGATGACTCAGCGAGACACCGTGCGAGGCGCCCAAACCGGCAAATCCGTGGCGTTTCATACCTCCTTGAAAGCCTTTTCCTTTGGATGTACCGGATACATCCACATTTTGTCCTGGCACAAAGTGTCGAGCATGAATCTGCGCTCCAATCGGCAAGAGAAAGGCCTCGTCCGAGACTCGAAATTCTCGCACGAGATAGGGAGGTGATTCTTCCAATTCTTCCACATGCTGGTATTGTCCTTTCACGCACTTTCCTACATTTTTAGCCTTGCGTTCACCCGCGGCTATTCGCATGGCAATATATCCATGGTCTTCCATGGTCTTGTGGCCCAGCACCAAGTTGCGATCCAAATGCAAAATGGTACACGCATGTCTCACGCCCCAGTCATCCCAGACGGGCATCATGCCCACTTTAATGCCCAAGGCACCACATCGTTTGTCACGAAGTGTCCAAATAGGATTGTCCATGAATTTTTCGGGCATGAGCTCTCGTTCAAATGTCTCCAAGTCGTACGTTTTGAGGAGTGGTCGTTTGCGTTGTCCCGGCTTCCAATCCGGATAAAGTTTCGCCTTTTCTTGTTCTCGCATTTTAGCTTCTTCGTCGTCCAAGATTTTTTGCATTTGTTCAGGAGTCAAATCACCACTGCCATCTCCACCACCGACGGTATAAATTTTAAACGTGGGCGAGGAAGTCGAGTACCATGATTGCTGCTGTTGTTGTTGTGCTAATACCAAAGGTCGTGCGATTGTAGAGCGCAACGCTACTCGGATCAAACTGCTGGTACTGCGTGATGCCAACATGGCGTTTTATCTTTTTCGACAAGCAATGAAACTTTTGCTAAAGGAATGCTATGGATGGCTGATCATAACCTACACAGACTCTCTCTAGAGAGTAGAGGGGAGAATGGGACACCAGTAGTAACGCAGCAAAAAGGAGGTGCGAACGATGATGAGCGGCGGCAAACTATCGAGGAGCGAAGGACGGCCCGATTTTTATAGATGACGCCCGTGCTATTTTACGTCCTTCCGTCTGTGCGATCTGACACATCTTCGCGTTCCTCCGTCATCAGTCATCCAACCGTCCACTCCTCCATCGCAAAAAAGGCGTCGGAACACTTCGCACACCCATCATCCATCCTCGCAGCCAGCCATCATAAAAACGTTCCAAGAACAAAAGGTGTCCCTGCACAGCTCCTCCTTCTTTCATATCCATCTACCATTGTCCATAGAACTACTTACCGCAATTTTGAAAATCATGAAGTCAATTCACGCCGCGGTCTCGCTGGTGTTCTTGATCGAACAATGGAGATTTCTAGGCGTCGCTTGGGTTCTTCCAACATCAGGGGGTTTTCTCACTTGCACGACGACTCCACTCAATAAGAAGAAGCAGCAGCAGCAACCTCTTCGACCCTCCCACAAACGCAACGTGGTAACTCGCATGGATACTCTAGAAGCTCAAATACAACCACCTGATGATGACGACGACGCTCATTCTTCCACGCCAGAGAAACTCTGGTCCTACGTGTTCAATTTACAAAAAGCAAGAAAATCAGGAGATATCAAGACGGCAAAGTCGTTGGTGCACTTTCTCAACTCCAATCAAGTATTGTCGAATAGCGAATATCAAGAGTCGCTCCAAGAAGTACTGGAACGTTCCTTGACTCAAGCGTTGCGTCTGGCGGGGGAAGCGGGAGATTATCGCTTGGTGCAACATTTGGTTCAGGCAGCTATTCAGTTTGCCAATGGTCAACCCGTCTTGAAACCTCGTATTTTTGGAGAGGCCTTGGATGCCTTGTCACAAACACATGCCAATGTGTCCAAGCTCAAGCAATTGTGGAATCTGGTGGCCAGTACTTCAGCGTCTTCTTTTTTATCAAGTCCATTGTCTGCCTTTGAACTCAATGTCATGCTCAAATCGCTAGCCAGTCGGGGTAGAGCACGGGCTTGTGCCGATTTGTATCGCCAACATACGGACCCAGTCGTGGCTCAAGAACAGGGGTTCACTATCATTCGACCGGATGCCTATACAGCCAGTACATTACTCTCCATCTTGACGGATTCGATTCAAAAAGGCCAACCCCTCGAATCGCCCATCGCTGTTTCTTCGTTCTCCGACGATGAGACTGCGGATGCATCAGCCTTGGAACGGTCACTTCGCCAACTTTCCTATTCTTCCTGTTGGCAGTGGAACTTTGTCATGAAGGAAATGTTTTCTACCCTACGAGATAGCTCGCAATGGAACAATCATGCGTACAGTGCCCTTATTAAACTTCAAGACAAGGCACAAGAAATGATCCCGGGTCACGAGAATGGGCCTCGTATAGTCATGGCCATTTTTGATTCCATGTTGAGCCAAGGCGTTCCACCCGATGTTGTGACATGTACCTTGGCCATCAAGGCCATGGGTGACTTCAAATCGGATCCTTTGTCGTGGAAATTGGCGGTGCACCTCTTGGAACAATTAAAGACGGATCCTCGACTTCCCAAGCCCAATGAATATTCCTATTCGGCAGCCATTGTGGCCTGTGCACGATGTCATGAATATACCAAAGTACTGGAGTTGCTCAAGGAAATGCGGACTGGATCAAACAGCAAAGTCATGACCTCCTATGTCGCCCCCAAACCCAATACTTGGGTGTATAACGCTGTCCTTTCGGCCATTGCTGCTACCACGGACCCTGGTAACAAGAGCCGAAGACGGCGTGACAAGTCAGAATATATTTCTACAGGCGATAATAATCGCTACGAGTTGGCTCTCCGTCTTTTGGATCAAATGAAATATGACAGTGCACATCTCGGAATGGACACTATGCCGGATACCGTGACATACAATACGATTTTAGCCATTCGTGGTCCTTTGACTCGGTCTACTACAAGCGATCATAACCAGGATGACGTCTCACCACTCATTGAACAAATGAAGGCAGAAAATATTCCGAGGGACGCCATTACCTACCGAAACGCAATCTTGGCATGTACCGAAGCAACTTTGGTCATTCAGCTCTTAGATTTGGCCAATGATGACATTGGGCAGACGCAGACAAAGAAAAGAAAAGTTTCCACCGGAGGTAGCAAAGGAGGTGCGCATGATATGTCCTATGTGTATAATGTGGCGCTTTCGTCAAGAGTGCTACAGGCAAACTTCAAGCGTTTCAAGGAAGCATTCGAGATGATGCAGAACAAAAATGTCCCAGCCACTTCCGAGACCCTGTCTCATCTTATCGGTGTATTCGGTCGCAGTGGAAAGTCTCAGATGTTGACAGATCTTCTCGCCATTTTTCACAGCGATGGAAAGAATGACGACACAATAGAAGAAACGATTGCAACAGCAACAGGCATTTCGCTTTCGGGCATGTCCCACCTCCGACTCGAGTCCTCACACTACGTCACGGCGATTGAAGCTTGTCTCGCTGCGAACAATTTGGACGGTGCGCGAAACATCCTCTCCTTGATGCGGGACCATGGGGTTGCACCCACGACGGAATGTCTACAGAGCTTTGCCTTGGCATATGCTCGAGCTGCCATTCGCGAGGCAAAAAAGAAGTCTCGACAAAAAAGCCCGGAATCCAGAGCAATGGCCACCTCTCGAGCTCAAAATGCATTCAAAATTACAAGTGCTCTGAAAGACCTCTCTCCATTTGCAATGTCCACCGTCGCAAAGGCGTGTGCGGCGACATCTCAGTGGGAAGATGCTCGAACAATTCTACGCAGCACTCATACCGCGTTGCTAGCGTCAGGAGCACCATTACGACGAGTCGAGATTGACGCGGTGCATGGAATGCACAGTAGCCTGATCCGCGAGTGTGCCCGCCAGGGAAATGTTACAATCGCGCTTGGATATGCCAGTGATATTCAAAATTTTGCTGCAATGGCTCGACCGACCAATCCCGAAGCTGTTGGGCAACCCAAAAAGACGACTAGAAACATCGTCACATCGCTCCGAGACTTGCAGACGTCCAGTACCAGCAGTGCGAACGTTGGGATGAGGGCAGAAGACTGGGTAGCACTCATCAAGTCGGCGTCTGATTCCGGGCACTGGAAAGTTTGTGTGAACACCCTTCAGTTTTTGCGACCCTATGTCCAGAGAACCAACCTCGACAGGATCAAAGGAGGTGACCACTCAGTATTGGATTTACGTTACGAGCAACTGGCTCCAGCCCTGACGGCAGCGTGCATTTGTCTCGAGAAGAGTTCACAATATGCCTGGGGCGAACGAGTGCTAGACGAGTGGATGGCATGGAGCGGTAGAAAGCCACGCCCCGAAGCTGTGCTATCAACGATTCGAAGTCTTAGTACCAGCGGCCAGGGAGACGAAATCAAGGGTCTACTCGCTAGATGCATTGACGGTGCAGCTTCTACCAAATACATGAAGAAAGGAGTCACCTATGCGGAGATTCTTTATATCGGGGCGATCACCGCCTTGCACAACAGTGGCATGTACGACGATGCAGACGAAGTTTTCATCTCTGCAATCTCCCAAGGGTACCTTCCGTTTGAATTTGGAAAACGAGAAGAAGGCAACGTTCACGTAATAGATTTGCATGGAATGAATGTGGCAATGGCTCATAGCGCTGTCCGAGTGGCCATGAGAAGACTGGCGAACGAGAAGGGAAAATCCCAGTCGGTAAATCCTCAAGATATGATGATCATCACAGGACGAGGCCGAAACTCTGCTCTACGCATGCGTCCTGTACTCAGGCCGGAGGTTCAGAGAATGCTGCTGGAAGAGTTTTATCCCCCTCTGAACACAGTATCCGTTCCGGGCAATACTGGTGCTCTCATGGTTTACGACGTTGACATTTCTGCTTGGCAGAAACATCAAGAGGAGCAAAAGGGAGTCCGCATGTTGGCACTGGCTGCGATATTGAAGACTGCTTCGACGGATCGTATTTTCAGGTCATCGCCACAAAATTAGGGGCTAGCAGTAATTCTTAGACGCAGAGCCGAGCAAAGTTAGCACCATCAATATGACCAATTTCAGATTCATCATTAGCAAAGTTCATCCCATAGCTTTTCTTCAACCGGAATACCTCCACCGACATATTTTCCATCCACCAATGGTTGAGGAGACAAATCCGGGTAGTCTTTCTTGAGTAGCTTTATCAACCCCTCGTGGATCAGTTCGTTTCCACTCTCGCTGAGATGCAAACCATCACACAAATGCTTTTCATACCCCGGCTTATCTCCACCAAGCAGTTCCCAAGTGTCTAGTACCGGACAATTCAGTTCCTTTGCGACTCGCTTGGCTTCTAGGCCGTACTCTCTCGCCACTTCGTTTGTTCGATCGTAATAGTCAAACAATCCTAGGTATTCTTTCCAAGCCTTCTGATCGATAGGCGGGGGAGTCATTATAATGATTGGGAAGCTCGGAAGAGAGGATGTTTCCCTTCTGATCGCCTTGATAATTTTGGACAGATTTTCGCCATATTCCTGGAGGGGTACATGCTGTCGCTCGCCTGGAATGCAGGCATCATTGGCACCGAAAAATAGCGTCATGAACAAAAGTCTGCCGGGCTGCTCGCAAGTACTTTCCGTGGAACTGCCAAATACTCGGGGCACCATATCTAATGCATGTCTCGTATTGTAGCCACTGTACCCCCGACTCAACACATCCGCGCGACGCTGGTACGATGCCGAGAGCAACGACCCCCATCCAAATCTCACTGGACCTTCGCCGAACGCATACTGCGTGATCGAATCACCAAAGAGAAGGATAGAAGGACGAAGATGCATTTCTATGTTTCTTTTAAGTGATTGCAGGACAGTGGCAAAAGGGTCGGGGTTTCATCCATCGGAGTGGTGGAAACTGACTTGTCGTACCTACTCTCGTCATTGTCGGGGCGCCGAAAAATCGAAGTTGCTTGCCATCTCTCTCATTTTTGCCGGCGAAGTCAAATGTTTTATTCGGATTATTCCTTCGGGCGCGCGAAATCATTGTGGTCGAAACACACGACTAATACTCCTACTATGAGCACTCATTTTTTTCTGCCAATCAAAATGGCGGCGAAGTCTGTGAAGAATGACGGCCCTGTGATGACAGGAACGAACGATAGGATCGATAGCCTGTCACCAGATGTCGACCGATCATATTCAAGACAAAGACCTTTACAAAAGACAAGTGGATGCGCTGACACCAGTAGCACAGTTGAAATGACGACGATGCACTGCGGCCACATCATTGCCATTGCTGTTCTGCTGTTTACGCCAGCGTCGCAATCCTTCATTCCTGGTGTAAAGCCAAGCTGCCACGCATTGGGTCCTAGCACACGGGGGTCATTTATGCAACAACCACTGAACCGTCTGCATTCGGAATCCAATGGCTCAAGTAGAGGCCAAAGCGGGGATGGGCCGTGGAAGTTGACCAATGACTTCCCCATGTTCCTCAATCAAGTGACAATCCAATCTCTCATTTTCCTGATCAATTCGTTACGAGACCGGCACACTGCGCTATGGCTCGAGGATTTTACCCAACCCGTCATCCGGTCTCGAACACAGGACAAAGCGAGCGATCGAGTCCTGTCGAATATGGCGAAAGCAGTAGAGGACGCCATGCCACAGACCCAAGTGGAACGCCCTATTCGCTTATTAACCTACCATGGGCTGGGCGCCATAAATACCACCCTATTTCCAACTTGGGATTCGTATTTTGAGAAACTGTTGAGGGAAGATGCTGTTTCGTACTTGGTCGAATCTGCCAGAGCACATGTGCCGACCTACGAAATGGAGATCAACCCAGCTTCCTTATGCAGCCGCCTCATTAGTGTTCGAGAGCAGATTGCCAGAGAATTCGTCAACGACCTGGATGTCATTGCGGAGATGTCTGGTACCATGATGCAGCGTTATTACGATTCTCGTGTAAAAGGTGAAACGGAAAAGCCCAACCTGCTGTTTTTGGACAGTGTACTCGACGACTACGCGCCGTCTTCGTTGCGAAAGGGCAATTTTGATCTCCTCATGTCCCTCACGACGCAAGAAGCTATCCATCGAGTACTCAACAACAAATCGCTTCAACAATCAGACAAGTCTTCAGTGCTCTTCTTGCGCAATTTTTATGTGAAACGGATAGAAACGCACTTTACTGGAAGCAATTGGTATGGCAGAGCGGAAGAATTTTTGGATGAATTGTTCCAAGCATCGCCTAGTGTGATGCAGCTTCAAGACGAAAAATGCGATTTAGTAGACCCACTTCGAGTAGCAGAACTTTTGTTGAAGCAACGAGAAGTTGTGGCAGAAGAATGGTTGGAACTCGCCTTGGATGTACCACAATCTCACACTGAAATCAAGCGATGGCAATTCAATCGATTGATGGGGCGAGCCATGGACGATACAGTTCAAAGCGGCTTTGAATAGCATCTTAGAAAATTTGAAAACGTCAGATCTCTACCAAAACTAGAAAATCTTATGGTTTTAGTTACGATAGCACTATTCTAGTCTGCTTGTTATGAATTGACTATCAATCAACGCGCAAACGTTTCACACCCAAAGGTGGAAATCCCCATTGGATGCTTTGTGTTGCTTTGGAAAATAATATTCAAAAGCCTCGTTTCATTATCCAAAAGACTCAGTAACCTTGTCCATCAAACCCACGGAGTCCAGAATCGCCAAGCTCACTTCGGATGAAAACATATTCTTCAAGAAAGAATTGTTGTAGCGGAGGCCGTTTCGCAACTTGCCCAGGACTTTCTTGCCGATCCCGCAATTCTTGACATTGAGGCTTTGTATCTCGTGGTTTTCTTTGAGCAACTTGACAAGCGATGTAGCGCCCTCGTTCCCGAAACGATTGCCCGAAAGGTTCAAGGATGTCAAGATCTTGTCCTCTGTTAGACCTCGGCTCAAAATTTCCATGCAGGAGGGATCCAGGCTGCAACTGGATATAGATAGCTTTGCAATCTTTGTGTCTGAAGATTGCAAGCATCCTACGAGCCAAGATGTTGCTTGGCAGTCGAATTCGTTCTCACTCAGATCGAGTTCCACAATTGACTGACTCAGCGCTAGATTGTCAAAAAGATATCGCATCCCTTCAACTGGAAGCTGTGTCTTGATAAGTCGTAGACACTCCAGATTCTTTATAAGAGGAACCGTGGCAGCTATAATCTCTGAAGCAAAGCCCTGCAAGGAGCAGTCTTCGATCGAAAGGTGGGTCAGTGCTGAAACATGCTGTACACCCAGGAACATGATCGAAAAGCCACTACCCGCAAAGGTACAACTCTTGAAATAGAGCTCTTTCAATGAATTGGGATTTTGCGCCAGGGCAGAAGCGATAGCATTTGCCGTGTGGCGATTAACACGTGCATTGCACAGTATTAATTCCTGCAGCGTCTCGCTGTGACAGATGCATTCGAGAAGAATATCATACTTGCCCATGCTTACATTTTCCATGTCCAGGCATAGCGTTTTCAGAGACGATTGCTTAGCGACTTCGACCATGATGTCTTCAAGAGGCAAAGCTGATGACCACACCTTCAGAAGAGCTTGGTCGATATCCATTCGTGTCAAAGTGTGGTCGCTTCTAAGAAGACGAGCTAGAGGGTCCTGAGAAGACTCACTAGCCAAACCATCGCCAGTCCCAGATTTTTCCTCATCAGTGGCTTCCTCTTCATCTTCGGACTCGGTGCCCTCACCTGATACGGGACGTCCTCCCTCTTCATCAGAACTCAAGCCGGCATAAGATGACGAGTTTTCCGAACAGGTGGAAGACTCATCACTGCTCGTCCCTCCTTCATCGTCATGGATTTCTCGCCTGTGTCGCCGCCTACCAGTGGTGGGCCGCCTCTTTCTTCCTGTTGACGCCATGGTTAACAATGGTGGTGATAGTTCGAAATGTAGATCAAGGCCGACGACTCCCCAACAATCACAGCCGCCTGTAGAAAGGAGGATGGAACACAAAATATTGTTCAATCCTGAAATGGCGCCATTTAGGATCGGACCGTTAAAATAAATTTAGCCATCAATACATAGCCAACATACCGACTTGTGACTTGAAAATCATGTGCCCATCATTCCCCGCGTTCTTTCGTACCGATACCTAGTGCGTTGGTTGGAGGCATCAAGTCTAAATATTTGCATCCTATGGGGTTCGGCGAATATCCATATATACATACACGTAGGTAGTCATTGGAAAATGAGCAAGCCCGCCATCGTGTCAGAAATTATAGGAAGGTTGAATATCTGTTCGCATAGTGATTGTATCATAGTAGAGGGAGGTTGCTCGATCCCTGCCGGACCTGCTACTTTTGACATGTATTAGAATTTATAAGTCATTTGTCTCCTATTGCTAGGCTTCATACTATCTCGTTGCAGAGATTGAATTTGTCTGCCACAAGGAGGCTGCCACCACAGAAGACAGTGGCTATCGTCAGCATGCTGTTGAAAATGCTTACTCCTACTACTAGGTAGACTAGTATTATATTTCCTACTATTAAAGCAGCAGAAGCGTGGTTTCTGAGGAAATGTCTCATAATCTGATGCTTGGTACACGACTGACCCGATTATCTCTCGCGAGTGGGGACTAGAAATAGTCTACTGCCAGAACTCGTCGTCACTCCAGCTGCTGCATCTAGGTAGACTCTAGTAGACCACCATAGAATCAAATCTACCTGGCTAGACAGGTTAGTTACCATTCACTTGCATGATGGATAGAAGAATAGTTGTCCTCGATTTCAAGCATATCCACTAGGCGGTCGTCGTCGTCGTCGCTACTGCTGCCACTGCTGTCATCATCGTCATCCATCAAATCGTCCAATACTGAAGTCGATCGAGACTTTTCCTGGAACAAACGCTTTCGTTTCTCCATCTTGCGTGCCCGGCGTGCTTGCTTGCGCTCTAATAGGAGGGCATCTGAGTCTTGTCGTTG
Organism: Nitzschia sp. DOCU1; assembly: GCA_951394045.1. Lineage (NCBI taxonomy): Eukaryota > Bacillariophyta > Bacillariophyceae > Bacillariales > Bacillariaceae > Nitzschia > Nitzschia sp. DOCU1. The sequence continues at coordinate 1,524,362 of OX595992.1, forward strand.
CAGGAGACTCGCAGCGCCAACCTTGCGACGAGGAGCTGGACACGGTGGGGGGAGGCCACTCTTGTTGCTGCTGCTGCTATTGTTGCCTGATGATGATGCGGCCATTATCATTCCTGGTGCAGTCTTTTTGCGCGGAGGGGACGATGGCTGATTGAGCACTGTTAGCGTCATTGGCTTGGTAATGGTGTCCATGGCAATGGAGCCTTTCGCACGAGGTGAACTGGGAACGACGACGGTAGCCTCCTGCTCGTCGTCCTTGGCTGTCAAATCATTCTCTGCTGTAGAAATGCGAAGCGACGACGTTCGTTCGCGAAATTGCATGGGAAAGGGGGAAGATAGTGATTTGGAAGGCGGGAGCTTTTGATTAGCAGATCGAGCATTCAAAAGTGGCTGTCGGAGGGGAGATGACTCCCGGTATACTCCGGTAGCATCATGGTGGTCTCGTAGTGGCGACCTGACAGAAGCGTTTTGAGAAGTCCTGGATGATGGCGACCCATCGTTACCACGGGGTTGTGGTTGTTGCTGCTTGGCGTGCATACTCTCAGACGACTCCTTCTTGTTGCTGACGGGTACCACGTCATTCTTGTTGTTGTTGGCTGCAATGCGCTTGAGACGATTACCACGTCCACAAAAGTTCAATCGCAGTTTGGGCGTACATCCTGATCGAAAGCTCAAGACGCCACAGGCGGCGGACCATTCATGATGCGAGCTGGCAACCGAGACAAGATCTAATGTATCATCCGCAGTGCTGGGTTTTGTGAGCAAATCCCGCTGAATATTTCGTGCTGTATTCATGATTTGGTCATCATGATGATGTCTAGTGCCCATGAATCTGGATGGCGCCACCACACTTTTTCGTCTGGTACTACTCTCCAAGGCCGAGGCGTTCGGTAAAGTCTCTGCATCCCTCATGGACATGTCCTCGTGAAGGGCAAAGCTCGGTGGTGCTTGCTGGTGCTGATCATAGCTCTCTTGTTCCCGTTTGTCACTGGAGCAGAGATCTTCGCGTTGCTCACCCGACTGCGAGGAACTGACCGAAGTAGAAACAAGATCCAAAAGTCGCTCCCCATCCAAGGAATCATCCATACTAATACTATTCTTGACCTTTTGCATCGTGCCTTGATCATTGTCGTCATCGTGAATGACAGCAATCTGTTGTGTGAGATGTGCCAGTTCTGCTCCTAGTTCCGTTGCGGTCCGATCTCCAATCGACTCGCTAGTGTGGATATCACGTGGTGTGGATGCCACGAATTCTTCGTCATCAAACTCTTCTTCCTCTTCATCCAACAGGGAAGACTTTTTGTTCATCCAGTCATCTCGCTTGACACGTTCTCCATTCGGTGTGGAGGGCCGCGCCAGATTTCGTTCTGTCCTCGTCACCTCTGCATCATCGATCGACAACAGGCCAGGGAGACGATACAAAATATACAGTCGGCGCATCCGTGCACTGACTTCGATTTCTTCTTCGCCATAAAACATGTCTTGACTCAAGGCTAAATGCTCCAGATTCGGAAAGAGCTGTGCAATGACGTCCAACCACTGTGGCAAAATGTCTTCCGTGTGGTCCAACCACAAGGATAAACGTTTGACGCGTGTGGCGACATATTGCGCCATGATGCCCTTCTGAAAGGACCTGGGCGACATGCGCCGAGGAATCACCAGAGACGTTCCGTCTTGACGGTGCGGTCCCGCCTGTTGTGCGATCGTCTCCCATCGTTGCCGGTAGTCATGATACAATATAGCATGGCAATCAGAGGGCGGAAAGATCTCGCTATCGTCGGCAATGAGACGAGGCGATTCATAGATGCGCTGTTGAAAGATTGGATCATCCTCACTGTCGTCCCAGTCTTCTTCTTCGTCATCATTGTCGTTGGCGTTTCTTGCCACAACCATCGTCTCGTCCCCTTCGTTTCTTCGAGAAGGTTCTTCTTGTTCCTCCTCCTGTTCCATGGTAGTAGTGTCGTCTTTTCGATGGTATCGCCGTGCAATATTGTTGCGTGTAGGCAATTCATAAGGTCCCAGAATCTCTTCCTCGTCCTTGTCGTCTTCCATCATGGCCTGTGCCTGTGACTTGGACACTACCGCTCGATGGGCTTCGGCATGTGGAGAGCAAGAACTGGACGGAGGCGATGATGATGACACCATGATAAATGATTGCTCAACGGAACTGACTGTAGTAGTACAATCACCACCGATTCTTCTACATGAAACTACTCTATTCCGACGACTTTACTCACAACTATCAGTCAGGCAGTACGTAGTCTTGGTGATGATAATGTCAATGACAATCGAAGATTCGATACCCGCGAATCTCGGACAGTTCCAGCAGCTAGCAACTCGAGTGAAACACCACCTGGCAGTGACTGGCAAGACAAAGTTCTTGTGCCTTGTTTCGTTCTAGTTATGGAGAAAGATGCAATATTCGAATATGCAATCCAAACGTTTTGATGTGTTCTTCCTCTTCATGGACAAAAAAGACACGATTTGTATGTTCGTTCGGTGTTTTCGTTTTCGCACACTTCCCTCTCTTCTATCGAGCAAATAGCACGACGAGCTAGCACGTTGGCATCTTAACGGAAGCGCCGCGCGCGTGACTTCGGCTAGTGCGCCATATTCACAACGTCCAATCTTGTATATGTATTGTGACATCGCGTCCAATGTGCATTCCGAGCATGTCCGCCAAGGTCACCTGGACACCTAAAGAGATCCGATGAGTCAAGTACGCCAGCGAGAAGGCAGATAGGGAGGATACGCGATGGGAGAAACTCCTGCCACCGCATCCAAACCAACCAATTTCTCGACATTGTTTAGCACAAAGCGTTGTCGACCTTTAACCCCCCCCCCCCCCCATCAATTGGATGATTGCACTACGACGATGAAGTGGCTTCTTCTGTTATTAATAAGCATAATTTTTGCTGCTCTAGAGTCCCAAGCATGGCTGACACAGCAGCAGCAGCGGAGGAAGAGTCACGGAACACTACGTGACATTTCCTCTACCTCCATAATGGCGGCATCGCCCCAGAGGATCGAAGCTCCCCGGTCGCAAGACAACAACAACGACGACGAGGAAGAAGACTCGTACTACATGGTTGAGGTGACCTACGAAGGCCGATCCTGTGAGGTGCCAATTCGAATCAATGAGACAATACTGAGTGGTTTAGAACGGAATCGAGTCCCGGATCGTCTGGCTATTCCAGAATTGCCCTCGGAATGTCGACGAGGAAATTGTCTGACATGTGTTGGCCGACACATGGAAACATCCCAACAAACATCTCTTTTGAGGGCAGAAGATGGTCTTTCTCCCGAAATGTCTCGGCAAGCCGAAAAGTTGGGATATATTTTGACCTGCAGTAGTCATGTGGTCGGCAATGGACTCCAGGTGGAATTGGGCGAAAATTATCGGGCCTGGGACGATTTGTATTCGCATCGATTGCTAGACGAATCGACACAATTTGTGGGGAGGGCTGCCATGGCCAAGACAATACGACAAAGTGATGAGAGAAATCCACAACGATGGGCGGTGGAAACGAAAAATGCTCTGGAGAAAAGTGGTGGAAATGAATGAACAACAATAATAAAAACATTACCATCACAATTTTTTCGGCTCTTATTTCTTGTTGTGGCACGCGTTTTTCGAAAAGGAACCATTATTGATGCATGTACAGGACTACTTTTGCTCTCGAATGAATGGATTGATGGTGCATAGATTCATTCCCCAAGAGTGGGTATCATACCCGACTCTTCGAACGTCAAATGCATGAATCAAAACCTATAAAGCTCTAGTCTATTATTTCATATATGGGGTGAAAAGAGATAGTAACTTGCTTTCCTAGATTTTGACCACTCATTTCGTTTTGCGTTTGTAGTAAAACTGCAGTAGTCTTTTTAGTCCAACATCAAAGGTTTTGATCGAACCAGTCATTTCCGCAGTCCTGATGCCCAAAACATGCGCGTGGATCGAACCAGTCATTTATGCCCGTCCTGCGTACGCGCGTCATTTTCTCTCGAAAGCCATCAAAACAGACGGCCTCTCGTGTCGTTTTGACGAGAGGAAACGAAGCCAAAGAAGATCCCTCCAATAACAGTCTCACTCCCATTTTGTTGCCCTTGACCCATCATACATACATAGATTTGGAGCGCCATGACGAAGCATTGGACAGAAGAAGAGTTAGTGACGACCTTGAGTAGTGTCTTGCTGAAGGACAAAGCAATCGACGGCTTGGATGAAGACTTGGTGGCCTACATCTCCGGTTTGCTGTCATCGCAGCTTTTGGATGCCAAAGACGAAGACTCGGCACGAGAGATTCTAGACGAATCCATGATTCCCTTCTTGGACAGTGTCTCCTGCCCTCCCGAGTTGGTTCAAGCTGCCAAGGACGCAATCTTATCCAAGGCAGACGAGGCAGTCATGTCATCATCGGCCGATGCGACGGGGGGCATTCGGAAACTCAATCAAGGTGTCGTGCAAATGTCATCCACATTGACAGATCAGGACGATGAAGAATCCAATCGTTACATGTGGGGAACGGGTGAGAAAATCAAAGCCAATGCCAATGTACCGAAAGATGCTTACAGCGACAAGCAGTCCTCCAAGGATCGGCGCAAGCAACGGCAAGAACTTGAAAAGGCCAGACGAGAACTGGCAGCACTTATGCAGCAAGATCAATCGTCCGCCAAAGCTGGTGTGTCGGTCATGTTGGTACCCACCGTCAAATCAAAAGAAAGGGATGTCAACTTGCAAGGTATCACGTTATCACTCGACAATGGAACACAACTTTTGGAACAAGGCGATCTCAAATTTACGTATCAACGACGTTATGGTCTTATCGGAGAGAATGGCGTCGGAAAGGTAAGTTGTTTGTTGTTGTGTGTCGGTCAGTTACTACTACATAGTATGAGCACTTGCCCACAACATGGAAACTCACCTTTTGATTATCAGACTACATTGCTGAACAAGATAGCAAACTGGCAAGATTTAGCAGGATTCCCGCAGCATCTTCGGGTTTTGCACGTTCGACAAGAATTGCACACGGAAAGCGAGGAAACCACAGTAATACAAGCAGTTCTAGAAGCCGACGTTGAACGTCAAACTCTGTTGACACAAGAAAAAGAAATCCTTTCCCGTCTGGAAAACCAAGAAGAGGACGTTGTTGGTTCGGCTGCATTGAGCATTGAAGAGCGAAAGAAGAAACTGGCCGAGACTCAAAAACAAGACGGCAAATTCGCTGATGATCTAAAGCAGCTCAACGAGTTGTATGAACGGCTGCAGCTGTTGAATGCAGATACTGCGACCACTCGAGCAGCCACAATCCTGAGCGGCTTGCAATTCAGCCCGGACATGCAAAACGCACCTATCAAAAGTCTGAGTGGAGGGTGGCGCATGCGTGTGGCCTTGGCAGCGGCGCTTTTGATCGAACCGGATATATTGATGTTGGTGAGTATTTTCTTTTAGGGTTAGGCCTTGCCTACCGTTACGGAATCACTTTGTCGCCGATTGACGGCAGGGATTGACTTTTTTCCTACATGTGCTCACGTCATTTCTCTCTGCAATAATACCATTGTTTTGATCCAAAGGACGAACCTACCAATCATCTTGTAAGTACTACTTGTTTCTTCGCCACCCCATGCTACACGCCATCTCGGACCATCTCACCTTTCTTCGTTCAACACTCAATACTGTAGGACTTGGAGGCGGTAATTTGGTTGGAACGATATCTGGTAGAATATCCGCATACTGTTATTATCGTCAGTCACGATCGGGGCTTTTTGAACGAAGTTTGTACAGATACCATCGAATTCAAGCAAAAGAAACTCACCTGTACGTATGCAACAGAATATGGAAATTGAAAGTATTTCTGGCAGATTCGCTCACGTTTATGTATCTCTTCTCTTTCAGATTATCGCGGCAACTTTGACCTGTACGTCAAGTTGAGAGACGAGAAAATCAAAAACGCCGCTCGTGTGTATGAAGCCTACCAGATGAAACGTGCACACATGATGGAATTCATTGACAAATTCCGAGGTCAGTAAAGTTTCGCAGGGAGGGAATCGCTGTTACCCAAACCATTATTCTCACGTATTTTGTGGCAGCCAATGCCAAGCGCGCTACTATGGTGCAAAGTCGCATCAAGGCTGTGGAGAAAATGGACCTCGAAGCGCCAGAGCCGGTGGAGATGGATCAGACCTGGCGCTTTTCTATCCCATTCGCAGGTCCCCTTGGTCGACCAGTCATCTCGATTGATGACGTATCTTTTGACTACACGCCCGTGAAACCAGATGGCACCAAGAAGAAAGAGTCCGAGTACTTGCTGCAGAAGGTTAACTTTGGCGTCGATCTCGACTCGAGGATTGCCATCTTAGGGGCAAATGGTCAAGGTAAGCGATGGTATGGTAATCGTGATCAATTGAGTTGGTGGTAGCCATTAACATATTTCCATCTCTGATTTCTCAGGCAAAACAACACTCTTGAATATTGTCATGGGCAAGTTGCGGCCTCTCAGTGGATCGTGTTCTGTGAATCCTGGACTGCGCATTGCCCACTTCAGCCAACAGCACGCGACGAACTTCGACCTCGCACTCTCCGCCGTTGAGAACATGCTGAATACATTTGACGGAACCGAAGACCAAGAAATGCGAACATTTTTGGGAAAGTTCCAGATTCAAGGAAACGACGCTTTGAAACCCATGGGGCTGTTGAGTGGAGGACAGAAGAGTCGAGTCGCATTTGCTGCTTTGGCTTTCAAGCGGCCGCATGTGTTGATCATTGACGAAGGTAGCAACCACTTGAGTATGGATGCTGTCGATGCTCTAGTAGAGGCTGTTAAGGACTTTGGAGGCGGTATCCTTGTGGTATCACACGATTCTCACTTTGTTTCGCAAACTTGTACGGAGCTTTGGGTGGTTGAAAACGGCAGGGCTACCCGGTTCCGAGGAACATTCCAAGATTACAAGGAATACACCGCCGAAAAGACAAAGAAACGAATTGAGGAAAGTGTGAAGCGGCTCTCAACTATAAATAACTAGACACTTGAGCATTCCAATGAAGGCTGCTGGCCAGTCAGGCAAAATCAGGGTCAAACATTCACATTTTGCTCAATCTTAGTTGTCTTGAGTTTGGTGCAACGCAACCATTTCGTAGAAGGTCTGCCCTGACGAAAACAAGGAGCAGGGGACTACTGTGTGAAAATACTTCTCCTGCCGAAGCTGGCCGATTTTTAGTAGTAGTAAGAACTAGACAATGACTAATTCGACTCGGCCCACTCGTATGTCCCTCGTACGTCATGAATAGTTTGCTCTCGGCCAGCCAAATCGTAGGCAAGATATTTGATGCCAACCGACCTTTTGCGCAGCATTTCATTCATCCAAAGAACGAAAGCGATCTCTGCCTTTATAATAGAAGTCACCATACTGTTCTGAAAGTACCAAACGACGCTTACTGTCTTCTAAGTGTCTAGTAGCTGCGTCAAGATGGTTGCAAAGTCAAAGAAAGCGCATAAGAAAAAGAAGATCAGCAAACATGTTTTGATGGCGCGAGAGGGCAAGGCGGCCGTGGAAGAAGGCAAGGCTGGAGACGTGGTTGAAACCCCACCAACGAATACATCATCAGCGTCGGCTGGAGGAAGGCGAAAGAAGAAGAAAAATCGGCATGTTAAGGACCCGAGCGAAGCTGCATCCTACCTTGAAGGCTGGAATGAAAGCAGAAAGGGAAAATCTGGGTGGAAATTTTCCAAGAATACGCAATCGTGGCTCATTCGCCACATGTACGAAGCAGATAAAATACCGAAAGGCGTATTCTCGCTCCTACTTGAATATCTCGCTGGAATCGAGGGCAAGGCCACCAAATCATGGATCCGGTCCGAAGCCTCTCGACGAGCACTGCGCTACAAAAACTATGAAAAGAAAGAAGAGAGTCAGTCAGATATCAAAGACGAAAATGTCTCGGAAGAGCAGACGAAAGAAACCACTGAAGACGAGCGGGAAGATGAAGCTAGGTGGCAAAAGTTGAGTGACCACGACAAGCGAAAAGAGTACAAGCGCGCTCGCAAGATCCTCGAAACTGTCACAGACTAGTCCCAACACCACCAGATGTTCGCACCTTCTGTCGACACGTTTTTATTGACTGATACGGAATTCTCGTCTTCGTTTCAAACGACGAGGTATGGTTGACCCCGTGGCCACAGAACACTCAGAGAAGGTGGCCGATTTTAATGACATCCTTCGAATTGCACACACTAGGTACTCATTTCTCTGGCGCCAATGCTTTCGTTGGAAACTTTCGATTCAAAATGACTGGAATCCACGAGGAGGATACCGTGAAAGTATGAAGCAAACCTGACGGGGTAAGGGTTATCGACCTTTTCGTTATTCTGCTGGGGTTGCACATAGTATTGAAACGGCATCATATTACTATAAATACTGCTATGTCGTCGGGAGAGCTACGGTGTAGTAAATTTGGTCCTTAGCATCTTCAGATTACCCATCGACAGGCGCATGAACAGGGGGCGGAAAGTCGTTTCTTTGTACTTGCTAGGAATAGCTATGTACTGGTGATAAACGAGCGACATGAGGCCTAGGACGATCCGCTTGCTGGGATCAGAACTACTCTAGTACGGTACAGGTCACCCAACCAAAGCTCCGTCGTGATCCAAGATCTTTGGGTAAAGTTGTAAAATAGATTTGATTTGCTTCCCAGTTCCTGTGAGGAACCAAGCAGTTTCTCTTTGCCGTACCAGGTACCTGGTAAAATAAGGTATGACGAGTGAGTCGAGTCATTCGTTCATCACTCATTGTTGTGCGGTCGTTGTTGTCGATATTTTGACTCATAACCTATCTAAGCATCACGAATTTCTGCGCGAACAAAATAATCGCATGGCCCGGCGGGCCGAGGAAAGGAGGAAACACGACCGCCCGCCTGTCGTCGTCGTCCGTCTTTGCGATCGCCGATGGTCCCCCCGAACCCCCCCACAAGCAAGATTCGATTGGTTCTCTCGCACATTACTTGGGGTGAGAATCAGCAGCAGAGGGTAAAAGAAAAGGATTATCCTGACAATCATGGTAGGTCCTCTTTCGAAGTGAAGGATGGTCTTCGACCGAAAGGCGTCAGAATTCTTTCTTCGTCATGTTGATGTGTTGAAGGAATCTCCCAAATCGGTTTTTCTCGTTTTTCGCGTCTGTCGTTCCTTCGTGCGTAAGTTTGCAGTTCTTGGCTTCGCTTGCCGTTCTCCCGATTCAAAACCATCCAATCAGCAAAGAGAATGATGATGACTGTATCCGACATAAAGGGGACTTCTTGTTAAACGCGACCATGGTGTTCGTCATGGATGTTCTGCTTCCAATTGGCATCTTCCTTGAAGGCCCCGTTGGGTATCTTGGACATGATCACACTGACACCAGCATCGGTGACGTCATGGTTCTCGTCGAATGGACGCCGCGCCAATTTAATTGGACGGCTGTCATAATTCTGCCACCAACGTAGGATAGGATGCGATTGGTAGCTCGTGGTGTTGATGAACCCATCAGCGAACGCACTTTGCACTTATCCCAAAAGGCAATCGGGCAGGGGCTCTCCTTTTGCGCGGTAGCATTTTAGCATTCTGCTTGTTTGGCTGACATTCAACTTCTCCACCGCCCCACAACTACTACCGCTAATACCTTGTGACAAGTTTTCAGGAATCACCAACCGATAGCGTTCCTGTGTCAGGACATTCGTTCATCCCCTCATTGAGGACTCACATCTGCTTGCTTCCCACTTTGCCCTTTCCCATCATTCCATCGCAATAACAACAATGTCTCAGACTATCATAAACATGGTGAACGCCATGTACTCTCACCAGCCACACCCGCAACATGATACTGATGATCGACTGGATGCCGCCAAAGCACTACTTGGTGTCTCCCCTAACTGTGTGGTTGATAACGGTTCGGGATCCCTTTTTGGTTCACGAGACCCCGCAGCTGCACATACCACAGTGCAAGATGCATCCTCGGGTGATGATTGGTCTGGCGCCCTCCCTGCATCGGACGGGGATTTCTCTTTCCGGCGCAGCCGGTCAGACTCTGCTGGTTTGGAGGCCTTGGCGTTCCTGGCAACCAAAGAGCAAGCCACAATGGCGGAGGCCGAGTCTGCCTCTACGCCGTCGGCTGCTGCATTGTGGGAATTATCAAGCTCGGAGCTCGAGAACAGAAAACCGCTTGTTGCCAGTGCCGTTTCATCGTCTTCATGTTCATCGGATGATGACGAGACTATGCCCCCTCCGCCGCCGCGTCGAGGGACCACACGTCGGCGAAGCGTCTCTAATCCTGAGGGGATGGAGAAGTACGCGCCAAGGGAGTCAGGCCGCCTCCGATTTGTACTGCCAGCATCAATCCTAGAAGAGGAACTGGCAGAAGCAAGTGCCGCGATGAAGGCAAAACAAGAACAGGAAGCAGAGGATGAACAAGAAGAGATCGAAGAACCTGAGGAGGTCGAGGAGGACGAAGAGAACTTGGACCAGGACGAGCTGTTACGGCGCGCCCGATCCAGACTACTCGAAGACTTGAGCGAAGTAAGCTTGAACGGAGCAAAGGGAATCTTGACTCTGCCACATACACTAGACAAGTACAAGGAGGTAAGCCTACAGCCTACTGTGAAAGATAGCTTAGCGAGTCGCTTGGTGTCAACCAGACCTCTAACCCTCAGCCCACCTTGACAACCAGGTCTATAACAAGAACGGCCGTGTTGGAATCTACACTCAAGCTGAAAGATCTGCTATCATCGCACGATTTCATGATAAGAGAACTCGTCGGGTATGGAACAAAAAGATCCGGTACAACTGCCGGAAGAGTCTTGCCGATCGCCGAATGCGAGTCAAGGGACGGTTTGTGAAGCGCTCCACGGAGCAACAAGCCAAGCTAGCCGCAGCAAACATGCCGGACACTATTCACGAGGATGAAAAGTTTGTGTCGCCCGAGTCTTCGGAAGTGGAAGAGGTGGCGGATGATAAGGACGAAGAGATGCCCGATATCAACGACCCGGATGCCGGATTTTGCCCCACCGACGATCAGCCCTTCCGACGACTTCGCCGCCATACCATCACATGACAGCCAACTTTTGAGCAGAGTGGTCTCTTCTTGCGACAAACTCGGCTAAAAATATTGGGATAGCTATTTTGACTTTTTATTCACTTCATTTGGCGAAGTGGCCGCGTTCTAATAATGCTCTCCGTTAGTTTTGGATTTGATTTCTCTCTATGACTGTAGATGATAGACGTGATACGGTATGGATGTCTACAGTAACTCACGGGACGCTGGTCGATGTAACTTGGAAATAACTTCTCCCTGTAGTCGTAGTACGCCAGGGTATACCGATCACTCTAGCTAGAGGGTGTTATGACCGCTTATGTCGCCGCCTTTTCTATCTTGTTGACAGACTTCACAACCCCGACTGCCACCGTCCGCCGCAGATCTCGGACTGCGAATCTACCCAGTGCAGGGAAGTCAGTGAAGGATTCTACGCAAAGTGGCTTGGTGGGCACCAATTCCACTATGCACGCATCCCCAGACTCGACGTACTCTGGGTTTACCTCCAGTGTCTTTCCGGTCCGACGATCCATCTTCTCCTTTATTTTGGCAAATGTGCATGGGACGTGGGCTGTGTGCACGTCAATGGTCGGCGTGTATCCATTTCGAATCTTCCCAGGAAAATCCATAATGATGATTTGAGCTTCAAAACTTGTCACACCTGCAGCCGGCTCATTGTCAGCATCTGACGCAACGTATCCTCGTCGTAAATCTGACAGGGCAACGTTGTCGCAGTTGAAACCAACATTGTCTCCAGGAATCGCTTGGGACAATTGCTCGTGATGCATTTCGACCGATTTTACCTCCCCGACAATGCCGACAGGAGCAAATAAAGCGTTCATACCTGGTTTGATGATTCCAGTCTCAACACGACCTACGGGTACAGTCCCGATTCCGCCGATTTTATACACATCCTGCAGTGGGATACGCAAGGGCTTTTCGGATGCCCGTTTAGGCGGCGTCACATTGTCGAGTGCCTCCAATAGATGCGGCCCCTCATACCAGGGCATTTTTGTGGACTTTTCTGTTATATTTTCTCCCGACCATCCAGAAATTGGGACAAATGGAATCTTCATGGGCTTGTATCCGATCTTCTTCAGATATGCAGCACACTCTGACTTGACTTCCTTATATCGCGCCTCGGAAAAGTTTACTGTACTATCATCCATTTTGTTCAAGGCCACAATCATCTGTTTGACTCCCAGTGTATACGCCAGTAGTGCATGCTCTCGGGTCTGCCCATCCTTGGCCATTCCCACCTCAAAACCTCCATGAGAAGCGTCCACGACCAACAACGCCACGTCGGCTTGCGAAGCACCCGTCACCATGTTCTTGATAAAATCGCGGTGACCCGGGGCATCGATAATGGTAAAATTATAATTGGCGCTATCAAACTTCCAATGCGCAAGGTCAATGGTAACTCCACGTTCACGTTCCGCTTTGAGATTATCCAATACCCATGCGAATTTGAAGGATCCCTTGCCCATCTCTTGGGCTTCCTTTTCGTACTTTTCCACCGTCTTTTGATCAATACCTCCACATTTGTAAATCAAATGCCCCGTTGTGGTAGATTTCCCTGACAAAGTAGCAATGAAAGAAGTGAGGTACAATGTAATTTAGACCCTGAAAAAAGTCAGCAGCTTTTCCCGAATCGGGTAGCTGCCGATCGATCTTTTTGAAAAGATCCAGTTACTTACCAGCGTTGACGTGGCCGATGACCACGAGCGAAATATTCGACTTTGACTCTTGGACCATGGTAACTTTAGATCGATGCGAACTGGATTGAAATAGAGTTTAGTCTTCAGACCGACGATAGCTATTGCATTCATTGGAATGAGGGCTGTCCCATCCAACTCGGCGGCTGAAAACCGCCAATGGACGGGGGCGTTTTGCCGCGAGGATCACGAAAGATGCTTCTTCCGCCGGCGGGCGGGCGGGGGGGGATCACAGTCGATGACTCATTCGACTTACTTCGCCTGCCAGACGGAGAGACCTCTCCCACCAACCATTCTGCTTCCATCTCTTTTGCCTCTGCCAAAATCAGGTGCCAAGGAAAGAAAAACTCAGCACACCCACTTTTCCATAAAGGACTCTAGCTTGAGGTGGTCCTATTTATTCTTTCAGCATAGTCTCTCTCTTTTAGAAAATGCCAAAGGTCGGAAAGAACACAAAACTGAGTCGAGTGGCACGGCGTGTTGCCTCGGAACCTCTGCCGACGCCGCTGGCGGCATCCGCAGTTTCGAAGGATGACCCAACGACGAAACACGACGATGACGAACCAAACACACCCGAAGGACAAGCACTGAGTCGGGGTCAACGAAAGCGACAAGCCAAGCGGGATCAGTTTTTGAAGAAGGAAAAGATGATCCTTTCGACGTTGATGCTCCAAAAGCGGGAAGAACAAAAAGGACGTATTGACGGTTTGGATGCCATTCGAGAGGCACTCTTGGATACCACCAAAACTTCATCTACCAAGGAAGAGACCAAAGACGCCCACCAACCCACGTATGGAACGAATCGCGCCAAGAAGGCGTTGATGACCAGTGAAATCGAGCGCATGAATCTGGTATTGGAGCACCCGGCATTCAAGGCAGACCCGTTCGGAACGCTCCAAGAACATTTAAAGAATACCTTGGCCGAGCAAAAGGAGAAAAGAGAAAAAGATTCAATAAAGAAAGCAGAAGAGGATAAACTCAAGAAAGAGGCCAAGAAGCAAGAGAAGAAAGAGCGATTACAAGGAGTCTCGAAGAGTCGCAAAAAGTACAGGCCCCGAAGGTGTCGATAATCGATGAGATGATCAGGTCCACAGATATCTATTATTCGTAGGGCTCTTTTCTTTTTCTCTTGTCGTCAGGAGCATGAAAATTTTCGCGGTCGTAGAATGATCGAAGAAGTGTGATTGCTTCATCTTCCAACACCCCACTTTGAATTTCGTATCCCAAGCTCTTTCCACAATTATCATCATTGTCAACCCTCTCCTCTGCTTTATGCAAATCTAGTAGGGAACCGCAGCCTCCAAATCGATCATTTTTGCATCCATACACAACCCGTTTGATCCCCACAGTGGCGAGAGCTGCCGCACACATTATGCAAGGCTCGCAAGTTACGTATAGGCAGCAATGCCGAAAAATGTCAGCACACCTGAGCTCTTCCCTTTGATTGTTCCTCCATCCAAATGAATTCTTCCAATGAGTGGGATCCTCGGGTACATTGATCCACTTATCCTCCCATAATTCCTCCCTAGCTTGCCGGACAGAATCAGGGACTGCGACACCAACGGCATTTCCTTTGGTGCCAGCGGACGGTGGCAAACGTAGCTGATCCGTTGATGCACTTTCTGTCAATAGCCGATCAATGGCAACGATTTCAGCATGTCGAGTGGCGTCCCTCGTGGCATTCACTTGGTTGGCGCCGTGCGAGATGACGACGCTGTCGCCATCCGGCACCAACTTGTGGTTGCGAAGCACAATGACACAACCGACTGGGACTTCTCCCACTTTCAGGGCCCCCTCTGCAACCTTCAATGCCTGCTTCATATACAACTCATCATCTTCCATAGTCGTGACGTGCACTAGAGCATAATAATGATCCACCGACGATGATACATGTGTCCCGTCTACGCAAGATGTGAAATGAATGGAAGTCGTCTCACCAGAGACCAAAATCGCCTTGAGAAAAGTGATCGCTGTAGTCAACTATGTTGATTCAATTCGTATTGGTCGAATCGACAGCTTTGACTACCAAAATGTTGATTGCAAAAAGAAAGCAATCAACTATGATACGCTACAGGCCCCTATGCAATACAGCTGAACCGAAATGCCAAGAAACAGCATCTACGGAAAGGTAATTCCATATTGTTTCACTTGAGAAAAAATCTCGACTATGTTACGATTATCATTTACATGTATTGATGCGTCAAGTGACTGCGAAAACTCCTTTACAGCCTTGGCTTCTTGAAGAGTGAATCCCTGTTATGGGGAATCTTCAAAAGCTTCTCAAAATCGGGTCCTCTGGGGACGATACTCCAGCGATTTAGGTTGGGATGACTACAGAAGTAGTGGTGTTTGATGGCGTCAAAATCGACAGTTTCCTTCACCCCAGGCATTTGGTAGATTTCTCGCAAATAGTTCAAAATGTTCGGCGAAGAGGCAACCGTACGTGTGTTGGTCTTGAAATAGACAACGTAGACTTCGTCGAATCGGAGAAGCGTCACGAACAAACGAATATCCGCTAAAGTAAACCGATCTCCAGCGATGAATCTTTGACGAGATAGAATATCCTCGACACGGTCAAATGATTCCGTTAATTCATCAATAGCTTTGTCATAGGCCTTCTGAGAGGTGGCGAAACCACATCTATACACGCCATTGTTGAGTGTAGGATAAATCCAATCGTTCATAGACTCGATAGCCTTCACCATACCGTCCGGGTACAAATCGATGTCGGGATACTTAGCAAACTCATTGAATTCAGAGTTCAACATTCGGATGATGTCCGCAGATCTGCCCGAGAGTACTGTAAGTTGCTGAAAAAACGAAACATATGGAATCAATGTGGGTGCATACTTACTCGTTGCTGACAATTGTTTTCGTCTTCTTGTCCCACAAAATCGGAACGGTGTATTTTCCATCCACATCATTGGACCTCTCATAAATTTCTCTGACGGAAAACGCTCCAAACTCAGGATCCTTCTCATTGACAGGAGTAGATGCAGGAAATGGTCCACCGAGTCCGATGCTGTTTGGATACGGCTCAGCATCCATGTCAGCGAAAACCCAGCCGGTGTGCTTGTCCTCAGGATCATCCGGCTTGGTCTTCCTCCAAACTGGCATAACTATTGTGACAGAAATAACGTCGTTAAGCCCCTTGATGGCTCGAGTAATAAGCGTTCGATGCGCCCATGGACTTCAAGTCAAACGAAACACAATTAAAGATTGAGAAATCAAACCAAATTGGAAAATTCGAACGAAGTTTCCGACAACCTACCAAGCATGTGCCACATAAAGGTGATATCGGCCGTTTTCGGGAGGAAATTCTGCTCCTTCCTCTGCACAGCAAAAAAGAAATCCAGAAATGAAGAAAATGTGTTAGTGCAAAGAAGCATAGGAAACGGGTGGCATTCTCTGAATTGACCGACGCCTTACCATGACTGATCCAGCTTCTCCAGGCAGCTTCTTTGCGCACGAAGGATCCATCGGTGCCCATTTCGTCGAGAGCCGTTCGAGCTGGCATTTTGCTTCAATATTTTTATTTTAGATCGATTAGATGCAGTGCTTGTGATGTCTTGAATAGCGACGATGATATTATGGAAGCATGTGTTGTACTTTTTGATGTCGTCGAAGTAACTGGAAGACGACGAATGAACCCATCGGCAAAAAGGCCGCCCAAGACGACTCCTTGTCACACATTTCTCACATGACCACGCACTTTCCACAGTACTGCCGGGCAGCGATGACGTCAGCAGCATTTTCAATGGGACCTTCGCAGGAAGTTCTTCCCAGTTCTTCTCCCTTCTTGCGATAAGCAGGTTGACTCACTTCCCCCCATTACTTTTGAGTCGATTATTAGAATCTACCAATAGGGGTAGTCATCAAAGTTGAGTTCGTGGTAGCATAGTTCTTCCTGAATCAGCTCAAAATTAGTAGTAAATTAGGCCAATTGCCTGCTACTTTATGGGAACAACTTTACTGCACTTTGCCTCGCCACCATCCTTCCAGGAGTGTGCTGGACCATACGTCTTAAAGAGAGACGTAATCTCCCTAGGGAAGAGAACGAAATGCATATCAATGGGACATGCAGATGCTGCACTAGAATAATCTTCGTTAGATTTGTATTTCGAACGGCGGTTTGTACCATCCATTGCACTTTCCGGTGTGCAGAGAGGGAACGACTTGCAGTTTCAGCTTGGACCGTATCGCGCAACAGGATTGCTTCCTTTCTCCACTGTTTCTCGAGAAAGAACGTTTGCGGGCCGTTCTAAAGTTTTCCAGTGTCAAGGGTGGCGTAAGAGTGCTCACATGCGATTATAAACCTAGACGCTTTGGCAAAACTCTCTCAATCGGCAGTTTCCGTCTTGACTCCTCTTCGTCTGGTTGTAGGGCCCATCTCCACACCCTGTTCTTCGACATCCTCGTTTGCTGCTGCTCCTTCTTCGTCCTCTCCCATGGATCCTGGCTTTTCTTTCTTTTGCTGTTCCAAGATCTGCAACCCCAGAACAAAAGTTGTCAATGATGAGAATGTATCCAACCAAGAGGGCTACAAACGTCTTTCATCACTCACCTTCATTAACTCTTTGCGAATATGCCTTGTAATGAGTGTCATCATGACAATACTCAATATTAATCCAGAAATTAGCAAGAACTGATTTTCCTCTAGCTGCTTGGCTTGATCGGATGCCGACAGGCCTGACACCCCTTCTCCCTTGCCACCACGTCGTTTGACAAAGGAATGAGCGGATGCTCCCATAAAAGTATAAATCAAGTAGAGGGGAAGAGCAAAGATTTTGGCAACTGCAAACGCATAAATGTTCATGGAAGTGGTCCCGCACATGTAGCTCACCAGGCCCAAAGGAATGACTGGCGTCAGGTACAACATGGCCATGATTTTGAAGCCCTGTTCCTTGGCGGCTTTAGAAACGAAAACGTAGAAGGATATCCGTGAGTTTTCCATCCATAAGAATCATCACCAAGGACCTCTTATCCTGCTTGCTGTTGTTACCTACCAATATTAATGGCATCAAATAAGGGATACTTTCGCACCCATTGTTGGACCGTTTCTCGCATGAGATATCGTCCCAGCAAAAAGCAAATGACAGCTCCCAAACAAGACCCCGCCATACTAACAACTGTCGCCACAAACAAACCCAGTCTCCATCCATATACTCCTCGATAAATATAACCACACCCCAGAGTCAAGGGCGTTCCAATGGGCACCAATGTGACTACCGCTGCGGCAATCACTAGCGAAATAGCACCGAGTCCCCATCCAGGATTCAATTCTACCCACATGAGAAATTTGTCGGCAAAATCTGGCTGAATGAGTCGATCTTCCGGTTCTTTAAAGAAGGACTCGTAAATGATTGTGAAAAAGAAAAATCCCATGACTCCCATGACGACTTTTTTGCCGTCCACTTTTTTCGGAATCATCATTCGAGATTGGAGTATCGTGGCGGCCTTTTGTGTGACAGTGATGGATTTCGGGAGCTTATCTTCCTTGGGGGAAGGCGGGTCTTCGGGGGAGGATGCTGCTGCTGGCATGTTAACAGTAGTCGAACCATCCGTGTTGCTTCGGGATCGTCCCATTTCTTCCAGAGGTAAAAAGGGCGGGGCGCTATTGTCCAGGCTGACATTTCCCGATGTCGGGGCTCGATGCTTAGCTCCCATGGTTTCTAACTTTGAGACTGACAAACAAATATAACGCTTTGAATTCACAGATAGTTGCTATCGGTAAGCACAAAGTAAAATGGCAGACAAGCCCGTCGATTATAGATAAATGGTGGGGATGGGACTTTGTGCCGGTTCATGGTGGGGAGGTCATTTGTTGCCGCCGCGGCCGCACGCTGGTTTTGGCGTCACGGCGGCGGTACGCGTGGTCGACCGCGGCGATTTCAAAACTGGAGCCAGCCGACTCGCACGCCTACCTAGCCGCCAGGATCGCGCAAGGTGCGCACATGTTCTCCATCTGACTTCGACGACCGACCGACCACTAAAACTCCCAAAAGCAAAGAAACCATGGCGGCGGCGGCGAAAACAAAGAGCATAAGATATCCAAACTGCCGCGCCGCTTGCAGTGTCTACTCCACAACAATCACAATACGAGAAACCACCCATGTCTTTGATACCAGCGTTCGCCAAGTACCCCGCCATTCGATGGGCAGCAGGCGGTTGGTCCTTCTTTATCGCCGAAAACGCTCTCCTGAGTGAGAATCGAACGTGGCTCATTGAACAACTCGGTGACGAAAGATATCATTTGGTATATGGGACTCTCTCTACAGTGGCGACAGCTTCCATTGGATATGCGTATTACTCAATTCGAAATACCAGCATGCCTCCAGCACTCACGATTTGGACCAAACCTCCCGCCATGTTGTCACTTCCTGTGGTGGGTGGTTGGATTTGCTTGTCGTTGGGGGCTGTCATGGCCTCACAGGCGGCACCCAAAATGCAAATACCCGTTGCTTTGGTTGATACAGCGGCAACCACATCATCCTCGTCGTCCTCCATTACCTCCAAATCGCTTCAAGTCCGGTGTCCCTTTGACTTTTCCGACAAGAAACACACCGCAGATTCTTCGAATGTGCAAGGCTTCGAACGAATTACTCGGCACCCTGGACTTTGGTCTTTGGGGTTTTGGGGTTTGGGACAAGCATGTTTGGCAGCCTCGTGGCCGCAACGCATTTGGTGGTGTGGACCAGCGACCGTGGCATGGTTGGGAGGCTGGCATACCGATTCGAGATTTCGACGGGGCATGGGAGGAAGTTTGTCTCCACACTATGAATGTCAAACGTCCAACATTCCGTTTATGGCTCTGGCGAGTGGAAAGCAAGGGAGTGGATCTTGGCGAGAACTCGCCCAAGATATCAAACCCCTCAATGCCATGGTGGCAGTAACGGGTTCTTCCCTGTGGGTATTACGGAAATTGGCGCGATAGTCATTGCCATTATAGTAAGTAGTCAAGAACATAATATACAATGGAGTCGTCAAAATAGTCAAGGATCGAACGGGTCTACGCTACGGGAGAAATAGAAGTCGCCTGTACTACCAGTAGAATTTGCGCCACTCTAGTATGTTGCTTGTGTTCTGATTCGTTTGTATCATAAAGAATGCTGTACCGAAATCCAAATGATATCTTGGTCAACCCCTGTGCTTCACTTACTTGTGGAGTCTCTAGCTAGTAGAGTAGTATGATACACTCGCTTCAAGAAGTTGGCCCTTGTTGCTACAGTAGGGTTCATTCGTCTTGCTTCTGCATCCCCCTCCCAAAGACATTGGTCAGGTCGAGTGAGTCATCTTAGTCTACGGAGTCGTAAGGTAATTTGGGTCCTTTGTGTCGAGTGAGTCATCCTTTATTTCTATGTACCTGGTAGCTTGACTTGAAGGGTGGGTTCGGGTAGGTGTCAACGTAAGCACCACGCGTCACACACCACTGCCGACTGCGTACCTGGTAACACGACTGGCGCGTTCCACACGACAGAAGCAGCGAAAGCCCGAACCCCCGCACTCTATCGAAGGAAGAAACTGGCGGGCGCGCAGAAATATGGCAGCAGGCATAAAACTCCACACACATGCGACCAGTCACCCACTCAACTCACCCACATTTTCAATCTTGGTCGATCGGAGATTACGGCATCCCATTTGCCATCGCACAAACACACATCAACACCATCTATCATCAGACTCATCACTCACTTGACACCTCCCAGGTATTGTATTTGGCAAAGTGTCAGTGCTGTTTGTTCATTGAAACAACTACAACTAAACAATAGCAACATCACCAAGTCACATCATCCATCAGTTTTGAACTGCTTCTTACTATCCGATCTCCTCAACTGGCGTTTGAACAAATGACTGGAATTCGTATCGACCGTGCTAGCGACTCGAGCAACGACGATGGAGTGGAAAAACCGAAAATTGGAAATATTCCACAAGCATTGCTCCTTCAGAAATCCAGAGAGATTGCAGAAGAGAGGACGAAAGACTGGGAGATCACGAGTCCAAAGGCAGAAGAACGCATTCCGCGGTTCTTTAGAGATGGTGAGTATTAGCATTATTCGGTGGAGTGGCCCCTCTAGTCACGTTGTCGTCATTTCTTACCTGGAATTGCCATGAATCTTCAGAAATCGAGCTAGCTGGAGTATTGGGGAAAGGGGGCTTCTTTGTTGTCAGCGAAGTCAAGAAGATCACTCTTCATCACATTATGGATGGAGATGACGACACCGCGCAGGGGGAATGCACAGAAAATCCTTGTGACGATGACGATAATACGCTTTCAGTGGTACAGAATCGAACGTTTATGGCACGGCATTGCTTACGTGGTGGAAAGGATCCTCGCTACGCTTTCAAGACAATGCAAGAGGTGAATCTGACAGATCCTGATACCTTTGTCAACTCGGTGGTTGATTTGGCGATTGAGTTCAAATTTCTTAGTGCCGTACGGCATCCAAATATCATCAAGATGCGCGCTGCATCGGTGGGAAGCCTTTATGAGCCAAATGCATTTTTGATTCTGGACAAGATCTATGACACGCTGACGGATCGGATTGACAAGTGGAAGAGGAAGGAACAAAGTCCCTTTAGCTATCTTTTTGATTTCCAGAAGAAGAAAGAGAAGAACTCACTGGCGAATCGACTTCTCGTGGCTTTTGACATTGCAAATGCCCTGGCGTATCTCCATGATTTGAAGTAAGTAGTGTATCAGTAACGGTGAGACCCTCTGCGCTCTGTTGGCAATCTCATTCATGGCGATATGTTTCTCCCTCCACACAACGATGACAGCATCATGTATCGCGATCTAAAGCCCAGCAATGTTGGATTCGATGTTCGAAATGATCCCAAGCTGTTTGACTTTGGACTTGCAACCGAATTTCGACCGGACGAACTCGAGAAGGGAACGTACAAGCTCACGGGGGACACGGGAACGATTCGTTACATGGTACGTGACGATTGTGGACATGATTTGTAGTTGGCGTTTGGATGGTGAAAGTAGGCTGGCCGAGGGTCAATTAGCGTGGCAAGAAAATCTAAATCTCTTCTTGCTTTTCCGAACAATAATTCTCGTCCTGTCATGGGTAATGGGCATGCTCACATTTTCGTCTTGTCTCTTCCGACAGGCCCCCGAAGTGGCTCTCTGTCAACCGTATTCGGAAAAGGCAGATGTTTATTCTTTTGGAATACTCCTATGGCAGATTATAGAAATGGAGACGCCCTATGAGAAGCTACATGATGATGCTATTGAGCGGAAGGTAATCCATTTGGGCTTTCGACCAAAGATTGACCCACAGTGGCCACCATCGATTCGGCGTTTGCTACAAGACTGCTTTGCTAGCAGCCCGCGAAGACCTTCCATGGAGGTCGTATGTGCCGTGCTTCGTCACGAAATCAATCAGCTATCGGGCAAGAATGTTGTGGATGATGAGGACCTCATGGACTCTGCTAGAAGTGCCATGAGTGCTCGATACATTAACACGTACAAGTAAGCGAAATCTTGCCCGGCCTCACATCTTCTGTAGTTTCTACTCCATCATACAGTAGCTACTTGATTGATCGGGTGCCTAGTTTTCCGCCACGATTACGAACTCGTGCAAAACTTGACGAGATACCGAGGAAAAGAACCTTTGCTCCATGAAAACCATAATATTACATATATTCCGCCGATTGTGATTCTTCCCAATCTTCTCACATTCACAACATCAAGTACCATTCCATTAAAAAATCTATGTTGCAGACATTTGACTCTTTCGGGAAGCATCGAGAATGTCGGTGATCTCTTCGTCTGAAAGTTTGTTGATTTCTTCGCGGAGGATGTCACATGCTTCGTTCATGGCTGGACGGTTTGGATTGTCGACAAATGAATTCCTAAGGAAAGCAGTGATCTCAGGACCCCACGTCTCGTCAATTTTTGGGCGAGTGCCGCCCCTGATTACAGACTTTTCAAAAAGTTTGACGGTGAACCCTTCGTAGGGTGTTTCGATTGCAAACAATTGCCAACAGAGAATAGCGAACGAGAATGTGTCAACCGTGTCGTTGTACGGTTTTCCGAGGCTAACCTCTGGCGCCATATATCTGAGGGAGCCCGTGTCTGCAGTTAGGTTGTACGTCCCATCCTCGAGCCGATTAGCAGGGTTCACTTCCTTTGCGAGGCCAAAATCGAATAGTTTTACATCACCGCGTACATCAAAGCCAATATTGTCAGGCTTCAAATCACGATAGATAATGCTGAAGGAAGTATCATTGGCTTTGAGTGTCTACTAGAAAAAAAGACAAGTCTTCATCACAGTCCAACTTACCCCATTCCATGAAGATAGCTTAGAGCGCAAGCAATATCATAAGCAACAGTCAAGCGCTCCACCCAAAACGCAATCGCTTTCTTTCCCTTTCGGTCAAAAAGCTTCTTCAAAGCTCCACCTTTTTGTTTCTTCCATTTTTGTAATCGCTGCGGCATAATATCATACAAGCGGTCCAAAACAAGGAAAAACCCAGTGTGAAACGGGTTTGTCTCCTCCATCGCTCTCATTTTAATAATGTTGGGGTGGCGGACAACCGCCAAGAAGCGTGACTCAACGGCCAAATCAACCACGGCATTGATAAAGACTTGAGCGTCCTTACGGGAAGATTCCTGTACTTTTTTGATGGCATACCGACAATCCTTCCCCTGGCGAATGCAGTGCTGCGCCATGAACGCCCGATCCTGGACTACGTTGTGAATGAAATGTTCATCATCTGACTTTCTGCCATTGGCCTCCTCTGCGGTACCTTTATTGCTCAGTGTGATTTTCGTCACTTCGCTGACAACGCAAAAGCCACCACGTCCGAGCACCTTTCCGATGGTCAGTTCTGGAACAACAAAAGCGAATCGGTGTCAGCCCGGGGCAGCGGCGCAGATTTACAGTCAACTATCAATGAACTTTCACGTCGTTACCTTTGGTGCTGAACTTCGGTATTCTCGTCTCTGCCTCAGCATCTAACAGCTTGGAATCCGCTGTCTTTTTCTCAACGACCCCCTTGGCGACATTCAAGAGGTGGCTCTCGTTGTGTCCGTCGATTTTACTCATCGTTTAGATTTAGATCCGATAAGCACTTCCCTACACTTTTATTCACAATACTTCTCGATCACCTAGCCTCAATGAAATAAGAATAGATCTTAGATACAAGCTATGAGGAAAACTAAAAGGCCGTAGTTGCAAGAGGTCGGAATCAATGAAACGGATGATGATGCCAATAAGAGTCGTCAAAGAAGGGTGACTAATTGAGATGAAAGCGGAGGCGAAGGATAGCACAAGCACACTTTCTATGATACACGATGGCGCGCATTCCTCCATCCGTGTGCATTTTTGGCCGCCAATATTACATGGTAAAGTCCGTCTTTCTTTACGGAACTTTGGGAGCCAATCACGTCGACTGGCCGCATATGCCGAACAAGCATCCACATAAAATGTCATCGAATCAAAAGGTCGCGCTAGCGGCGACGGCGGGCGGCTTGGACGTCGACTCGCAGGCCGGCGCGGGCGAATCGATCCACACGACTCCGACGCCTTGGATGGCGGATGAGAATGCAAAAAAAGATCGCAACGCTAACCCAAAGAAGCAACAAATGCATCGGCTATTCGGGGTCTTCGATTCGCTTCCATCGCACCAGTGACCGACCGACGCCGTCCATTATCGTTTCATTACTCTTCAAACCAAGTACATCGACAACATGAAAGTCTTCGCTACACTTTGCCTTTCCCTCTTTGCTTTGGCCACTGGGTAAGTTCTTTTCCGCTTTTTCATGGACAAAGTTTGTTAAGTCATGATGAGAACTCACGATTTTCTCGCAACGGTCATCAGCCAAACTGTGACCAACAAAGTCTTTTTTGACGTCGAGATTGAAGGCGGTGAATCAGGCCGCATCGTTCTTGGTCTGTTCGGGGAGGATGTCCCAAAGACTGCCGAAAATTTCGTAAGTTATTGTTGATTGACAAGAGAGCACAAGTGTAATTGTCGCTCATCGGTCGCTCCCGCCACACAGCGTGCCCTTTGCACTGGAGAAAAGGGAACTGGAAAGTCTGGAAAGCCGCTCCACTATAAGGGAAGCATCTTCCACCGTATTATTCCCAACTTTATGATTCAAGGTGGCGATTTCACCCAATTCAATGGAAGGGGCGGAGAAAGTATCTATGGCGAGAAGTTTGCCGATGAAAAGTAAGTCATGACGGGCGGTCGTTGTAAATATAATGTTCGATTCTCACGGGTTTTGCACTGCAGCTTCAAGCTCAAGCACGAGGGACCCATGTACCTCAGCATGGCCAATGCTGGGCCAAACACCAATGGGTCGCAATTTTTCATCACTACCGTCAAGACGCCTTGGCTGGATGGACGTCACGTTGTCTTTGGAAAGGTCCTGGAGGGAGAAGATTTCGTTAAAAAGGTTGAAGAGCAAGGTACCAATTCTGGAACTCCCAAGAGCAAGGTGACCATTGTTGATTCTGGGGAATTGTAGACTGGCGTCCAACGTTTAGCAAACGATCGGTGACTAGTATAGTATCACCCTTTCGGGCTACTCGTAGTTTCTGATGAGCGTATAGAGACACCCGAAAGCTTTGGACTAGATTGGGCAGTCAGCTGCTGTGAAAAATGCGTTTTTTCTAGTAGTGTAGACAACTATTATTGGCTCTGGCGAGTGAAGATAGTACGTACTCTACTCCAAATGGACTGAGATAGTTAAGGCAGCACAGGGTAAGCGGTAAACCAAGCAGCGAAGATTAGTAGCAACAATGCTTCTAGACGGAATTACCCCATGAGGTAGCAACTAGCAGCCTATACCCCCGAAGTACGGTACCGAGAGAGTTAGTACATAGCTACTACTTTTTAGAAGGCTCTACTAGGGATGCCATCAACCTGCCTCCACTACTTCTTGATGTTCTTAGTTACGGCTACAGGCCGTATGACTCAATCGACTTCTTTCCTTCGTCGAGGTGTCGAAGTGGATTTACGTATCGTAGAAATCTACGAAAAATCGTACCGGCGTTGACACACGAACAGTGCTGTCGCTCACCGTGATTCTGATATCTTCGGTGCGCGCCCACAAAACCACGAGCAAAAATCAACGAGCATCATAACAAGTGGTGAGTAATCGTTCAGGTTGGTTCTTTTTGCGGCTACTTCGTAGCAACTTTTATCGATCTTTATTTTGCCAGCACGGAGGGACGAAGATCTGGATTTGTTGGGTTGTTTTGCTGACAGGATTGCATTGAAAACGGATCGTTCCGGAGCATTGATTGGCGAGCGTCAACGACGACGGTGCGATGTATCGAGAGAATCAAATCGGGCGTTCCTCCGCGCGATCTTTTCTCGGATTCCGTAGCCTATGTAGATTGTGGTACATAGGGGTTATCTGGCGGAATCTGACATCTCGTGGACGCAAGGATGGCCGCATGTGGTCGTCGGATCTCGGGACACGCCACGCTACGCGGGATGGGGTCCTTTCTCATCATCCAACATGATCATTACTGGCCTTTCGTTAGCCTCACACAAGCATTGTATTGACTTTTAGATTTAGCAATATATATAGAGTGGAGAATGAGTGCACCCAGTAGTTCGTCCCTGCGGCCAGCTTGGCACAAGGGAACCAGCGGTGGTCGTGGATTTCAACCGCCTCCGACTGTGTCAGAACGAGGTGATAAGGCGCGCTCCGGTTCCTGGGGGAGCCAGGATAAGGAGCGTAGCAACTCGAATAAGTTTGCTGTTTTAGACGATGAAGATGGGCCTCCTCCTGGGAATGGTGACAAGCCCGCTCCGAGCGGTAATTCGAGAAGCGAAGCATTTCGATCGAGCTTTGGCCGCGCTCAGTCCACTGGATCAAGACCTTCGGGACGGTCACTGGCGGACTTGGCAGCCAGGGTTCCGGAACCACCTGCACCTCCTGCCGGTACTCGGAGACCCGCCTCGTTTGATACTAGGGCAAGTGGGACAGGAGGGAGGTTTCGGTCTGGTAGCGAGGGCGGAAACGGTGCGGAATACAAACCCGATCCCAAGGTCATCCGGTACACGCGAGAGAAGTTGTTGTCCATGCGCCCAGTACCGAAGGACGATGCATGGCCTGACTTGTTTGACGATCAAGAGGGATCGCCCATTCTGACGACGACTCCACAAGATCCTGGTAAGCATTTTTGTTTGATCTGAAAAATTTGCTGCTAGGGCAATCATGTTCCTAATACACCCCCGCTCTATTTCCCACAGTCTGCTGGGACACATTTGATAGCGAGTTGATATGGGAGAGCTTTCGAGAACGGCGCGCGTCGGCAGGAGTAGCGAAGGGCGAAGTCGTCGCTGCGCCTCGTGCAGTCGAGCCTACTGCTGGCCCTCCCAGGCGGCGAGATGCTCCTAGCAGCGGTAGATGGCAGCGTGGGGTTGCGCTTCCGCCACCTGACGAAGCTGGTCGACGGAAGAGCGACAATGCCGAGAATCCTGACGAACTGTGGGATGATCCGGGCGGTGCAACTGGAGCGGCGTCGGATTTCAGCGCCTTTGGCGCGATGCCCTTGGATGATAGTGAAGGGTTCGATTTTGATAAGATGGCTGAGGCAACCGCCAGAATGGATGAGGAACTGCATGGTTCTTCCAGACTTTCGGAAACTAGTGGAGAAGACGAGGACCTCGTGGTAAAAACTGTTGATACAACGCGTCCTCTAGCAGCGGCGGGTATGACAATCACCTCGGGATCGGGCGACAACGTAAACGTTTTCGAGGATTTCGACGATCCCGCATCGGAGGCTGAGAAAGAAGACGGTCCAAACATCCGTGGAGCGGGGGAGGACCCGTCGGCCAGTTCTCGCCTAATGAAGATGATCGGCGTGGAACCTCCAAAACCCGAAGATTCCACGGCGGTAGATGGCGCTCCTGCAGCGGACAATCCATGGGGTGGTACTTCTGTAGAAAAATCCGACCCTTCTGTCACTGGTATCGATTCCATTTTTGGTTCCATCGGGGGGCTTTCGCTCAATCCTTGGGGCGGTGCCCCTGGTGGTGCAGCCCCTCAGGGTGCCGATGGCGGTTTGGACCTAGCAGGGCGCCTCGGGGCTTTAGCGGCAGAACAGAAGGCGAGGGACCAACAAATCGAAATGGAAAAGCGCGCTCAACAGGAGGCAGAAATGCTCCGGCGGCGGCAAGACGAGGAAACCCAACGCCGTGTTTTGGCCCAAAGGCAAGCCGAAGAACAAGCACGGCAGCAGCAAGCCCAAGCCGCTATGCAGCAACAAGCGGCTCAGCGCTCGCAAGTAGAGCTTGTCCTCATGGAGCGCATTTGTTCGATTCTGGAAAATTCTTGGGGTCGCTCGGACCTTGTTTCTATTCTCACTACCTTGCATTCAGAAGATTCAAGAGTTATTCCCCTGTTGAGCAACGTCGATGCGTTGAGAGCCCTAATCGCTAGAAGTCCCCAGCGTGTTGCGCTCCGTCGGGACCCCAGCTTTGCAGCAGAGATGGCGGTACTTCTCATTACCAATGCGCAGTGGCAGCAACAGCAGCAAGCACAGGCCCGGCATCAGCAGGAGGAGTTACGTCGGCGTCGGCTAGAAGAGGAGGCTCGTGCACAGGCTCAGACCCGAGCCACGGTACAGATGAATCCTGACCTTCCATGGTTCTACTCGGATCCTCAGAACAACATCCAGGTAAGCCTTTGATTTTGCGGGTCTATCAGTGGCCCTGTCCATATTTCTTCGTTGCTAATTTCCCCATTTACAGGGCCCGTTCCGCGGCGAGGAGATGAGACAATGGCTTGAAGCGGGATACTTCAAAGGAGATCTTCCAATCAGTCAACAGCCCACTGGGCCCTTTCATCCACTGTCGGCTCTATTCCAAGATCTGGCCCTTGCATTCCGCGCCATTCCCGTAGACGATTCGGCCGCTAGGGAAGAAGCTGAGAGAAAGGCATTAGAAGAGGAAAGGATGCGTCAGAGGGCAGAGGCTGAGAGACGGGCCGCCGAAGCTCGTGAAATGGCTGAACGTGAGCAGGCAGAAGCCGAACGTATTGCGGCGGAGGCAGAAGCAGCGGCCGCCGAGCAAGCGGCACAGGCATCCAATGGTGGCAATGAATCATCAACTCAGCTGAAGATGATGCTGGGACTAGGAGGAAGTGCCCAAGGCGGCGCGGCTCCCTTCGAAGAAGATGCTCCCGTGACAGTAGATCCCCCAGCAAAGAAGCAGTCAGCTGAGAAGAAGGCGCCAAAAGCCAACAAAAAGTCGCAACCCAAGCCTACCGAAGAGGCGCCTGCCTCTGCTGCCAAAGCACCCGCGCCTGCAAAACCAGCAGCTTCGGCGTGGGGCGGCGCAGCAAACGCGAAACCTACGAAGAGCATGTCAGAAATTCAGCAGGAGGAAGCACGGAGGGCAGCAATGGAATCTGTTCAGACCGGTGGCACGCCAAGTCAACCTGGCAGTGGATGGGCAAATGTTGCCGCTGGCACTCAGGGCTGGTCAAGTGGTATTGTGAAGAAAGTTGCTCCTGCTGTTCCGACGGCAGTCGCTCCAGCTGTTCGAACGGCGCAACCCGCCCGAGCGCCAGGCTCCATGCAGCCAACTGGGCCGACAGTAACGAAGGCGCCCCCGCTTTCCCAGCAAGCGCGGTCGAGCTCGACTGCGTCGTCAACACCCGCAGAGGAATTCGGAGCAACTCTCTCTCCAGCTCTTGAAAAGTGGTGCAAAGAGCAGATGGAGAAACTAACAGGAAGCGATGACCTTACACTCATCGGTTTTTGTATGACTCTGAATGATGCCAATGAAATTCGCCAATACCTGCAAGCCTACCTAGGCAACGGTCAAAAGGTAAGCGCGTTTGCTACCGAGTTCATCAACAAGCGAGGCCTCGGCAGCAAGCAGGAAGAATGGGAGACTCCCGGTAGCGCCAAGAAGGGCCGCAAGAAAAAGACCGGTGGAAGATAGAACTAAAATGCTATTTGAAAGAACGAAGCTTTGGGCCTGAGCTATCTGCGTTTGCACTCTAGTAGTACTGGTATAGATGCTGCTTTGGTGATCTTCATCGCCCTGTTGGGATGAAGTCATAGTTTTGGCCTAACCAAGGTACTACGCAGTACCGGCACCCGGAGGTGCAAAAGGCATGGCTCGCGCGCGCGCCGGTCAACCACTCCCTGACCCCTTCGACTGTTACCACAAGATATTCGACTAGCGTGACCTTAACTTACCAACTTACTAAAAGGCTCTCCACCCGCAAGAACAACGCTTTCTCCACCAACAACCCGCGGCATCGGTGGGCAATGAGTGCGCCAACCCACAACAACTCTGTTTGCCCTGCTATTACAGCTGCAATTAGATTCTTTTAAGGCTACCTTTTTAATTCATCAAGATGGTTTCCAAGAAAGCGGTATGTCAATGACACCGGAGGGGGCATCAGAATATGCTGTCCGCCCGAGATGGTTGTCATCTGACGTTCTGGGGGCTGATTCGACTTGCTTGACTTTGGTCGGCTGGTGAGAACGAAACGGTCGAGGAACAAGGATGCAATACGGGCGCTGCTGTAATTCTGAGTGCGTTCACCTTTTAATTTTTCTCACATGTTTTATTTTTTGTGAGTGTAGAAAAAGTCGCAAGACTCCATGAACAGTCGACTGAAGCTGGTCATGAAGTCCGGAAAGGCAATTTTGGGCTACAAGCACAGTCTGAAGGCGCTCCGAAAGGGAAAGGCCAAAATGGTCCTTATTGCCTCCAACTGCCCTCACTTGCGAAAGTCTGAGGTCGAGTACATGTCGATGCTTGCCAAGACGCAAGTTCACCACTATTCCGGTGACAACACTTCTCTTGGAACTGCATGCGGTAAATTCTTCAACTGTTCCGTCATGTGCATCACCGATGCCGGAGACTCTGATATCTTGACCGCTGGAAACAAGGAGTAAGATCTAGAATCTCAAGAATATTTTAGGGCTGTACACTAGCAAACTACTTGATTTGCCTTCTCGTCCGATTGAGTTGATGTAGAGTGAAACTAATGCTGCGTGATTAGCTTGACATTCATGCAAAGGACATACAGCTCTATGATATGCTGCGATAAAATGAACTTGGTTAGTCGGGCTAGCACATACCGAGTCGTTCCCTACGAAGTAGTCGTCTAGCGGGGTGATCCGAACTAAGTAGACCAAGCCTAGTATTCGAAATCACTACGATACACCATGGTAAATTCTTGAATTGCATCGCGAGACTTTGTGCCTCACACCACTCTTTATTGGAACCAAATTCAAAGAAAACTGCGGTCTCAAGAAAGGGTCACCTGCTACTACAGAAGTAGTAAGGTGTTTCAGAGTTGTTGCTCCTTTGAAGAAATAGTCAGAACCAGCACAGTGGACACTTCTCGCCCGACCATGAAAGAGTTACATAAACAGAGATTAAGGGCGGCACGAGCTGGTGGCCCACAAACTCTACATGTACGAGCAATAGGTTGTAGCTACCCGCTGGAATACTACTTTTAGCTAGAAGAGGATCTTTCTTTTGTGGCGAGTGATGCATCATGCGATGGTGGCTGATGGCCATGGCATGGCTGGCTGGCAGCAACCCGACTCCTTCGAATTCATATACGACTGGCTCGACTTATGGCAAGTCACTTTTTCCGGAAGATTCGCCGTACAATTCCACAGCGACTATCTACTGCGAAGTGGCCTGTTGAGAACATCTTCGATGACGACAACGCATTATGCACGCGATGATGGCCAATGGGAAACTGGCAAAAAAGGGCAGGCATTGCATTCGGCAGCATTTCGGAAATGCGTTGAACAGAAATAGGTGCGATCGAAAAGTCACCATTATACATATCACAGAGTATTATTGAAGCACGCTGAGCACACAATGGGAGACGATCCAAAGAAGCCGGAAGATATCCTTCGGTCAGGCATCAAGCAAATTGTTTCCATGACGAACACGGTGCTCGGCAGTTTGGAGGATGCGTCGAAGCCAGTCGGTGCCGCGTGGGAAAGCGTCAAGACGCACTCCATCACAGTGAAAGACTCTGCTGTTTATACTTACAAGAGACGTCATGAGTTTCCCCTCGAGATCATTGGTGGCAGCGCTTTGCTGGGTGGTGGTGTGGGTCTGTTACGTCGTGGGCGGATCGCAGGGGTCGTGGGTGCTGCCGCATGTGGAGGGGCAGCCTATGCGGTTGTGTACGACGAGATAAAGCTGGACGAGCTTCCTGACATGATTTTTGGAAAGAAAGGTTAATGAAGCATTACTAATCTTCCTCCCTATTCCAATCTTGTTGCAATTAGGATTGGTTGCAAATCGACTGTGGTGAAAGCATTTTCTTGGGTCTCCATAGGAGCCAACAACTCAATTTTTTATTTTATCGGCTCCGGTTAAGCTATTCCACCATCCACCCAGGCCTCCCCCTTCTTCTTCTTGTAATGCTTTTGGTTTTCGATACGGAATCTTTCCACTTTCGAATTTATTTCTCAAGTCGTAAACAAACGACAAACCAGCAATTTCACTTTCTGTTAGCTCTGGGTGCCAGAAATCCAATATCAAAACATGCCGTTCCTCGTCAGTTGGATTCCCCGTGGAGTGCACAAAAGAAGTATCAAGTGTCGTCAACTTTCCTTCAGTCCAACCTTTTCGTTCTCCACCAACTTCGATCCAACAGTCAGCTGGCACCTTGAGGCCCAAATGCGAAGTCAAAATGAAATTTCGTCCATCCGAGTGTTCAGCCACTCCCGATCTTGGCGCTTGTCGGGCAAAGCAGACTCCACGAACTGCCAAGGGAATACCAAGACCTCGGAGCAGCTCGTAGGTTTTTGGAAACTCTTTGCAGTTGTCCATGTTCCATACCCCTAGCCGTTGTAAGCGAATCGCTGACCATCCAGCTCCCATGACTTGATTCTGCCAAGCACTATCTGCATTGAATAATTCCTCGTCTCTTTTGAGTTTGGCCTCAAATTCCTCTTGGATGATACTTGACTTTTCCTCCAGCTCCTTGGCCCAAGGAAAGAGTTCGGGCTCTTCCGATGTTGTCCAGAATGGTTTGGCTGTCAAGCCTTCAACATGTTCTTCACTTGGATCGTGTCCTGGAGCATATCCCTTTGGGGCTGGTAGTTCGCCACGAGCACTGCAACGCCGGCATCGGTGAGACTCGGAAGGAGTTTCTGTCGATTCTGTTTGTTAAAAGTAACTTACGTCTTGGCAAAGGTCCGGATCCGATCAATGTCTTGCCCCTTTTTGGCGTAAAAATTTTCGATATCATCAAGTCCGGAATCCACGTCTTCCCAGAACTGCATCTGCCGTTCTGTCAGTGCCATGAGCGTCGACGAAGATGACACTACGGCGGCCGCGCCATGACGCCATTGCGACGGATGCGGATGCTGACCCAACAAAGCCTGGGTCAGCAGCGAACAGTGCAGCGACCCAAGCACAATTGCTGATGAAAAGATGGCAAGCTTCATTCTCTCGCTATGAATAGTGACACACAAAGATCTTTGCAGGCCGGCTATTGTTCGAAGCTTGAAGGGGCTTGTGTCCTGTGCATCCCAACACCACCCCCGCCCGACACAAAATCCACAAACTTCATCGTCACGACGTCTCTCGGCAACAAGCAAAAGGCGCTTCTCGGACGTCAGAGAGAGTATCGTGGATATTCGTGCCAACACGGACTCATACGAATCCAATGGTTGGTCGATTGAGTCGTCGTCCTTTAAATTAATGCTTCATGGTTTTTCTGGGTTCAAATGGATTTTTCGAGAGAAGCAAGACGAGAGTGTAGTCGCAGATTTTTTGGAGGTAAATCTTCCCCTCGAATGATGCACGCCACCGCGATCCATTCCAGTTCTATGGTCACCCGCCAACCGGCTCATTCACATTCTGGCTTCCCCT
The DNA here is from genome assembly GCA_951394045.1 of Nitzschia sp. DOCU1. Classification (NCBI taxonomy): domain Eukaryota; phylum Bacillariophyta; class Bacillariophyceae; order Bacillariales; family Bacillariaceae; genus Nitzschia; species Nitzschia sp. DOCU1. The sequence goes on from OX595992.1 coordinate 1,557,979, forward strand.
TGAAGCAACAATACTCTCTTGTCAACCGTCTTCTTGAAGCTACAATTGTCGGTGGATTGTGTAGCTAGAGCCGAAGATAGTGACAAATGGTGAAGACGGCGGTGTGGGTGAGGGCGGGAGTCTTGGAGCAGGCAGTTGTTGGCAAGTCTGAGCCGACGTCACCTTCCAAGACCATTCGGCGCAAAGAAACCATCGATTTGGATCGAAGTGGAGAATTCGGGTGGACCAGGTGCGAACTACTTAGTGGTGATATTTCGGCCCTGAGTGATCCACTGAATGTTCGAGTATTTGATGAGCAGTCCGAATACAATGAGCAGACAATTGTAATCGATGCCGGGCTGGTAAAAACAGATGGTAAAGGACCCAAAGTGGTCATGGCGAATGAATGGGCAGCGGCCGAGATAACAGCCGGGGGCGATGCTAGCAAGCTGGGGCTCCCTCCAGATGATTTGACTACGTTAACCCACCTTCATGAGCCGTCCGTGGTGTATTCGTTGCGTCGGCGCTATGAAGAAGACGTCATCTACACAGCCACGGGGCCTATTTTGATTGCGTTGAATCCTTTCAAGTCCCTTCCTGGACTGTACAATGATGTAATGATGAACGATCACTGGATGGTAGGAGAAGGAGTTGCGAAAATGCAGCTAGAACCTCATATCTACAAAAACGCTCATGAGGCATTTCGATCCATGATGCAAGGACTGGAGATGCAAACATCGGGTGTTGCCGAAGCTGTAGCCGATCAATCCATGTTGGTCAGTGGTGAGTCCGGAGCCGGAAAGACTGTGACTACCAAGCATGTTATGAAATATTTGGCCAGCTTGAGCCAGCGAAAGGCGGAATTCGGAAAACGACGCCGCGATGCCAGCCCAGGACGATCAGAGCCTCGTGGGGCAAGACGAAATTCGTCCCTGAGAGCCTCGCGAGCCATGTCGTGGAAGGCAGGAGCTCTGGTGGAAGAAAGAAGTAAGTGGAGAGGCTAACCTATACTGGACTACGAGGCTTTGAGTTGGGACGACATCTGACCTTGTGCACAGTTCTTGAGTCCAATCCCATCCTTGAGGCATTTGGCAACGCCCGGACGGTGCGAAACGACAACTCGTCGCGCTTTGGAAAATTTATCGAGCTACAGTTCAAACAGAGCGGATCGTTAGTTGGTGCCTGCATTCAGACTTATTTGTTGGAAAAGGTGCGTTTGGTACATCAGACGGAAGGCGAACGCAATTTCCATGTTTTCTATGGACTTTGCTGCGGCGCCATGGAGGACGAGCGGGAGATGTTCATGCTAGGAGATTATACTGTGAAAGACTTCAAAATGACCAGTAGTTCTGGCACTTTTGATCGACGTGATGGTGTCGCTGATGATGACCTTTACCAGGAATTGGTCATGGCCCTGAGTACCATGGGTTTTGAGAGAGACACCATGAATGATATTTTCTGCTGCACAGCGGCGTTCTTGCATGCGTACAACTTGAACTTCATCTCTCCGACAGAAGAATCGTCTAAAGTTGATGAGTCAAATCCGCATCTGGAACCAGTCTTGAAATTGCTCGGATTGGACAAAAACGCCTTCAACGCTGCCATGACGGAGTATGAGTTAGAGATTGGAAATCAGACATTTACTCGTCAGCTCACGGCGGATGGGGCCCAGAAAGCACTTGAAGCCTTTATCAAGGGTACATATGGTGCAATGTTCGATTTCATTGTGAACACGGTGAACAAGCGCATCGACTACAAGCCCGCTCGAGGAGCTCCCAGATTGATGGGCAAGGCTGCATCAATCAGTGTGTTAGACATCTTTGGGTTCGAATCTTTCCAGTTCAACTCGTTCGAGCAGCTGTGTATCAACTACTGTAACGAGGCACTGCAGCAGCAATTCAACCTTTTTATCTTCAAAAATGAACAAGCGGAGTACGAGAGGGAAGGTACGTATCGTGGGAACGAGGATTGGCAATTCGCGAACGCAAAGCTCACAATGCTATCTCGTGAAGGTATATCTTGGGATTTTATTGAGTTCCCAGACAATAGTGAAGTCATTGAACTCATTGATAAGAAAGGGACTGGTATCCTGTCGATTCTGACGGACCAGTGCCGTCAACCTAAAACTACAGACCGCACATTCGTGGACGCAATCTACAAAGCTTACGAGAAGCACGAACGTTTCGTTTCTACTCCCCTCCACAAGGGTAAAGGCCAGTTCATCATTGCACACTACGCTGGAGCCGTCATGTATGATGCTGATGGATTCTTAGAGAAGAACAAGGACGAAACACCTCGTGGCGCATCAGAACTTTTGGAAGCCTCCGAAAAGCAGTTTGTACAACTTTTGGGCAAGATTACCAAAGGCGTCGATGGATCGTCTTCGAAACCGGATAGTCGATCGACAAAGAAACGGGCAACCGTAGGGAGTCAGTTCTCGTCACAACTCACCGAATTGCGGGGTCGCATCGATCAGACCAAGCCCCACTATATCCGTTGCTTAAAGCCCAACCAGAGTCTTTTGCCAAATGACTTTGACAACGCCATGATAGCTGATCAACTTCGTTACGCCGGTGTGCTGGAGGCGATTCGCGTGTCCCGTGCTGGATTTTCTCAACGTTACGCCCACTCCAGCTTCCTCGAGCGGTATCGTTTCCTTGCGCTAGAAAACATCAGGAAGGTAGCAGACGACAAGAAATTGGATGTCTTGGTACAAGAAATGGCAGAAAGGCTGTGTAGGGACAAGCAACCTTTGTAAGTCTGCCGGAACGTGTTCCACGATGAGTACATCACCCTCAACTACACTAACAACCCTCTCGTTGACCACACAGACCAACCGATGTTTTGGCCGAGGCGGGTATCCAGAAAGGGGTGACAAAGATTTTCTTGAGGCAGTTCGCCTTTGATCATATTGAAAAACTTCGTATTGAAGTTTTGACTGGTTCGGCCGTAGTTGCTCAACGTGCTGCCCGAAGATTTATTTTCCGATGCAGATATCTTCGCAAAATCCAAAGTATTATCAAGATGCAATCTTCTGGTCGTCGATTCCTTGCTCGGGGGTACATGGTGCTGTTTCGGCAAAGACGTGCTGCTATCGGTCTGCAAACCTTGGCTCGAGCAACTTTGGCCCGGCGGAGATTACAAAGGATGTTAAAATCGTCCATCGGTGTTCAGAAAATCGCCAGAGCGTATCTTGCCCAGAAGCACTACAAAATATTGCACAAACAAGTCATGCAGGAACGAAGAGAGCGCCAAGCAGCTACAACTATTCAGTGTATGTTCCGAACTATATTGGCGCGGCATGTCTATGCGCACGTGAAATCGATTGAACGCCGTCCATCGCAGCAACCTCCCATGCTTTCGGGCAAGGCCCTGAAGGCTGCACTCAAGGCTGACAAGGCCGCAGCCATTGCGGTCCAGACAGCCACAAATAGAAAGCAAGAAGTAGACGCATTAACGACACAACTCGGAACTGCGGCACACACTGTTGAGAAGGCGAAGGCACTGGAGGTCGAGCTTGCCTCAGTCCATGCTGAGCTCGCTGCAGCGCTGGCAGAGCTCGAATTTGTGAAGACTGAGCTGGCGGGGGCATCGGAGCGTGCAGCCAGACTTGAAAAGGAGAATGCTGAGCTCAAACTGGAGCTTGAATCAGGTGTTTTGGTATCGGGAGAGCCATACACGAGCAAAATGTACGCCGATTACCCCGATTTGGAGGGTATTGACAAGGGTTTATACCTGTTGAAAGCGCAGAGCAAGAAAGGCAAAGAGGATCTGAAGACCCTTCTCAGCACTATTTCTTTTTTGAAATAGTTGTTATACTGGTTACCTGTTTGACATGACATAGAGGTTGCTACAATTCCTAGCCTGCCATAGTTATCCATCTTGCATGCATTATAATCGCAAGTATGACAAACATTTTTGGAGAAATCAAACCTTAACAAGGGACCAAGCACTTGAGTTCTCACTTTCTGACTGGGTGGTTTCATGGAACGACGAATGCGCGTTCAAGCTGTACCCGTCAGTTGCCTTCTTGCGGATACATGGATCGGGGGGCAAGAAATCGCGGAGGTAAAGCTCTCGCTCTTGTGGTTCTAGCTGGTCAATAGAAATTGCTTCAGGGATCCGCCGACGAATGAGCATTTGGGACGGTCGAATCATAATTGGCGAGGAATCTTGCTGCTGGTGGAAAAGATGTGCTGGGGCTTCCGTGTTGCGAATAATTAAAGTTCGATTGGTGAACGAGCCACTCCCTTCATCGTTCGAGGCAGTTTGACCGCAGCTCGAGTTGGGGGACAATTCTCCTGCGTCGTCATTTGATATCTTCCCAGTATCCTCCTCATCAGTGGATTCAGTGTTTTTCCTTTTACGGCGCAACTCTGGCGCATTCTCACGTAGGGCCTGACAAGTTTTTTCCTTTGCCCGATCGTCGCCTATATCTACCCAAAGTACTTGGCCTTCAGCATTCGTGTCGACTCTCTTCAAGAATCGTCCGCCCTTGTCGCGAATCGTTTGTACTATGATCGCAGCGACAGCTGGCTTATCCCGTTTTTTGGCCTTCAAATATTCTCCCTGATACTTTTTTACGAGGGATCGAAAGGCCCGATTTCCGGAATGAGAACTTTAGGAAATTCTGGTTAGCGATACACTGTATAGTACTGTATGCTGTCGATACTTGCTCTCTCGTACTTACTTTGTAGCACCACCACGACCGCTAAGGACATCACTGGGTTTTATATCGGCAATACACTCTACCGGCAAAACCGGCGTCCAATGGTAGCGAGGATAGCCAATATGCGGTGGAGGGTAGTAGGGATAAGGGACTGGGGGGAAAGATCCATCGAGCATGGGATATTGAGATGGCGGCGGCAGGGCTGCGCTGTTGCCATAGGGATACGATGGACCAACACGATTGGGATACGCCGCGTAGTAAGGCGTCGGCGTTGCACGACAAGCGTAGCTTTCGGAAGAGCCAGCAGCAGGAATCAAAGGAGGTCTTTGAGGAGCATCCAAGCTATGTCCTCTGCTAATTTGTCCTTCGAAGGAATGGTGAGGGCGGTGATTCTTACCCACACTTCTGGCATTAGGGTCATACTCAAATCCAGACCTCCTACGAAAAATATCTGTTCTTGAGCCCTGTAGTGGAGCAAACAAGCGTGAGTACATTGGTGCTTGAAGAATGAAGTCGAATAATGAAAATATGTTACCTCGTGTGTGGGGTAAATTGGTTCCAGAGCGCCCTGTCCTGATGTGCCGTTCGGGGAGCCCCCATGGCCTCCGGGTGTCGTTTTCCTTTCCTCGGGGTCGACAAGTTGCTCCTTGCCAGTTCCAGCTTGAGTTTCATCTCGGTTTGATACCATACTTTCTACACAACCCGACTTGTAAACCTGTAGCCTCGTCCTTTGCGTCGATAAACAAGGCCCTTGCGACTTTATGCCAGGAATCGACTTTGCCCTTCCATTTGCCCTTCCAGCGATTGTGGGGCGTTCTAGACTTTAATCGAGGAAACTCCCATCGTAGAGATGTCTCCACTGAAACAACAGCTCCATGAAATATTTATCTTGTCATCCTAGCTTTCCATCACATACACGAAAATGGAAGAAATGTCCACGGTAGGGGGAAAGGTCATCAATGCGGAAGATCCTGCGTGACTGAATCGTGATGTTACATGTGAACCCGGGTCGACGGGCTCGAGGCGCGCTGGCAAATATGTGCCTCGGTGGTAGATGTGCTGGCTGGCGCAAAATACAATTAATTATCATACATACCGACATACTAACATATCGTACCAGTGGGAGTCGCACTTGTTCCGAATAATCGCGCGGCCGGAAGCACAACATTCCGATAGCGTGACTTTCACCTTTTCGGCGACAGTTTTTGAATAGAATTTGTGTGCTTGAAGTGTCACATGTTTCAGTGCTGTCCTTTCGCAAAATGCGGATTTCTGTAGTTACTCGAGAAAGCTGGAACTTTTCCCGTATTGATGAACTTGATGGCATAATGAGAGAGAGAGAGAGAGAGAGAGAGAGAGAGAGAGAGACAAAACATCGAGTCGAGGGTTTGCCTGAACATGTCTACTTCCGCCGATTCCCCAAAAGAACATGGATGCATAGGGACCCAAATGCGATTCCACCAATAAGCATCAACGCCTCTTTGTGCTCGCCCCAAAATGATGGCTCGGAGCTATCGTCGACGCTTCCTGGAGTAGTACCATCAGCAAAACTGACCCGCTTCTTTGCTGGCGCTTTTGAAGAGCTCGGACGTACGTGTTCTTTGACGGATCCATTGCTAGCTTTTGTTGCATCGTGGAGCCCTTGTTTTTCTTCAACGTCCGTGAACATTTTTCTTTCATTCTTTCCATTTCCCGGCTCTGGGTCTTTGCCGGAATCTTTCTTTTCCTCTGAACTCCTGAACATGGCCTTAGCTCGTTGTCGTTCCTTCTTACTATCAGCTTTCTTGATATCCTTGCAGCGAATGAGCAATTTACGAACCTCTTTCTCCTGGCTCTGAAGCTGCCGCGACACTGGATCTCCATCTTTCTTGTACTCATTAATCGCATCCTGCGCCATTTTCAAGTTATTAATCGCCTCGGCCGTTTCGTGCAGTTCCGCGAGTCCACGAGCCACAACCAAATGACTTTTTACTCTCCAACACCCAAATAGCTTCGCGTCATCCAATCCTTCTTTCTTCAACAACTTGAGTATCTTGCTGTCTCCCTTCCTTTCATAGAGAGCCTCGAGAAGTACAAGCGCGTTTTTGGCGAATTTTTGTGCGCGGCTCCATTCGTTCACTTTTACACAGCACGTCGCCGCGTTGTTGCAACACGTGATCATGACGACCAAGAGATCAGCTCTCAGCTCGTTTGTCGAGTCCTTGTTGTGCTGCACATAACGAACTGCATCCACTGCTTCAGCGTAGAGCTGCAGTGCCGCGGAGTACTCTTTGGCCGAAAACTTGGCCGTGGCTTCATCCTTTAATTTTTGCGCGAATTCAATCTTTTCAAAGACGGACATTTCAAACAATCTTTTGGGTTTTACGACTTGGATGGAATTTATGGTAAGGTAGCATGTCACCTCGGATCGCCCCGCCAATCGCCAGGAGGTTATTCGAACCACTGCCATTCCGTCTTGCCGTATCTCTGTGACTTTACCTCTACCAAAGACTGTCGTCACTTCACTTCCAACTATGGGAGGAACTGAAGGAAAGGAAGACGAAGAATAAAGCATACTTGGTCGTTTGGGACCTCGGTTGCTCTCGGGTTTCGGCCAGTCCAATAGTTCGATTTCTCGCATAGTAGGGTGGTTGGTCTCCGGGTCGGTTCTCGTTCGAAGGACGAGACCTTTTCCGTAAGGTGTCGACACCAAGGCCTTATCTTTGTCTTCTGGAGCATACATTATATTGTATCACGATAGCAAAAGAAAGAAATCTCACGACAAACCGATCTCTATGCGTAGGCAAGGCGAGATAAGGAAAAAGGCTACCGTGGCTTGAGTTCATTGAGAAACTATTAATATCCAACGAGCAGAAAACGTGTATTTTGTTGGCGCTGCAAATCTTTTGGTGGACAATATTGGCGCGAGGCGGACGTGATCGTTCTCGTACGTTTAGCGCCCCTTGCTTGGAGGGAAATTTTGCCACCGATACGCGTAATTTCAAACCTGCTGCATGTCGCTGTGCATAAATATCCTTGTCGCTGGATACGTCACGCACCTCATCACAAGGTGGCGAAAAAGAGGATCTTACCGACGATCCGATGACCCATCTTTTTTACTCTAAAATTCTTTTGTCACCGCGGTGGATTCTTCGCCATCTCCATCTCAGTTATCCACGTTGTTCTTTTGATCAGAGAGGATCGCTCTTCTTGGTGCCCGGAATAAAGTGTTTCAGTCTCAACTCCCCATGCTTTATATGCATTATTGATCAATGGAGGAAGCCTCTAAAGCTGATAGATCTGGTGGCAGCGAAGAGGAAGTTCAAGAAGTAGCACCCGCCAATACGCGTGAACCACCCCGGGTTCACACCTACAAAGAACATGTAAAAGATGTATTGACGCTCGCCGGGCCTATCATTGTATCAGAGTTCTTTCAAAATACGTTACCAGTCATCGATATTGCTTTCGTTGGGAACTTACCTGACAAAAATGACCTTGCTGCCGCTGCACTCGCGACGGTGTGGTTTAACCTCTGGAATGCCACCATGACTGGCTTCAACACGGCGATTGATACGTTCCTGGCTCAAGCACATGGCGCAAAGGAGTTCAGAGGGTACGGTCTGTGGACGGCGACGGGGCTGGTGGTCGTTATGTTTGTCACAGTATTAATGTCAGGAGTTGTGGCAATCTGCGGACCAATGATGCGATTATTTGGACAGGATGAGACATTGGCAGAACAAGCCGGGCATTTTTCATATCGTTTGATACCAGGCTTGTTTCCATATTATGCCTTCAAAGTGCTTGTCAAATACCTACAATCTCAGCGTATTGTTATGCCTGGAGTGTGGATTGGAATTTTTGCTAACGGCTTCAACGTGCTTTTCAACTGGGCGCTCATTTACGAATTGGACATGGGACTGTATGGGGCCCCCTGGGCTACCACCATTACTCGCTTTGTCGAATTGTTCATGGTTATTGGTTATATTTGGTGGAATCGAAATGCAGAGCAGTTCATATCTACGTGGCCTACCATATCGCGTGAAATGTTCAAGCGTGAAACGCTCGGTCCGTTTGTCAAATTGGCGGTATCAGGTCAGACACTGTGTTGGCATCTATCCATTCGTCATTTCTTCTTGCTCTCACTTTGCCCTACTTGCTTACCGCTATTTTCACAGGTGCCTTGTCAATTTCAGCAGTGGCATGGTCGTTTGAGATTGCAACAATTTTGTCGGGTTTGATTGGCGTAGTTGAATTGGATGCACAGACTATCACGATGAGCATAAATGCATTCCTCTTTCTGAGTTTTCCTTTTGCTATTGGAATCGCTGCTTCCATCCGAGTTGGGCAATGGATAGGGGAGGCTAGTCCAAGGAATGCTCAGCGAACGTCCCTCGTGTCCTTTATTTTGTCCGCATTTATCCAGGCCGTCTTGGCAGTCATCTTGTTAGTCACCCGAGACTGGCTAGGGAATGTGTTCAGCAGCGATGAGGAAGTGGCGCAGCTAGTATCCGATTTGATTCCGATTTGCTCTTTGTTCATGATGGGCGATGCCGTTCAAGCAACTGTGGGCGGAGTCATGAGAGGATTGGGGAGACAGCGTCTGGTACTGAGCCTAAACATTCTGGCCTTTTGGATCTTGGCGATCCCTTCAGGCGCTCTACTGACCTTTGTGGGCAATGTTGGAGTCGCCGGGCTATGGTGGGGATACGTCATTGGAATCTATTCTGCTGGTATTATAGGCATCGCACTACTGAGATTTCGAATAGAGTGGGAGCACGAGGCAGAAAACGCCGCCAAGAGGCTCTCTACACTTTCAACGATGCATTTGCAATCACCTCCAAACGTGGAGCAAGTCCAAGCAGGGGATGTTGACAAACGGGTCGAGACGAGTGCGAATGAAGCAAAACGCCCGGACGATGGCGCATCCGAGAAAGAAGGGGAAACAGTTGATTTGTAAACTACTTGCTACAATAGAAACAGCTGACTCATCATTGTCCTGATACTCCAACTAGAGTAGCACGTTCCCTATCGTTATGGCTTATATAGACCCATAGCAGCGGCGAGACAAGGGAACAATCCGATCCCCAAAGGACAAAAATGACAGCAGGCGGTTAGGAAATGTGGGGAATAAGCGATAGTAACGCCTTCCATTATGCGGAGGCAGCACAGAACAGTGAAGGTCTTGCATTAACAAAAATACTATTGCTTTAAAATGGAACAACTTATCAATTTTTTTATTTAAGGTGAATTTGCTTCAACCTTTCGGAAGTGAATTTTCACTCCGAGCGAAGGGGCGACGTTCAATCTGTTCCAGTGGTTTCATTTTGAGCCTAGGTGGACGTTCGCAACCATGTTTCGAAATCGGCACTGCCATAGAACGATAGTCTTTGGCTGCCATTAAAGCTAGATAGAAAAGATCTCAAGACACAATGGCATCCGAAGAGGCAGGTCCTTCGGATCAAAATGAATTGGCAGAGGTGCCGATTGAAACAACGACCACGATATCACAAACCGAAATCCGAACCTACAAAGAACACATTAAAAATGTCTTGGCACTAACCGGGCCGATCATCGTCTCTGAGGTCTTTCAGAATACTCTACCCGTGATGGATATAGCGTTCGTTGGGAACTTACCTGACAAAAATGACCTCGCAGCTGCTGCGCTTGCCACTGTTTGGTTCAACCTTTGGAATGCTGCCATGCTGGGCTTCAATACGTCGATTGATACATTTCTCTCTCAAGCATATGGCGCAAACGAGCTCAAGGGGTACGGTCTATGGACGGCAACAGGTCTCGTAATTGTGATGGTTGTTACTGTGGTCTTGTCTGGACTTCTCGCGATTTGTGGGCCCGCGATGCGATTATTCGGACAGGACGAGACATTGGCTGATCGAGCCGGGGAGTTTTCGTATCGCTTGATACCAGGTCTGTTTCCCTACTACGCATTCAAAGTGCTTGTCAAATACCTTCAGTCCCAGAACATTGGCATGCCTGGAGTCTGGGTGGGCCTTTGGGCCAATGGCGTTAACATCCTGTTCAACTGGGCGCTGATCTATAAACTAGACATGGGGCTCAACGGCGCTCCCTGGGCGACCAGCATCACGCGATTTGTCGAATTCGTTACGATTGCTGGTTATATTTGGTGGAATCGGAATACAGAACAGCTCAAATCTACATGGCCTACTCTTTCGCGTGATTTGTGGAATTTTGAGGCGGTTGGTCCATTTCTTAAGTTGGCCCTGTCGGGTTCATTGTCCATGGCGGCGGAGGCGTGGTCCTTTGAGATTGCAACCATCTTGGCAGGCTTGATTGGTACTGTTGAGCTTGGTGCTCATGTTATTACATTGAGTATTGCCACGTTCATATTTCTAAGTTTTCCATTTGCGGTTGGCATTGCTGCGTCCATTCGTGTCGGACAATGGATTGGCGACGGGAGCCCCGAGAACGCGCAACGATCATCCCTTGTTTCCTGTCTGCTGTCCATCTCCATCCAAACCGTTCTTGCCATAGTTTTGCTGTCAAGTAAGGACTGGCTTGCGAATACATTTAGCAGCGATGAGGACGTGGCGGATACAATAGCAAAATTGCTCCCAATCTCGTGTATCTTCATGATGGGTGATGCAGTTCAAGCTACAGTCGGTGGAGTGATGCGGGGGTTGGGACGACAACGACTTGTGCTTGCACTGAACATCCTGGCTTTTTGGATACTGGCGCTCCCCGTGGGCTGTCTCCTTACATTTGTCGGTAATTCTGGGATAGCGGGAATTTGGTGGGGGTACGTAATTGGTATCTTTGCCTCGGGAATCTTGGGATTTTCGTGGCTGAAGTTTCGAATATCGTGGGAAAAAGAAGCACAAAAAGCCGTAAAGAGGATGTCGACGCTTTCGACGTTGCATTTTGATCAGTCTGCTACAACCAACCCAGCGAGGCTGGAGGACAGCGTTGAAGTGATCAAGACGACAGTGGAAGAGCCCCAGTTAGATGGCGTTATCCCTGATAGCATGGCGCAATCATAGATGCTATAGAAATACACTCGTAAGCACGCTACTAGAAAAAACCACACAGTTCTAGAAAGCAGGCAGTAACTCTCCGTGTCGGCGACGAGGCATTCCTTCTCTGCATCCTGAAGATTTTCCCACAAGATCTTATTCTTTCTTTTCTTTAACGACGGGGGGATAGGCTGAGTGAATCCACAAACTGACAGCTGCGAGGATGCCACCAACAGCCTGCTCCTTCGATACGCCGACATCTGGCTGGAGTAGCGCCTGGACTACACCACTCAGAAATATCCCAAATATTAATGCAAACCCCTTCCTTACCGATCCAGCATATTTTGTAACCAATCCAACGATGATGCCTCCTATTGAGTTCGTGAATATCGGAATCCACGTGGCAGCAGTCCAACCATTCCAAAACCCTTCCTCTGCGATTCTTTTACCGTCCGGGCTAAATACAAGACTACCCGCTAGGATCAGCACCGAAGCAGCACACAACTCCATGCTGAACAAATATGGATTCCGCCCACCACCCTGTGATTGCAAGTTCTTTTGGGATAGAGCGCCGGATAGGCCGCTAATGAAACTTGCGAGCATGATGGGAGCAACACCATGAGACCAGTGACGCGATCCCCATTCCGGTACTTCCAAGGAGACCCCAGATGAGAAAAGAGAATCAAGATTCACCAGACGTTCCATGATGAGAGCCGATAGTAAAAGGAGAAATAAACTGAAAACCTGTACAACACTTTGCTTTCGACCCATGACCAGATAGCAGCAAAGCGCCGCCGACAATGTTTTTGTTTGGTTCAGAACATTGAATGTCAACGAATCAAGATTTTGGTATGCCTGGAGCGCAGCAAGATTCTGCAACGCGTACAGAGCCGCTGGAAGAAAAGCTACAGTCACCCATGTGAACACGTTCCATCCTGGAAAAGATTGGTGAGATCCAAAATCGACGCGTCCCGAAAATGCCAATTCGAAATCAACTCACCAGCGAAAGCCGCTTCTTTTCCGCCGCTCATGGCCAACATTGCAAAAGCCAGAATAAATTTCAGGACTTCTTGGGCCAAAATCACCGTCGATCGGCAAATCCCATTCGGCGTGTATCGCCTCGTCAAAACGGGCTGCATTCCAAATTGCAGTGATAAAAGCAACAAATAAAACATCGCTTTCTGGTCAAGCGCCGGAGGTGCTTTCGAAGACATTGCAGCAGGTGATTGTTCCAGATAAGAAATGAAAACTATATAGTTTGGGCACTTTGTTGGGGCCGACGACTTTCTGTGGCTGTGGCAAGAATAAGAAGCGAAAAATCACCGTCCGAGGAACTTTTGGTCGGCACCGCTTTCAACAAGAAGAAGAGAGATGACGAGAGTGCGAGCACAGAAGTCATCTTTTGTGATGATGTTTTTCGGCGAGGATCGCGTACTTTCAAGAAGTTGACGCGTGGAACGTTCCGACCTTGTTCCGTCTCGCGAGCGCGGCATCTCCAAAGGAGGAGTAATCGGATGAATCAGTGATCAACTGACCGCCGCTCCGGCGCCATGAAGCAAGCCAACCAGCATACCAGGTAAAACGGGCGCGCCAAAAAAATTATACAGCTCTTCCGCTTTAATTTTTTATACATTGCCGAATATAGATGGTATGTGAAAGTTGGCTTTGCGTGTCCAACGAAGTCGGTTGATCCTTTTCATTTGCGAGGCAGCACAGCCACGAGTGAGCAGGCGCGAAGCATTTCCCGCCTTTCCCTCACTTTTTCGTTTCGCCCACATCCGACACTTGCCACACTTGCCAACAATTCGTTCAGTAATTGTGTCCGTCAACCATGATGCTTATTCAACAACGCCTCGTACTGATTTTTCTCTGCACCTTTCGCTTTGCCCTAGGGGGAACCAAGTTTTCGATTTCCGACTCAGGGGTGCAATGCAGTGGCGGCGACTTCCAAGTGAATTCGCTCAGCATAAGTTGCGGCGAAACTTATTGCACGTTCGGTTCTTCGGTGGAAGCTAGTGGCACCGGTACGTGTGCTCAGTGACTGAAGGTGATGCAAACACAGGAACTAAATTCTAACAGAACTATATCTCGTTGGTGGAATCAGCGACCATTTCCAACACCTTGGCAACCGATACACCCACTGTGACGGTGCGATTTGCAAATATGGTAAATGTTGTTTCTGATAAAGCTGTCGATGTCTGCGGCCATTTGTCTTCAAGCAGCGGTTCCACTTGCCCAGACGCAGGATCATATGATATTGAGGCTTTTAATTTCCAGATTCCCGGTGATGCTGAAGACTGGTATACCAACTACGTCGGGTGGTAAGTTCCTCATTTCATACTCGTGAACTCGAAAGAAACGCGTCATCATCATGTCTCATACTGTAAATCTATACTTCAGGATGAACTCAGTGTCTATGAAGGTGATCTTCAACTTTGGCGGTACGACTACTACCTGCAAAACCACTCTAACTCTTACAAAAACTAGTGGATATACAATGGTCGCTGGTGCCGTGGTTGTGTTTAGCCTGGCCGGTGTGCTCACAACAATTGGGCGTAAGCGACGGGCAGCTATCCAGCTCGATGAAGAGGAAGGCACACCATCACATTTTGAAATGTTGCCAAATGAAGGAGCTGTCCGAGTCTAGGTATTTCGAAGGCACTAATTCGGCGCTGATGGTAACGCCGCTGCAATGTTGGAACCGAATCTCTATGGTCCATCGCTCACGAAGCACAGCTCTGCAGTTGTCCAGCCACGAGTAGTCATAGCAGGATTAAAGCTGTGTAAGAACGCTGATTTTGCAGGTCCTACGATGTGAAAAGTCAACCCATTACACAGTAATTTAAATCGCTTTTACGTTTCTTTGTGAGACATCTCCACAGGACACAGCTCATCCTCCAATACAGGAGACAAACACTAATCTTGTCATAGTTACCGCTGCCTCGACTAGTTATCATTCTTGCTCTGTCACAGCTCACAATATGGTAAAAGAGTTGCCTGGGAATTCCTTTTGTCTGTGATAGTACATTGTAACTAGCTACCCGAGAGTCGGTACTTTAGTAAGCGAGCGCGGAACCCTCGAGCCGTTGTTGGGACCGCAATCCCATTGTGATCCATGTGGAAATTATGATTATGTGCAGGAAGATGGTATCCCGGCGATCGTCCAACGGTTCGCTGGCATTGTTACTTAAGAGCGCTACATTTAAGGGCAATTTAAGTATTCATACTTCAGCGAAATAGGAGAATCAGTTTTTTGCGATTTTCTGCTCCTTCCACATTTTGGAGTTACACGAGAGCAAAAATCGCATGAAAACGACCCCGCAAAAAACTTTCCCGACAACCATTCCCCAATAACACAGCCTTGGCAAGATGATGAAAGTATTGAGTTTATCGCTCCTGTTCGTTTCAGCTGTAAAAGGCTCTAGTATCCTCAAATATGTTCAGAATAGTGCTTACTGTAAGGGGAATTTGACGGACTTGGAGCTGGTCTCGGCGTCGTGTCCCGACGAGGAATACTGCACCTGGGGTTCCGTCGTTTCAGTATTTCTTCAAGGTTAGTATTCCATCGATGACTTGCTTCGTATTTCCGAAATAATTTCTAATCTTGCCTGTTTGTTCGACTCTTGCAGTCAACGCTGCGGCAGATTTGCCTTACCAGACCAAACTAACCATCAGCCCAAGCGTCCCCCATACTACCGGTGGAACGTTTTCCTCCTATGAATATGAAGGCCTTATTTTAGATAGCTGTGGGACTAAACTGATGGAACCTGCTAGAGGGGATGCTGGTTATTCTTGTCCGGATGCTGGAATCTACAATTATCGAACAAACTTTACCATGTTTGGAAACGACACTGCTTGGTATGCAAACTTGTACGGATTCGACGTTGGGCTTGTTGTGAAAGTCTATGATGCGACAGACAACTATTCCGAATATGGAGTGTGCTATGCTGAGCTGAAACTCAAAAGGGGGAAGACAAAGGAGAGTTCTGGTGCCGACGCTGGATGGGCCCTTTTTGGTGGTGGCGTTGCCTATCTTACTGGTGTGGCCGCTGCCAGGTACATTTCCCGCAAGCGAAAAGCGGCAATTGATCTAGAAGATGAGACCCAAGGCCCGACTACCTATTTTGAACTGGTTGTAGTATAATGGGTACCATAGATTCGGTGGCTAGGCTAAGGACTGTACTGCAACAATCGCCCCCGTTTTTGGCGGACAAGAACGAGTGGGTAAGATGAGATCAATGTAGCAACCAATGTAAAAACAAAGTAGGTATATCAGTGTAGTTTAGTTATGAAATGACGCAATCGTCAAAGGCTCGACTTGATGCCTTGCTTCCTTTGGCAGGCTGTCCATCCCTGACAATTAGTTTTCGTCCTTGCATTTGAAAGGTATCTAACAGTCGCTGTTCCAATCTGTCTGACGTGAATCCTCCCGCCGCAAGATTGAAAATCGGTTGCCCTGGGACCAATAGTGCTGCTACCGTTTGTCCCGGATGAAGCCGTCCCGCCAAAAGCGACGACGGTGCCACTACCGTAATGACCGGTGGAAATCCCTTGAAACCAACCCCCAAACTCGATGACGCGGGGAGTGTGTGTTTGTAGAGTGCGCCTGGAACTGTGGTGTTGCTTCCAGCCGAGGAATCAACATAAAAGGGACTGGAGGATATCATGAGACGTCTAGGATTCCCTGCATTGGCTTGAATCAACGTCTGCAAATGTACAGGATCCACTAAACTGACAATTTCAATATCTGGCATGATTAGGCCATGGATATAATTGCCCACTGTCAACTGGCCCGCAACAGGACTGTCATAATGAACGACGGATATCTGGGGAGGACTTCCTTGCACTCCAAACTTCAAGTTCGCGGGCCCAATAGGTAAATCTACAAAGTAGACGCCATTGGAGGTATCTGGACCGACGGCGACTGCTTGAACAATCGGAATGTTGTCGTGGTTTTTCTTAGTCATGATTCTGGATTGTCGTTTCAGAGAATAGGTACATAATCGTTCGAATTGTGAGGATTGCTGATTTGGGAAAGAAAAGTGAAATGGATGATGAACGAAAGCCCGATCCAAAGAATGGTTGAGAGGATTGCTGATTTGAAAGTGAGATGGATCGATGAATGGTCGAAAATCCGAATGGCTTCACACCATCACGCTCTCCCAGAGTAGAAAGACGAAATGAAGGAAATCCAAATCGTGCGTTGGGGGCAGTTTGATTCCCGCAGATTCCTTGGCACAAAATTCATGTAAACATCTACCGGTACTTGCGCAAAATGTTAGTGGAAAGGCTACTGCTCCGCGTACGACGGCCAGGTCGTCTCTATTGCAACGGTCGACAATGACCGGCATCATATCACATCATCGACATACGAACTCGAACCCTTCCTGACTTCTCGCTTCTTCCCATTGTCTACTACAAAAAGATAGACGCTTCCCACCTCGGAGCCACAGGGTTTGTTGTGTTAGTCAATCATCGCATCGCGTTACATTCATCATCATCAGCATCAGCATCATGTGGTCGTCGTCATGGACTAAAGGAATTACAGATGTCCTCGAAAAGACTGGGGAAGCTATTTCGCAAGCTGAAAAGAAGGCCACCAAAGGATTGACAGAGGCCTTGGAGAAGACGGGAGACGCCATTACGCAAGCGGCTACCAAGGCTACGCACCGGGATGCGCCCGCTGGTACTACCGGTAGTGATGCTGCTGCGGAAGGGACTGCTCCTGCTAGTAGTAGCATTCCGTTCAAAGCTCCACAGTTGGAGGTAAATCGCGAGAAAGTGTTGAAAAATCTGCAAATGGGATGGTCGTCAGTAGTGGAAGGCACCAAACAAGCAGTGGAGGCCACAAAGGAGGCAGTGGAACTGGAACGAAGTCGTTTGGAACAAAATTTCCTTCGCAAACAAGGATTTTACAAGCGCGATCCGAGACTTCCGTTGGATGTAGAAGCCCTAAGAGACGCAGAGGTGGTTTACGTGACAGATCGAATCTTGACCATGAGTCATCCAGCCATGGCCAGTAGCGTCAATGCGTCCATTACAGCGCAGCGAAAGCTGGCGGCTGTAGGGCAATTGTTGCAACGTAGACACGACGGCAGATTTTTGGTGTGGAATTTGAGTGAAATGGACTATGATATTTCCGTCTTGGACGATCAAGTCCTGACGTTTAGCTTTCCTGGCAGCCCGTCGCCGCCTCTCGGACTCTTATTGAAATTGCTAGTATCCATGGAAAATTGGATGAAGGCAGATGACAGAAATGTAGCTGTAGTACATTGTTTGACTGGAAAAGGTCGAACGAGCACAGTACTGGCGGCATTTTTGTGTTGGATGGGAGAAGCTGGGTTTAGTGATATCAATCAAGCATTGGAGTACATTGCCAAGTGCAAACAAATCTCTGTCGATGAGCTGACGATTCCGTCACAACGTCGGTATGCTTCCTACTTTAAGAACATGCTGGATGGTGTACGACCGGCCCAGCCGCCGCTTTTGCTCAAACGAATTATTATGAGCGAGGCTCCAAAGGTAAGAATTGATATATACCGTACAATGCAGTTCGATTGAATCATCGCACGTCCCTTACGGCTTATTTGTCTACTACTAGTTTGCCAAAGGCCCCCCGCGCGAGAATATGGAAGAGACTCCTGACGACGAAAAGAAATTGATGGGTTGTGCACCGTACCTTCAACTCTTCAAGAACGGAAAACTCATCTTCACAACAGCAGCAAACCTCCATGTACAACAGACGGACGAGGAATTACCTTTTGTACAGGTTGTCGACGGGACGGTTCCATTTAATGTCGAGGAGGTGATTCAGGGTGACATTTTGATTCGATGCCGCCACTTGACGTTCAATAAACAACGAGTCTCCATGTTTAGGGCAGCCTTTCATACTGGATATGTCCCACCAAATGTCTTGAGATTGACGAAATCTCAGCTCGATGGAGCCTGCACCGACAAGCGATTTCCGGATGATTTCTTTTTGGATTTGATTTTTGAAAAGGTAGATACGGAGACTGCGACAAAGCATTTGGAGGAGCAGGCTGCTGACGAGCACGCAGACGGAGGGGACGGTAGTCCAGCAAAAGGAGGAAAGGGACCGGTAGTCAAGGCAGCTAGCTATGATGCCATGCTCCAAGGAGATTCTCGATTCTGGGACGTGATTGCCAACCGTCGGCAGGAACAGTCGTCACAAAAGAAGAAAGATCCTCTGTGGGGACCGACTGTCGGCCGAAGACGTGGAGAAGGCAAGAAAAAAGCTGCAACAAAGGAATCTGATACTGCGCCGAAGGAAAGAACACCATTTGATACGTTTAGCATTGGAAACGAATTCGACTTCCTTCCTGTCGAACCAACTGCGGCGGCCGAACAGAAGCCCGCCGAAAAGGATTCGTTGATGGAAGCGCTCGGTGCTCTCGACGACGAAGAGGTAGAGACAGAAGAGGTAGTCTTTGAGGATACTGCACCGAAGGCCAGTACCCAGCCCACTGAAACTACTGCGGAATCACCGTCTGGCGCAGTATCAACCTCCGAAACCGCCGAAAACAAACCGTCGACAGCAGAAGATTCAAACGCAGCATCCAAAGATACAACGCCGGCGCCTTCCCGGGCCTCGTCCACCGTAGATGGCTTGGATGACATGGATGCACTACTGGCAGCGACTGAAGATGACCTAGGGGATATCAATCTCGATGATTTTGATGACGATGAGGATCTAGGCGATTTGGAGGCCATGTTGAAAGCGGGTAACGATATTTAGCCGTCGCAATTACTTGTTGTCGTCCATGGAGCTCCTTAGGTAAGGACGGCTTGCATCTTCCGCAGCAACGATCCTCGACGAGGACGGAACGCCACTAGCGATGTCTTCTCTTGAAACCACAACGCCTCTCATTTGCCACGAAGCCATCTCGCCTGTGTGCGGCAAAGTGCTGTTGTTTCGCTTGATGCTCAACAAGGTAGTGTTGAGCGGCAAGACAAGTGGTTCTGTGAGTCCATCAGCACTGTTTCCCCACAGACAAGGTGGTATCGCCAAATAACCCTTCTCGTCGAATACATCTTGTGATTTTCCGAATATCGGCTCCACATGACACAGCAACTCGCCCGTGTCCCCATTGTAGAGCTCCATCGATAGACAAGATGGAGCATGACAGTGAGGACCTGCATAGATTAGCTGAATTCCCGCAGTTTTCTCCTCGTCTCTGCTTCCCTCGCCAGTACAATACGACGAGTCGATCGTACTACAGTCATCAAGAAGATCAATCACCTTCAACCGAGAAGAAATGACGTGAACGCATTGGGATGGTGGCGTGCCCTCGACACATTGCGGAACGTCGTACTCTCCCGCAAATGCCTCGGTCTGCATGTAAAAGCGGACAAGATTTTTATGGCTCTTGAATTCTTCAAAATAAAAACGAAATTTCAGCCGATACTCAAGAGTTTGATCGGACCAGGGAACTTCCTGATCCTGGTCCAGGAGAAAGTGGTTATGGCGGCAACAACTGAGTCCTCCTTGATAAGTCTGTACCCAGCAAGTGGGGTTCTGCTGATTCACAAGGTCAGATCGTGGATAAGGGGCGCACTTCTTGTTGAAACTAGCGCCTCCGATGGTACCTTTGATCCCAGCTTGGCACAATTCGACGGACTGCTTCACAGGCAAAAGCGTGACATGGCTGGCCCCATGGCCGCAGTGCTGAGCAAAGGCCTTGCTACAACCTGTCGCGAGGATAACCTCAATCGACGGTTGGGACGGGTCGAATGTGTAGTCATCGTCACTATCGCCCTGCAGTTTGCGAGTCAAATGAATGGTACGTATACCATTTGCCACCTTGTTTGAAACTACCTCCACACTCGTGCTCAGCACCGTACCCGGCCCATGGAATCCAAGCTTGCGTTCCTCTACATGGTCGTCGTAGACCACAATCGCATATGGTCCTCCCATAGGGCACTCATCGGATTCCATATCAATACACATTCTATCGGCACCAAACCCTACGCCAAACCAAGCATCCGCTGGCCCAGTCAAAGTGATCTGTACGGCATCCATGGATTCTGAAGCCTTCAAATTCAACGTCATATTTACAACTCCAACCGCTGCGCCCACAACATGCTGTTGATCAGCATTCTCAAAAACCAACGAAGACTCTGCCGTATTCCATGTCGCTGTCAAGGTTCCGTCGCTATCGAGACTAGCGCTGCATCCAGTGGGAAGCGATTCGTCGTTCACTGTTTGGTATTTATATCCCGCGGAGGCAAGCACCGTCTGAGACGCCAGGAAGCACTCGGAAGCGTTGTGGATGGGTCCAACACAAGGGCTGTTTTCATCATTATCAATTTGATATGTCATGTGAAGTTTTTTCGGTAAACGATCCGTGCAAGGGCATTCCAGCAATCCATTGTAACCAGCTGATGCGGGTATCTTGGATTCTCGAGGCATTGGTCCAGGAAGAAAGGATGAGTTCTTCATGTTTCGGTTCCAGGTATCTATCTGCATGGGAACGATATGGAAAGTATCAGGAGACTGAAGGACTTGTGCGTATCCCGGAGGGTATCCATGGTAGCTCATGCGCATTTCTCCCCCATTTCCTTCCGAGAAAAAGTGAACTTGTGGTAAGTCATGGGCATTTTTATCCAAAACTTGAGCCATCCATTGACTGCTGGCTCCATGATTCATTCCCAAACGCTCCATGGACTCATCAACGTCGGTCATCACCATTTTGGTGGTCTTGGAGTTGAGAATATAAGCGCAGTAGTGGTGATTGTAGGCCCAGGTGATGGGCACCGAGACTTCTTCTCCCGCAGAATTCAACATCACTTGGTCCACCTCATATCCCGTGATAGCCATGGCCTTACCACCCGCAAATCGATTAACAATATCAGGAGGAAGAGGGATGTCTCCATGTGCAGTCCAATGAACTTGGCTGTACAGTGAGCGGATCGGGTTTGAATAAACAACGAAGAACTCGCGTTCGTTCGAATAGTCGGCTTCAAAGGCATCACTGTTCGCGATTCGATAATGCGGGCCGTTCATGTTCTCGCCAAGCACTCCATGACAACAAATTGCTGCTACTAGAGCTATAGCGAATGATGAAGCGGGTGGCTTCATTGTCAGCTACACAACCTCAAGTGAAATGTGGCAGTTCAGAGCAGAATCTTGAGATACAATCCAAAAGAACAGTGATAAAAGAAGTCGATCGTGCTACCGGTAGTTAATATCGCGGCGCGGTTGATCATTGAGTGAGTCAGTCGATGAGATCGATGGAGTCATTTTGTTCAAAGTTTTCTGTCTGTACGCCGTACCGGTACTCGTGACACACGTGCCGGCACGCGCATTGTATCCATCGTCAGAGATTTTGTTTTGCGCCTTTGCTTTTTGCATGATGATGCATTAGATGTCTACTTTCTCTTTTATCTCCGGGCCCATCCTACTCCAGTATTGGGCAAACAGTTGATTGATAGCATTATTGGTTGAAAGACCTTCAGTGGTGGGGATCCCCTCTAGAAAATATCATGTCGTCTACGACGGCAAAAGACGTCCTCCTTTACGTTCCAAACTTGATTGGATATTTTCGCGTTCTATGCACGCTTCTTTCGCTGCTTCTCATGATGGCATATCCGAGACTCTGGCTGGTTGCGACTCTGCTATATGTGTCAAGCTTTGTGGGTGATCTATTCGGTAGGTTATATGCAATGATCTTCCTTTCCTGTCCTTTTGCTGAACCCTCATCCTCATTCAAGCTTCCTACATTCCCACCTTTGCGGATTTCTAATCGTTCATCACCGTTCGATCCCTCCTGCTGCAGATGGACTTGTGGCCCGAAAACTGAATCAGACCAGTACATATGGGGGATTGTTGGACATGGTCACTGATCGTTGCTCCACTCTTGGCCTCCTCTACGTACTTGGTGGGGACTATGCATCTTTAGACCAAGGCATTGGATTCCCGGTGTTTCGATGCGTAAGTGAAGTGGCGATATTTCGAAGGAAATACGGGAATTCAACCAGCTCATTGTGCTCGTTTTTATCTCTCTCTACTAGACCTTCCTGTCATTAATCTTGCTGGATATCAGCTCCCACTGGTGTCAAATGTATTCGACGAGTGCCCTGGGGAAGCACCACAAATCGGAAGATGGGAATGAGGGACGCAACTTTTTGGTGCGGTGGTTCTACAAATACTACTATTTTTTTGGCTATTGTTGCGTCTCCGCTGAATTCACCTACGTTTTCGCCTATGCCATTCAATTCACGGAAAATATGTGGTGCGATCCCTTGCTAAAACTTCTTTTGGTGGGATGCATTCCTGGATGTGCCATGAAGCAAGCGGTCAATGTAATGCAACTGCAGTCGGCGTGCTATGCCGTCGCTGAAAGCGATGCGGATTCGAAAAACAAATAATCATGACCATAATATTTCGTTCTCTACATAGCGTGCCTGATCTATTGCCTCCACACATTCTTCCAAACGTCGTCAATTCCTCCTTTGGGTTTCCGCGTTGCGAAAAAGTTTTGGAGACTCGCTTCAAAGTCTTCTGGGCGAACGTGGGGTGTTAATCCTACAGTGTTGCCCTCTCGTAGTGCCGAGCTGACTCTACGTACCGCTCGAATAGCAGCTTCGTTTACCAAGAACTCTAGTTCCGCTCCGCTGAACCCCGGCGTCAAAGCTGCAATCGCTGAGAGGTCTACGCGCTCGCCAACGCCCAAGGCGTTCGGCCGTCGCTCATCCACTCCTTGCCCCTCTTGGAACCCAGGTAGTTTGCGAGCATGGACTCGCAGAATGTTTTCCCGCCCCTTGGCATCAGGAAGGCGCAAAGTGACAATACGGTCAAAACGCCCGGGTCGAATGAGCGCCGGATCCAAGACTTCCTTTCGATTCGTCGCGGCCAGCACACATATTCGTTTGTTAGAATCTAGACCGTCCATGCATGCCAACAATTGATTCAAGGTTTGTTCCGCTTCGTCGTTGCCGCGGCTTCCAACAAAGGAGTTCCCGGAATCTCTCGCTTTTCCAAGAGCATCCAACTCATCGACAAAAATGATGCAGGGTGACATTCGGGTGGCTCGTTCAAAAAGTTTACGAACACGTGCGGCTCCGCGACCAACAAACATTTCAACAAAATCAGAGCCACTGCAATACAGCAAGGGAACTCCTGCCGTCGCTGCGGTAGCCCTGGCTAACATGGTTTTACCAGTGCCAGGAGGACCTTCCAGCAAAAGACCCGTCGGTGCACGGGCACCGAGGATAGAATATTTTTCTGGGTTTCGAAGGGCATCCACGAGTTCCATAACTTCGTTCTTGGCATCATCAATGCCCTGAATGTCCGTAAAGGAGGCGGATGGCAGAGAGCTGACAGTAGAGGACGACGCCAGTTTTCCTGGAATATCTCCCGCCCCTGAATTGCCACTGAATGTCTTGTACATACGCCATAAAATCAACATATAAAAGCTCAAGACGGCTCCTCGCAGCGCTAACCCAACTGTATTAGCCCGAGGTCTTGGTTGTGCAGAAAAAGGAATGCCATTGGCACGCAAATGTTGGATCAAGTCCGGCGTGGCTGGTACTTTCCGCGAATACGCCATGACACGCTTGCTTTCACCGTCTTCTGTAGCTTCTTTAGTGAGCCGGTATACTACAGTCTCTGGACCTATTCGCAAATTGTCCACTGCCACACCACTCTTGGATGCCGATTCTTCACACAAATCCAAAAAACTGCTGTAGGGCAGCTCAATTGGCGGCCCCATGTATCCCGCGCCGCCACTATGCGAATACTGATAATTGACGTAGGCCTTGCGGCCAAGGGATCCAAAAATTAAAGTCAACGTCAACATCTGCATCAAAACGATAGCCTTGGCGCGTCGCGATAGCCTGGCAAAACGAGCCGATACCTTGGGTGGATACGCCCTGAGCCGACGGACAACTTGCCGTAGCGCCGCAATCATTTTCCCGACCAGGTTCTTTTTATTGGGAGACATGCCATCGCCAGAGGACGACAAAAATAATGTGCACGCATTTCGGCCGACAGCCTCATGGTGCAGCTGAAATCCACGACGGTTTGAATGGACGGCAGACACGATGGAAGGAGGGGCATGGATTCTCGTGGAACGCAAATGCAATCCTTCGGCTGACAGCATGCTGCCCGTCCAGAAAAGGAGGAGGGCATTTGCTATCGATCTCATGATGGCCCAGGGCTTTCTCTCTCTGCCACAAAAACTTGGAATGTGGATCAATGGCAAAAGGGAGAGCCTTTAAATGGTTCTGCGTACGATGATACGAATTTCATTTTTTCCTCAACATAATGAAATTTGTTGTCTATCAACCTTCTCCACGTGGCGAGAAGAACGGTTGCCTTACGACTCGACTCAGGCGATTCATACTCACGACTGACAGACAGCCCGAGGACATTGGGCCCAATGAAAAGGTCTCGTGACTCGTACAGACCGATATTTAAAGGGCCTGTATGTTTAAAATGTGACTCACACTGCGACATTTTGGACAATTGCGCGCGGCGATCCTTGTCGGTGTCGTGTGGGGGGTGGATGCCTCTCCACTCTTCCTCCGCTCACGTCTCTCCCAGCATTTCACCAGATGGTGCCACATCGACGACAACACGAACCAAAGAATACCAAAAGAGTTACAGCGTTTGAGATTCATGACTCTTGTTGTACTTGCGTGCAGTTTTCCTTCTTTATTTATTTGAACAATCACAATGGCTGCAGTTATGAGGTCACCCCGAGGTGGCAAGATTAAACGTTCGTACCTGGACAAGGGACCCACTAAGGAGCAAAAGGACCGTCGGAATTTCCTGAAAGGCAAATTGGGATTCGACGGCCTAGATGACCCCTCGGAATCATTAGATGAAGACAGCGGTGATTTTATGCCGCTGGCCCACTTGGAAGGATCACCCCGGCGCAGCATGTCCACACGACAACGACTTAGCCGAAGTTTATCGCCCAAGAATTTTGGAAAGCGGGTGCTAGGAGAGAGGGCGTTGCTCGGAGGGCGACGAGAAAGGCCGAAAAAAACCGTCGAACCGGAGGAACCCCAGAGGATACTGGTAAGGAGCAAGAGTAATGCAGCCGTGCATCCTAATGGCAGATCCAGACCAGAAGAAGCCCACTCTTCGGCACCCAAGAGGAGGAGCAAGAGTAATGCATCCGCCCATCCCAATGGCAGACCCAGACCACAAGAATCCTCCTCTTCGGCACCCAAGACGAGGAGCAAGAGTAATGGATCGGCGCCTCCCAATGGCAGACCGAGACCAGAAGATTCCTACTCTTTGTCGCCCGCTCGAACAAGGCTACGGGTGCTTAGCGGCCTCAGTAGATCGGAGCGAGCACCCGATCTGGATCTGCCGGTAGAAGGCTTTGATAACATGCGAAAAAGCCTAATGGCCGACAAGAAGCATCTGGATGATTTGCAGAGCCGCTACGAAACAGATTCGGACACTGAGCCTTTGGACAATGAGACCTTATTGGAGCGAGTAGCACGACGGGTGGCAGAAAGAAGGGGCAAGATGGCGCGGGCCAACACAGACGGAGAGAATCTCGCTTCAATGCAGGATGCTCTAAGGCGAAGGCAAGAAATAGATCATGACCAGGACGAGCAAATTGGAGGGTTGTGGGCCATGGGGCTGAAGGCATTGGAAAGAGTGTATGATGACCTCAACAGCTAATTCCATAAAGATGTAAGTGACGGCCTCTAGCGACTCAACTCATCAAAAGTTTGTGGACGATCTGGTTTTCATTTCTTTGCTAGACTTTCCTTTTTGTTTTTTATGACTCCCTTTGTATAGGATGGGAATCTATTGAGTGTTCCCTTGAACGAATGGCAGCTGCCACATGTATGTCAAAACGGCACCTGTTCTAGTGGGAAGAATCAGATGCCTCGTCGGGCGATGAAGCCGAAAACCGGCTCTCTTGTCGTTTACGTGCCCTCCTTCTGGAGACAGCAGTCGCCGCGATAAAGCAGCCACCCAGGCTGAGGACGATACCTGTAATAGTGGCCGCAGAAACATTATTGTCCTGGTTGTTGGGGGTATCTGCCTCCTCCTCGGAAATGACGGGATTCTCAACGTCCGTGGGTGTGCCACGATTATGTGGGGTTTCTGGTTCTTCAGTGGTAGGATTCCCGCTAGTATTGAGACTGGGACTTTTGGTAACTGTTGGTGTCGGCATCGAACCTGTTGATGGCATTGGAATTGGAGCGGATGGCGGAGTAGGATTGGTGCCTAGAGGGACCGGACTTTTCGTTGACAAACCGGTACCGTTTGACTGGGAAGGCGAATGAGATGGCTCCGATAGCGTCGAGGGCGAAGACGGATTCGAAGGAGGCTTCGGTCCTACGACATGGGGGGTTGGTGCATAAGACGACGTTGCAATAGGCCACGGGCCTGACCCTGGCGTTGTCACCTGACCAGACCCGTTAGGACTGGGCGTGGTTTCACTCGGAATACCAGGCGACGGATATGCATTCGGGATGTGCAAGCACCCTGAGAGAGAGAGCAACAAAGCATGATCAGTGAAATTCCTGTCCGGACTCATACTCTTTCGGTCCAAAACCACGTACCGGAATTCTGTTCCAGGCGAACCAAACTGATGAAAGGGACTAAACCGCAGCACAACTCTTCAGCGAACGGTGATTTTCTGAAATCAACAATATGTCCGAATTCGTTGCCCTTGTCGACGATGGATCTCAGGCACGTGACCATTTCTTCACCCACTTTTACGTTGCACAAATGCTTAACAAAGACGAGTTGCACATCAATGTCGATCGTGGTGAACGTAGGCGCCGGGCAATCGAATTCGGGGATATCTTCTTCGTCAAAAGTACGACAAATATCTGCCAAGAAGTCGACTAGGTCACCCTGTGATACAAATGCATTGGAGAATTCATTTTCGTGGCCGCTCAAAAACCATTCCTGGCAATAATTGACAAAATCCCTTTCAGTCTTAATTTCCGGCCTTTCAAACACGTTGTGCCCATGGTTGTCATCCGTCGAATCACCATTGAGCCTCAAGCCCACTTGATCGCGGTGATATTGGCCATGAATCCTTGTGGCTTGCCTATCGCCCCGTGTCGTTGCACATGAAACTAGGGACATCGATACCAGTACTTTAATGTGAAAATTGAACGACCTCATCTTGGTTCAAATCGTTTGGGGTTGAAATAGACAACTTATGGTCGGAGGTGTAGACGCGGACATTAATGAAAGCGCTCCTTCCACCTCCAACAAGCCAAGTAATATAATACCAGGCAGTTGTTCTGCGGGCAGCGTTCACCCATTGGCGACGTTTGCAACAAAACTCGAATCATCGCTGCTGTTGGAAGAATTTCTACCCATTCGAAAAGTGGCAACAGACAACAAACATGTATTCTAATCCCATCTTGAGAATTATGTGCAATAATAAGAGAGAGAGAGAGTTTCTTAAAAGTATGAGAACATGTATTCATGTACAAATGATGGATGTTGTCATTATTAACAGTTATTACCAGTACGAACTATGTGGGTTCTGCCCGTAATTCCGTCCAGCACCTCTGGGGCAGATGTTCCCCTCGTTGTGTGTGCATTTACTTACCCTTTACCCGAGTTCGAGCATGCCACGAAACTCAGAATTCATCATGGGTCGTGCAAATCTGTACCGGTACCTTGTACGGTTTCCGGATTTGAAAGGCCATACTATAATGAATACAATTCTGACTGCAAATACAATTCCTACCAGAAGCAAGACTACTAGAAGAGACAGAGAGTAGGGATGAATGAATAACCATTCCCTTTCTAGTATCCTTGTTATCGGTAATAAAAGCAACGCGATTCTCATCAACAAGAATTATGAAACCACGTATCAATAGTTATGCAATACTGCAAAGACACGTTCTGTGTCAGTCATGGCCTCCGACTACTTCTAGCTAGCCCTAGGTCAGTGGTGACATTGATCCCGCGTAGTCGTCGGCCTTTCGACGCCGTCTGGAAAAGAGCAACGCAAAGGCTATCAGCGCGGCTGCACTACCAAGGACAATGCCAACGGTCCCGCCCGTCGAAAGAGGTGTAGCAGGTGTTGCGGCTTGACCTCCTTGTGAACCACGAACGGCCGCCACTGTCTGTTCCCCAGAAGTCGGTGGGTTGGTCGATGCCACGGGATCCCCCGTTGGAGTTGGTGTAGCAGACGAGCCAGACGAGGAGTTGTCACCATCCGAGACAATCGCAGGAGATGGAGCAGGAGCGGGAGATGGTCTTAAAGCTGGTGGACTTGTTGTCGGAAACACCGTGCCTTCGGTGACAGGAAATAGAGTGGAATCGAGATCAAAACGTGGGAGCACTTCGGGGCAAACAGTCGAGCTCAGGGGATTGATGTCGGTTTGGTCCAAAAATGAAAGCAAGGAACAGCAGAAGCCAGTGATTCTTTCCGAAGTTGACTGATAGTTGTCCGGGAGAATAGGATAGCCGAATTCTTCCTCTTGAATACCCAAATTTCCCAAGCACGTGAGAGTGCTCGCTTGATCCTCGTGGGGACAAATGTACCATACAAAGCTCAACTGCACTGCGACGTCTAAATTCGAGAATTGTGGGGTGGGACATCGAAATGCCGGGAGGTCGTCAGGATCAAAGATGTCACAAAGGTCCCATATGAATTCAGTTACATCGACCTGGGAGATGAGGCCGTCCGAAGCGTAGCCAAACGACAGAAGACTTGAACGACAATATGCCACAAAACTGTCTCCATTTAGGATTTCCACCGTTGGAACGTTATCGAAAATATTGTCTCCCGTGATGTCATCGTAAGCTCCGTCGTCATACCCAGCGTCATCGTTGCCCTTGTCCTTTCCCTTGGCTTTTCTTCGTGCTTTGGGACCATGAGAGGCAGCATTTGCTCTTCGACTTCCCCGGACGATAGAAGTGCGCCGGTTTGCTTTTGCATGGGCTTTGTCTGCAATACCAAGGACAACCATTATCAGTACCACCGATTCACGAAATACGGACAACCTTCGTGTGTTTTTTTCCACGATGGTCCACAACGTAAGCTAGAATGATGTCAATGGAAAATGAATCGTCTTCCCAAAATAAAGGTAACTCTTGGAAGATACCTCATGGACAAGAAAACTGTCGTTCGGATTGGCATGGACCAAAAATGTGATGGCATCTAAACGACTTGGCGGGAAGTCTTGGTTCTGTTGCACGTGCATTGGATGTTGTTAGCGGAGAACCGTTAAATAGCCCGGCGGGAGGAAAGTTTCCCGCGCCAAATCCATATCTTTTGACTAATGCGAGTGATTTCATCCGGGACCCCATTGGGGGATGGTGTTTGGGGATATGATGGATGGGGAACCTCTTTGCCCTTTTTGTTATTAATACGAGGACCATGAAAGACCCGACCACCCCTCTGCACGAAACGCCCCGTTGTCAACGAGACAAGAAGTGTTCATGTTATCAGCTCTGGTCAACAATGGGATGTTGATGATAGTCTAATGTCCTTTTGAACATGGCTCCAAGAATCATTCCAAAAGGGACCAGAAATCTGCCGCTGACAAGGTCTCAAAAAATCCTTCGACTGATTTACTTTAGTCCCTTGATTACAATCCTTTTGGAGCGTCTCTGGATACCACTGGAATACGGAAATCTAGCTGGCTATTTGGACGTTGAATTTACAGCCGTGACCAGAACCATGAAGGCTCCCCAACGTGCTTCTTTGACGACGATACCACTGGATAAACTGACAAGGTCAACACATACGTGGAAGAACACTTGTTCGTCAAAGACTGAAACCGTGACAAATGTTGTTTTGCCATCCTTTGAGATTCCACCAAAGGACCGACAAATCCCAAAGATCGTGCACCAAACCGCAAAGTCGAGATGCGTCACTCCTGCATTTGTCGAAGTCACAAACAAGTGGAAGCTACCCGACCATTCCTACTTTTTCCATGACGATGAAGCTGTCAATCGACTATTTCGAATGGAGTACCCCGAGTTTCCTCATTTAAAAATGGTGCTAAGGCATTGCGTCAAGAATCCAACAATCAAGGCAGATTTGTGGCGTTATTTGCTTCTCTGGGTTTATGGTGGAATATACGCAGATTTCGACACTGCTCCTGCCAAATTTGATGCCAAAACCATCAAAGATAATTACGATGGGTTCTTTGTGGTGGAGCAATACCACATTCTAAGCCAATGGTTCATGGCTGTCTCACCTGGGCACCCTTTAATGTTCTATGCTGTCCAAACTACACTTCAAAACGTACTAGACGCTGAAGACACTCTGAAGATTGGTGCGCACATCAAGTCGGGCCCCCATGCATTGCATTCTGCGTTTATCTCCTTTCGACATGACGCGAATGTACTCGTGGATCCTTTGGGTACCGGATTCAAACCTGTTTGGAGTGGTACTTTCCAGGGAACGAACAATCGCACGATTACTGTGGTTGGCAAGGGGGAGAATGAGAATGAGTACGTTAAACGAATGGCAGTAGACGCTATCACCAGAACTCGAGACTACAGACGAATGGGTATGACCCATTTCTCTGCCTTTACTGCGCCCCACGCAAAAGAATCTGGCCAAAGCTGCTACGATGCAATGTTGTCGGATGTAATGAAGGTGGTATCTTAGCGTCACGCGCGACAAAAATCGACATCGGGCAGCCTAGGTAGGGCCATCACGAGCATCATACCATGCCGAGTTCAGTACATGCATCGAGCAAGGAACGCGGTAGCCTGGTAGTGGTCCCCCCTTCCAATCTGGCCCATGCATGGCTACGACATTTAAGCAATGCCTATCAACACGTACTGTGCCGTACTAGGATCGGCTGTGACAGGACAACACAACAAGCGATCGAATGGATTGCTTTTTCGCAAACCACGAGACGTCTCGCCCATATTTTCATTACAGCAACGGAGTCTGTACCATTAGTAGACGAAGGTCCATTTCCAACAGCAGATAGGTCTTTGCCAGTGCTTAGCTGCTCTACCTGACATAGCGACGACTGCTAGCAAGTTAATAGTTACGTCGTCCAATCGTGACAATTAATGGGGCCCACCGGTACGAAACATCACAATACCAAAATGGTGCAGCCACTTGACTGTCGCAGTACCATCCGAACGATGTCGCAGTTTTTTTATTCTTCTCGCGCAAGATCCAAATTGGGAAACATCTAACCGACCACCGTCAATTACGATTTTGTTGTCATGTTTGTGTTTTCGCCACTATCATCGATAAAGCAACCCTGATCTCTCAGACGATGTGCTACACTCTGCTGCACACATATCAGCCCCATGACTCTGCGAATCTCCAGGAGTAGATTTGAGTCGCCGCCGCCTCGACAACGAAAGGCCAAGGCGACCGGCAGAACGATATTTGGCATCGGCAGGTTGGTATTGGCCGCCCTTGCCATCTTGGTAGTTCTGATGCATCGAGCAATTCTATCGGCGATAAATGACAACAACCAGACGGACAACAACTTTATAAAAGCTCGATTTATGGAAGATGAAATCTCATTTCGCGGAAAAATCAAGCAAGACCCGGCAAATGTATTTCGTTCCGTCATGATGAAGAGAAAAGAAGAGGCAGTAAATTGTTCTGGCAGCTTGCACTTCGTACCCGACAAAATCTTGCCACCTGCACAACGGAAGCAATCCACAATAAAGAAACGGAAAATTCCTCGAATCATACACCAGACCTCCAAAGACAGATGTCTTGCCGATTCCCTGTATAATACAACGAAGAAATGGCGAAATATTGATGGATGGGAATACACTTTCTACGACGACAAGACGATTGACGATTTTTTCCAGAATTGGAAGTTCCCAGAATTTCCACATTTGAGTCTGGTTTGGAAGAATTGCATTCTTTCTGGGACTGTCCGTGCTGATCTCTTTCGATATTTGATTCTGTATACTGTTGGAGGGCTATACGCGGATATTGACAGTGCCCCAAATTCATTCAATGCGGACACCATCCAGGCCGAGGACGATGGATTCTTTGTGGTAGAACAGTACCACATGCTTAGTCAGTATTTCATGGCAGTATCTCCAAGGCACCCTTTGATGTACTACGCAATACAGCGTTCGCTGCTTGGTCTGCTCGAGCAGGCCGATACAGGAAAGCAAAATGCTGCCTTTGTAACCGGGCCTCATGCGTTGCACGCGGCATATCGCGATTTCCGGTTAGACAATGGCGACAAGGTGCGTCCTGCTGGGTCTGGCTATAAGCCTGTTTGGAAGGGTACATTTGTCGGGACTGGCAATCATTCCATAAGAGTTGTTGGGGTCGGTGAAAACGAGAACGAATACGTGTGGAGATCGCTGGTCAAGAAAGACCAAAAGCTGAAAGAATACAAGAGTATGGGCATGGAACATTTCGCAGAGTTTCAAAAGGAAGAGAAAAGTACGGGCGAATCATGCCTCTCCGCTCTGCATCGTAGCCTGGTAGCAGGAGACGCGCCGTCGAATTCACTGAGGGCACAAGCCGGATGATGGTTGCTGAACCATTATACATTTAGTACAAAGTATTCGCTTAGGTTGACTGTTTCAGTTGGACGTTCATCGTGACATCTAATCCAAGATAGCAATATTCTATTAGACAGTGTTTCGCGTTTTGTTGCGTTGTTGTTTAAGGACAAAGTCGACTAGTTGGACTACTTCTCAGATACCACACTACTCGCGGCGTTTTTATTGTGCGGCAGATCGGTTTTTGTGGTGAGGGAGTCACGGTCAGTCATTATTCACATGTTGCTTTGTCAAACCCACCTTTGTTCTGCAGATCATGGTCTCTGGATCCGACATATCATTTCGTTGAGCTGACTGGAGCTGATGCCTACCACAAAGGCAGTACCCAGTAGGCCGGCAGCGGCAGCGGCTACGAGACGAAATCGGTCAACATCGGCCCCCCGAACGGCCGCGACGGCTGCATTGAAGCGAACACCGGCCACTACTATTAGAGCATCAGCGACACGAAAGGTTGCTCCTGGCAAAACAGCCGTGGGTAAAAATATTGCATCAAATAGGAAAGCCTCACCACAAAAGCAGCCTGTTCGAAAGAAGCCTATCGTATCAGCAGGGAAACGCAAGAAAAAGAAGGGAGTGCCCGGCCAGAAACGGTATCGACGAGTCAAGGTGTTCAGACCTTGTGTCATTCGCTTGGCCTTTCTGATTCCTCTCGCTATCCTTGCCATTGAAAGATATCTTGGTTTTGTGATTAGTCTGGATGATGTTCGAGATGTCTACTACGATCAAATGGGGATTGATCCGTGGGAAATACCTCCAACCAGGACCGAGCTCCTAGGCACAGTGATCGACCTTGCCAATCTGACGTACACTCCTCAAATACAATGTCCTATGGGTCAAAGACGTATGATTTCCGCTCACAACCCTCAGTTTTACGGCCTGAATACTCGAAAGGTTCCCAATATTGTTCATCAAGCGGCAAAAACCAGGTGTTTGACCCGAAATTTTGATCGGGCGTCGATTGCATGGGCCTTTCGGCGGCACTCCTACTACATTCATGACATGGATGCTGTGCTACGTCTTGTACGTTCTGACTTTCCGGAGTTTCCTCAGCTGCGTCTCATTCTAGATTCATGTCTGCCTCCACCACTGTTGTTTGGTTTGTGGCAGTATCTTGTGCTATGGTGCTACGGTGGAATCTTCGCTGATCTGAATTCTTATCCCAGTCAATTCAATGCAACAACAATATCGAACCAAGATGATGGATTCTTTCTATTGGAAGAAGGTTCTGCAACCCTAACTACGATGGTCATGGCCGTTTCTCCGCGACATCCGCTGATGTACTATGCTGTCCAACATTGTATATCCAATATTATGAAAATGAAGCCGAATACAATGTACAATCCTCGTGAAATCGTTGGAGAAGGAGCACTGAATCAAGCTCTGGCTGATTTTCGTCGAGGTGGAGAAAAGCATCAACTTTTCAAGAAGAAAGCGGGGGTTTCGATTGGACCAGGAACATGGGAAGGAATGTTTGGCCGGTCTCTTCGAATAGGAGGGAGCCTCCAGGGGCCCAACGACGAGGGAATTATCACACCAATTTTCATTAGTAAGATTGGGAAAGGGAAGGAGTTCGAGAAGATTGGAATGAGTAACTGGGATGAAGCCATACCTGGCTCCAAGTGCGTGGGAAAGCTTCTGAACTTCCAGTTCTAGTGCGATTGCGAGGAATTGATCTACTCGATTAGACCTGGTTGGTTCGACCACTTTGATCAAACTTAACACGACTGAGCCTTTCAGTCGTGCGTGCAGGCTCGTTTCGAAGAAAATCTGCGGTTTTCGAAGAAAAGAGAAAATTTAGATGGATTTTTCTTTCCTAAACTTCGAAGCCACCCGCTCCTATGGATATGGTCGTCTCACAATTTCAAACCTGAAAGAAGATCCAACCTGCTGCTGCAAGACAATCCAACGACCACAATGCCACTATTCACCTATGCTCGCCCTCTGTTCATCAGCCCTATGGATTCCATCCCTTCCTCACTTGCGGACTTCCACTCCTCGTTGGGATACGAAAAACCATCAAAGAAGCAAGAAGATTTGGACAATGAGTTTCGAGTAAGCCTGGATCTTCCGGGTGTCAAGGCCGCTGATCTCAACATCAGCATGGAGCAAGGTGTTTTGAATATCTCTGGCTTTCGTCGCATCCTCTCGAGGGATGGCGAGACTACCAAGAGGAACAGATTTTCCTATTCCGTGGCGGTTGAGGAAGATACCGATGTCTCCAAACTATGCGCCAATCTCTCAGATGGTGTCCTTGTGATTACTGCCCCAAAGAAGGCGAGGCCGGGACCCGTCACTATCCCGATCACTACTGAACCTCAT
Organism: Nitzschia sp. DOCU1; assembly: GCA_951394045.1. Lineage (NCBI taxonomy): Eukaryota > Bacillariophyta > Bacillariophyceae > Bacillariales > Bacillariaceae > Nitzschia > Nitzschia sp. DOCU1. The sequence continues at coordinate 1,593,398 of OX595992.1, forward strand.
GAGGTCTTCGTAAAGAAAATGCTGGAGAAAGAACATAAGAAAACTATTGAGGCAGAAGGGAGCAAAAAAATTGAAGTGTCGGTCAATGGCAAATCCGACAATGCGGAGAAGAAAAAAGACTGATTCGCAGCCTTTTGAATAATGAAGACCTAATAGACATACAATTTCCTTTCGCCTGAACTAACATGTTGAACTGAACTCACAAAGCTATTGAAATGCGTTCGACCAATCGGAAAACTCATCGGACGGCGGGTCCTCACCATCGTCGTCGTCTGCTTCATCATCTTCGTCCTCGTCGTCATCCAAATCAGACTCTGTTGTTTCGGTCATTATGAAGCGACCAACGGGCTGCGGTTCCAATCCGTATCCAAAAATGACAGACCCCTGCACATACAGCCGTCGATCAGACTTCTCCGGAGATTCGTTGTCGTCGCTATTTAGCGCTGAATCGTCATTTGTGCTCGCACTTGTTTCGCCCTCCGATGCTACGTCCTGTTCATCCTCATACGAAATCTTTCCCCAATAAGTCTTTTCGTCCTCTTTCGTCAGGGCATTGCCCTCGCTGTGACGAAAACACCATCATGTAACTTGTCAGAGAATACTTGTCTTTGCATGACTACAACAACAGCTCACAACGCAAACCTTACCTAAAGACAGAACCTGACACTGACCGACCGAATCCAAATCTCCACACCTGCATCCAAAGTTGATCCCGTTCCGTGCCTACAATGTGATATTTTCCTCGTAGCACCATAGCATCGCCAAGGCCACCCACCGTTGCAAACGTGTTGTTCGCAAAAAACATGACTTCCAGAACTCGAATGTTCACCGGTCGATTCTCTTCTTCTTCGGCCTGCTTCCTGGCTTTTTTCGACGGCGGTTCCTCTGCAAAAATGACGGGGCCGAGTATCAAACAAGAGAAAATCAGCAAGGAGATGCTGCCCTCATCCTCCGTTACATTATCACGCTGAAACGTACCGACAAATTTGTTATACTTGATGGACCACCGCACGTTGCCCTTGGGTCGGCGGCTTCCGAGTGGATGAGAAGTCAACAAGAATCGTTTTCCATAGAAATCTTTCACCCGAAACTTTTCTACCAGTTCATCTTCCTCCCTGAGAGTTTGCGCATTGAGTGAGCCCAGAACCTGCTTCAGCGCAAACTTGCCCTTGGGTTTTGGCCGAAACATGGGTTGCTCAAAGAAAGACGGGTGATTTCGTGGATAAATGAACTTCCCCACATTGACCTCACCCTTTGGGATGGACAAATGCGTATCGAAGGCTGTACTAGACGACGCCCGCGTGGAATTGACTTTGTTATCTTCAGAGGAAACTTCGTTCAGCGTCGGATTGTCCGCCAATGACTGCTCTGATGTAGCGATAACTTCACCCATCAGCAGAGTATCCTCAGCTTCGCTCACAGGCCGGTCAGCGGCCAGAATCAGCTTTCCGTCCACCAAGTCCCACTTTCCTTTGATTCGTCCAAAAAAACGTTCAAAGACGGCATCTTCCGCATTGTGGTATTTCAGCTTGTCCGGTATCTTAACGTCATTCTCAGGTTCGTCGTCATCGGCATACTGCTGAAAGGAACCGTCCTCCTTGAGCATGAGTAGAATCTCATGTTCTACGACCTCTTCCGTCGTGGCTACGACCGCTTGTTGTCGCTTTCGTTCCCGCTCCTTGTCTTTGGGAAAGACGGTGAATTCTTTCATAGGAAAGACAACTTGTTTGATAATTTGTCGTTGTTTCGTTTGAGTCAACTTCCACAGTCCAGCAATCGCCCGGTGGTTGACTTCGGGTGAGTATGCCCAGCAAACACTAGAGCTGACAACACAAAGACACGCCACACTCCAGAGAGCCCATCGCCCGAGGCGAAATCTCTGCAGAGACTCATTCTTCACTCCGACAAGAGAAGTACAAATGACACTCATTATTCTCATCAACCCAACGAAGTTAAAGTGGTGTGCTGAAGCAACAGCCAGCTAGCAAACTGAAACGAAGAGACAAAAAGTAAAGCATGCAAAGTGTCAGCAATCTTTTCAATCTAAGTGGCTGCCAGCGGTCATTTCTACCCGTGCGAATGAGGCGATTTTCTCCAGCGCATTGGAACTGCAGAAAAAGAATTTTCTGCCAATGCTCGTTCTAGACACTTGTTCTGACTGCGAACAACATCCATGCTCAAAATGAAGACTAATGCAGCGGTCACCATCCATGTCTATCTGCCATTGACTCACCTTGCTATGGTCAAAATAATGAGTGGTCACAATCAAAAGAAGAAAGTTACTATCGGCGACAGAGGTGGCCATCAACACCTCTGCCGAGATCTACCAGAGAAGTGATGTCTTTTTCTGCAAAAACCTGCCAGAACAAATCCGACAACCAATAAAAGAATCGGAACAAATCTGCCGGCAGGCGAATTGAGATCTTCGCGCCGGCCAGCGACGTCAATGAGTCTTGCCGAACGTTGAGTCATGGTCAGACATGATGTCATCACAGCGTCATCAGGAAATGGGGGATGGGAGGAATAGGGGGGTCGGAGGTCGGGGGCAGTTCGTGCGATCCACCGACCACATGATGCATCTCGTCACCCACATCAACATAACCCATCTATCCTTCCGTCTATCACACTGCAAGGACTCACTCAGTCTCCACAATCCAGTCTGCCTACATATTAAAAATGAAGAGTTGTCGTCGAGTGAGGTGCCTGATTACTGTCAGCTTTGTTGCTTGCTTCCTGCGGCGTTGCCCCTTGGTGAGATCGCAAGAGTCGACAACGGCGCCGTCCGCAACGACGAGTAAGGTGGTGGATGCCAATGAATTTGACGATCGAACCCTCCTAGACACATTTGGAGAGGCGGCGAAACAATATCTCACCCAAAAAGTTATTCCACCGACTGATCCCGAATGTAAATGGGATTGGAGATCTGTTCGATGCGAGCCTTTTTGTCAGTGCGCTTTTTCACCGAAAAAGGGAGATTATCACCTGGGACGAGCCTGCCGATTAGATGACAAAATAAACTGCGATCCCATCGAATCGGTACCTGAAGCCAATTCTTTGCAGCTTATCATACAACGAATGGTGCAGGGAGCAAGAAAAGTAGCCGACACGACAGAGCATGCAGCCAGGAATGGATATGAGAAAATCCAGACTCGAGTGTGTCAAGACATGAGGGAAGTACAGTGCCAGGAGAATGGCGAATTGCCGGTGATAGCGTGGCAAGAGCGTGTCTTTTGTCAGCATAAGATACCTACGTGTGATCTACCATCCGAAATACCTGAAGGGGTCCAACAGCTCCCCCAGGCCATCGAAGAGGAACGATAGAATGATTGTATTGTTTCGGGACGACAAATTGGAGGTGAAGGAGAGCAAGTATCATTAGTTGTCCCACGGTCGAAAGCTGGCTGATCATTCAGTGTTGGCACTAGATTCCTTTCCGGCAGATAACTTTCGTTGGAGAATATCCTGATACGACAGCCTAACGTTTACTGATGGAAAGGTTCATTTTGAAGCAGCTCCATTTGGATTGGATGGAATCTTGGAGGTGTGCCTACAACACTCATCTCAGCTTGATTTCCTGCAAAGTGCTTCAACGGCCAAAATCATTTCCATCTAGTAGCGTAAAGCCCAATGCTCTCGCATTGAAGTGGACATAATATCTTCGACACGAACTGACAATGTTCTCTCTAGCCACCTGGATTGGGGGCCAACGTTTCGATGTCGCACTGTCTGAATGATCCCCGCAAGTCTCTATTCTAGTGCTCGTCATGAAACACGTCGTTCCCGTCATATATGGTGTTTCTCGGAGTACGCACAAAATGGCCCGACTTGAGAGGTTCAACGTGGTTGATGTCATAGTGTGGATGTTTCGTCTTCCCACAGTAGATAACTCCCATGCAGAAAATAGACACCAGAATGACTGCAATAATGACCCATATTGCCCCAAATGACAATTTGTATGGCCCGTGTTTATCTTCTAGTGAACTGGGACCCTCGGTTGCAATCGTTGGAATGAATGATGACGGCTCTTCCAAAGCAGCTTGAGGACCGGTAATACTTTCACTGGGTAGCATAACTGGAGGCGTCTGTGGTGCCAGCGTTGGAACCATTGTCGGACGCGTCTGAGGCTGAGGTTGCTCATATTTAACACTCTCAAATCGGTTTGAAAGCTTCTCCCCCAGAACTCCCTCTTGCAATATGACTTGGTATGACGAAGAACATAGACCCATTACCCATTCGTCGACCATGTGAATGTTATCTGGATTGGCGGCTATACCGAATTCGCTTCCCATATTCTTGAAGTCAAAGAAGCATGCAGCCGGATTTCCATTGGGGCTATCGGGACATGCAGCGGCCAGGAAAATATTCTGCAGGTTGTTGTTGATAGAATCGTAGGCGAGGAGCTCCCCATCCACACAGGAGCCCTCCTCGACGCAGACGACATCCAAGAATTCAGCATATTCCACTTGAGAAATCTTTTGATCCTGCAAACTCGCCTTGGACAGAAGAAAGGAGCTACATTCATCGATAAACAGGTCTTCCGACGTCAATTCGATGAAGTGAGCGTTTGGGTCGAAGATATTGTCCTCGTCGCCGCCTGATATCATCTGCAGCATGTACATGCTTATTATACGGAACAACTTCCAACGTGACCCCCATCCATAATATCCCATTCTCGACTCCAAGTTTGCATTACATCCCCCCGCCATACGACTAAAGACAAGAATGTTCAATTCGTTTTGTGACCCGGTAAATCAACTTGAGAAAGAGCACTCGATGCTTTGAGACGACGAGACGGCTGGAAAGTGGATGGAATAGTAGTGTGTCATCATTGTGCCGGAAAAAAGACCGATAGATTTGGCGAACCCATAACTCTTCGTCGTCCGGAGTCATAAGGGCATATGAGCACGCGCTCCCTCACTGATCGTGCGAGTCATTCCCGCCTACGCAGCGATGCATGCCGACGCCAAAAAAACCCAAGACAGAACGAAAAATGCCAAGATTCGCTCCATCAAATGACAACGACAACGGAACCCTTTCAAGAAGGTCAAGTTTCAACGGATGCCTCTTTTGCCATGCCATGATGATGCAAACGAGCACATGGCCTCCACAGCAGCAAAGGCGGATGAATGGAATCATGTCCGCGATCGATGGATGCAAGACGAGACACTTTTGTCACAAATATCCCTGCCTACGCTCAAATATGGGTACGCTAAGGAGCCACTGACCTGGGAGCAGCTCCAGGATATCATTCTGGTCCAGAAGGATTTGGCAAGGCTCTCTCGTAGCTGCGACCAGCAGCGAGAATATGAGGTTTTTCGACAGTACTTTCTCAAGAGGCAATATGAATCGGTGCTAGATTTTATTTTGATTTCAAAGTTTGACTTTGAACGACGGCAGAATCATCAGGGCCGCTGGCAGGCTTATCCCTCTCTGAAAGATTCCACGATGGTGCAAACGAAGCTTGTCATCAACGACTTTCCTTATTATATGGCCGACGGTATTAGTCACCATATTCTGTGGAAGACAAAAGAATCAATCACGCTGGCAGAAATTGAAAATGCCATTGAAGAGCTTGGGCGACCAGGCAATTTGGTTGATACTTTGCATTGGATTAATCCTCCACATCTTCAAAGCCTGCCCGAGATTGATCATGTCCATATTCTTTGTCGATCGAAGGAGACGTCCCGGTGAGTCAAAACATGATTCGCTAGGTTTCAATTATTGTTATGACCTTGTGCCGTCCTGAAGAAGCCATTCCTCCAGTGCAGCAATCGATTCCTCGTGCGTCGACGCCTATGTCTTCAAAAAGGTAAAATAGCACTCGAATTACCATCTTTACTCTAAACCACAACACTGAATACACGAACTCCGTGATCGTTGGAACAACTTGCCAAAAGCAAATCATGCGCCGAGGCTCTGTCCGGCCGCCATGCAAGCTTCGTCACGGCAGCAATGTGACATTGGTCCGGTGAAATCGCTTGCAGCAATTCTGGTCGACTTTTGTCGTCTGCGCCTTCTACTAGCAATGGGACGTGCCACAATTCGACCATTCCATTTTCCATCCCTACGGCAAGCAAAGCAGCGCCGTTTGATTTCAACGCACGCGGGGCGAACGAAATGCTTGTAACGGCTTCAGGCTTCCCGTTGTCCGCCAGGGTGGCTGGGCTGAACACATGCGTTTCACGCAGATTGGTGGCTTCTTCAGCTTCGGCGGCTGACTCTGACAGCTTCCACACTTTTATTGTTCCATCTCGGGAGCAGGTTGCGAAAACAGTCGAGTCGAAGGGGCAAAAATGTGCAGCCCATACAATGCGCTTGTGTGCTGTATCCAAAGCGCACGATAGCTGAAAGGCTCCCCACGAGGCTTCTTCCGTAAGCTTCTGCCTCCCCCAAACACACAGTCTTCGATCCTTGCCGGAGGATACCAGATATCGTGAGTCAGGAGAGAAACTCAAAGCTGTTACAGTAGACCGGTGACCCCCCTTGAGGACTTGGGCGCATCGATTCTCCGTAACATTCCACAGCCGAATGCAAGCAGCTTCCACGTCTCGCGCCTTGGCAGACGACGCAACTAGTACGTCCTTTTGCAACAAATTATCTGCGAATTCCCTTGCAGTCTTTGCCGTAGTAGTTGATGTGAGCCGAGTAAGCTCCGTGTTATGACCATACAACTTCCGGATTTCAGGCCACAGGGACACTGCGCCTAAGTCTCGCTCCAACGGGAGTTGGGTACTAGACTCGGAAACACCACCCATATCTTGTTCGGCACCTTCAGAAGCACTCGCTTTGTTGCTCAATCCCAACGAAGGAATATACGCAAGATCGACGCGTTGCTTGTTATCTGCGTCGGGTACTCCAGCGCACACACGTCGCAACAGTTGGTCAAAGGTCCTGGTAGCATCAAACACCCGTAATTCTTTCTCATCTGCACCACTGGCTAGGAGATGCCTGTGGTCAGAAGTGGACAACGAGGCGACTGCCGAAAGATCATAGCCGTGGACCTGTGGCCGAGCAATTTCTACCCAGACTTCCCGCTGCTTGCTGTTGCCATCCGCGTCGGCGATCGGGAGTGATGACCACACGCGACAAGTCTGATCGCTGCCCACTGTAACTAGATATTGGCCCGAATCACTTTCCCAACAAAGATCCGAAACACTGTCAAAATGCCCTGTAATGCAAGGTTGCGCCTTCCAAGGGAAAAGAGCTGCTCGTTCTTCGGTTGTCATCCCCGACAATTCGGATTCGGTTGCTAATGTTTTGTTCTGTTCACAGGAGAAAAAGTGAAGGGCGCCACCATAACCATGGCCCATCATCCACTGACCATTGGTGGGTTCCAACTGAATATTCAAAAATCCAAGCAAACTACTTCCGATGGACCCACCAAGAATGCCACCCGCGCTGCCGACGCGAGAAACGGGGGCCCAGATTCCAGATACTTCACTCCAAATAAAAATGCTCCGATCCATGCTGCTAGAGATCAGAATCAAATCTTCACCGTAAATGGGTCGTGGGTTGGGATGCCATGCGACTGCGGTGACCCGCTCCTCGTGACCAATCAACAGGGCTTCAAGAGTGACCGATGTTTGCGACTTGCCAGGTACTAGGATCTCCAATCTAGACTCGCCCTCTTGGATTTCCTCTTCATCACCGTCGTCATCTTCCTCGTCATCTTCTTCGGTCGCAGTGTCAGTCTCTAATTCAGGCAAGTTATCATTCCGTGGAACAATAGCAGTCGACGTCGAAGTGGTAAATTTCCAGAGCCGAATACGGGCATCCTGACTTCCACTTGCCAGATGATCGACCGTTCCCAAAGAACGCCAATCAAAACATGTTATCCAATCTTCATGACCCGAAAGTGCACCGCAATATTGGGTAGAACGGTCCACACCCGGATGGAGTACAAACACGTGGATCTTGTTGTGTCGAGGTGCAGCAGTTCCAATCAAAAGAAGAGTAGCGTCTTCATTCGCAGATAGCTTATGGAAACGAACAGTGTTGGCCGGCGTTGGAATCAATAGAGTCCGTTGCAGTGAAACCGAAGCGTCGTCGGTGGTTGGGGTGATGGAAGCTCGATACTGAATCGCTCCACCAGACGAGCAAGTAACGACCGTACATGATGTGTTGCTATTGTCACCACAATTTTCATGAATACCTGCAATATCAGTAATGGCTCGACCATCCCAGTGGTCTGCATCGTCCGGACGAACCAAGACAGTTTCTGTCCAGCTTTCGTCAGCACATCTGGCCCACATGGAAATGGTTCCGTCCGAAAAGCCACAAGCGAGGGTCGTCCGAGTCATCGCAGTACCATTTCGCAGCATGGAAATACAGGAAATGACACGCTTCGCCGTGTAGGTCGAGACTGTCGTATTGGCAGTTACCGAGCCACGACTTTTGGTTCGTAACGTCTGGTGGACTCTCCAGACGGGTTCTTGCTTCTCGGCCACCTGGACTGTGACTCGGTGCGCGACATTGAGCATGGCGTGAGACGCGTACACGATCTCGCTAGACGAAGAAGAAGACGTCACTTCATCACCACTTTTTGAGACCGTCGCTCCTGCGGGGATACAAATCACAGCCTTGGAGGAGGAAGTGGCGGCTGCCCCATGATGCACGAGGCGACATGATATCGATGATTTGGCGCTTGACGATGAAGATTCCGTCATTTTGTGTCAAGGGCGATTGTAATTATGGAGGGCAAGGGATTCCACTGAGGTAAATTGCACTCGACACATCTTCATCGTTGTGTTGGAGGGAGGCGGGGATGAAATAGATCGACGATGGTGGAGAGAGAGCGCGATTCATTTTTTCTTGGCGGGAAATCGTCAACGCGCACGGACGACAGACGATGGATCTTCGACTCGTTCGAATGAGACCCAAGGCGTCCGCGTCGTCTTTTTTGCCTTGTTTCCTTGTTGCGCCATTATCATTCACTAACAAACTCATCATAGCATAAAGGAGTATTGCTCATCTTTCCATTCATCCGTGTGATGCTGATTGAGTGATTAAGAGTGCTAACCGCGTTTCTGTCATCCTGCCATCCAGCTGAAGATTCTGTGAGACAACGATGAAGAAAATATTGGCGTTCCTTGGCCTCTCTCTCTCCAACGCGGAGGACTTAAAAACTCGCATCGAACAGCGACCTAGACCAGTTTTTGAAATTCCTTGCTGTAACCTTGATCCATGTCATCGGATATTCAGAGCAATGTTGTGAGACTAAAGCTCTCGGAGCCGATTCGGTCGTTACCGACAGCCACTGTTCCGCTCATGACAGTCGGAGCGATGCTGCTTTCATATCCTTTGGCTTGGATATTGCTTCTCCAATATCACCAACGAGATAAAGAAAGAACTACGGCGACAACCAGTGGACTCGACGTACTAGTAGATACTCTCGCTTATCTCGTTCTCGACGCGACTCCTCTCTTGGCCAATGGTGGCCTCATTGTTTTTATCGCGGCTTTCTTCTTCTATACAGGGACTTTGAAGAAACAACAGCAAAAAACATCTTGAGTACCAGTCGATTCAATAGATCTGTATATAATCGTTGCCGTTGTAAAAGTTCTATTCTATAGGCTGTATTTATCGGATCATACTGAATGAATAGCATGACCAAGAGGCTGGTAAGCCTGATTACTGTTCCCGAAAGTGAACGGTTTCCATAAGAGGAACGATTCCATAGACTTCAAATTCCACGATATCAAAGCTCCCGTCGATTCCTGGGACTAGGGACGGGTTGTCGAAGGTGACGCACGGCCCCGTTGATCCCTTCAGAAAGTTGTCCTGGATCACCAATCCAAAGTTTCCGCCTCCACCTAGAGCAATGCGCCCAGCATCTGTATCACATAGCTGGCAGTAGTCATTGGCACCGACCCACTTGTAAAACGTAAGCTTACCATGGGTTTTCTCAGGAAAATCCGAGAAAAGAAATGAGGCCCCAGTCCCGTAGTAGGAGCACTTGTCAGAGCCTGCTCGAAACTTCCACGGTTCCGAGGCGAATCCACCCAACACCCTTCCTTTCGATGTCCTTACAACAAGAAGCGTGTGGCGAAAGGACTGGCACCGATCGAGCATTGTTGACACGCAATCACCATGCATGTTTATTGAAAACAAACGCTTCCATGTAGTATACATCTGAAGATTTGATGGCAAGGCCTCATCTACCACCTGTTGTAGCATGTCCCTGGACAAGATTGGAGGAGCATAGGAAAATTCTGATGGATCTTCCGGTAGTTCTAGTTGCACAGGAATGTCACAAGTGCCAACGTCTTCCTCTTCTTCGATTGCTTCACAGACAGATGAGTCGATGCTCTGGAAGCTGGATATTGACTGCCGCCGATCTCCCAGAAAGACATCCCTTGGAGACGATTCTGAAGCATCGTCTCCCTTGAGTGCAAAATGATCGCCAAAGTTGGACCGTAACGGGAGCAACTCGTCATTGATAGGCGAGAAGAGCGCTAGTCCAAAGTCGTTCAAGCCCAAAACCTCCCGTAAACAACGCTCGCTCCCACTGCTACTAATTACTGCTGCAGCAGTAGCCATGTCATCGCGATCCTCAGAGGAATCGCCAATCTGTGGTGATGAGCGGGTTGTCGAGTCTATTTCCGTCATGGTTGCATCAACATGCAATGGCGACGAACGTCGTTGCGGCTTTATGCTGGTCATATTGTACTTGTCACGTGCAATGACAAAGAACGGATTATGAAAGCAATCAGTTTCGACACTATCAAGAGAAATCTGATTGAAAAGTCAATAATACTAGAACGTCTCTTTGTCGTCGGCACTTTCGTGAGGCCTTTTCTCGTTCTCTATTATTATCAACCCTACCTGCACAAAGAAGAGATGCAGGGGGGTTGGGAACCGGAATAGAGTGATGTGTTTTGCCAGACAAGCAACCAATGAACGGAAGGCATGGTCGGATCGATGACGACCTCTGTGGTCGCCGACGACGATGAGAGAAACCGACCGTTGCTTTCCCGCCAACCGCAAGCGCGCCCGTTGGAACCACAAAATTTATTCGTCATCGCGGTGGCGGGATGGTGGCCACGCATTCTCGAACCTTCCACCGACACCGACCGTTGAAATAACGGAAAACCGATAGTGATCCAATAAGTCAGTCGTCGACCCAGCTCGCTAACTGATTCTGATTGATTCATTCGATTCCGTAACTTCTGAGGGGAGAAAATCTTTGGGGAGATCGCGAAGAGAGATCCTCCTTTCGCCATCATCTCATCCATTCCCATCAGTCGCCGCTTCATCATTCCCAGGGTTGCAGGCGAGGCAAAGGCATCATTGCTTGAAAGGATACCACCGCTTCTTCTGTAGGCCTCTCAATAGTTATACGTGTTGGGTGTTTCTTAGCAGAGGAAATAAAACCAAAGATAATTTTGTTGGTGCTGAAACTACTACCCACTACAAGAATCTTGTATCCATCATGCCTCAAAAAGCAAAGAATCCGCTTACTGCAATGGCGGCCGGATGCATCGCAGGTGGTGTGGAAGCGACATGTGTCTGGCCCATGGAATATATCAAGGTCAGTGGGAGAATTTTGCCAGAAAAGGTAGAGGAATTTTCTTCCAAAATTTCAGTTCCTCACCTTTTTCGTTTTTAACTCGCGGGGTGACAATGACAGACGCAACTTCAATTGCAATCCAAAGCCAAAGGTGCTAAATTGCCTTATACTGGCATGATATCGGGATTATCATATACAGTTAGAACTACTGGATTTTTCTCTTTGTATCGTGGTTTGGCTCCTACGCTGATCGGCAGTGTTCCCAAGGCTGGTATCCGATTTGGCTTAAACTCCGTCATCAAGGATGCCTTGCGAGACAAAAATGGAAATTTGACACCGGCGAAGAATTTCATGGCTGGGCTAGGGGCTGGGGTTGCCGAGGCGTAAGTTATTCGCACATTGAAACTGCCGCGAAGCCACGATGCTGGATCCTAACCTTGTCCACATATTTCCCGCTGTTGTACAGGATAGCGATTGTTGCACCAGTCGAGACGGTGAAGACAAAGGTAATTGAACTAAACCAGCCATTTGTGGAGGGACTCAAGCACATTATCCGAACCGAGGGTATCGGTGGAGTCTATCAAGGGGTGAGTACTTGTGTTTATCTTGCATCTTGGATCGTGGCCGAAATTTCGAATCCTTATGAATTGATTTTCGAAACAATGTGTAGGCTGCGGCGACTGCCTTGAAGCAAGGAACCAATCAAGGATTCCGCTTCATGTGGTTCAATGAATATAGGCGAATTGTCACGAAGGATGGACAAGAGCCTCTTTCGCCGCTTGGCAGTTTTCTGGGTGGCATGAGTGCGGGCTGCTTTTCGGTAAGTTCGACTCACTCGTCTAGCTCCACCGTCATGGCTTCCACAGGAAAACCTTCTCACAATTTTGTGTATCATAGACTGTTTGCAATAACCCGGTTGATGTGGTGAAGACTCGCATGCAAGGAACGAAAGCTTCCAAGTACGCTGGAACTTTTGATTGTTTTAGACAGATTCTTGTATCGGAGGGAATCAGCGCCTTTTACGCTGGGGTTGTCCCGCGCCTGGCTCGTGTTGTTCCCGGACAGGGTATCATTTTCATGAGCTTTGAAACCATTCAATCTACTCTTGAAAGCAACTTTGAAATTTTTAAATCGTAAACCAGTGCAAGTGTAGATATAATATGTAATGAGTCTATAGTTTAGTTGATGTGTATGTCTACGGTCCAAATGTGGGCGTATTCTTTTCACTGTGTATCTTGTAGAGTGCTGTACTCAAATGTATCTCGTGTAAATGTATGATAGTTTCCCGATGTGACTTCTATTGTTGTTTTCAATCCCTTGGCTGGAGACGCCCAACCGGTGAGACGCGTTGTCCAAACCATGTAGGTGTGTTGGCTGCAAGCATTGATGAATTTATCTGGAATCATCCGACTTTGTGGCCGCCGCTTGGCGCTTCAGCTCACGACGCCTTTCGACACGGCGCTGCAACTCTCCCTCCTTGCCGAGCTTGGGGACCCACTCTCCATTCACATGAATGAAGTAGCGGAAGAATTCAGGGTTCCAACGTCTGAACTGACGTACAATGGACGCCTTCTTAATGTTATCCCGCCTCTTTGGAAGGGTCTGGTTGGACACTTCAGATCCATACTCTTGCATGATACGGATCATGTCGCTGATGATTGGAAGCAAAGAATGTCGACGTTAGTGTTCAGCCTTGAAAATATCAGGATCGCTCATATGCGAACAGCTACTTACTCGATAGGAATGTGTGAAATCTTGCCCGTTGGCAACTGTCTCAGTTCACTGATCTGTGTCTCAAGCTGGTTGACCCGTTGCTGGAGCGAAGAAATGACCGCATCCTTGTCAAGAAGTTGATCACGCATGTGGTAATTTTCACGCACTAGCGCTTGATAGGATAGCCGGTTGGAGGCAGCAACATTGTCCTCTCCATCTTCGCTCACTGATGGCGCCGGTGAGTAAAAGTTAGATGGTCTCCCAGAGGGATCAGCAGCATGATGATGGTGGCTACCGGCCGATATGGATCGACGATCTTCATAAGGACTGCGAAAAGGGTGAGGAGCTACGTTCTCCTTCACAGGGTAGGTTGATTGAGCCCGACTCGAAGGGTGAGGAGCTATCGGGGCCAAGTTTCCCGGTGCACGATGTTCCGGGAAGGAACGATCCATTGGTGGCGCCCCGTGCATGTAACCAGAGTGAGAGGCAAGGGGTGGGAATGGCGGATACTGAGATCCCTCTGGGTTCCTGAATGAACTACGGTGTGGATGATACTCCTGCTGATGACGGTGAATCCGATTGTTCGATTCCTCGCGATAGGAGTCCGGCGGAGAGTCACGGCTTGCTTCGGCCACTACATGAGGGCTGGGAGTTTCACATCGTTGGCTTTGATTGCTGACCAAATACCTTGGACTCACAGAAGGCGCGATCGACACTGGCGTTTTCGGATGTTCATACCGAGAAAATGCCCCCAAATCGCTTCTCGATCCGCGGCTACCACCAACGGTATCTTTCCTGTCTAAAACTTTCTTGAGCATCGCAGTATTCGAGAGCAGTTCTAGTCTCTCGGCTGCCAGTATATCCATTTCTACCATGGTTGATTTGCTCAATCAAGATAATGATGGACGAAGCTTGAAGGCGGTGAAGCTAAAGGCGGAGAGGACGCACCCATCCATCCAGGGCCACATACACCCAGAAGAGGGATGATGATTTGATTCTCGTCCCAATCGCCATTGGAGAATATTTTTCTCGCATGCCTAAATTGCGGAATTGGTACGATCCTGCGCTGTGATGTCGAAGATGGACGTGTGTGTGCGAATTATTTGCCGCATGATCACTTAGCGAGGAGTCGGAATCAAATTGGCATTATAGCCCTGACTACCGTTAAGACGTTATAATATAAACGGAATTGAATAGTATATGGACAAATTGTCACTTAGAGAAATAGTCGGAGTGCGCGAATGAAATGCCGAGGGCACTGTTAAACGCCGACGTCAATCCTTGCACAAGAAGAGCCGTCATCCCGAAATCCACCCATCTCTTTTGGCGCGAAAAAATTAGAGCCGTTAAACCTTCTGGGTGGCCAGCGAACTCCAATCTGAACTTTCGAAAATCCCCCCTTCCCCCTTTTCCATCATCATGCGATGCCGGTCGACTGATTCGAGTGTTTTTCCCGTCGTCGTACGTTGTCACGCGGTGTTGTGACCATAACAAGGATCGGATGGAATGTTGTTGTTTTGATTTATTCAATCAATACATTGCGAATACAATTCTCTGAATGCCCTTGACGTTCTCGAGACTACGAGTACTTGTTAGAAAGAGTTGAATTGGGAACCCGGCAAGCCAAAGGTCATGTCTTCTAATCGCCAACGGCGAGAGCACTGGAGAAATGCTGAGCGGCATTACTGCGCCGTCTGCAACGCGTGGATGGGGTCTGATCGGCAGTCCATCATGTTACACGAAAACGGAAAGAAGCACATGGAGAATCAAGAAAAGGCCATGCAGCAAAAGCGAAAGGAAAAGATGCAAGAAGAGCAGAGTCAGAAGGCCTTGATGGCATCGCTGCAAAAGATGGAAGCAGCTGCTTTGCAATCTCATCTGCAGCAGGACGCGCTTGTGTCACCATCCGTTCTGGGACCAGCAACAATATCTTCAATGAATCCACCGCTGCAGCAGTATTCTCAAGCCCCCACTAGTCAGCCATCACTAACATCACCTCAAACTTTGTCAAAATCTACCGCCAAGGAAGAAAAGGAAAAGTGGCAAAAGCGACGGAAACTTCGAGAAGGAGACGCCGAAAAGGGCGAGGCCGAAGAGGGTCAGGGAAGAGGAAAGCGACGAAAAATCGAGCCCGGAGAAGGGCACTACGAATACGATGGCAAGATATACCTGGAAGGATCCGTCTTCTGGGAACTTTTGGAAGAGGACATGCCGGTTCAAATTTGGTCAGGCCCTATCCTTGCAAGCCTTGAAGAAAAGAAGCTGCCCGAGCGTGACATGTACTGGAAAAATGCTCTCATCGTAGCTGTTCGTCAAGAAAAGGTCCATGTCGCATATTTGGTGTCTCGTGAAGATACGGAAGAAACGGTGGCGAAAAATGTCCCAGTGGACAGGATTCGGATAATCTTGGGTGCGGACAAGTCGATTCCAGAAACATTGGAGGAGGCTCGATTGATGGCAATGGGTGGAGAAGAAATCAAGTTGGAACCACCAATTACTTCTGAAGTTGACGAGGCAACTGGACTTACGGGTTGGTCCACAGTTACGATCAAACGCACGACGGTCCGGCAGGAAGTGAAGGAAGAACGGGAAAGGCTTCGGGAGAATCGAAAGCAGGCTATCGCAGACAAGGAAGTTAAGGAAAAAGAAGCAGAGGCTCGTAAGATGGAGGAAGCCAAGGTAGCAAACGCAGACGATTCTGCGCTCGGAGCCTACGACGTTTGGGGCAAAGGTGGTTACAAGGGCGTGGATATTAGCAACACTGGGGATAGTAACCTTACTGTTGCGGACACGGCAAAAAGCCTGTCAGCTGGAAAGCAATCAGTCGGGTTCAAAAAAAAGAAAAATTCAGTGACGAATCGTAGTCAGCGGACAACGTCTGCCGACGACGACTAGGTTGATAACCGCCTACTTGACAACAATTTGCAGTCGCGAGAAAAATCAGGAGATTTCACCGAACTTTACTTCTCTTCGCTAGACACAACCCTATCTAATAGCCGTGGAAGCATCTCCATTTCCTGTAGATGGTTTGGGCAAAGTATGGGTGGATGAAACGGTCTAGCTACACGAAAGTAATCGGCTTGCAAATACACCACCTATATTCTTTATCCTATCTATATCTGATCACTGTCGTTGACTACTACGACTACTTCGTCCTAGCGTACGCCGGACATACCATTTCCCTCCGAGCCATTCGAAACGCACTCTTGTCGTCGATGCTTCTCAAGATTTCTTTTCTTCTTTGGTTTCGATACCGTACAGGGCACTATTTCATGCCTTCAGCAGCTTTTCGGCACTTTGAGTTCCCAAGTCATCGACGTTTGGATTATAGCTACCGACGCAATGGAAGAATTCCGGGCAGGTGTGACGGCTTGCCTCCGCTCCTGGTCGGCCCTTCGAACAGCAGTCGAGTCGGGTTGGGGCGGCGGTGAGCGAGAGTCCCAGGTCAAGGCAGACACCTTACGCACGAACATATTCGATATCATGAACGGTTCACAGTGCCCCCTTCCAAACTTTGATGTGCAAGATCTAGCAGGTGCGTGGCTTCTATGATTTCTTCCTCCGCAATCGGTAAAACGTCAATCCCATGCTCATTTCACATTCTCGGGTTCGTTCATTTTTGCATCGTACTTTGCAAACACCAGACAACTTGGCAATTTACTTGGAAGAAGAATTCTCTGTGACCCTAGAAGATGGTTCTGAAGTGCAAGTAGCTGAAGATATATTCAAAATGTATGAAAATTGCGCCAAAGGGGATACAACTATGGCAAGGCAGATGGTCGCACAGGCCGAAAGTGCAGTCGCGTTTAGTTCGCAGTTTCCGGTACAAATGCAGACGACTGAGCACGACGATGATGACGACGACGACATGACAGATGACCAGAATGCCCCTTTGCAAGGTCAGCCCACCATAGATTCAGCTCCGATGGCGATTCCGCATGATTACAATTCTAAACCCCTATTTGGGGAGGCTCCGAAGGTGCACATCCCTACGACACCAGTTCGTCAGCTCGGCGAGACGGTGGAACCCGTCCAAGAATCAGTTGAAATGGACGAGGACGGGTTTGCTCCAGTCAAGCCAAAAGGAAGACGGAAGCAATAGGAGTTCCCTCTTGCCTATGTAACAGCATGTAGCAAAGAATAGCTTTTTATTTTTCTTGCTGACTTTGTTTGCCGCAAAAGATTCAATCATTGCGCTCCATAGTCAAACAATGTATCCTGCCGGACCAGCATTTCAAGACCGCCCATGCGATCGCGGTCATCGACCTGTTTATGTGTAGTTGTTGTCTCCAAGTAACCCGACTCAGTTATTTCTATGGTCGGGTCGATTGGTGTTCGCGGCCTCCTTGCTGGAGAGTGGAAGTGAGGTCTGCGAGGATCATCAATCCCATGCATAATATTGAAATCCCGAATCACCAAAGGGAAGACATACCGCTTCTCGAAGTTGGTGATAGCGTTGGAGACTAACGGCTCCTTTAAACTCTCTTGCATATACTCTTCCTCGTCTACTCCCACATTGATTCGAAGACAGCTCAGGGCTAACTCCGTTGTCCCACCGAGGAAAAATACAGTTATCAGCACCAGCGCCATCGTTGTCATGATAAAATCTAATTTGTATTCGCTTTCGTCAGGGAATGATCTTGAACAAGCGTATGAAACAGCGCCCCTGAGCCCGCTATACCACACCATGGCACAAGTGTTGGCTCGGATTTTTAAATCCTTCCTTGTCAGCGGGGTCGCTGTCACTTCCGACGCGTCAGAGAACGATGTCGCATACAATATTGCTGGATTAACGTTGGGTGGAAGGTCGGAATCGGTAGGCGAAACTGTGTCATTTCTGAAGTTTCCCAAGAATGGCTCCTCCTTCTTCGACTTTTTGGCAGCTGGGGAAAATGCTCGTCGAAACTCGAGAATCTGATCTTCGACGCCATCTTCCGAATAAAGATCAGGGAAATCTCGCAACAGGCACTGATTGAAGAGAAAGGAAAGAGGCAAGATATT
This sequence comes from Nitzschia sp. DOCU1, assembly GCA_951394045.1. NCBI lineage: Eukaryota > Bacillariophyta > Bacillariophyceae > Bacillariales > Bacillariaceae > Nitzschia > Nitzschia sp. DOCU1. Next base: position 1,611,621 of record OX595992.1, read on the forward strand.
CAGCGCTCTTGCCGCAAGTGTTGCAACCAGGGACCATCCAATAAAAGCCCAGTTCCAGTGACCGATGAGACCGAAGACGCTTAGTCCAAGTTCCAGGAAGATACTCGTTTCGGCTAAGTGAGCGAGTAGACGGAAGAGCATATCCGCATTTACTTTTGTGATGCTCGATAAGTTCGGCACAACGTAGCGGTTCGCAGCTACGCCCGTGAAAAGGATGGTGACGATACCAGATAGCTTTAAACATTCAGCCAACAAGAACGGAATGTACACCAAAATCAGATACAGCGAAATCTCAAGCAATCGGTTCTGCCTCATATCAAGCTGCTTGAACATAAATGCGGTGATCAGGCCACACATTCCTCCCAAGAACAAAGATCCGACCGAGTTGAGGAATAGATCGAGGAAAAATTCTGCAAGACCTCGTACGATCGCGCCTGCGTCGTTGTCCTTTGCAACAAACCTCGAAAAGGAGTCGAACAACACAATCGCGAGAGCATCGTTCAAAGCAGATTCTCCAAAAACAAGATAAAATAGCTGTGGGTCAACTTTCTTTGCTTGAAATACTGCTAGAGTGCTGATAGGATCGGTAGATGAAATCAGACTTCCAAAGCAGAAAAGCTCAGTCAGAGAGGGGTTGAAATTTCCCACAAGTCCAAGATCAATGACACCCCTCAGAATTAAGGCTGTTGATAGAGCACTTATAATGGTTCCGAATACAGCGAATAGACATATGGGTGCAATATGTCGGAAAAATAGAGCGCCGATGCGGAGCCCAGAGTTGAAGAGAATAGGTGGTAACAGCGCCACAAAAAAGACACTTGGAGAGAAGGACAACAAAGCCTTCAGATCGACATCCGACGCACTGGCGTCGTCGTCATTAACCTGTTGTTGTGCAACCCTTTTTCCTGCTAATAGGTGTATGAAAAAGCCGAAAATCATACCCAAACCCAGTACCATCGCGGCCTCTGGCAAAAACGAAGAAATTAACGGGCGGTCATGCAGCCACTTCTGCAGAATAACTACAGTAGCGAGCAACGCCGCAAAGAATACTAGGAACGCCGATATAGTCTCTTCGTCTCCCATCTTTGCGACAATATGGATATGAAAAGTTCTTATGGAATATCAACTAAGAGATGGTGCGGCTCATGGGGGGAAATCAACGTGGTCCAATGCGATTAATTTCAGCCCATTTTTCGTGGACGTTCGGATACATGTGCATGAAAACAACGTCAAAACCGCGAGACGAAACGGCTGAAATGGATTGGCAGGCGCGTCTCAACAGTGACCCGACAGGCGTGCTAGTTCCCTTTTGTTCCTATTTCCCTAAATCATCGATGAATGTAAAAGTAACGCTACCGTTACGCGCGCGTGGCGAAAAATTCATCTTGCGCGACTCGACTCGTCTGCTGTGACACCCAACTCGCAAATAGGACTCCCATTGGATTTTCTACATGTGCAAAAGTCTCCGATTTTAGGGTTGAGACGAGTGGCGCGCTATGCAGTCAGCAACCTATAACCTTTGACGATCAAAAAGGATCGATCTAGTCGTTGAAACTTATTGTTCCCGGCTGCTTCTCCAGCGGTGAAGGTAGCTTTGAAGATACTAGTAGACAGCTGCACTCCTCTCAGCAACAAGAACCTCCTTTTACCTAGTACTAGTAGATGATGATAAGCAGTAGCACGATCGTTTACGCGGTATTCCCATCAATACACAGGAGTGCCGAGGGGACTCAAGTGCTGTCGTTTACTATATGTAACTCTGCCGTCCTACCTTGTGTCTCTTTGGGTTTATCGTTTCGCCGATACTATGCAGCAATAGTAGGACTAACTCGCTCCGGACGATTGCCCGAGCACTACTAGGCTTTTGTTGTGTAAGGCGAAGAGGACAGGATGTATTCACGATCCTAGAATCTACAATACAGGCGTGCTTCATGATGCTCCGAATTGTACTAGCTTCCCATATGGTGGCAACTGCGAAGCCTATACCACTTCAGGCCGTTTTGCGTCACACATTTCGCATTTGGCAGACTTGTATTTGCGTTTCTCGTTGAAGAAGGTGCAATTCACGCAATGCCAAGCCGACAGGATGGAGTGCCGCTCTCGTTTTGGTTGAAATGAAAAGGTAACATCCGTCTCTCGTGGTCGCTTCTTTTCAATATTGCTTGGAGGCACAGAGCCATCGCCCCGACCATTCGTGGTGGTACAGGGCTGAGAATTCTCACTTCCATGTTCCTCGTCCTCTTCATCCACCACAAGTACTGTTTCATCTGTGCTCACTGGGTGAGGGCCACTCAAGCCTGCCACAGCAGACTCATCGATGATGGCATTGCCGTCTGTGGAGCAGTTGCCTCCTTCCTTTTCGGTGCAAAGTGGCTGACTAAATTCCCTTTCGGCTTGATCGACATCGACAGTTGACGCTCCTATTTCCCCATCTCCCTCGAGCCCAAGATTCTCAGTATTGGAATCGCAAATAGTACCGGTAGTCGTTTTGTCATCGTGACCCGAAGCTGCGTTGTTCTCCTTCTCCTTGTTCGCCAGCCCCTGGGCAATTAGAGCCCTGAACCCACTAAAAAGACCCTTCTCAAAATTCTTGTCTCTGCTGCCTGCGTGTCCCTCAGGCTCCAAGTAGGCCTTCAACGCATTAGAGTCGCTTTGCTCCTTACGTGCAAACATTTTCGTTTGTTCCTTCTTTCTCTCTCGAGCATTGAAGAACTCAGCCAGCTGTTTCGGTGTGCGAGGCATTATCGAGTAGCACTCTGCATTCCACAAAATGATAAAATTTCGGTGTCGTTCTACGAGAATCTCTTTGATACCGCTGGACAATATTCCGTCTTCTTCACACTATAAGAAACAGAGACAACGTGAGAACATCGCCCAAGGTACTATACCGCACCGGGAAATGACACTCTACATACCAGTTGTTTCAATTGCTTCTGGTTCTTCTGGTGATATGATATCGCCGGTCGGTGCTTCAAAGGTTTCAACGCTTCTTCAGGAGCCTTCGTGGCTTCTTCGGGAGCTTTCGTGGCCGTGGCAGAAGTTGCCGCTGCCTCCTCGTCGGCATCATTTTCCTCATAGTTCGGCTGCTGTTGGCGCGTTGTGCGAATAGGCCGGGCGGCGGGAGATGGCGTCGCCATGGGACTCGGCCTCTTCTTCTTCTCCTTGGAAGCACCTTGCTGGCGTCGCGCTGACAAGGCATCGAGATAGGCCACAACCATCTCCTGGGCTTTTCGATTCATGACAATCGAGGAGTCCGACTTTACTTCGCATCGACAAAGAGGGCAAGTCTTTTTGCGCGTTGTTCCCTCCATCTCCTTCCTGAATCGAGTCAAGAGACATTCAGCGCAGAAGGTATGGAGACACTCGGGGACAGCAATCATGACAGCTGCCTGGTAATAGCTTGCGCACAAGTCACACCGAAGCGAGTCATCCAACACCGTCCATTCGGGAGGGATTTCGTCCTCGTCCAACGAGAACTCTGCCAGAGCTGCCATAGTCGGTTGTTTCACAGAACTCTACTTGGTGATCTTCTAAGACTTTGAAGGAACTTTCTCTTGTAGCTCAACGGGGTAAATGTATGCCGGGAACTCGGTGGCAGCGTCGACAACAAGACGTTGTTGTTGTTGTTGTGAATGATGTCCTCGATTTTCACGAGCGGGAGACCAATGCGCAAAACTTCATTGAGCGAGGCCGCCGGCCTTCCGAGAACCTGTTGGACTCCTACGAGTCGAGTCAGAATGGATTCCTTCCCTTTTCCCTCATCACATATTTTTGGCGCGCATTTTCAATCTGCCACGAGGTGGTAGTAGGAAGTTTGGTTGGTTGCCTTCTACTACCACTGCGGCGGTAGCTAGTAGCAAGAGGAAGACTATTCTTGATAAATAATCAACAAATGATCTCGTTCCGTGCCTTATCCAAGGAAGTAGCAAATCAGGGAATTCTGCCTTGTTGCTCGTTCAGCAGGTCCTTTGGGGAAGATTCGAAGATAGTGAGCAATCGACTGCCTCAACTATCATTTAATAGCAGCCCCTCACCATCTGTCATTAGGTGTTGTTGTCATGGCTACCGCCATGAAATATTCTACCGGCAGCATATGATATTTGATTACGTCATGCTGTGTTAGTCCTATGTGTATAGAAGAAAGGGGGAGAGGTGGGCTGGCTTTTACAGAAAGTCGTAATTTGTCGAGGAGAGACGATTTCGCAAACTGAGGCTGCCAGCATGCAATTTTGTTGAAGTGCAAACTCTACACTTCCTGATGTGCTATGTATCTATAATCTGGTTCTGGTACACATCTACAGCGTATATCCAAAAAGTTGAGCAACGAGAGGAGGCTGTGTTGTGTTGAACTAGTCTGCGATTACGCTTGTCCTGATTGAAACCTGCCTTGCTGAACGAGACGGTGGATCCAACGAGGATAATCGGAAGATACCCACATGTAGCGTAGACAATGCGACATCTTTCACACGAAGATCGAGCTTAGATCAACTTCGACGCAGTCTTGACCGTCTTGTACATTTCTGGATCGGCTTTTCCCAAAGGGTGAGACCGGGCCCATTCCTGTATGCGTTCCACTACACCTTTACCTCCCATTTTCAATTCATCTGGGACATCCAGTCGTAGAGTAATAATGTTGTAGATGTCGATAGTCTCCATGTTAACAAAATCCTCGAACTGGTTTAGCTCGTCTTCGTTCAACTTGGTCACATTCTCGCTCGCCCAGGTTCCCAATAAAAGATCCACTTCGAGCCACCCCCGTTGCTTGGAACGATAAATCAACCTCTTCTGCCGAGTCTCCAGGTCGTCGGTGGGAAGTTCAATGTGCTTCTTGAAAATCTCTTCGGCCCTAGGCTGGGCGATTTTCAGTAGAGCCTCTTCATGGGGAGAAAGAGTCTTTTCGGCCTCGCCGGAATCCCCTCGGTACTGGCGTGCTTGGAAAGAGGCTGGAACTGGTCGGCTCCAAGACTTGGAGGCTCCTGGGCGCAGAATACGACGTGAGACTGAAGACAACATTGTCGATCGAGGATTACAGTATTATTGTGTGGCAAGATCTCAGCGCCAACAGCTGCCCGCGCCGACGACGGAGAAGATGTGGAACGAAAGAAGGTCGGTCGCTTTGCTGGCGGACGTTCGCAAAAAAAAAGGGTGCAGGGACATTTCGCTGAGAATGCGCGAGACGCGCGAGTACTGTTTACCTTTTGGTCGGATTAATCTTTGATCTGAACGTCTGTCCTGCGTCTTGAACGCTTCAAGTAACTTTTTGTTTTGTGGCCACCGAAAGCAATTCGAACGAAAATCTGCCTCCGAGAGAGACCATGGTGTGGGACGGGGTGGTTGTGTAAGAGCACATCTATCATCAACGTTTGCAAATTACCTCAAACTTCATTCCTCCAATCTAATACGAAGCGAGCTTTCGTTTTCTTTTTCCGGGCCATGATCAAGAAAAAGTCTCCGTCTCCGTTTAGCAAGAAGAACAAAAGGGGGAAGAACAAGGCGCCAGAAATTGTGGCAGAAAATATGAACCGGTTTGCTGGATCCAGTGACGAGGAAGACGAAGGGGGCGATGATCATTATGGCGAGAAAAAGGCCTCGAAAGAAAAACGAGTTCTAGGTGTGGGTCACGACGCCGATGCCGATGATGAAGAAAGCGACCATGAAGATGATCCACCAAGCGATCATGACGGCGGGGCGGGCAGCGATGACGGCGCTGAGGCCGACGAACCTTTCGTGACGAATACAGAAGCAAACGTGGAGGAAGAGGCCGAGCCCGGAGAGAAAATGGCTAGTGCAATGGCAAAAATTTTGGGAATGTCTGCGTCAACAAAGACGGTATCAGTCGTTCTTGCCAAGACTACCACCCCGCTTCAACGGTTGCAGCAAAATGAAAATGAAAAGATGAAAGCATTGAAGCAGAAACGGCAAGCAAACAAAGAAAGAAATTTGGCGGCTTTTCATATTCCTTTGTCAGTTGCTACATCAAACAATGTCGGTGAAGGACGCATTTCTATCACAAAAGAGTTGGAACAGGAACGACTTCATCGCCGCGTGGCGACAAGGGGTGTGGTGGCCCTTTTCAACGCGATCAAAAAGCATCAACATGCGAGCGAAGTAAGTACCCCTCGAAACGATATCATTGATGATGCTTGAAACTTGTTGTTGACACATCTTCCAACCCTAGGTTGATGAAGTGGCCACAAAGAGCTCGGAATCCTCAAAGCTTACCAAACATGGATTCTTGGACAAGATCAAGAGCGCGGCAGCCACAATGGACTCCAAGAAAAATGAAGAGAAGTCGAAAGTCAATAAATCGGGTGGCGATAAATCTACGGGGAAGTGGGATGCCTTGAAGGATGACTTCATGATGAAACCCAAAAAAGTAAGTGAGCACACGGCGGGCTGGTAGTAGGTCTCTATCGTGGCTAACTCAGGTCGGAAACCTTATCCATTTCGACAGAACTGGGACGAGGAGTCGTCAGACGAAGAAGCGAGCGATTTCAAGGAGCCTGAAGAGGCTAGCGAGCATGAAGAGGTCGAACCGAAACAAAAGAACAAGAGACGAAAGGTTGCTGCGAGTGACGACTTCAGCGACTAGCCTTAAGTAGAGTTGGCTTTTTGGTGCTGGTGCTGGTGCTTCGCGAAGGCTACAACGCGCCTGTTATCAGTAGTCGCTACTACTTATGAAGCGAAAAAAGCTAAAATTGTGTTATGCTGCTTCTTCTTTGGAAAGTGTGGAATCAAGTGTGTCACTTTGAATTGGTTCGTCGCCGTAGAGGTGAGCAATAACATCTTCGTATGCTTCCATAACTTTGTGGCGACGAATGCTCATCTTTGGCGTCAACATGTTGTTGGCCGCTGTGAAGGGTGCCACAAATGCCCATTTCGTGGGAATTTCAAATTTCTTCAGTTTTTTGCAGCTTCGTTCAATCTCACTGTCCATGAGATTCTTGACTCGTTGGTCATTAGCCAGTTCCTCCTCATCCGTTTTATCATCGACTCCAAGTTCGGTTCGAATGGCCTGCCAGTCTGGGACGAGCAAAGCAACGTTGAAAGGGCGATTCGCTCCGCTCAACACTACCTGACTTATGAAACGACTTGAACCTATCGCAGTCTCAATCGGTGTTGGGACGACATACTTTCCATTCTCAAGCTTGTACTGCTCTTTGAGACGCCCAGTCACTCGAAGCCATCCATCGGCATCCATTCGGCCAAGATCTCCAGTGTGGAACCTACCGCGAGAAGCAATCAACAACAGACCATCGTTTGTGAGCACAGGGTTTCCTATGACCCTGTCGCCGTCAAACACGATAGTACTTACATTCTCGATTTTCCGTCAGGGGCCACAGAAATCACCTCCTCCGTTGCTTCAACATTATTGTGATAACCTTTCATCACATTGGGCCCAGCGCAGCAAATCTCTCCTTCTTCCCCAGGTGGAAGTGGTTTTCCGTCTTCACCAATAATGTGCACCTGCACCCCACCAATAGCCCTGCCTACACTTCCGAGCGACCTGTTATTGGGCACATTGATGGTAATGATGGGCGACGTTTCTGTCAAGCCATATCCTTCGCATATCGGGATACCGATAGAATCCATGAAATGAAGCACTTCCATGGGACAAGCAGCAGCTGCCACACACCCATATCGCATTCTACCGCCGAACTTGTCTCTGATCTTGGACAGAACAACTTTATCAAGTATGTTGTATTGGATCTGTTCGATCGGGCCAAGTGGTCCACGTACACCGTACTTGACATCAGCATTCGCACGGCCAAGCGCAAGGGCTTTTCGAAGTAACTGGGCTCTAAGGGGACTCTGCGTTTCGATCATGTTGTGAACTCCGTCATACACCTTCTTGTACAATGTCGGGACCGAGAACAGCACGGTCGGCTTGACAAGTTGTAAATCCTCCAAAATGGAAGGGATGCCTCGACAGACACCGATACTTGCACCCATCGACATTCCCATCCAGAGCTCGCATGTCTGGCCGTAAGAATGAGCCCAAGGTAAAAATGCGAGACTTGTATCGCTTTCAGTAACGAGCTCTCGGGGGTCATCTACCATGCTACGACTACCTGCTATGATGTTCGAAGTGAAATTCCCATGGGTCAGCTCAACACCTGTTGGAGAATCAATATGTGTGAGGTATTGTATTCAAAGCAGCACGTGTCTCGACAAAAGGGTTTGCCTACCTTTCGGCATTCCAGTCGTTCCGGATGTGTAAATAAGGTCCGCAAGATCCTCGGGGGTAGGGGGCGTGATGAGTCTTCCAGCTTGGTCGCCGTCACCAACAGCTGACATGGCGGTCGCAAAAGCATGTGACTCGCCTTCTGGAGCATCAAGGCACAAAGCTGCATGCACTGATGGTGTGGAAGGAAGGGCCTCTCGTTGCACCCTATCAAAAATATCTTGCGTTGCGCAAATTACTGCACAACTTCTGGAATCGTTGAGGATGTATGTCCAGTCGGTTGCAAGTTGGGCTTCATACATTGGAACAATCGATGCATTCATCGAAAACGCAGCAGTGGCAATCGTTGCCCACTCCCATCGGTTATTCGAGATAATCGCAACCTTGTCGTACTCTCCGACTCCTGGTGTGATAAAGGATAGAAACGTGAGGGTATTGGACGACACCAAATTTATGTCCCTGTATAAGAGGTAGCGAAGACGTTCTTACCAATATTCCGAAGGACAGATCGACAACGATTAACTTTAGCCTGAACATCAGAGTACGAGAGATATTCAAAATTTCCGGATGCAGGGCTGTAAGTCCCAAATAGAGGGTTTGATGCAAAAGTCTGGCATGCATTGGTTTGCAGCTCATGAAGCGTCTTGAAGTCGATGAGCCTGTAGTCATTCGATTTTTCGTTTCCAGATGAGAAGTGACGATGGATGTCAGCATTTCTGGAAGTTACGACTCGAAGACCTCGTTGCCGTGCCAGGCGAGTGACGCCATTGTGCAATGACGAAAGGCGTCCGTGGGGGATCATGGTTGTCGTGTTCGAGACGAGAAAACGGCCAGTTGTCTCAAACAATGGTCGAAACACTTTCTTGGTTTGCGGGCAACACAAAAAATGATTGTTTCATAGCATGGATGAAAAGGGTCTAGCCGGTACTCGTTGTCAACGCACAAACTCTCCATCCAAAGAAGGAAATCGTTCTCTGAAAAATCGAATGACATTCGTGACACGAAAGATACCAAATTCTCTCGGGGTGGGGGGGGATTGGGAGGGGGAGTGAAATGAAGTTTCATGACGACTTGACACCCCCCGGAACTTCAAAAGGCATATGTATTTCTGCTATGACGCGCACAATTTGATTTATGAAAAGAAGATTCTTAATATGCCCCGTTTATTCGACATTGTGTGTTCTCATAGAGTGGTATCATAACTATTAGAATACTTTTAGGACCGTCGTAGTGCGCTCTAACTATGGACTCTCCGGGCCATAGTATGTAGCTAGTACCTAGTCGTAGCGAAAGCCATGTTGTATGGTGCCTACCAGGACCAAATGTTGCTACTCTGGTCTTCCTTCATGAAGTGTAGTACCTCGTCGTCAGTCAAGCACGTGGCGAGTCCCAAGCACGATCAAGAATAAATGGATGATTCTGGACATGCTACTGATTCGTTGACTTTTTACGATTATTTCTTCCACCAGATCCAATGTTGCCGGAACTTGTGGGAGATGACGACCAACGCTGTGCACTCTAATTTGCGGGATCTACATGTGCAAGAATAAATGACTTTGAATTCCCCGATCCGTCAGGGATGGGGTGCTTCAGATTGAATGACTAGTATGGTCAACGAACTGAAAAATTATGCAACTTTCCGCATTCCTTCTGCAGAAGTGTCCACTGGCTCATCCCCGTACAAAGCGCCAATAACGTCTTCGTAGGCTTCCATAACTTTGTGGCGGCGGATACTCATCTTGGGTGTCAACATGTTGTTGGCTGCCGTAAATGGTGCCACAAATGCCCATTTGGTAGGAATTTCAAACTTCTTTAGCTTTCCACAGTTTTGGGCGATTTCTCCGTCAATCAAGGCCTTGACGCGGTCATCGCTCGCCAATTCTTCTTCGCTGACATCGCTGCCAATATCTAGCTCTGCCCGAATCGCGTTCCACTCAGGTACAATCAAGGCAATGTTGTGCGGCCGGTTGGCACCACAAAGTACGACCTGACCAATGAAACGGCTCATTCCAATGGCAGTCTCAATCGGTGTTGGGACGACATACTTTCCATTCTCAAGCTTGTACTGTTCCTTGAGGCGTCCAGTCACTCGAAGCCACCCATCGGCATCCATTCGGCCAAGATCTCCAGTGTGGAACCTAGCGCGAGAAGCAGTCAGTAACAGACCATCGTTTGTGAGCACAGGGTCTCCTACGTCACAGTCGCCGTCCCATGATAGTACTCACATTCTCGATTTTCCGTCAGGGGCCACAGAAATCACCTCCTCCGTTGCTTCAACATTATTGTGATAACCTTTCATCACATTGGGCCCAACGCAGCAGATTTCGCCCTCTTCCCCAGGTGGAAGTGGTTTTCCGTCTTCACCAATAATGTGCACTGTCACACCCCCAATCGGTCGACCAACGCTTCCAATGGATCGTTGCGTCGGTACATTAATGGCGATAATGGGCGATGTCTCCGTCAAACCGTATCCTTCGCAAATGGCAATACCGATCGAGTCCATAAAGGCAAGAACTTCTGGAGAGCAGGCGGAACCAGCGACAAATCCATGACGCATGTTTCCACCGAATCGAGCTCTGATTTTCGTCAAGACGATGCGGTCCAGCAAGGAAAATCGAATCTTATCCAAAGGACCCAAGGGTCCACGCTTGCCGTTTTTGTATTGGGCATTTTCGTGACCAAGTGCCAAGGCGGTTTGCATCAGGGATTTTCTAAGAGGACTAGCAGCCTCCATGAGGTTATGAACTCCGTCAAATACCTTTTTGTACAAAGTAGGTACCGAGAAAAGAACATTAGGCTTGACCAGTTGCAAATCTTCGAGAATCACAGGAACTCCACGGCAAATTCCCATCCCCGCTCCCATGGACATGCTCATCCACAATTCACAAGTTTGACCGTAAGAATGTGCCCACGGCAAAAATGCCAGGGATCGGTCGGTTTCTCGCACCAGGTCTTTTGGATTGTCGACCATACTGCGTCCCGCCGCCTTGACATTGGATACGAAATTCAAATGCGTCAATTCCACTCCCTTTGGTTTGCCAGTGGTTCCCGAAGTATAAATCAAATTACACAGATCCTCTTCGGTGGGCCTGAGAATGAGGCTCGACGAATCTGCGGGTGCCGCTGCCATGGCCGTCGCAAATGCATGAGGTTCTCCTTCGGGCGCATTCAAGCACAATGACGCCTTGACTCCCGGCGTGGAGGGGAGAACCTCCTTTTGCACTCGATCGAAAATCTCTTGTGTCGCGCAAAAGACCACCGAACTGCTGGAATCATTCAAAATATACGTCCAGTCCGTGGGAAGTTGAGCTTCGTACATGGGCACCAACGTGGCATTGATCGAATACGCCGCGGCAGCAATCGTAGCCCACTCCCATCGGTTGTTGGCAATAATGGCGACTGTGCCGAACTCTTTCACGCCTGTGTCCATGACGGGGCGAAGAATTCCATGAGGATTAGCAGTTGCGTTACCCCCACTAGCAAACCGTGTCATTTTCACCTGTTACGTACCGAGATCTTTCAAGACGGCGCGGCAACGATCGACTCGATTCGCATATTCTTGGTAGGTAATGTACTCGAACGACTTGGAAGCTTCGTCGTAGGTTCCGAAAAGATCATTGTCGGCATAAACCTTGCACGAGTTGACTTGCATTTCGTCTATACGAGGAGAAGAATCGTCGTGAGGTTTCGTACACCCCCGTGTCGTCACCAGTCTTCCCCTGAATATTACTTACGAAGCGTTGAAAACTTGGTCAATCCATGCTCATCTAGGACACCTTGTTCTTTCCATTCTTGTTCTTGAGCTGCCGATGCGAACGACCGATCGACAGTCGAAGAATAAACGGCCGGTCCCATTCGAGCTCGGGCAGATTCCCGAAGAACCTTGCTAATGGCTCCGCTGCGCATAAGTTTAGACGACAGCATGGTGGAATGTATAGTTGAATGAAACAACACAACTCTTTTTTTCCTTGATCGGAAGGTCTGAGAATCAAAATAAATCAATGGGTCCACAAAAAGCAAGCGAAAAGAACTCTTGTTCCTCCAACCGAAAGATCCTCCCGAAGAGAAAAGCCAAAAACTAAAATGCACCAGAACCCATCCTTTCTTTGACATCCCACGACAGACGGCGCTCGCGGTTTTCTGTGAGAAAAGTACTGCCATAGGCCTAGTTTGACACCTTCGCAGTCGCTTCGATGGGTGACGCGCGCCCTTGCTAGCAAGGCGAAATCGACTTCAACGACTAAATTGAAGTGGTCATTTGAGTCAACCTTTTTCGAGATCGATCGAAATAAATCGTACTCCGACGCGGCCGGCGCGTTGTCCTTTGCGGGACGACCAACAAACACAAACGCCGTTTCGAGTCTGTTTTGACAATGGTCATTTCCCTCTACGGCTAGCACAGTCTTGGCTTTTCTCTTTGTCCATTGGTCATTGCCGGCTACTACTTTGACCTAACATTTCTGCAAACTACTTGTAGCTTGAAATCAAATCAACGAATATAATGTGGGGACAATTAGGAGGACAAGACTGGAATGCCGCCCTGAAAAAACTGGGCAATGCGGTCGCACCACCGCCAGGTGATGACGACGACGAGGAAGAGTATGAAGATGAAGAAGAAGAGTACGATGACGAGGAGGACTACGAAGAAGAAGACGACGACTCGAGGCCTGTTGGATTTGGATTTGTGGGTATGCTGGCTCGAGCCCTGGATAAGAATCAACAAGACTATGAAGAAGAAGAGAATAGTTACAGCAACACTCTTGCTGACGTGCCCATTGTGGAGCCTGCCAAACCTTCGACTTTGAAAACGACCCCTCTTGACACCTGGGATGATCCGCCACCTGAACCACCGCGAGTAGCTCCTGTACAGAAAGTCAGGGAACAACCACCAGCACCTGTCGAGGTCGCAGCACCTCAACGCCAGAAATATTCGCAATTTACTCCACCACCAAAACCCGCCCCCCAGCCTCCTGCCGAAAAACGGGCAGAGTCGCTGGAAACAACGAGTCAAAAATCCGCTTCCACTAGACAAAATCAAATTGCTAACGAGAGTGCCAAGGTCCACCAGCCGCCGCAGGCAGCACGGAGGACCGTCGCACCCTCCGACGAACGCGCCATGCCTAACCAGCCTCTGGTCGTGCCGTCGACTACCAGCAATGGCGGTATCACTTCCGAACGCAAAATAGCAGCAAATGATCCTATCAAGGATTCGAAATTGCTTAGACCCATTGCAAAGCAGCAGCAGCAACAACAACAACAGACAGCACCGAAGATTATGCGTCCCGTCGTTGCTGCCGCGGAGGGGGACCGGGACGCTGGAGGAGAAACCGTTGTGCGCGAAGTTGCATTACACAAAAAGGCCAAGCCAGAATCTAATTCCCGGACGACCACGGAACGCGTCAAAACGTCGCCAGTGGTGCAGGAGACATCGTTCTCTGGACAGTACGGCGGCGATCGAGGACCCAGACCGACCACAATGGCAGCCGGGCGTACATTGTCGCCATCGCCGCCCGTAGAATTTCCGCCAATGGTTTCTGCGCCAACTGAGAAAAGTGTAGCACCAGTGAGACCAGTTGGTGGATTACAGCCAGAAAGAAAGCCACCGTCAAAACCACCTATAGCTGAACGGCCCGCCGTAAACGACCAGATCAACGATGTCCGGTTACAGCAGGCCGAAGCACAGATTCTTGCCTTTCAGAAGCAACTAAGAGAAGAGACGGATCGTGCCAACCAAGTTAGGGAAACCATGATGATTCAGTTCCAGGAAAAGGAAGCCAGACTACTCCAGGCTTCGTCGGAGGAGTACCAACATGAACTATCGCAGGCCGAGCACAGACACCAAGCGGAAATACAGTCGCTGGAAATGAAAATGGCCAACGACAAAAATGAATTCGTAAAAGGGCAGCAGAAATATCAGCAAATGATCGAAGAAAGCAATGCTCGAGCGGAACGAGCTGAGACAGAACTTCGGAATGCCTTAAAGAAACACGAGTCCAAGATCGCCCAAGCGAATCAGCAGGAGCAGAGATCGGTCCGTATGGCTGAAGATAAGCTGGCTCAGTCGTTGGCGTTGTTGGATGAAAGGGACGAGGAAATTGCCCGTCTCAATGAAAAGGTTAAGAAGTTGGAGTCGTCCATGAACGAGCACGAAGAAGGTGTGGAAGAGGCCGAGCAAGAAGTCGAGGAGCTCCAAATCGAGAATGAGCAGTTGCAAGATCACGTGGAGCGCTTGGAAGCGGAATGCGCGCAATTGAAGGAAAAAGTGGCAACCCTGGAAAATGATACAAGTCAACTTGGGGCACTACAAATGGAGCTAACAATGGTGCGGGAAGAACGAGACCGAGAGCGAGCGAAAAGTCATTCCGTTGTACAATCAACTATCACTTCCCATTCTCAAGTGGAATCGGAGCGCGATACTGCACTGGCAGAAGTTCGCGATCTGAAGCAACAACTCACCGCTGCGCTGGCCGATCTCGATATTGCCAGGGCGGACCAGGAGCGAATCATGATTGCCAATGCCAATTTACAGGCAGCGTTGGAAGCATTTCAAGACGAACGGCAGGCTGAAATGAACATGCTTGAAGAACAACGGATGGATGCCGAGGAGGCTATCAACTCCGCGCATGCTGCGGCAGTGGAAGCCTTGAAACAAACTCACGCCGAAGAGATTCGCCAAGTCCAATATGCCGCCGAAGAACGCGTCAAACAAGCCATGGATCAAGTCACGGATCTAAAGGCGGCAATGCACAAACTTAAATCAGAAAACGCACAGACCAGGCGATCATTGGACGAAGCCATTCATCGATTGCAGACAACTCAGGAAGATGTCATCGATCGCACCCTCATGAAAAATATCTTGCTGGACTGGTGTACCATGAAGGACAGGGACAAGCGTCACCAAGTTCTGCAACTCATGGCAAGTGTTCTCCACTTTACTGACGAAGAGAAGGAATCCGTGCATTTAACTCACATGGATATCGAATCCGTGAGAGCCAAAGTAGTTGGCGCACTGGCGGCACCCCTACCTCCTTCCAAGGCTAGCTTGGAGCAGTTGCAGGGCGACAACGTGTCCGAAAAGTGGGTAAACTTTTTGCTGTCGGAGACCGACGATGGATTTTAGAACATCTGTCAGCGGCCCTTCACGTAAGGCTTGGTAAAATTAGGGACAAAATACTTTAATTCGGATTTTTGGTATTAGCGAAACCCTCCTGCCACGGCTAAAAGGTAATAGGATGCCCTGTCTGAAGACATGCTTCAGTGTAGCAAGAGCACCCGAGAGGCGAGGAGGGTAGAGCAGGTGCTGTAGTTTGTTGGGGTAGCTCGCTTGCATAGCTCTGCGTCCTCGACGTCCCTGTGGCTGTACCGGCGCTCGCTCTGGAGTGTCGATCCCCGCGCGCGCGATCACCAAGGAGCAAGGGTCCACGGACGGACGACTTGCGCCGGCGGCAATTCTTTTGTGTGGCTCTCCGCCTGCCGCGCGCTACGTATGTACGTCTTGCATACCCAACGCCGCTCGATCGGAAACACAGCCACGAAAGGCCTCTCTCCTCCCGTTGAGCGCAGATGAAAAAGTAAGCTTCGAGATAACATCTACTAGTAGCTAGCAGACCCTGCTTGCACAAGACCACGACGCTTGACTCTTACCTCAATAATTATTGCTTGTCAGGATGAGAACAGCCCGAATTATTGCAACAACGCGGCGGAGTTTGATGGGGCGTCGAATCCCCCCAACTTTTCAACGAGAAGCTTCAAAACTGGAAACCCGGGCATTTCGGGCTAGCACCAGAACGGGGATGAAGGCTCTGTCAACAAAGATTGATTCACTTTTGACATTCACCGAGATCCAAGCATTTACACCATGCGACATAACGTTTGATGAAGACGACGACGGAACGTAGGTGGCAATTTCGATCGTTTTCCCCGATGTGCAGAATGCTCTCACTGACTGACTCTCAGTTAATTTTCGTCCTCTTCTCTTGGCCGCCGCCTTTTGGTAACTTTTCCAGATGATGGTGGTTAATGGGTTGGCATTCAGTATACACTGATTTCAAGGTGAGCTCTCATTTCATTCTCGCCCGTAGTCAGTTCGTCCATTGAGGAAATCCGCATTATCTACATTTCTACTTTCGTGAACTTCAGCATGTCGAAACCACATTGCTGACTTCCTTCTGAGGATAAGAAAGACTAAGTTGCCTTTGTTTTTTGAAAATCCCATCTCATGAGATTGACTTCGTACTCTCCCTTGTCTCTTTCCTAAGTTACGCAGCGAGAAGGTAATAGTTCAAGTCTAATCATAGCTATGCCAGTTACAAACTCCTACTATCTACGATGCTTCATCCTCCATCATCATCTTCGTCAGTCACGGAAAGACTTTTGTCGCCCACGACAATGGCAATTTCGCCAAGAATCGTCCTTGGTGTATTATCGCTGGGGATAAGGTTGATGTTTATGCAAGCGTTGGCATTGGTCGTGTTGCTCCAATTTGAGTGTAGGGATCTCCCCGTCCCTTGAGAATTTGCTCCCAGAGATGTCACTGCTCTTCGCCCTCTCCTTGCCATCATTGATGACGCAGTTGGCAGCCTGTTCATAGCCCGAACTGAAATCATTGCCAACGATTTTCGTGCTTTGAAAGAATGGCCTGGTTGACGGATGTTACGCTTAGATCTTAGCTCTCTCAGCGGCCAATGTATATGTTACAATCCGACTGTAAAAATGAAAACAAGATGCCCACAAGTAGCAGGAAGATTTGATATTGGTTCAAAGTGATGTTGGAAAAGATTGCGGCGCTATCTGTTGGTCGATAGAGAAGGGAGATAGAGGGGAAAAGATCGCGGTCGCCGCTCCATCTGGCGTGGTGCCGGTAAAGTCATGTGGGTAAGCATTATAGAGACTAGGGGTATATACGGTATCACATAAAGAAACACCCAGGCGACCTTACCCAGACAGACAGACAGACAGTATGGGCAGTACGATCCAGTCAGTACCAGGTACACTCGAGTCACGGCTCCCGCCGTCATAACCGTATGAGGGCACTATTCTCGTTATCTCCAATTTTGTCGAATTACAACGAATCGAAATTTGGAGGGTTTCTTGATACGGGAATTGATGAGGAATAGATCCGATAGTCGATTTCTTATCATCAATCGCACGACAAACGGGAGTCGATTATAATGAAGAATTTAGGCCCTTCTATTATGATATCATGCGAGTATGCATAATTCATTTCCCTAAGTAAATTTGTTTGTTAACGGGCAACAAGAATGATCATGCGATGCAAATCTCCAACTCTCAGTCAACAAATTGTGAGATTGGTTGTCTCACAAGATTAACTCATCTGAAGGGATTTGCATCCGACGAACACAAAAAAGACAAAAGAAGTTAGCAATTCTCACACATCCAGACTTGCATCATCTTTTCCTTATCTTAGTTACATTAACCAGTGAAAAATACAAACGATGAAGAAGGGTGGTTTGAGACTTCGAGGGGTGCCCCCGGTGGAAGATGGACGAAAGTTGAATGGTAGCAGTGGATACACTGACACGGAGCTCCAATTCCTCACCAACTGTGAGAGTACTATTCTCCATCCATCCATTCTTCGAGACGGGATGATCTCTCAGCAGGAGTTTGCTACTGCCTACTCGGGATTTTGTCACGAATACTCTCCGCCCGGTCGGGAATGTCCTACTGGATTCAACTCGCTACCGGGTGACATTCAAGGCATTTTTTACGATGCTGTGTGCGAAACGATGCCCGATCCCGCCCAATGTGTGGTCAATCTGAACTCTCTCAACACCATGTCATTCGGTTACATCGTTTCGGAACAAACATTGCCCCAATTGCAAATGCAAATGCAGGGGCTGTGCATGAAGTTGGTTGGAGACGTTTTCGGTAAGTCGAGAAACAATGAATGTTATCACCTTAACAAGCCGAAACTCAATTTCCTTCTTGCTTTTAGCTCCGGTGTCGACGTCATCGCCAAACCCGTCGCCGGTAGGTTCTCCACCTGTTGATGCCACGGTAGCGACCTCATTCGGAAGCGGAACCAATGAACAAGTACCGGAAAGGGAGCGCGAGCCCCCGCAAAGGCCCCAGCCCGAGGGAGAGGCTGCACTTGATCTTCCTGCCATTGACACACATACCAGTGCCGGACCCAAGTCCCCGAATACGTCTTCTCAAGGTTCCGACGATTTGGTTACCTACGGACCTATCATCGGCATTGCGGTGATGGCGGCGGCTTGCCTTCTTCTCGTTCTTTACGCGCTGTATCGTCGTCGTGCATCCAATCGTTCTGAGAAACAACAAATGAAAAGTGATGGTGGAAGTACAACGGAAAGTGACCCCGAAGATCCTGTTACTTATCCTAATGCCCTTGTTGTCAAGAAGACACCAAAGCATCTGTCCCAGTTTGATGTGTCGGAAGGGGCGGCAGCAATTGCTCTCCAAATGTCTGGCAGTGAAGCATCATCGGTCTCGGAAAGATCATTTGGACGTGGATTCTTAAACCAGTCCAAGACAGTGTCTGTCGAAGAGGTTGAAGCGGCCGTAGACAAGGCTAACTGGGATGAAGTTTATAAACTCGCCTCTCGGCTTGCCGAACAAGAAGACCTCAGCACCATATCAAGCGCTGGACGCCCCAAGAAAAGCGGCCTGAACAAGGAACGAATGGCGCAACGGTCTCATCTGAGAGAAGAGGATCATGAGCGCACAAGGACTCTGGACGAACTTATTGATACTCGGGACTGGACTGGTGTGGCCGTCACCGCCGCCCTCTACGCTGGCGAAAGTGGCTATCAGAAGGAAAGTGTCACGTCCAAGACAAGCTTTTTTGGCAGATCAAGTGGTCCTAGAGTCAGCAATGTCGCTCGCGAGGCTGCTTTTCAGGACATCTCCGGTCGTCCGCGCCAAAGTCACCAGTCCGCATTGGGTGCTTCAACCGTGGAAACATCTTCTGATACAAGTGTTGATTACGATGAATCTCCGTCTTTGATCAAGGATACACAATTGTTGCAACTGAAGGATAGTATGGACCATGCTGTCGGCGCCGGCGACTGGGACCAAGTCGTTCGCATTTCTTCAGAAGTTGAAAACAATGGAACCTTCAAATCAAGGCATGCTGTTCAACCAGGCAGCGTCGTGGTCTCCGTTCCTTCAACACCAAGCAGCACGGAGGTCAAGAGTATTACTTCGGGCAATGAGGCTTTCAAGACACTTATCGATGAGATGGATCGAGCAATGAATCGTGGTGACTGGGCCCTTGTCGGATTCTATGCGGACAAGATCCGGGAGATTAAAATCTCTGCAGGAGATGAACAAGCCGAGAATGTTTCTTCTCGTGCTTTGGTCCCGGTATCACGACCGCAACCGATCCAATCTGTACGAACCGAGGATAGCTCGATCTCTATTATGAGCAAAAAAAATACTCTTCAAAAGCTTGTTGAGGCAGAAAAATGGAAGGGAGTTGCTATCATGGCAGGATTGTACGAGATGGAGGCAAAAGGTTCCTTGAGTGCCGAATCACCGTGAATTGGTTACATGTGAATGCAAGCATGCCGAGTGTATCAGGATGTGCTCATGCGCCCCACAACATTGCAACTCGTTTGTTTAAATATTTAGTTTAGAGTTTTATTACCATCATCCCATCCTGTACTAGAGTGGCCTAGTATTGCGATCACAAGGCGATGATCACTTGGTGGGTGTTTTGTGCGGACTCCCGACCCTTGTGTGAATCATCTTTCTAACCCTGACATAATCTCCGGTTCTCAAGTATACTTTCTTTTGCAAGCGCCCCGACTTGTCCGGCTCAGCCGTACCCTCAAGAGTATCGAAGGCCAAATTGGCATGACGGGTCGACCGGAAGATTACATGAGTTTTCCCGGTGTCTCCCGAGAACTCAATTTCATCCACGCTCGATGGCTCGACCGCCGTGTGTTTCAAAAACATATTTGTGAGGTGGTGGGTCTTGCATTGCTTGGGAATTCGATGGATAAACAGCTGATCACTCTTGTGTTTTGCTTGACGTTCGATGGCCTCCACGTCTCCATCCTTTTCGACCCAGTGGGAAACGCATTGTAGTGCTTTTCTGGCATCATTGACACTATCGTGTGTGTCGGGCATCTCCACCTTCAGGATTGTTGCCACAAGATCCTTCAAACTGACCGATGACGACGGGGACTCCTTTGCAAAAAATAAGAAGGAGGAGTCAGCAATGCAGTAATGTTCCATATTGAGGGCCGCAAGGTCGTTCTGCACAGCATGCCCAACGATGACCGTCTCTTCGCTGCATAGCGCCATCATGAACGCTTGCGCATGGCGAAGCGTAAATTCGACCTTGTCCAAGTCGTCCTTTGAAATTCCATTTATTCTCGTGCGATAGTCTGTGACGGGCCACGCCGGTTTCACTAGCGTATCCAGGAGCACCTCCTCTGGATTTTCAGCATTGATCACACTCAGACGACATAAGGCCTTGGGATTTTTAACCCCAGAAAGCGGATCTTGGGTTTCACACATCTCACAGTCAATAGCAATGGCTTGGGGATTCGACTTGCACCAAGAACCAAAGGGTTTTGCCTTTACCCAATCGCATGGAATTCCGGCTTCTTGGCCTGCCTCCTTGTATTTGCCAAAGTCGAAAGAGCCGGAATATCGTTCATGGCTTCGGCTACTCTTTACAGCTTTGAGCCACTTCCTTCCACCTTCGGTTGATGTTGGCAGTACGTCTTCCGGCTTTTGAGTCGTCGCTGCCGCAACTGGATTTTCTTTAGTCGTACAGCTGTCCTTGCCAGAACTCTTCTCAATGTCATTGCATACTCCAGGAATAGAAAACGACGCGACTGGAAGCTTGGAGATGAGACTGCGAAAATCCGCGACCGGTGATGCTTTCGCAGTTGTGTCCATGGATTTTGTCCGAACTGGTTTTGCTTTCTCGGTCAACTTGACTTTCTTGCTCGGAGGAGGAGCATGATCTTTATCTTTGGGATAGGCAAAAGGAGAAGGGGCGTGATCTTTATCTTTGGGGTTGGCAAAAATTTCGTCACCGTTATTATTGTTGTTTGCCTTGTTAGCCTTTCGCTTTTTCCCGTTGGTGCTAACCTGCTCTTTCGGAGTCGCCTGTGAGGGCGTCGTGGGTTTAGCTTTCGTCAGACTCGCAGGTTCTTTTTTGATCGCCTGCTTTGCGGCGGCTGAAGGCGTCTCAGCCTTGCGCGTAGTATTTTCGGTTTCACTTTCCGAGCTGATCACACTTGCTGTCTCGGAAACCTCAACGGCGGAAGGCTGTGGTGGCTTTCCGTGGAGGAACGAACATTTGTCGCCATTGCGGCATCCATCAGGGGAAGTGAAGAAGGCACAAACAGGTCGACTTCCTGCGGGTGCATCACCTGCCTTGAACAGCTTGTATTTCTTACCGGCCGGCATTTTCTCTACTGCTTTGTATTCAAATACCATGTATTGATGTAACCAAGAACAATCCAGATCTTGTGGGTTTTGTTTTGAAAGTTGCTGGACGATAGCTAGGAGGGTCGTGAACGTTGGGTGGTGGCAAAGAACAAACCCAAAAAATGGCTGGATCTGCGGGAGGCAACCTGACGACGGAAAGGCAGTTGTTCATCCATCGGGGTGGCAGACAGACGCGCGCCGTCCCAGATCCAATCAAATTTTTCAAAACGACGCGAACCGTATCTTTTTAGCGGGATTTCGGTCGCAGGACAGAAGATATCCCGCAAAGACACGGAACAGCGCCGCTGCCAGCCCATCGAAGCACGAGATGTGTGTGCGTTCCTTGTTCGGCCTGCTGGAACAACGGTACGGAGGTGCTTTTGAATGCTTAGCAGTCTTGTGCCGAGGGATCGTCCACGAGTGGTAATAACAACGCTGTTGGTGATCGGAATCGGAATAATACCTTTGTGTTTACCCAAAGTAAGTGGTTGGATTGTGGTGTTACAGTAGAGGCGGGGGCATGCTGGGACTTTTAAGTGAATGCATATCTTACACGCTTCGCGATCATTGAAAAAATGCTCACCTGTGCTGCTGCCTCTGTTTGTCCATAAAAGGCCGCTTAATTTCTATCATGACTGAAGGTGACGCCAAACCAGCCAAACCAGAGGCTGCCCCAGCTGCCCCCGAAGGCCAAGGCTCGCGCAGGCGCCGGGGAGGTGGAGACAAGACCTGCTACAACTGTGGAAAGGTAGGATACATCAATATTGGCTTATGTGCGCTTTGGGTTTGCCATCAATGTCTAACAATGCTATCTTCGGTTTTTTCGCTTGCTTATTCTGCATTACAGGGAGGTCACATTGCGAGGGAGTGCCCCAACCCTCGTTTGGAAGGAGATGCCAGGCAGGTGATCAACAAGGCCCGTGCACAGTACCGGCGTTGCTTCAACTGCGGCAAGATGGGCCACATCTCTGCCGATTGTACCAAGCCAGCTGGCAACAAGGCCTGTTATAATTGTGGCAAAGATGGTCATATTGCCAAGGATTGCCCCAACCCCAGGACTAGCGAGTAAGGTGACAAGCGACGCAGTCTGGGCTTGAGAGTTCCAATAGTTACTATTATCATGAAAGATTGTCAGCTCCCAAGAGATGCAATATTGAAAATAGAGGCCTTTTTGTTATAGTTGTAATTTTTTGAAGTAATGCCCCTCGGTACACTGACAAACGCGGTAGCAACAGTCAATGGCGCGGGATAGAACCGACGGAAGAATTTTGGAAACAAGAGCTTCCTTACTGCGACGCAGATTCAGCCAGAACTTTGGTTTAGCACTGGCTTTCTGTTTCCACAGCGTAATGTTCGATGGTGATTTTTATGTACCATGTACTTTTCCAAGCCAGCAGCCGCCATCCCGGAACATTTTCAAGCCAGGCGAGATAGCACAGACTCGCAGCGCTCGCACTCAAATTGGACTTCCACTCCCTCACAGCTGCAACAGTGGTATATCGTCAAGCTCACGCCGCGAACAAAGGTATTCCCCAAACAACACCATCACGATTGTCCCCAGAATGTGTATAATATACCAATCCCACGTTGACGGCAGCCCGTTGTAGAAACTGCATAAAAAGAAATGAATCATAAAGAGCGTGACGCTGAAATCCAAGCATTTCTTAGATTTTTCCACAATGATTGCCAATAACACAGATCCCACCAGTGATGCCACAAGAACAGCAGTTGTGTCGGCCAAGCCGACAAAGCTCCAAAGTTTCAAGTATTTGTCCGAGAAGACCCGATCCAACGTAATGGACGTCCCAAAAACAACGTAGTTGATCTGAAAGAGAAAACCAAGAATCACGTAATGGAAGCATTGCATAGCAACAATCTGGGAGAAAATAAGTCGTGGATTGAACGCCTTGCCCGCCGCCGACGCGTTGCGGCTGGAGGATGTGCGCCTCACCGTAGATGCCATCTTCTTCCACAACTTTATGCAAGCAACGGACACTTGCTCAGGAATTGGAGAATGTGATCGGTCGTGATGCTGGCTGTGTTGGTTTTAGACGAGAATAAAACCTGGACCACGAAGTTGTGAAAAACTGAATCGTTGACGGTGTTGACGGCCGTCCTGCAACAACGGTAGTTTGAATGACGATGGATGACACGAATGCAGAGCGAGAATGTCTCCACCATCGTAGCCCTTCGACGAAAACAATGCGATGCGGGGGATGTACAGACAGTACCCAAAAGGGGAAGGATTTCGGGAACAGGAGGGCCCCTTTGTATTGTCCCAAAGTATAGTACGCCTTCCATACATGGTATCGTACCAGGTACGCTGTAATCCGTATTTAAGGTACATCGATTCTGACTAAACGCCACCGCAAACAGCGTACCCATAACCTGATGTCGTCATCTAACAACCCCCTCAATTTTTCTCCCTTTTTTTGGATTTCCCCCCTCTTTTTGAATCTTTCCCCGTTACTACCCCCATGACAGGCCGGCTCACCAATGCAATTTCAAAACTCGATCCAATGAAGAATCATCAACAACAACATGCCCTGAAGGGACCATGATACGATACACTCAATATCCTCCTCCTAGCTGAAAATGACGACTTCAACCGGGCCCTGCGCCAACCCCAACTGTATTTTTGGTGGTATCGCCTCATGCACCCACCAATGTCCTGACTGCGGTAACAATATTCATGCCCCCTGTGGCAAGGAAACTGATGATCTACATCTCGTTCTCTGTCCCCCGTGCGAGTTCAAAAGAGAAACTGCAGCAAACATGATCGTACCCCCTCCTCCCCCTGTCGTACAACAAGAACAAGCTGTTGCTCTACCCATCAGCATCTCAACCCTACCCAGCATGCCCACGATCGCCACTAATGAAGTAGGCCACGAGTCCTCTCCAGTCCTGCAACAAATGTTACAGCATGTAGACAATGGTGTTCATGCACTGAGAACGGAATGGAAAGGTTCTATTATCTTTCCGATTGCACCAATTCTCTCCTCTGTCTGCACGCAACTATCAACATTTCGAGTTCCACCAGTAAAGGAAGACGACATTTGCTTGTACCTGGGGGGGCAGAGAACAGAATTTTCACACCTTTACTTTTGCCCAGCAACCTTCGTTCCTCCAACTGCTGGCAGCAACACCCACACCCACTTCAACGAACTAAAACGTCTCCTTGAAAAGGCTGCTATTGACTGCGCCTCACCAATCTTCTGTAACGGAGGTTCCGCACCATCATCCCGATCTGGTGGTTACAAACAGTTTCGGTGCAATGCATGCATCAACCGGGAGAACACCAAGGTACAAAAGGAGCGGCGGCAGCGCATGGAAGAAACCAGGGCAGACTTAAGGAACTCCTCTTTGATCAATGACAGCATCAGAAACAAACGCCCCAATGGCAGATCTCTTCCTCGTCGCACTACCACCAAAGTGAGCAACAAGAGCTGCCCCTTTGCATTCACTGTACGATGGGATCATCACGGCTACTACATTTCTCTTGCAAGGAATGCGGGAAATGCCAATCACATGTATCACCCAGCTACGGACCCATTGTGCTTATCATTCCCTGCACGATTGCTTGATGCCAGCGATGTTGAAGAGCTTCGGCATCTTTCTCATGCTAGCGTAGGAGAAGGGGTTGGCCGAAACTATATCTTTTCCAAACGAGGACGATATCTTTCAAGACAGAAGTGTGCATACCTGTACTCTGCAGAAAACAACAGTTCCTCAGGGACTGGTTCGGCGCACGATAATCTGCTTCAATTTTTTGAAGAGACCCAAGAAATTGCCTATTGTGTTCTTTGGGACCGTTCCGATGACTCATTTGTAGGAAATCCAAGTCCACGTACTCCTGTCGTACAACAACAAGATCAATTGCAAATAGGCTCCTCCCCCACTCATCTATGTTCACACACCAAACTGGATGGTCACTTTCACGATAAAGTGCACAACGAGGACCCATCAATGTCGGAGCTGGTCATGGAGGCCCATGCAGCACGCATCAAACAGAAGATTCCAAATGACACCAACGTCCTTGTTGCAATTGCCTGGGTCATCAAACAAGAACTACGATACTTCAAACTATTCCCAGAAGTCATGCATGCTGATGTAACATCACATACAAACCAGCACAAATACCACCTCATGACGCTGTCCTGCAAAACAGCGCTTGGCCAACAAGTGGTCTTCATGCGCCTCTGGCTCCCAAATCAACGAAGGGCCACATTCCGGTGGGTGTTCCGCCACTGCATCCCTACATTGATACCAGTTTCGGTCTTCAAGCGAACCCGCCTCATCATGACAGATGGTGACCCCCAGCAGCGAGCCGAAATAATCTCAGCCATCCATGATTACATTCCAAATGCAATCACTGCCGGATGTGGATGGCATATTGTTGGAAATAGCTGGGACAACAAAACTGGCATATCCGACAAAGGTTTCCCTGCATGGAAGCAGGCGCGTGTATCCCGCTTGTACAAACATATCCGCCAATGGTGTTATAGCTGGATGACACCCAACTACTGTGAAGACGCGGAAGAGTATCAAGTCTCAAAACAATTTCTGCTGGCTTACCTCCAAAGCAAGCATGTGCAAGATTTGCTAAAGGAGAACCCGGAACAGATTGGCCGAATAACAAACTTTCTTCGCGAGAGAGTGCTTGTTCATGAAAATCTCTTCTTATTTTTCAGAAGGAAGAACCTGCGCTTCCTCGATGTGGCCCACAACAGTGCCCATGAAGGAACAAACAGCGGTTTAAAAATGCACACTTCCCGAATCAAGGCTTCATTGACCCTGGTCAATGCTGCCAAGAACATGTCTACACAGGCAAGATTGAAGGCAGCAGCACTGGATGCCGAAGCGTACCAGTGCTTATCTCAGAAGAAAGTCTGGACAAGTTCGCCAACTGCCCCCCATCTTTTACCGATTGCCGAATCCTTTCTCAGCCAACACTGGAGCCGTAGCTCAGAATATCTTTGTCGGAAAACAAATGAAAGTACGTTTGAGGTGTTACACTCAAAGTCAACAACCCAGAACAATACCAGCGGCACTGCCATACCACCAATTTTCTTCGAAAGGAATGCAGGAGGAGAAGACAAGCAGGAACCGGAGCAGGAACCAACCACACATGGCGCTGATGGGACACATGTCAAAGATGTTGACTTGAGCCCCATTCCATTGTTCCAAAGAGTGAGGAGAGTAGTTGTTGACAACAATGGTGCTATGAAATGTTCCTGTTTTTCCTTTGAGAGGACTGGCCTTCCTTGCGTCCATATTCATAGAGTCAATGAATATGTCGACCAGCATTGGAAAGGATTCCACCATCACGATGTGCATATTCGGTGGTGGGCATCCTACTGTGTCTATGCGCAAGACTCTCGCAATGGGAACCTTGCCAAACTCTTACAACAATGTGCCGAAAACACAAATCAAGGACCAAGACTTCGGTGCCCCATGCCAGACCAGATCCCAATAGAGAATGGCTTCAATATGCCAACACGTGCCTTTCATAGAATCCTGAACTACACAAAAAGTGAAGTTGCCGCTTTGATCCAAAGCATCAGCAATCAAAGAGAGTACTTGGATTTTGGATTGTCGCAGACATCCTTCATCCCCGGCAACTTTGGAGGCCCCGATGATGATGACGACTCCAGTTCCATTGGGAACGTCTTCAATCATGATGAAGACGATGACACCGACAAAGGGGAGATGATTGACAACAATTCACTCAATCAACTGAGTGTCAGACTATTTGAACGCTCCCTTGACCCCATTGCTGAAGGCATATCAGATGTTGGAACAGTTCGAGAACGTTTGCAACCATTTTTTGAGGAACTTACCTCAGTGTTAGAAGCACTCCAAAACCCTGATGCTGTTACGTGCATCCAGACCATAATACGTACCAAAATTCAAGATTATCGAGCAATGATTTCAGATCAACAGAGAGAGTCGACAGCAACAGCGGCGGCAGCGGCAAGCAGGACGACAGCAAGCGCAGCACAAACTGTGGGTATGCTTGTCGAGAAACACCATGACAAAAAGAGACACTTCAACACCCATCATCCCTTCTACCAACGTCAGAAATACTCAAAGAAACAATGTAATAAGGGTTAGGACCATTCTTTACTTCCACCATTCATTCGAACAATCACTTACAGTTTCTACCTTCGGACAGGATGCATTAGAAGGAGGAATAGAAGCGGTGTCAGGAATAGGAATAGTAAGAATAGAAGCAGTGGCGATGGCGTTGGTGGGAATAGAAGCGGCGGCATCGGCATTGCAATACAAAACAGGAATAGAAGCAATAGAGGCAGTGGTGGCCTCGTGGGAGGCAGTGGCAGTGGGGTTGGCATTGTAATTTGCAGCAGTGTAATTCGAAGCAGTGGGGGCGTCGTGGGAGGCTGCGTTGGCATTGTAATTTGAAGCAGTAGCGGCGTCGGAGGCAAACAGAGCGGCGTTTTCATTGTAATTTGAAGCAGTGGCGGCGTCGGAGGCAAACAAAGCGGGGTTTTCATTGTAATTTGAAGCAGTAGCGGCGTCGGAGGCAAACAGAGCGGCACGCACATAGCGGCGTTTTCATTGTAATTTGAAGCAGTGGCGGCGTCGGAGGCAAACAAAGCGGCGTTTTCATTGTAATTTGAAGCAGTGGCGGCGTCGGAGGCAAACAGAGCGGCACGCACATAGCGGCGTTTTCATTGTAATTTGAAGCAGTGGCGGCGTGGGAGGCAAACATAGCGGCGTTTTCATTGTAATTTGAAGCAGTGGCGGCGTCGGAGGCAAACAAAGTGGCGTTTTCATTGTAATTTGAAGCAGTGGGGGCGTCGGAGGCAAACAAAGCGGCGTTTTCATTGTAATTTGAAGCAGTGGCGGCGTCGGAGGCAAACAAAGCGGCGTTTTCATTGTAATTTGAAGCAGTGGCGGCGTCGGAGGCAAACAGAGCCGCGTTTTCATTGTAATTTGAAGCAGTGGCGGCGTCGGAGGCAAACAAAGCGGCGTTTTCATTGTAATTTGAAGCAGTGGCGGCGTCGGAGGCAAACAGAGCGGCGTTTTCATTGTAATTTGAAGCAGTGGCGGCGTCGGAGGCAAACAGAGCGGCGTTTTCATTGTAATTTGAAGCAGTGGCGGCGTCGGAGGCAAACAAAGCGGCGTTTTCATTGTAATTTGAAGCAGTGGCGGCGTCGGAGGCAAACAAAGCGGCGTTTTCATTGTAATTTGAAGCAGTGGCGGCGTCGGAGGCAAACAGAGCCGCGTTTTCATTGTAATTTGAAGCAGTGGCGGCGTCGGAGGCAAACAAAGCGGCGTTTTCATTGTAATTTGAAGCAGTGGCGGCGTCGGAGGCAAACAGAGCGGCGTTTTCATTGTAATTTGAAGCAGTGGCGGCGTCGGAGGCAAACAGAGCAGCGTTTTCATTGTAATTTGAAGCAGTGGCGGCGTCGGAGGCAAACAAAGTGGCGGTGTCGGAGGCAAACAAAGCGGGGATGGCAGCAGAGGGAATAGAAGCAGTGACAGCAACCGTAGCAGCAGCGGGAATAGAGCAAAGACGACAGCCATCGCCCACGGGCCCAACGTGTTGGACACCATTTGAGGTAGGCGGAGTCGTTCGTGCCTTCTTTCTCCTTGGCTTGTCAGGGTCACGGTCATCATCATCAAAAGGATCGTCAAGTTGTCGTTTGGCTGCAAAAACAATAAACGGTCGCCCAAAGAGATACTCGAGGAAGCGAGAAGCAAGAGACGTTGCCACATGAATGGCGATCGATTCGAAAGTGGTGGACTCCATGAGGAAAAATCAACAATCAAATGGAAGATGAACAGAGAAATGGTGAATTGTTGTGTTGCGTTTGGAGTGAAATTTGGAGATGCATTTGGCAAATCTTGGTAAGGATTGGGGTCGCAAGAACACAATGGAATGCAACATGGCCGTTCGAGATACTCAACAGACACTGTAAGACGGTTGGATGGTCGTGTGCACTCAACAGACGGAAGCACACTCGAAATTTAGGCGGGCAGTCACCAAAATTTGATGAAATAGGAGTAAAAAGGAGCCATACATGATTCGATCGTCCTCTGAGACGTCTGAGACGTTGTTATTGATCTAATTGAAGGAAATTTACATAGGCACAATTAGTGGATGAAATTTTGGGGGAAGAGGCGGGATATTGGTACCACTAGGCA
The DNA here is from genome assembly GCA_951394045.1 of Nitzschia sp. DOCU1. Lineage (NCBI taxonomy): Eukaryota > Bacillariophyta > Bacillariophyceae > Bacillariales > Bacillariaceae > Nitzschia > Nitzschia sp. DOCU1. The sequence goes on from OX595992.1 coordinate 1,641,409, forward strand.
CTTACACCATGGTTCTAGCGGTACTTGTTGCCATCATCGTCTGAATGATGATGAGGGTGATGAGAAATGCAATGATAAGATGTGATCTAGAAAATGTTGGACAGGCGAGCATCGATTTTGAATTTGAAAAGTTAGGAACAAGTCAGGCGCGTAAGCGAGGGTCTTCCGTAGCTATGACGGTGGTCGAGAAGTCAATTTGGGGGGAGGGGGTTCTGTCCGTCGTCTGTCACTTAATAGGTTATGGGTACACTGTTTGCGGTGGCGTTTAAACAGAATCGGTACCTGGTACGGTATCACAATGAGAACTCTTGAACTTTCTTCCAGTTCCATTAACCATCCATATCTGAAACGGACGCTACGAACCGAAGGCACACCGGGTAGTCCAACGTCACAATCGCCCTCAACCCAATGATAAAATCAGTGAAGGTCAACAGTCAGGCAAACCACGTCAGATCGGCCTATATATTACCAAACATCAATCAAATCAAAAGTCTATCCTTAATCATGCGGAACATCGGCAATGCGGAAAGAGAAGAATTACTTATGGTTTGACACTTGATCTTGTTCGCGTTTTCCCACCGGGATTAGTTTCAGAAGAAATCAGGCATTTGGAGAACTCAACGAATGATAAATAGAATGTCTCTTTTATCCTTCTGCGGAGCTTATCGGCATGAAGATCCACCTCATGGGGCACTACTACCGTACCTAGAGTTGCTATGCTGCGGCACGTTCGTATTCAGCTTCCATTTATCCAATTCACCATCCACGAGACCCATTGAGTACCGGATTGCACAACGGTTTCGCATAAGCCTAACGCTCTCAGCTGTTTAAATAGTCGCATTCACTCATTATCAAAGCGCTAATGAGATGCTTTTCCCTCTAATCTACAAGTTCGCAGGCGGAGGAATGTTTCCGAAACTGGACAATTATGATTGGTTAGATGTCAGGCTGTCTGCGACCCATGTTCTCGTTCTGTGAGCTACTCGCCCTGCCACGCACGGCACGAAGAAATACTCCGTGACTGCGAGCACGAGCCACGAAGCCATCATCGCGTGATGACCGAGCAGAAAGTTTCCTGCCCCCGACACAGCGAGAAACTTGGGCAAGCTGAAAGAGCAGAAGGCAAGCGAGAACGGACATCAAAGTAGAAACAAAAGGAAAGATAGCGCCAGCAAAGCAGCAGCGTTTCCGCATCTTATTAGCGAGACAAAATCATATTTACTGAAAACTCTCCACATACCTGTTTACTTTCTTCTATTTCTGGGACCATGGACATGGAGGCTTACTATTCAGATTACAGTAGCGAGGGTGAATATTGGGAAGAGGAACCCATCGCGCCTGACTCAGTCTTGTTATCCATGGTGCAATCCTATGATTGGAATGGAGCATTGTCCAGAATTAATTGTTTTCCAGCGGAATGCAAGGCTGTCGGCGTCCAAGGCAGAACGCCCCTTCACGTTGCCTGCGACCATGATGCTCCCGCAGTTGTTATCAAGGCTTTGATGAACGCTTACCCAGAGGCGTCTCTTCAAGTAGGCACATCTAACATGAACCCGCTCCACATCACCTGTTCCTCCCAGCACGCTTCCGAAGAGGTTGTCAAGGTCCTCTTGGAGAGCTCGGACTTGGGGAAACAAATGTCGTCGATGCGGGATGTTGATGGTGATACTCCTCTCCATGCCGCGTGCCGATGCGGCGCTCCGATTGAAGTCCTCCGATTGCTGCTGCTGGCGAATCCGGAGGCAGTGAACGAACGAGACTACGAAGGTCTCACTCCTCTACTTCGGCTTTGGGTCAGATACTTCGTCATTTTGGGGGACGATGTTATCGATAGCGTGAAGGGCCCTGCTGATCTCACCGGGGAGCTTGGTGAAGCATGGAAGAAGACCGAGCTGCTACTACGATGCGCTTACCTCGGTTCCTTGAACCCTGATCCGGCATCAACGCGTGTGTTCCGACCAATGCATGCTGCCGCTGCCATCGACTGCCCCCGCCCTGTCGTCAAGATTGCAACGATCGTTTACAGACCGCAACTCCTTGATCGAGACGAACAAGGTTTGACTCCACTTCTGATAGCAGCATCGACACCTGTCTACAGAGTCCGAGATCTCTCGGATGATGGGTACATGCTCGAGGACAGAATTCATGGCGATGATACCTACGATGAAATGGCGTACGAAGAAGACGCGGATTCCAGCCAGGCCTCTGTGGTTGATATTATCATGGAGGCTGCGCCTGCAGCAGCAAGTATCCCTGACCCCAAGGGTAGGTTGGCCCTCCACCTTGCTATCAACACTGGCAAACGATGGCACCAAGGAGTACGTTCGATTCTAGATGGTCATCCAGATGCGTTGTCCCTTGCAGACGTCGAGAACGGCCTGGTGCCATTTTTGCTGGCCACAATTACTTCGAGGCCAGACTGCGGCACAATTTTTGAACTGTTACGAAGAGATCCGGCGCTTCTCTTGAATGGACCCTGCACGGTAGATCACGATGGTGATGAACTCATGCGATGACAGTGGCTTAGTTCGTGCTAGGCATAGAAAGTTGATACTAGTTTCTATAGAACCGGTATATTGCTTTAGACGAATGAAGGGCGAGCACATCGTATCGGAACAAATCTGTGGCAGAGGGGGCGGGGTAGAAAGGATTTGCCGCAGGAAAAAAGAGGAAATCGTCTAGCAATGATCAACACTTGAGAGAGAACAAAGATGTGCTACGACTCTAGATATAACCCGCAGAAGACTGCACCAAAGGGTTCACATTTCTACTTTGCAGCTACAAATCATCGTCGTTGTCGCTTTCATCATCGGAATCAACGGAGTATTTCTTCCGTTGAATACTGATTTGTCCTTCTTGATTCCCTGATTGCTTTGCGTTTCCTCGTTCTAGAATCTCGATCAACTTGGCTTCGTTGATCTTCCCTGGTAGTTTCCCTTGCATTGCCATGGAAACGATTGAGTTCTCAATGGCTTTCGCTTTGGATTCGCGAACCATCCGGATTCTCCCCAGGCGGGCCAGTGCTTCTTGAGTACAAGCTTGTTCCAAGATCATTTTTCTCTGCTCTTCAATTTGCTGCGCCCTCTGTTGTTTTTCAGCATCTCCGCTGGCACTATTTCCACCCATTGTGAAGCCGTCAGGGAGTTCATCTGCCGCCACGTTGGAGGGCCCGATATTGCCACCGAGATCCATTCTGATACGCAAGAAGTGCTATTGCAGGTTTCCACGAGAATATGATAGAAAAGATTCCAGTCTAGCTAAACGGGATGGGACAAAAAGAGAATACCCGTCGTCAGTGTGAGCAACAATTTCGCCATTGTCATCGATCGCGGTGCGGTTGACAGAAAAGCGAGGCAAGACAAGTCGATGCGAGCGCGCCGACACAAAAATCAGGAAGCACAGAGAGTGCACGCGCCTGCAGGGCACTACGGGCGGGCCGGCCGCCGGCTTTGCCGCCCACATTGGCACATGCCAACAAACCACGCGTTTGCGCATACGTACGATACGTTTGAACAAATCTTTGTGGCTGTTTTGCACACTTACTTGTTGAACCAACAATTGCAACAGAACTCTTTCTCGTCGCAGTCAATCAATCCATCTCTCCTCAGCAAAAAATGACGTATCGGTTTCACTTGGTTGTCCTTGCTCTCCTCTCTTATGCCGGGTTCCTTCATGGTTTCCAGCCGACACTTCGACCAATAACCGCTCGGAGGGCTCTGCAGCCGCCGCCATCTTTGCGCAGAGGGTCCCAGTTTGTTCCGATACAAAGCACGCTATTTGCTTCAGAATCGGAGGAGGGAGAAAAGTCGAGGTCAATCAATGATCTCCTAAGCGAGCTTGGACTTTCTTTTAAAAGTCGCGCGGAAGACAACTTTAAGAAATCGACGGATGCCACGACACGCACTAAAAAAATCGGGTTGGCACTGGTTTCGGTGGGGTACTTTCTCTTGTTCTTACTCTACAGAGCCTATCGAGGATTCTTTGTCCTTTTGCCCGCCGTATTTCGGCAGGTGTACTCCAAACTTGAAACCACAGTCGAGTCTGATTTGTCGCTGGAAGACGAACAAGAAAAGTCAATGAAGAAGGCCACGTGGAAAACAAAAGTAACTGTGTCTATTCTTGCTGCTGTTGTGACGTGTTCATACTTCATCGGTGGTGCTTTCCGGGTCATTGGCAAGTTTGTGGGGACTATTGGAAAGACTAGTTCTTTGCTTGGAGCATTCGGAGCTGCTGCAACGGAAGCCGTGGATCACGAAAATCGTCTCAAACGTCGAATGTCAATAACAGAAGAAACTGGGAAGGCCGGAGGAGGTGCAAGTTCACCCTCAGATGGGCTTTCGCCGTAAGAACCTGCATCTTTTTGCTTAGTCGATTGTATATTCTGGACATTTTGACCTAGTTTGGGAGGAATGGGGGGTAGTCTGCTACACGTCTGATTATATCTAAAAGCAGCTCACAGGGATCTTTTTCCGGCATGGGACCAACAAGAGTACTCTGTTAAAATGTGCTCTTGTGGCAGGGAAAAGCGGCATGCAATATTAGAAGCAATATGTACCAATATTCCACCATAAAACGGCATTCCTGCAGTTTGACCAGATTCTCCATTTCCAGCTGCTCTCCTCGTTCACCAAGCCTGCATTGTGCCCCATTATTCGTACTACGTCCTTCTTGGGTTCACTATTTAGAGTAGCAGAGCAGCGAATACAGGCTGATCTAGTGCTATATTCGGGCAATTCCAACTGGTATACTGCTACTCGCCCCCACCAGCACCAAGTTGTTATTATATCTGTTCTGGCCATGGGCTACCCGAATAGTCCTGGTTTTCCCGGCCTTGTGGTGTTGCGAGATAAGGAGAGTTGATGACGTAAAAGGGGGACGAGAATGTGGCGAAGCTGGTGGCTACGACCACGACAGCAACCGCAGGAGCAGCAGCTCTTGTTCAGTCTTCTTCTTCTTCATGATCCTTTCTGGACATGTCTTCACCATAACATAATCAACAATAGTTCACCATTATGACCCTTGACAAATGCAACATGATGATGTCGGCCAATTATCATCATGTGACTATGACTGGGAATACTATTTTCATCATCGCTCTTCGTAGTTCTTCTTTGATAGTGTACTTCTTACTGATCGTGTCGGCCAGCCAGGCAGCCAGCATATCATAGCTTTTCGCATCACCGGTGGAGCAGTAGTAGAGACTGACTACCCAGGTACTTTGAAAAAGTACCCTTTGTGTTGTCCAACACCCATTGGTTTCTCCTTTGGGATCCTCAATCGAGAAGTGATTGGATCGACTCTCCATTCCAGCAGATCGATACCGTCGGCTGGACTCCTCTACCACGCGGTATCGTAGTAAGCTACAGCACAAACCAGTGAGAGTTTCAAAGAACTTCTGTGAACACTTGCGAATCGTGGACCTCGGAACGCTGTTGGCATCAATTTTGTTATATAAAAATCGAATAAATATGCCCCAAAATGGTGATCCTCTCATTTATGTTGTTGATTCCTGACTTCATTAATTGAGGGATGTCGACGATACGCGAGAAGGGCTATTAGTCAGCACGCGCAATGCTTCCCAAGCAGCATCGTTGTGTCGCATTCTTGTCCGAGGAAAGATGTTTGGCGCGCGGCCGGCTTTTGCAGAGTGGAGTATCGATAGGGAGTGTATCGTGTCGCCGTGTAGTAGCGGTTCCCTTTTCGTTGTGTGCAACAAAGCCCGTGAAAGCCAAGGTTTTCTGAAACGCTTCACCGTCACAAATGTTTACGTTCCATCGCAATATCTATTTATATCCGGTAGCAACCGAGAGTGAATTGCTTCTGTAAATCGGTAATATGGCAACGGCAACAGTAGCTCCTGCCATGCAACAGCAACCTTTTCTGAGAGAGTTGCTTTCAAAGAAGGACGTCGTTCCGTCGCCCCGAAGTTCCTTCACGGAGGAGACGCCTCGATTGAATGACGTCCAGATGGTCATTCCAAACACGCAACAACAAAAACCGTCGAGCTTTCAAAGGATATTATCATGGATGCCATGAAGGACATGTCCCCCTTTCATCCTCCCATCAAGCGAGGAGAATCCGCGGATTCGCACGCTTCTCGTGATTCGGCCAGTTCCACTGCGGACTTGTCAAGTTTCGGAGAATCCTCCATGTCGAGCCTCGTGTCTACATCCAGACTTTACGGAAGAGAGCGAGAGGAGGAGATTCTGAAAAGCTCGTTTGATCGCATCGTGCGGCAACGAGCTCCCTGCAAGCCAAACTTGGTGCTCATCAGCGGAGGCTGTGGCACAGGAAAGACGAGGCTCAGTGAGTCGCTCCGTTCTCACGTTGCGGACGCTGGGGGGTTCTTTTGCAGCGGCAAATTTGATCAGCATCAAGATGACCCGTTCGCCCCGATGTGTGCGTCTTTGAATTCCTACGTTCAGCAACTTTTGCAAACAGACGAAGAGACCATCCGTGCCGCTCGGAGACGAATCCGAGCCGCTGTAGAGAAAGATCTTTACTCTCTCGCGAACATTTTCCCGTCGCTTCAGCTTTTGATGAAGGATGATCTCCGAAATGCCGAATTCGTCGCTAAGAAGTGCGAAAAGTGTGAAAAATGCAACCAGAAGCAAGGCCGTAGCATGTTCGCCTTTCACAAACTCATGCGGGCTATCTGTACACCGGAAAGGCCAATTGTCATGGTTCTAGATGATATTCAGTGGGCCACCCGCTGTCCATTACAGAAATGGCGTGCCATGATCAATGACGACATGAATGAGGGAATCATGTTCTTGGGAATTAGCCGGGATGATGTGCCGCCCACCAGCGAACTAAGCATTTTCTTGCGTGATTTAGAATGTAAGGACAACGTTGACATTACCAACGTGTCCGTCCAGAATCTTCAACAGACGCACGTCGAAGAGATGATCAATGAAATCTTTCTCATGCCACCTGCTCAATCACAATCGTTGGCGACCTTTGTTTTCAAGCATTCGGCAGGAAATGCGTATTTTGTTGTTGAATCCTTGCGAATGCTACAGTTCGACTCGGGCATGCTCAAGTATGATACAAAATCCAAGACCTGGGAAGTTAACCATGACATTTGCGATCAGATGATGGATTACTGCCCTCGATCATTTATGGAGCAAAAACTTCGAACGATTCCCAGAGACATTCAGAAGGTATTCATGGCTGCTTCCTGCCTGGGCTCGAACATTACCGAGCGTTTGCTTGAAGTGACGTTGCAGGAGTCTGTGGGGGAGCGTTTCCAGAACCTGGTCGAAAGGGGCAAGTTTGTCTATAACGAAGCGAGAAAGACGTACTCGTTTCGGCACAATGCGTTCCAGTCGGCTTGCTATGACTTGATCACTGAAGAACTCCAGCCGGCTTTTCATCTGGAAATCGGTCTTCGCTTGTGGAGGTACCTCGACGAAGAAGAGCTTGACGACAACCTCTACCTGGTACTAAACCAACTCAAGCAGGGGGCTGCTCTTATGCGTGATCAGAAAATGCGCTACGAGGTTGCAGCCATGTGTATCCGTGCAGCGGAGAAGGCTGCTGCAGTTTATTCATTTCCAACCGCATCATCGTATTTGCGGTTTGCCTTTGTGCTTCTTGGTCCCAAACACTGGGAAGAAGCGTACGACTTGAGTCTAGTGCTTCACAACTATGCTGCAGAGGTTGAATTTGCACAGGGAGATTCGGATCGTGTGGATTTCCTCATCGAAGAGGTCATCGCGAATGCCAAAGAAGTCGAAGATAAGATTCGTGCCTGCTGGACTCAGATTTACGTGCTTGGCGTCCGAGGAAAGGCCAACGAGGCCATTGACATGGGCATTTGCTGCCTAAAGATGTTGGGTGTCAATATCACTCCTCAATGTCACCAGCTGAATTTGGCATGGGCATCCGCAAGGATTGCTCGAAAGCTGAGGGGTAAGAGCGACCCAATGATCAAGCGACTTCCTCATATGAAAGATTCAAAGAAACTTGCTGCAATGCAAATTTTGAACATGCTCTTCTTGAATACCTTCCTTGCTAGGAAAGAACTCTTCCCTTTTGTGGTCCTCAAGATGATGAAGCTTACTCTTGTGGACGGAATGAGCGCAATTTCGTCAGTGGCGTTTGCAGGATATGGCGCGCTTCTGTGCTTCGCGGGGCAAGTCGACGAGGGCCTTCGATTTGGGAAGTTAGCTCTTGAGTTGGTGGAAGAGTGGAATGCTCATTCGTTTCAATCCAGAGTTGGCGCTTTTGTTTGGGGTTCAATCTTTGTTCATGTGCGGCCTTTTACAGAATCCTTGAATAAACTGAACGAGGGGCATCGTTTGGGACTCCAAACAGGTGACACTGAATTTGCAATGCTCAATGCCCACCTTCACACTGTGTTCATGATTGATTCTGGCAAATATACCATGTCAACGATGATCAACCAGTACAACGAGTTTAAGGATTTGACTGCACTCCATGGTCACCCAAAGCAGGTAGGTCTATTTGCGGTCAACGAGGGGGTTATCGGTATCCAGCATTCTCACCCAGTCGCATCGTTTCCCTTACCCAGCTTGATGTATTGAATCCCTTCATAACTGCGATGAAAACATTTGCCGACCCTAATGGCAACCTGGCCGACCACTCGGAACTCGATGAGGGGCTTGCAGCAGCGCAAAAGAGTAAGAACAACTGGGCGCTAGAAATCGTCTACAACACAAAACATTTTTTCTACTTCACCGTTGGTGACTACAAGTCGGCCATCGAGATGATTGACAGCCGAGAATCCCACCATAACGAAGGATCAATTCATGAAGCGTTTGGGTTGTACGTCGACGGACTGACATACTTTGCAGAGGCTCGACGCACAAGCAATTCTCAGCAAGCGAAGAAGCTTCTAAAGAAAGCTCGAAATTGCTTGCGGCTCCTTAAACGTCTTGCGAAGAGCAACCCAACCGTTGCCCTAGGTAAATTGGTGCTCCTCGAAGCGGAAAACGCTGCTCTCATGAATCGAGAGCGGTTGGCGGAGGAGAAGTACAACCACGCAGCATCCCTGGCAGCAAAGTACGGCTCCCACTTTGAATTGGCATTTGCGAAGCAGGCTGCCGGAGAGCACTTTGCTTTGGACCTCAACGACAAGGCTCGTGCCATAGAGTGCTTTGAAGACGCTTGCGAAGAGTACGAGGCCTGGGAAGGTAGGGCCGCGGTGACGCACCTCAAGCAAAAAATCAGCCAGTTAAAAAACGCTTCCAACTAGCTAATTCATGACTGCTAATCTACAGCATTCGTCGGTTTTATTTGAATTCGAGCAGCTGCTACTAGTAGACAGGCGATGGTTAAGTGAGATTTTAGTCGGTTCTAGCATACTGTGCCAGAAAGTCTTTTGTGTTCAATTAAGTCTCCTCCTCTTCCTCGGATCGTCTGGTCGCGCCTGGGGGTTGGAGTCAGCAGGTGCCATGCCTTCCAATTGCCAAGTGATTAGGTCCCCAAACTGAGGTTTTCCACCGCTGTTGCCAAGGATAGGCACTCTTACTACGGCCTTGGATTCACGTGCATGGTCCACGAGATCTCTCCAGTATGGATTGACTTGGATCGACTTGCATCGCGCTAAAATGAACAAAAAGTGTTTGGCTCGAGTGAGCGCAACGTTCATTCGACGCACGTCGCTCAGGAAACCAATTCCATGGCTACCAGCGGCACGGACCGCCGAAAATATTACAATGTTTGCCTCGCGTCCTTGAAACGCATCAACCGTATTGATTTCGACAAAGCGGGTGAAATCGTTACCCATTACATTTCGAAACATTCTCTTTAGCAAATTGGACTGCTGTGAGTATGGAGTAATGATTGCGACTCTTGACTGTGATACCAAGCCCCCTGTGACGCTATTCAAAGAGTTATACAAATGAAGTGCCAGCTCCGCTTCAGTAGAGTTAGATAAGCTGGTACCACCGCGCTCCTCCCGTGAATCCAAGTCCAATACCGTAAGAGGCTGCCCATACAATTGTGAGGATGCTGGTTCTGAAGTGTATGACAGTGCCTCCGCTGTCGCTTACCTGAAAAGTCGGTACGCGGAGCTGAATAAGGCCAAGGAGAGGGTTTCCGTAGGTGGGTTGCGTTACATTCGGGCCATCGAGAAGGTTGCCCCCGTAGAATATGTGTCGCGGGAAATGAGAAATCTTGGGGTGCATTCGATACTGCTCGTTGAGCATGTGTACCGGCTGCCCGGCCTCCTCCAACCGTTGAAAGAGGCTCCGGTCGTATTTGGAATTCCGACCAGATACATTGAAGATGGTCGCAGGCAACTGTTGAGGGTCGCCTGTTACGGACGCAGAAGAGCAACAAATGGAAAATATGAGCAGTTGAAGTGTCTCCCTCCTTGCAACAAGATACCCACTCACCGACTAGAACACAGTGCCGCGAGCCCAGTTGCAACGCAGAGAGAGTAGCTGGTTCAACACTTTGAGCAGCTTCATCAATGACTACAACTTCGAATCTGTCGGCTCCCTCAAAAACTCGATTTCCGGCTGTTCCGAGGGTAGTCATGACCATGTGCACGGAATTGAGGACATGGCCTTCAAGTGACTGTCGCAGCGCAAAATGGTTTGCACCGTTTTCCATAGACCCTTTCATGATGATGTTTCGTTCCAAACTAGATTTGACGGAAAAGTAGGTTTCCACCAATTTGACGATCCGTTGCATAAAAGCACGGTATTCTGGCATCGATCTGGCAGGGAATTGGGCCACGTCCGGTTCGGGTGGTGGAGGACATTCGTAAGTAGTGCTTTGTTCCTTATGGTTGACAAAAAAGACTCTCCCGGTTTGATCGAATGTTTCTTCATCGATTCGAATTTCCCAGTCCTTCGCCAACGGCCATGGGCTGGCCGATTCAATAGCATGGCACCGGCGGCGCAGGCCTGCGATATCTGCACTGATTCGCTGCAGTTCCATCCTGTATCCATTGATAGCTGATTCTACCTGCCCGACATCCACATCTGACAATATCTGATTGATTTTCGTTTCTAGAGAAATAGAGCTGACTGCAGACGATTGTCCAATGCCGACTCGTATCATGCTTGGATTGTATCGCTGTCCACTTCCGTCGATGAATCCGTCCTCCATGATTTTTAGAATGATGTTGTCAACAGCCGCGTTGGAGGGAGCACAAACGAGTAGTCGAGGCTTTGCTTTGCGGGCAGCGTCCAGAGCGCCCTGCCGATTTCCCGTTTTCATGGCAGCAATGCGCCGTACTTCATCATAGTACTTGTTGTATTGTCTCTACAGAAATGGGCGACGCGTTAGCAGAGACCTCGCGCAAGGTGCCCCACGTCCCACCACCCTTGACTTACAATGTGAAGTGAATTCAGAATGGCAGTGAGCGTCGTCGTTTTTCTAAATCGGGGAAATTAGAAACAGTGTGAGCCGTGCTAACAACACGCAACCTAAAACCCTTGCTTGCGTATTTACCCTGTTCCTGGTGGGCCCTTAATAAGAGTAATACCGCCTTCCCCATCTATCCACGAAGCAAGAATAAGTCAATGAGTACACCACAAGCGCACGCAGTCCCTGTACCTCTACAACATGACTTACATCCATGAGCAGAAGCAGAGATAGCCATTAGTTGTGAAGGGTTGAATTTCTTCTGTGCGTATTCTGTAAATCCTTTTCCCAGTGCTTGGACGCCACCCATCTTCTTCAAAAGGGCTTCCTTGTGTATGGCCCCTCCCACCGTGACAACAGATCCTTCATTTTTACCGCTATTCTCCAGATGATGACCGAGAAGGTATCGTTTCAATGGAATCGTCTCGACACCACATAGCGCCGTGAACTCGCGAAGAGCAGTGATGTTTCCGCCAATTCGTAGCAGATACATGGACGAGGTACCCACCTGCGCCCACTTGCGTTTGGAAACTTTGAGAATGAGTCCATTCACTTCTTTTCGCTGGACTTCTGAGTGTCCGACGAGACAGAATCGCTTGAACGCATTTTCTGTGTTGGTGACGGGTTTCCCGCTGAGCAGCAACTCCACCGTATCTTTGCACTCTGTAGGGATGAGACAAAAGACATCATTGGCGAAGAATTGTGTAGATGAGTTATTGCTCCTCTCCCTCGTCGTCAACTTGACCGTGCAGGCATCCACGTCAGTCAAATCAGTGTGAAGGCTCCTATCCTTTCTACCACCACCGCCGGTTTTCCATGTCGTTTCTACCTCCACGGCAACGAACATTTTAGCGTTGGATCCTTGCTGGTTCGAATTTGTCATGAGTTCCGATAGGAGTTGTGCCCGGGTCTCTGCCAAGCAAAGAGGGACCCAAAGCGATATGTAATGACGAAAGCTAATAAAGGTCTCTGGGATCGGTTTCCTGGTTGTCAGCGCAGTCTCATCCTGCTCATTTGCTTGGTTGGCGAGATCAGTGACAAAATCCCAATCACGAATGTTTTTCCAAAAGTCTTCGGGTGTCACATTAGAACCAAAGGCCGCCGACGTGAATCCGTCATCCCCACCGGTGGAAGCGGCCTTGGACGCCACATTCTTCACCAGACTTGCCAGCCGACTGCCCATGCCGTCTGCCGACGCTACTTTTCTTTGAAGTTTTGGTGAGTCTTTAATTTCGATGACACTCTTGGCAGTCGCGTCCTCATCGGGAGGTTTTGTGCCTGCCGCCTTTGCTCTCGCTGCCGCCAAAACGGAAGACGCTGATGCACAATGCGGTCGTTTGAGACTGGGACGACTCGGTGGCTTCTGCGCATTTGCCGGTGGCTTGCCGGGTGGAGGTGGAGGCTTGGCGGCCGGCTTTCGCTGTAGCGATGAAGCAGAAGATATCTTCGGTCGTATCGTGAACGATGCACTACTTTTCGCATCAGTGCTAGTGGAATTCCGCTTGGCGAGCAGCGCAGCGAGCTTTCGTTGTTGCTCGATCACTTCTTTCTCTTTACGAGATGAAGAGTTTCCACCGCTGCTCGACATTATGATTTCGCGTTTGACAAACTCTGTTTATGCGAGCTGCTATCTAGATGCTGGGGAAAACAAATGAGGATATATTGTCACTGACTGTCATTTGAATACTCTGACGGATTCATTCATGGCATGCCCATTCAGATTTGATGTTTCGGATTCCTTCACTCTCGTGCGTCGCTCGGCGGCAGGAGTTCGAGTGAGATGGAGTGCGAGCGCGGGGTTGCATGTTGGCAGGCTATTTTGTGTGTGTGTTTATTTTTTGTGGCGCTATCTTGATTGACGCATCCGACTGCGATTTTCGACTACTCGGAGCATGGTCGACTACTCGGAGTATTGCCTTTATGAAATGGCCTACCAACAGTAGTATGAACAGAGACGACTACGGTATTTCCAGTACTAACTATGCTTGTGAGAACAGGAGGTACTAGTAGGAAAAAAGTGGTGGTAGCAGTTGAATCTAATTTTCAGCAGGAGCGAGCAAGGATTGAGCACTACATACTCTCTTTCGCCTGAGGCTGATGCTATCGTGGGCAGCGGTAGCGACAAAGTATTGCCTTGTTGAACGATTTAGCCCACTGCTCGAAGACGGTCTTCCACATATTTGGTGCTCAACTTTAGAAAGGCATATTCAACACATTGTCCTCCTCCATGTTGAATGTTGGGCTCCTTATGCTGTCACAGAAACAAAATCGGAACACGATGGGTTAGAATCATGAGTGGGACCACCGACCAATGATCATGCCTTCCTTGTTCAACTCAAAAATCTTACATATGTGACATAACCAGCTTTCTGAAGATCAGAAAAGAAATCCTGAGCAACCTTCGGAACTCGGTGTACTTCGACAAGGATTTGACGGAAGTCGGCATCAATCCAATCCTTGTAGGTCGACCACTCACACCCTTCACAGTCGATCTTGAAAATATCAATGGGACGACCTTCATGGCCCAGTTCTCGAATCGTCTCCTTGAAGGTTTTGAAGGGTTTGCCAGGAAACTTGGCTTGGCCAAACCCTCCGCTGCTTGCTTGCTTTGTCTCAATGTAACTGGGTTTTAAACCCCAGTGGTGAAAGAAAATATTCTTGCCCGGAGGAACCCTATGGGCATAGTTCGTGAAGTCAAACGTGTGAATTTCACATACCCCGGGAAGCTGGGCGTGTATGCCCTCCTCAAAGCGAAAGTCACCCTCGGATCCCACCGAATACACAAGACACCCATTTCGAATCTCTTTACCAGTCGTCTGATTGACAAGTCTCCCTTCCTTCTGGTATTGCTCCATTCTTCGCTTGGCTTGTGCTTCGAGACGATGAGGATCACACACCCACTTGGAGGAACCAATGGCAATGCGATTGGGTGCCCATACAATGTTGGTTAGTAAAAATGTTGCTACTTCACCACGTCATGCATGTGCATGTGTTCTCCTCTTACCTTGGCCCCGTCTCCAACGCCAACTTTGGTATCGTGGCGACAGCTAAAGTCTGGATCCCAGTTCTCTTGATACCATTGCTGTGGGTTGTGGGCATTTCTGAGTGGAATCCATTTGTGCACGTTGTTGACTCGTCTGAGTGTTATATTTCTTAAAAGTTCCCACTCGTCTTTGTGTATGTTGTCGAAAAATCCCAGGGACTCCTCGTATGCCAGTGCAAAATCATCGGTCGACGAAGGAGGTTCATGCAAGATCAATGCAGAATCGGTCATGGCAAATTGTCCGGGTAGCTCATTTCTCATTTTCGGATCACGGAAAATAAAGACCACACCGATGATGGCTAGTATAAGCCGAACAAGCTTCTTTGCAGTGTTCCTCCCACTTTCTTCTTGTGTTCGCTGCTGGGCGAGACGCATAGTCTTCCTCTTATCGTACTGGTGAATGATATTATGGTGCGAGCTGAAGTAGGGTATCCATACTGTCTCCCTCGACCCTCGCAATGATCGCGGTGAGAGATGAAAGGAGTGAGAATGTGGAGAGCTCCCGATGGCACCACACCACGCGTGATTGCCCACATACGACTCGACTCGTATTACCACCCGCCATATTTTGTTTCCTTCGTAATTTCTCGCCAAAAACTGAGTACCCGATCACAATAGAGTACCTGGTATTAATACATACGGACAGACAGAGTCAGTCAGTAGCACAGAGAGCGCACGCGAGCACAAACCCTTGGGCCTCATGCATGTGACATCTGGATAGGATTCCAGATTCTGTTTCGGCATAGTGGGGTCGGTGCCGACTTTTCGTTTTGACTTGCAGTAATGAAGCTTACTGCTACTTACCCCATTTCAGCCACCAACACTCTAACCACGACGGTAGAAACAATCGATTCTGACCACAAACCTCAGAAGTATTGCTTTGACGCAGGTCAGAAACGGTATAAGTCTAATTTTCCTTTCACTCGGGACTCAAGGATACCAAAATGCGACAACTAGTACTAGTAGCGCACAGTCTTCGCTGCTTTAATAGTAGGTATCTGTATAACCTTAGACAGCTCGTTGAAGACGATCTTCCACATACTTGGTGCTCAACTTTAGAAAGGCATATTCAACGCAGTCTGCTCCCCATTGAATGTTGGGTTCCTTGTGCTGTGACAGAAACAAAATCGGAACAAGATGGGTTAGAATCAATAGGACTACCAATCAACTTGCTCTTTGCCAAACTCGAAAATCTTACATATGTAACATAACCGGCTTTCTGAAGATCAGAAAAGAAATCCTGAGCAACCTCCGGAACTCGGTGTACTTCGACAAGGATTTGACGGAAGTCGGCATCAATCCAATCCTTGTAGGTCGACCACTCACATCCTTCACAGTCGATCTTGAAAATATCAATGGGGCGACCTTCGTGGCCCAGTTCTCGGATCGTCTCCTTGAAGGTTTTGAAGGGTTTGCCAGGAAACTTGGCTTGACCAAATCCTAGGCTGCTTGCTTGTTTTGTCTCATTATAACTGGGTTTTAAACCCCAGTGGTGAAAGAAAATATTCTTGCCCGGAGGAACCCTATGGGCATAGTTCGTGAAGTCAAACGTGTGAATTTCACATACCCCAGGAAGCTGGGCGTGTATGCCCTCCTCAAACCGAAAGTCACCGTTGGAACCCACCGAGTACACAAGACACCCATTTCGAATCTCTTTGCCAGTCGTATGATTGACAAGTCTCCCATCTTTTCGGTACTGCTCCATTCTTCGCTTGGCTTGTGCTTCGAGACGATGAGGATCACACACCCACTTGGAGGAACCAACGGCAATGCGATTGAGGTGCCCATACGGTGTCGGTTAGTAAAATTGTTTTCACTTCAGCATGTTTTGCATATGCCTGTACTGTCAGAGGGCAATCACCACTTACCTTGGCCCCGTCTCCAACGCCAACTTTGGTATCGTGGCGACAGCTAAAGTCTGGGTCCCAGTTCTCTTGATACCATTGCTGTGGTTTGTAGGCATTTTTTAGTGGAATCCTTTTGTCCACGTTGTTGACTCGTCTGAGTGTTATATTTCTCATAAGTTCCCACTCGTCGTTGTGTATGTTGTCGAAAAATCCCAGGGACTCTTCGTATGCTAGTGCAAAATCATCGGTCGACGGAAGAGGCTCTTTCAACAGCAAAGAACAATCAAACGCCAGTGCTGCGACCAGCTGATAACTGATTTGGACGTTGTAGTAAAAAGTGACGCCGGCGATCGATGCAGCAATGAGTAGAATGAGCTGAAATTGAGATTTTTTACTCTGTCCTTGTTGGAAGTTCTGATCGTTCGGCAAACAACGCATCATTTTCCAGATTGACGGCGTAAATGCGTATGACCTTAATCGGTGATCAAATGAAGATAAAAACTCAGCTTCTACGTGAAAAATTGGATAGAGTGCAAATGTGCTATCCTTCGCACTTCTTCACCGATAGGATTGACGTTAAAATACATGGGGGAACCTGGGGAAGAATGTGATCGCTTCGAGTACCGTACCTTGATGACCGCCCGGCTCGTCTCACATGGGTGCGAGTGAATTATATTTATTCAGTGTCGAATAAACTTCAATAGAAAGAGCAGTTACCTGCGCTATACCAGCGCCCGACCGCGCGCGTAACGATGCTAACCGTAAGTTACATCGTATGTACGGTTCATAGTACGGTAGGTGACTATGATGATTTGTTCGCTCTCTCTCTCTCTGTCGATGTGTGGGTGACCGAAACTGGCGAAGGTTTCCAAGAGAAGAAAGGAAGCTTTTCGTCGTCGGCTTCGTCAAGAAACTGAAATGGTCTCGTCCAGAAAGCATTCCGAAGGAAGTTCTCCATAATCCAAAACAAGAGAAGCAAAGATCTCTCACACCCAGCAACGCACAACAATGATTATTCGATCTTCAATTGTTTCGCTGGTACTTTCGTCGATCTTGACTGCGACGCAGAGCTTCGTGACCCAGCCACGAGCTCCCTTCGGGAGTCGCCATCATCTTCGACAGTCAACGTCGCAGCGAGCTAAACGTGTAGGTGGAGGCCGAGCCCCTGGTCAAGATGACCAAGTTCTCGCGTCGGACGACTGGGAACCTACGCCCTGCGAGCCTGGTGAAGCTCGATTGACCATCATTCAAATCACAGATACTTACACTCTGGAGAACTTGGCGTCGGTGAAGACGCTTGTGGCGGATGTGAGAGCCAAGTCGGAAGGAGCAACGGTCATTTCCATGATGACGGGAGACTTCCTTTCTCCTTATTTGCTTTCGAGTGTGGACCGGGGTCAAGGAATGATGAATGCGCTGGCGAAAGTCCCGATAGACTACCTGACCTGGGGAAACCACGAGGTGCGTGCCATTTTGGGGTTAAAATTGTTGAGAATTTCATATGCGCGATTCTCACTCTCTTGCCTCAACCCAGGCTGACATCAATCACAAGACTGTTTGCCGTCATGTTAGAAATTTCCCTGGTACTTGGCTGAACTCAAACATGTTGGATCACGACGCCATGGAACACCAAAAAGAATTCGATGTTGTAGAAGTGACTTCTCCTGACGGAACAAACTGCCGAAAGGTTGGGCTTGTCGCGGTATTGTCGGATGATCCTAAACTTTATGAGCACTTCAAAGCACCTGGAGCATTTGGGGGTGCGACTATTGATGACCCGTGGGAGACGCTAGAGCGACTGAAGGTGAAACTGGAGGGACCTGAATACTCTTGCGATACGATAATTCCCCTTCAGCACACCTATGTTCCTGACGATTACAAGACATGCGAAAAGTTTGATTTCCCGGTCATCTTGTCCGGACATGACCATCACCGTGTAGATGAAGTTGTGTGCGGAACTCGACTGCTCAAGCCGGGGATGGATGCTGTGTATGCGACAGTTTTAGATTTGATCTGGCCGGGTCCCGAGGCAGAAGGGAAAAAGCCGGTGATCAAGGCCAGATTTGTCAAAACTTCAGACTGGGAACCTGAGCCGGTCTTGGCTGAGGAGTGTGAGAGGGCATACGATGCTCTCATGCCTCTACGCAACACGGAACTTGCCAAAGTACCACCCTCGTTCCAACCTTTGTCCTCCAAGGACAGCCGAGCAAAGGTTTGTACCATGGGGCAATACATTTGCACGTTATTGCGCTCGTCATTAAATGTATCCCGTCGACAGGAGGATAAGCATCTTATCGACGCTGTGCTTTTAATGGGTGGGAACATTCGTGGTGGGGCGGACTACCCTGAAGGGGGATATTTCTCATTGGAAGCGTTGGAAGCAGAGATTAAGAGCGACGAAGTCATTGCTGTTGTGCCCATGCCCGGCTGGTTGCTTGTAGAAGGCGTCCAAGCGACCCATGCCGGAGACCCGATTCCAGGTTGGATGCAGTTTGATAACGGTGTCGTTGAAGACACCACGCAAAACCCGCCGATTGTTACCCAAGTACGCGGGCGCCCTGTCAACCCTGACCAGATCTATCGCGTCGCCACAAAGATATCTGACTTGACCAATGGGCAATCCCCTCCCTTTACAGAGTATTATTCCAAGCACCCCGAGCTCCTCCCTCCGAAAGGAGCCTATGTCAATATTCAAGCCGAATTAATGAGCTATTTCGCGAGAAATTTATGGCGAAGAATTTGGGATCACTTGTCCCGTGAACTCGACGCAGAATGTGACGCCGAACCCGTGGAGAAACCAGTCGTTGAGTGCGGTGAAGGTGAAAGCCAGGGTTGCAACCCCGCACTTCGTCTCCGCACTCTTGATAATGACAAGGATGGCAAGATTAGTGTTAAGGAAATGCAAGCCGCCTTGGCCGAATTCGCTGGCCTCTCTGTAGACGACAGGGAGCTCTCATTAGCCAAGTTCGTGCACGAGTACGCAGACCAAACTGGAAACGGCGAGGTGACACTTGAAGACCTTGAAGTCTTCTGCGAAGAGATGACCAAAGAAAATGTCGTGCACGAACGCGATCAGTGGCTGAAAGCATTCGAGAAGTCTCCTGAAATTATCCTATCGCCACCAGTCCTTGACGAGGTTCCCAAATAGACGTTAGCGGTTAATCTAAGAACCCCACCAAAGATAGAGCAAAGCAAATATTTAGCCTTTGGAACCAGATTGTCATGGTTGACGATTGTGAAGGGCTTCTGCGGTCTCTTTGGTCGATCTATCGTTATGTTTGCTTGGTATCCCAGACTCATAAGGTAAGGTGCAACACAAGTAATTGCTGCCGAGGTGCCGGCTTTTGACATCTCTAGCATATGACATTGAATAACTACTAGATTGGTGGTACTGGGTGCGATTGGTAAGGACATCGTAAAACTCAATAGAACTTTCCAGCTTTGGATTTGAGAACAAAAAGTGCAAGCAATCGAAAGAAACAGAAGAGGCAAACAAGCACCAGGAAGTACCACCAGGTATTATCCGGATCTGCCTCGACGTTGTGGAGCACTTGCTCGCAAAAGTTTGGGTAGGGCGGAGAAGTATCGTCGCATCGTCCGTGACCAAATTCGGCGGCTATAAGGATCTTTACCCCGTAAGTGAGAGGACACACCCAACGTAGCCATGCTAGCCAAACCGGCATCAGCTCAGGTGGAACAAAGAATCCACTCAGCAGAATCTGAGGGAGAAAGACTGCAGGGAGAAACTCGATAGCAACCGATGGATTTGCCACCGACGAACCGACTAAAACACCAAGGGCGGTCGATGCACAGGCCATGAGGTAGAGCCCTGCCCAGAAAATGCCAAAATTAGCAGTGAATCCAACGAGAAGGTAGGTCAAAGCTGCAGAGACCGTGACTTGAACGCCACTTACAACGAGTTCCATAGTCAATCTTGATACAAAATACGAAAGCACACTGTAATGGTTGGTCGAATACTCGCGAAGAAAGACAGGTCTTTCCTCGGGGAATGCGGTGAGACTCGGTAAGGCTGTCGAAAAGACATTTGCCATCAGGGACATCAACAGGGCGCCGAAGGTGCTCTGAACCTTAATGAATGACACAAAATCTTCCGAAGCGACTTGGAAGAAGATGCACCCAATCACCAAACTAATCATAACCGTCATTACAGTTCTTGCCTTCAGGGCATGGGTAGCTCGCCGGACGTTCTTGACTTCGCGAAGATACAACTCTTTAGTTTGAATAAAAATACCAGGAAGCGTTCTGTCGGCCGCAGGAGGAGAACGATCAGTGATGCCCAAAACATCCTTGTTCATCTTGCTGTCTCGCTTGAAGGACTCGCCGTATTCTCTTTTGTCGTCCGGGAAGAATCCTTTCTCTGCCAAATCCTCCAGTGTATTGGTGAGAGCCACCTTCATGATCCAATCGGCCGGGTTATAATGTTGTGGAATGGGGCACCCGCACGCCCCAAAATAGAACGGCACATCCGTTACGCTGCCTTGATACATGACACGGCCGGCATTCATCAGAATGAGCCTGTCAAAGGCGTTAAAAATATCGGAGGAAGGCTGATGAATTGTGAATAGAACACTGGCTCCAGCCTTGGCAACGGAACCTAGTAGCTGACAGAGCTGAACTGCATTGAAGGAATCTAGCCCACTGGTAGGCTCATCTTTTGAAATAAAGGAGAGAATGAAATCGAAAGATTGGGGGGTTATCGATAATTCTCGAAGCAGAGAGACAGACTGGCCAAACGTATCACGTACCCAGGAACAATAACTGGGGTCGGGTAACAAGTTCTACCCCAACGCTGGTGCGTTTCCTTTCCCCACCCGAAATACCTTTGAGCAATGCGCCGCCAACCAGAACATCGGCACACTTTTCTAGACCCAGTTCTTTGAGCATCGTCTCAGTGAGCAAATCTAACTCCTTATTTGTGATGGCTTTGGGCAGTCGCAATCGAGCCGAAAATTTGATTGCCTCACGAGGAGTCGCAGTGATCTGCAGTGAATCGTCCTGTGCTACAAAAGCAATCTTCTTGCGAACTTCGATATCGCTAGGATCCACTGAAAAGTTGTTGAGACGGACGTCAGCGCTGATCAACAAATTGCTTTTGGAGGTAGCGCGCCCGGCAAGAATATTAAGCAGTGACGTCTTTCCGCTACCTGAAGCGACGAAGAAGAATGAGAAGGTAGGATGAGGAATGCATAATTGCGACATTGGAAACGTATTTCCCGCTATTAACTGCACCTGAAGGGCCCATGACAGCAGTTACATGTCCGCGAGGAACTTCACCGAAAACGTTGTCAAGGATCTTTTTGTTCTGTCCTTTCTTCTTGCCAGTAAGTGTCATGTTGACATTCCTCCATACCAAGTCCTTGCCTTCCCTCGGTTCCAAGGGATCTGCAATCCCAGATGACAATACCGATTCCTGATTTCCGTCTCGGGGCACTAGAGTCAGGTTCTCGATGTCCTTGTGATTGCCCATCGTTCCGAGTTCAACTTTGAAACAATGCAGCACAACTTTTCTTCGAGTGTCAACGGCGTGAGAATCTTTCGACGATTAATAATGTTCCCCGATGGAGCTTTCGACCAAAACCACATCCACACACAGCGTCATCAGGCTTCTCGATCAATTCGAAAAGAAGAGCCACAGCAGTCAAAGACGATGGGCAAGAAGGAATCAAAATCGTGATGAAAGTTGGTTGGGCCGGCGTCTCAGGCCTATTTTCAATTATGAAAGGACATAGAGACGATATGGATCAGACAATAGAATCCTGCATGGTGGTTGCCCTCATGGCGGGTACGATACCAGGTACTCGAGGTACGTTCAAAATCAACTACGGTAGTACATACAAGCTTTAGTTTGCACATCTGTTTGGGTGTTGTCACAGCAGAGAGATGATGATCCAATGAGAAAAATGGTAAGCAGGTAAAACATAGCAGTTTCCATCGACCACCTACGCTGCTGCCGCATCTCTTTTACAACGAAACGACGCAGACTTGAAAATCTTGATGAGATGGGAAGCTTCCTAGCCGGTAAACTCGCCCTTGTCACCGGAGGGTCAGGCACCATTGGCCAAGCCATAGCGAAAGCATTGACTGACTCTGGAGCATCGGTTGTTTTGACGGCTAGACGTATCGAAAAGTTAGATGCGGTGAAGGAAAGCATTCTAAAGAATCTCAAAACCACCGCTGGTGTACTGCCCCAAGTCCATGTTATTCCTAGCGATGTGTCGAAGGAAGAAAGTGTTGTGGAACTTTTCAGGAAGATCGACGAATTCAGCAACGGAGTTGACTTATTGGTAAACAATGCTGGTACGACCAAGTAATGTGGCGTCTATCAGCGTCTTGTATTTCTTATCTGACGCAATGTGTACAATATTTCTCCAAATCTACCCCAAGGCACCATGATACCGGGCTCTACCGTGGACATTTCGGCTGCTGATATGGAACGAGTGTTGTCCGTCAACGTTGTTGGTCCATTTCTGTGTGCTAGAGAAGCAATGAAACGAATGAAAATAGTAGGAGGTGGGCGTATCATTAACATTGCAAGCATTTCTTCGATGAGCCCACGCCCAGATGGCGTCACCTATACGACATCCAAGTTCGCGATCCAAGGGCTTTCGCGAAGTTTGGCTTTGGACGGTCGACCTCACAACATTGCAGTCGGGGCTATTCACCCTGGAAATGTCGTCAGTGAGCTTTTGAGCCCCGAAGTCATCGCAGAAAGAGAGGCAACAGAAGGATTCATTCAGCCAGAGGACGTCGCCACTTGCGTTTTGACCATGGCGAACCTACCGTACTCGGCCAACATTCTTGATTTGACAGTCATTCCAACCAAACAGCCGCTTGTTGGGCGTGGGTAAAACTCAGATGAACACTTATCAGCATGCTAGGTAGGTGTTGAGTGGCCCTGGCAGCATGCTTTTCTGAACATTAGTTTTTTTTCTCACGAAAAGCCGATGTCTCCATTGGAGCGAGTTCACCACAATAGACCCGCGGCCAACCACCTACCGAGAATGTACGAACTACTAGCCCCAGTTCATGCTCATAGCAAGATTCTTCCAAAATACCTACACAACACCAATCGTCCGGAAAAGGACCCGTGAATCGCAAGTGGATCTCCTGGCGTATCATACACAACCGCAGCGCAAAGTTTCACCTCTTTTCGATGACAGCTAATAGGGTAGAAATTAATATTTCGTAGAAGGTCCTCGCGACTACTGGACAAACTTTAAACTAGGTCATCCTTTTGTCTCTTTACTATCATAATATCGATTGGATGCAATTAATGGCTGCTGGCCAATAAGCCGCTTTTTAAATGTAATGGGACTCACTCGATCACATCGGCGGCAAAACTACCTAGCTATGTACCTGGTAGCTAGCTTCCCCCCCTCATAACCCGTGGACCAAAATAAAATCTCAACGACTTAACTTTTATTATGTCATTTTGGATAGCGACGATCAGGTCTGTTAGGTTGTTATTAAGGGAGGAATTTGCGTGACTTCTGAGTCTTCCAACGCCCACTATATTATTATCAAGTTGCAGTCTCGTCTTTTGTGTCTCAAGGGCCAGATCGACAGGTCCTAAAATAGGATGTCAGAGTCAAAGAAGAAGAAAAGCAAGATCAAGCCAAGCAGTGCGGGCACAAAGAAAAGCAAGATCAAGCCAAGCAGTACAGCAGAACCTTTGCCGAACAAACCAAACAGTGCGGGTAATCCTACCTCGCGCAAAGCAGAATCTTTGCTGAAAGACCTCAAAGCGGAGGTAAAAGCGCTGAAGTTGGAGGCAAAACGTCTGCACACTGAATTGAAAGTGGAAGAAAAGGCTTTGGAGAAGGATAAGCAGGCTTCGGAAGGCAGCCAAAACGTTTCTCAGCGTGAGAAGCTGAAAGGGAACGAGTTACTAAAATTGGCCCACTTATTAAACATGGGATTTGATGAGGAGACAATCAAGCAACATCTTGAAGAAGAGAATAAGAAGCTACTGAAGCTTTCGCAAGACAAGCAGCAAGACCGCCGAAACTTGGAAACGAATATTAAAAAAATGGTTGACCTCAACAAGGTTCGTCCCTCTAATCTCGAATTGCTCGATACTGTCACCTCCCTTTCATTGGCTCACTCTTTATTTGTAAAAGCAAAGCGAACGAGCTGTCGAGGCCGCCCAAGAACAATTCAAAAAAATTGTTCTACAAAACAAGCAGAAGAAGACCGAACTTGAAGAGGCTGAACTGAAGCTCTATGCCATCGAATCTAAGGTGAAGCATTCGAGAAATATGAAGTCTGTGGATATAACGAGTAAGGATTCTCTGAGAAACGAAATCAAGGAAATCGTGAACGAGATTAAAATCAGATGCGATGACAAAGAAGTCGTGAAGAAAGTACTGAGAGTAGCTGGCAAATGCCTAGCTGCTGATTTGGAGAATTCTGTTGAGGCTTTGCGGGAAGAGGGATCTGATAGTGATTCGAGCAGCTCGGTGGAGATAAGTTCTGCATCAAGTGACGAAGACTGATGGAAGGGGTTCAAGTTCTGAATCACCGCGAAATCGGGGACGTCGGGGAAGGGACTCCCGGGATAATGCTAAGTCTATGTACAACAGCGATGATGATTGTCGGCAGGTACAAACAGCATTTGGAATACAGCAGCGCGTGTCGAGCGCCTTGGGAGCAAGAGCTGAATGTTGGTGCTGAAAAAGATGGGCCTATGGCACGGGTAATAGTCACTTTATTAATTATTTTCACTGTTGTATCACATCCAAATAGTCTCATCGAAGAGTAGTCTTTCAGTGTCCTAGCTTGTTTTAACCAAACGTCGACTTTTCGTACTTCAGCTTCAGTGCATCTGCAACCTCGTCGATTTCTTTCAACGCTCGATCTAGCTGTTCTCGTGTGTGGCCAGCCGAGATGCAAAATCTGGCCCGCGAAGTGAGGATCGGCACTGCTGGAAAGCCGACCACAACCACTGCCAATCCACGCTTGAAACATTCTCGTGAGAAGGCGGCAATTTTTGTTGGGTTGTAAAGCATGACGGGCATTATAGGGCTGTCATAATGCCCCAACACGGTGAGCCCCATCTCCCGGAGTCGCATTCTAAAGTAGTTCGAATTATCACGAAGGGCCTGGATCTTCTGCTTTCCAATATTTGTCCCGTCTTCACCCATGACAACCTTTTCGAAGAAATCAAATGAGAGAGTGTGAGAAAATGCCATCATTGTATGGTGAAACGATTCTAGCGAATCTGCTTACCTTGAAACTCGAAATCACCTGCTGACAAACCACTGGCGAGAGGGAGTTGTGGTAAACGCTACCAGCACATCTTCTTCTCAAGAATGAAATGACATCCTTCGATCCGGCAATGTAACCTCCCATACCACCGAACGACTTGGTGAAGGTTCCCATCATAATGTCAATGTCTGCAGTGTCGACACCACAATACTCGGCGCAACCGCGACCTGTCGGCCCCATGGCACCGATAGAATGGGCTTCATCCAAATAAACGTAGGCCCCATACTTCTTGCACACGCGAACAACATTGGAAAGATCACAGTACTCGCCTTCCATACTGTAGATTCCCTCCACGACAACCATGATTTTCCCCCAAGGGCGCCGAGTTCTAGGGCGACCCATAACGATCGCCTCTCCCAGAATCTGATCGAGATGTTCCGTGTCATTGTGACGGAAGATACGAATGGCAGCGCCACTGGCACGAGCACCGTTGACGATGGAAGTATGGTTGAGCTCGTCACTGATGATCAAGTCGCCTCGGCCGACAAGCGCCGGGATCGTTGTGCAGTTTGTGTTGAACCCCATGTTTAGAGCCAAAGCGTCTTCCTTCCCCAGGAAACGAGCCACCAGCTCTTCGACCTCCTGGTGAAGCTTTGTAGTTCCAAACTCGTTACGGCAAGAGCTACTCGAAACCGGAAAGTCCTCCAAGGAGCCCACCACGTCGGCCTTGCACGTGACCTGCCAATCGTCCCCAAAGCCCAAGTAGTTGTAGCTGCCGAGGTTCAAGCATTCGCGAGCGACTCGTTTTTCAGACGCCTCCACAAAGTAGGGTGACTTGATGTACTTTTGTCTCTGCGTGTCGTTATCTAGGTCGTCCAATGTCCCCAGCAGTTCCATGGTCTTGTTGCCATCCTTGCTGACTCGTTCGAGTACATGAATGGTGGCGCCTGGGTTGGAGGAAATCGGTCTGTTGAAGCAATCTTGAATACGATGGTACAGTCTTCGCGTGTAGAAGTTTTCCCAGGATTTGAGAAGCGGGGCATACCACTCCAGGTTGTCGCTGTTGTAGGGAGTGCTGCGACGCAAGTAGCGGCCGTGTCCCAAGAGCCTGGCAAACAAATCGCGGATGTGTCCGCACAGAATGATGACGGCGTAGCCGAGGTAAGTGGTGTAAGCAGCAAATAGCGGCAGCTGCAACTCATGAGTAGCGTTTTCATGGCTGGCGCCCGCATATCGGGACCGATCCCGCGCCGAGAGTTCCTCCAAGCGATCTCGGACATCGGCGTACGGGTCTTCAGCGAACTCGTGACCTTCGTCCGAGGTGTGAGAGTTAGTGCCACTGGAAGTGGAGCTCACTTCGACCTCAGGAAGGTCCATGCACTCCGCCATGTCGTCTTGTCGATCCTCTCCCTTGGCCTTGAGGCCCAGCAATCGACGTAGTCGCGACCTTCGAGGCTTCGTTGTCATTTTAGACTCTCAACGCGTGATAACGATGATGGGATGGAATATGCGAATACCGCCACAGGTCCAATAGATAAACGATTCAGCTAGATGGCGAATAGACTCTGCTCTTGAGGTAGCACAAGACAATGTTGCCTGCAAGGGTATCAGCTTCCGGTTGCCACTCGTTGGTTGTCTTTTCACAAGGACGTAGCCACAATGAGCCAAAACGCCATGGGCAGCAGACAAGGGCGAACCGCCAATAAAAAGAAATGCTGTTTGCGATGAAGGCCCGGCGTCCTTGTGGAGGGAGCGCCAGCATAGCAAAGCTTAGGCCAAGAATATCGCACGAAAGTTGCTCCCTGCTTCCAACCCAGAAAAACCCACCACTCCACACGAGACAACCGCGTTCGTATGCGGTCTGGCGACCGCGGGAACGTGCGTTTGGTTCCGAATGCCGGCAGTTTCTACGTAATTTCAGTACAGTACTGGAGCGAAAGGACAGCGTTCGCAATCGCAATTTCAAAAACATGGTACTTAGGGCGGCGTACGGCCCGTTAGATGCGGGTCGTGCGCCTTATCTCATACGTGAACGTATTTTACAAAATGTAAATGAAGGATATTTAGAGCTGAAGAATGAATAACTACCCCCGACTTGATTGAGGTGCCGCCTTGAAGATTGATTGTGTGTGACGTCAGTATTCTGCCGTACCATGCACAGTTCAGTACGTACTAAGTACAATACTGTACGATACTTTGGTACCGTTATGAGAATTCGCGTATGAATCAGAAATCTCGCCCGCCAAAAAGGTGACACGGCTGCAGAAAATGAATGAGGGCTCAACACGCAGGAGGAAGCGTTCTCGAGATTTGATGTTCTTTCCTACTACCGAACCCAGAACGACTCGACTCGACCTTCCTGTTTTAGTCGTCAAACATCATTTGCGGTCCTGGATCACTGGAATGGAAGGCATCGCCTTACTATAGTTGACAAGATCTCACTTCAAAGGCAGGAACAATGGACGGAAGGCTCAGCGAGGATGCAAGGAATCAACATAGTGTGGATCATGAGGATGTCAACGTGCTTCAAGACAGTGAAATGACGCAACCCACGGACGGCAGTGTATCAGATGACGAAGCTGGGGGGTGGCTAGGTTCCATAACTACAGACTTTCGGCATATGGCTAATTGCTTCAAAGATTCAACACTGCCTGTGATTGGAGGCGTTGCTTCACTTGTTCACAAAACCGCCATGACAGTGGCAGCAGAAATCGCACAGCTGGAAAGGGATGGCGAGTTGGACGCTAGCGTTTGGCGGACCGAAAACAACCGCGAAGTGGAATCGCTATTCTTGCCTTGGGAAATTCGAAAAGAAGCCGACAATGGCGAAATTCCGGTGTACGTCACCGATGGCGAGCTTATGGATGAAATCTTGGCATTGAGCCTCCACGAGAGCACATTTTCAACGCCTTTTGCGGCAATGGAGAATCAAGCAAGCGAAGATGGGCAAACCTTTGCTTTAGACAAACCACGGATCGCTTTAATTCGGCGGCTTTTGGATATTGACGAAAATTTGGCTGCGATCCATGCTCGATCTTCAGGTAAGAGGCACAAACGTCATTGCAAGCCAGTTGTTTTCTATTGCTGACGGCGTGTTCGGGAAATTGAATTTGTTCGGTGTGCTCCCAGGTCGAACCCATGTTCAGAAAACCGCTTTCTGGAGAAATTATTTCTATCATTGTGAAAAGACTCGAAATGGGTATTTGGAGAAATTATCGAATGAGGGAAGGAGGCAGTACGTATCTAGAACTCCTTCAAAGATTTTCAGCTGTTCGTCCGACGTCAATCAGAGCGCAGCAGATAACAATCCTGATGATTTATCCCTCGTTCCGGCGTCAGTGACGGACGATTCATCGTACGTATTTGCGCCAGCCCCGAATAGTGCTGATACATTTACAACCACTCGATCATTGGATGATATGGTCGTGGTGGGACGGGGGACCGACATTGATTAGAATGGAAATTGATCTTCTACACCGCAAGCTCGGTTTGAGAAGTAAGAAATAATATGTTGACCATAACTATTCCCAAAGTAACCAATTTTGATTGATTCGGAATCTTGCAGAACATTCATGCTACGTTAGACTCATTAGCTCGCGCATCATCAATTCGTCTTCTTTCTTGACAAATCGTCCTTTTACACGGAGTCGGCTGTCGGCAAAGTTCTTGCGCACATCGTATTTAACCGTCTTGGTCCACACGCGATGGTTGCGTTTTTCCAAGAATCTAGAAATCCGAACCTTTCGACTTTCTGGTGAGTAGGCTCCAATCCACCCGTCGGGGCGTTCAACATGCAAAAGACCGTCGTCATCTATCATTGCTCTGATATTTGGATCCGACATGGATCGTGGTCTCCCACATCCAGGCACGTGTTCATCCATTTCGTCGTCTTCGTCATCCTTTCTCTGCTTGTCGATCTTTGCTTGCTCCCGTTTTTCCTTCTTTTCCCGCTTCTCTTTTTCTTTCTGTTCCTTTTTCTCCAGGCGTTCTCGGCGTTTCTCCTCTGCTTTTAATTCTTTGCGTTCTGATGCGGTGAGCTTCTTCTCTTCGATTGCCATCGATATGCTCAGATTACTTGGTGTTTCCGGAGCTGATGCTCGCCTAGGGGCCCTGTCAATCATGACGCCGCCACCGCGGGATGGATCGTGAATACCTTGCTGTCGTTCCATCCACCTTCCGTACTCCACTGGCGTCCCTTCTTGAGGTGTCACGTTGCCGATGAGAGCAGAGAACAATGAGTTCGACCTTTGTCGATAATCCAAATCTAGTGAAAACGTTGAATTGGATCGTGATCTTTGCCCAGGGTGGTACATGGGAGAAGGAATTCGGTAGTTCGTGTTGATTGGCCCAAACGTATCCGTTCCTCCGATACCACCATCAAAATCAAGTTCTCCAATTCCGTCAGAAGCTTCAAAGGCACCAGCGTCATGCCCATCCCCATCTGATGCCATGGCATGAGCCTGATCTCGTGTGGGGAGTCCAGGTGGCGGATTCATCGGATTAGCGGACGGCACGTAGGCAATGTTTTGGCTAGTCAATTCCCCCATTCCAGCGTCGGATACATTAAGAAAGTCCAAGTCAAGGTCCCCTAGAAGATCGATGTCGTTCTTGGCTCTATTAGCCAATGATCCATTTTGTAGCATTGCTTCTAGTAGAGCGGTATCACCCTGCTCGTACAAGTCCAAAGCGTGCTGCAGCTCATTGTCCTGCCCCGAGATGATGAGATCTTTCAGTATGCCCTTTTGCTCCCGATCGATCATGCCCTTCTGTTCAAGTTCCGTCGAAACCTTGAGCCGTTCTGACACGCTCTGTAACGCAAAAATTAGGAAAAGTAAGAACATGTAAATACTTCTGACTGAGTCTTGCATCACACTTACTCCCGAACGAGCTCGCTTTCCAAAATGAGATGCCTCATACGATGTTGAAATTTGATTTGGCGGGGTGTGTGACATGTGCGTATTATTGAAGGT
Organism: Nitzschia sp. DOCU1; assembly: GCA_951394045.1. Classification (NCBI taxonomy): domain Eukaryota; phylum Bacillariophyta; class Bacillariophyceae; order Bacillariales; family Bacillariaceae; genus Nitzschia; species Nitzschia sp. DOCU1. Next base: position 1,671,840 of record OX595992.1, read on the forward strand.
AGTAGCGGCTGGATCCAACAAATTATTCAGAAAAGTGCTAGCAGTCGATCCTGCGGAGCTTGGCTGGGAGGCTGACGGTCCAAGATTGAGGGCCTGGCTGGTCTGGGAGGCCGCGGCTTTAGGAATAGCTCTCGGGGCAGACCTTTGTCGCGTTGCATGTTCGGGTAGAGGAAGGAGCGGCTGGAATCCCTGTTGTTGTTGCTGTGGCTGCTTCTGCTCTCGATCTGCATGCTGATTCTTTTTGCTGCTGGATCTGGTACCCATCGGCGCTAGTTTCTCATCTGGCGTGGAAGACTCACCAGAACGATCCGAAGGCTTGTCTGTCGATCGGCTGTCGAGAATCGAGGAAGTGGCCGTGCCGATCGTTCCCTCTGTGTAGTTTGTGTCGATAGTGTTTACCGTCTGCATTGAGCGGTCTGTATTGCCCAAAGCTCGAGCACTTCCTAGCATTGAAAAGTCCATTCCGTCAAGCGTGTCATAGTCGTCGTTATTCAAAGTCGTTCGCCCACTTTCCGTTACTCTGAAGTCGACCTCAAGGCCACTCATTCCGTCGTAGTCATCTTGATATTTATGTTCGTCCTCCATCCGAGCAAAAAATCTTGCCCTTGCGTCCATTAAGCGAACTACCGTCCCTAGCACACAAACGAAGGTTCTTCTGAAGGATCAGCGCCTTCGGACTTTTCAATGTCGATTGAAACACGGAGCAAAAAGAAAGCCGAGGAGGTAACGCGAACGGCCGGTGTGAAGTAGTCAAGCGGGCGGTGCCTGGCCGCTGATGCCTAGTTTATTGATTGGAACAGAACTTTTGTCGTGATGTATAACGAGGGATGACAACAACGAGATCATCTCATCCAAAAATTTTGGTGCTACTCTCTCTAGAGTACCGGTAGAAGCTTCCCCGCGCCACGCCTGCCGAAGAGATGCCTATTATCTTTCGTACAGACAGTCAGTACCATTAGGTACAGACTGTACGATGCTGTGCGTTGATTACCGCAAAAAAGTTCTGCGGGAGAACAGAACACCAAGGCGACGTTCATCGATGTACCCCTCAACGAAGATATCTCCGTCAAAATGGTAAATAATGGTTCATATTGGAAACATTACTAAGGGTTAACAAGGCGAACTAAGCGTTCGCGTTCCCCTTTTCTTCCTCTCGGGCACGCGAGCCATGTGCGGATCTCTCTTACTTTTGTATACTAATTTCCTAAAAACTCGCTTGAAACTCTATTAATAACCGTTAAAGGACGTTTCAAGCTGAAAGTGAAACGATGTCTCTCTCGCGCCGAGAGGCGCGGATAGTCGCGATGCAAGGAACGGACTCTCAACCTGTAAGAATAGAACTAAATATATTCATGATTGTATATATACATTGGGGTCCGCAACCCGTAAGAGATGCACATACAACGTGTAAGGCCTGTCCGCCAACCAGTCAATATGCCCTTATATAGGCCTCCCTATGACTGTTAGGGCATAGGTAAGGTTAGGGTTTGGGTTAGGGCTAGGGTTATTTTACGGTTAGGCTTAAGTATTCTTAGAGGTTGGATGACTGAATTTTAGAGGTTGGATATGTTAGGGGTGCAGTCGCGATTGCAAGGAACGGACTCTCAACTTATAATAACTGAATGAGGTTTATTCATGGTGGATATGTTCATTGAGGTTCCCAACCTGTAAGAGCCGAAACCCAACCTGTAAGGCCTGTCCTCCCACCCGTTGGAGCTTCCAAGAACAACTAACATAGGCCCCCAAATGACTTTATTTTGGTCCGTTGGGCATCAATTTTTTATCAAAACCACTGTTAGTCTGTCTGAACAACCCCTTTACTCCGCGCCATTTCACTCGTCCCGAAAAACAAATTGGCTGATTGACGACTCTCACAATTTTTCAGTTCCTTTCATGCAACAACCACCCTTCACTTGAAGTCCGATATCTCGCCACCTACCCATCCATTGTCGGTAATTCTTTCAACGGCGTCACAACAACGACAAGACGCACTTGGCAGAGGTCGAAACCGGGGGCTTCTACGGTTCAAATTTATGGAGAAATCGAGAATTGAAAATTCAACAACCAACTTGACTTTCCTGAAAAAAGGCCGTCACTTGAATTCCGATATCTCCTCACCTACCCGTCCCTTTTTGGTGATTGTTTCACTTTAGTAATCTATAGGACGTTATCTAGCTTGTACTAAGTTTTTGTTACTCTAGCACAATCTGACTTAGACTTTTTTTAAAAACATAGATCTCTCACAATTTTAAAACCTAATTTAATCAAATGATGATTCCACGGCGGTAACAGTGAACACAGCAGTTAGCTTCCGGTGGCACTACACCAAAGTCTGCCCTGTAACAGTGAACACAGCAGTTAGCTTCCGGTGGCACTACACCAAAGTCTGCCATTTCTGACCCATTGCCTTCCTGGTCCTCATCCTCCTCATAGCCGCTGGCTTCCTCCATTTCTTCATCCTGTGTTCCCCCATGGTCAACTTGGTGGCCCTCTTCTTCCTCGTTTTCTCCAGTAGTAGTAGTAGTAGTAGTATCGTTGTCACTTTCATCCCCTGACAAATCAAACAGTGGGACCACTGCCACTGACCGATGTGTCAAATCATAGACAATATGATGATCATGACACAGGTCAATGATCAATTTGTCCTTGATGAAAATTTGCTGGATGGCGGTCCTCATTTTGTGAGCAGTTTGTGCCTGCAAGTAAAATATTCAACGAGTAATTCAGTGTATTTTCCACGAGTACATGCACATGTGGTGAGTGAATTGCTCCAGTATTAGTGAGGTGGCGACAACTTCAGGATTAGAAATTGCATAGTGAAACGAGGTGGCGACAACTCCTACCATAGTATAGCTAGGTAGTAGTAAGAAGTTTGATATTGGATAGCGAGGTGGCGACAACTTCAGGATTAGAAATTGCATAGTGAAACGAGGTGGCGACAACTCCTACCATAGTATAGCTAGCTAGTAGTAAGAAGTTTGATATTGGATAGCGAGGTGGCGACAACTTCAGGATTAGAAATTGCATAGTGAAACGAGGTGGCGACAACTCCTACCATAGTATAGCTAGCTAGTAGTAAGAAGTTTGATATTGGATAGCGAGGTGGCGACAACTTCATTATTAGAAATTGCATAGTGAAATGAGGTGGCGACAACTCCTACCATAGTATAGCTAGGTAGTAGTAAGAAGTTTGATATTGGATAGCGAGGTGGCGACAACTTCAGGATTAGAAATTGCATAGTGAAACGAGGTGGCGACAACTCCTACCAGAGTATAGCTAGCTAGTAGTAAGAAGTTTGATATTGGATAGCGAGGTGGCGACAACTTCAGGATTAGAAATTGCATAGTGAAATGAGGTGGCGACAACTCCTACCATAGTATAGCTAGGTAGTAGTAAGAAATTTGATATTGGATAGCGAGGTGGCGACAACTTCAGGATTAGAAATTGCATAGTGAAACGAGGTGGCGACAACTCCTACCAGAGTATAGCTAGCTAGTAGTAAGAAATTTGATATTGGATAGCGAGGTGGCGACAACTTCTGTTAGATTTCTAAAAACTATCTTGCTCCAAAGTGCTGTTGTTTCATAAAAAAGGATGAAGCACTTCAGAGAAAGAGGTTGCCGTGCAGGACGGTATGCCAAGCATCAGCGCCAGTCAGCGCCATCTGGCATCTTTGGGCTGCTGGGACCATCCATTGGACTCCTATCCCAAGAAGAGCTTGGGCTGCAGACAAGGCTGCTCCGGGCACAGGTTGCTGCTGCTGAAGCTTTCACAGCAGTCTTGTACCCGCCCACCAATATCACCATCCAAGAACACTCCACTGTCAACTTGCCACCCACCAATATCAGAATCTTAGAACATTCCCATGAAGCAACAGTTGTTCGGCCCACTTTTGAGGATCCCTCAACAATTCCCAAATCCACTGCCCCCTTTGTTGTCTCACCACGCACTCGGGTTCTTCCACCACTCCCTACCAACCGCCATGCACCACCAGTGGGACTGCTAGACTGCAGTCAGTTTTTCAAAGTCAGTTTTGGAAAGGAAGATCCAAGAAGCATATTGTTTGTCTACGAGCATCACTTGGAGAAGCCAAGGAACCTTGATCGCTGGGATGATGCGCAGCGTTGGCAGGCATCAGAGAAAGTTTACATTGTCTTCCAAGATGATGAACAAATTGGAGTGGTGGAAAGACTGGACATCAACCCACATTACCAAGTAAGGCTGTTAGACCTGCAGAAGTTCCTTCTTGGCTCTCCTCTCAAGGACAAGGTGAAGATTCTTGGATTTCAAACTAAATTCCAAGACGACTTCATCCAAGTACACAACATTTCAGGAAATGCAGTGCTAGGGGTTCCATGGGAACCAACGATTGCAATTCTCAAGGACAAGGTGGCATCAAGTACCACTGAACGAACTATCCGCCAAAAGGTTCATGTGGATGTTGGCTATACATCCAACCTCTCCACCAAACGCCACAACGTTTGTTCCTTGGGACTTACAAGGCCCAATGTACTGAAGGCGACGAAGACTGAACTGGGAAAGAAGGTCATGAAATCCACTGTCGCAATCTTGGATTTGGCCAAGGAAAAGTTTGCTGTCCATTCCTTCAATGATCCAACTAGGATCAAAGATTTCTATAAGAATCTTGGGGGAGCAGTCCCTTCAACGCGTGCAGCTAGAACTGACACAGAAGAACTGTGTGGCATTCACGTCGACCAGCACAATGGGGCTCACCAAGTTGTATGGGCTTCTACCATTAAGGGCAAGTATCGCTACAGTCAGATCTTGTATGATCGAGCATCTATCGACTCCTACTACCGCCGTTTGAACGAACATGGTCCCTGGCTTCAATTCTGTGTCGACGTGTTGAAGAAACTTGGGAAAGATCGGTGGCACTTTGGGCCAACTTCCTTTGACTCTAGTACCATTCGTGTAACAGCCCCAAAGGCTGTTTAGATTGGGAAACGGCCTTGTAACATGGATGTGGCAAGCTACTACCAACCGTTTGTTTCTGTCCTTGTGCAATTGGTGGTGTACCGAAAGGCCAGAGCTTATGATGTGTTCTCTCTGGTTTGCGCAATTGCTTCCTGTCCACACTCGGCTGTGTATGCGCTCCTGGCAGCTGAGATTCTGTGTAGTCTGGGTCAAGAGGAATCAACAGATCTTGGTCTCCAACTATTGGAATTGATGTGCCGTCTCGATGAAAAGGACGAGGAAGATGATAGTCCCTTGTCCAAGACCATTTTTGAGCGTCCCCTGAGGTACTCAAAATATAGAAGTTATGAAGCCCCAGATGCAAAAGAATGGAAGACGAATGTCAGAAAGGTCATGATGACAGTAACCGAGGTGACAAATGGTGAGGTAACCATGGATAACTACCATGATATTGTACGGGCATTCAAGAAGGTAAAGCAGGTTGGAGATCTGGCTGCCAGCCATGCAGTTGGGCTTTGTTCTCTTGTTGGCATCATTCCCAAAGAGTATCATCTTATGATCGCTGGAGGAGCCAAGAAGTTTCGCACCAGTCTGTTGAAGAAGTTTCCGGGACTACCAGCGCAAGAGGACATGATCATGCATTTGCAGTATGCGATTGATGCTATGGATTCTCCAAATGGTGGAGGTGACCCAATCGATGCACGCTGGATGGAGAATGTTGCATGCAAGATAGGGAGAATGATGAGTGGTGGCGATAAGCGGTTCTGGGACGTGCTTGATATGGCATTTCCCGGACTCACTTACTCAACCCACAAGGATGGGCAGCATTGTCTGACAGCCTTCACTGACAAGAAAGAAGTAGTGCTTGATGGTACTCTTCTGGCCTTGGTAGGAAGTCGAGTTGTAATCAATGCAGAGTTCCTTTCGCTCATGAGGCTACAACCAAGAGGGACCCCCAAAAAGTGGATGAAAAAATACACACTATAAAATTATTCACATCCGCACCTGTCACCTACATCTGTACTCTTTGGACGGGTCCAAGGTCTTGGTGTGGTTTGGCGCGGGGTTTGCGGTGGTCATGGTTTGGCTTGGGTATGTCGGACAGAAAGATTGGGAGCCGAGCCATGGTTCATGAAGTATGCGTGACAGCATGCCGTTGTGCTGTAAAAATCATGACAGCTGCAGTACCATATCTCATCACCACTGCTTCCTCGCAAACGACCTTTCTTCACCAGAACCAATGAGGTTCCAGCATCATAGAACTCCTTTCGAGTTGAGTGCTCACCATCCAGAGTGCCTTGGCAGGCCTTGAGCCACTTGGAAAAGCGATCCTCGTTGATTGGAGTTCCAATGAACTCCACGGAGTTGGCAAGGTACGTTTGCTCTTCCATTGATCCTTCTTTGTGGAAGAAATCATGCGGTGTCAGACAACTCACCTGTTTCATCAACTTTGTGTCCAAACTTAAGGCTGTCACATCCCGGATTCGAAGATGATATTCCAAGAAGCCTGCTCGGGACGACAACAGATTTACCATTCGGGGGAATTCCTGGGTGATCATGCTTTGGAGTGACAACCCAAATGAGCATAGGCCAGCTGTTTCCTTGCTGCCTTTCATCGTCAGATGCTTTCGTTCAAGAGAGTTTGTGGAGGGTGTATCACCTGGAAGACAAAACTCATTGTAGCGGAAATGCGAATGCTCAATGGAGTCCACGTAACTCTTTCTGAAGACTTCTGCAAGTCTTGTTTCCCCATGCACGTTCCAAGCTTCCAGGGCAAGCACAGTGTACTTGTCCTTCATGGGGCCGGTTGCACATCGATGCATTCGATTGACATTGGTAGCAGCAATGGCAAGGAAACGGCGATCGCGAACCCACTTGATGTAACCAGGAGTTCCTCTTTTGCGCCTTCCGGTCTGATCTTTCACTTTGAGGGCAACATGTGCAAAACATTGGCCCCGATTCCTATTGGGGAATACTCGACCGTATGCATTGACAAAGGCCTGAGCATGGTCCGAAATCAGTCCACCTTGGACATCGAAGTGCAGGCCAAAACGGCGGCGCACATAGTGTTTCAATGTTGCAAGGAGCAGGACCGCGACAAGCTCGTTTTCTTCAAGTATGCGTGCGAAAATGAATGGAAGGAAGGTGCGTCGATAATCACTACCTCGGCCATGCTTTTTGGTGGCAACAACACCAAAGCTCATGAGTTTTCCACCCGGCCATGACTTGCCATTTATACCGATGACCAGCTAGAAAGGCTTGGTACAACAGGTGAATGGTCGAAAAGCAAATCATATGCTTCTCGGACCAGCCCTGATTGTTTTCAAAACAATCATTTGCACAAACATGTGCCACAAGTTGGCCAACATATGGGTCGGTAGCAGGGGGGACAGCCAAGATCAACATTTGGTGTTCGACACAATGCTTACTGCCATCTTCAACGTGTGGGTTCTGTAGCGGCACACATGAACTGTTGTTCAACAGGTTGTTTGCAAATGAACATAACCGATCTTGAACCCCCAAAGATCCAAGGTGTTGTGGAAGTGGTGGATTGTAGGCACTGGGAATGGTCAGCCCATAACGACAGCGGAATGTCTCCAACTGTGGTAAGTACCTCAGCTCAAGATCCCCCACGGTTGCATACTTCTCTAACATATTCTTCCTTTTGTCTCGCCAATACTCTGTGATCTGTTTGGTCACAATGTCCAAACAACCATCTGGGAATAAGTTTGTGCAATCATCACCCAGCTTTTCCAGAAGCAAGTTAACCATTTCGTCAGCTTTGGGGAGGCGAAAGGCTGGAACTTTCTTGTTGCTGTGAACCATTGTGTTTATAGCATGCTTCAAGATAGGATGAAGCCCCTTTTTTCCACGGTTGTTGGCCAGCAGATGATCCGTCCATGTCACTACTTGGCCACAAGAGTGACGTTTGAGTAGTTGTACAGCAACTGGACCTATGTACACATCATCCTCTTGTTCCTCTTCCTCTTCATTGGCCAGATTGTCTTCATCATCCTCGTCATCATCATTGACAGCTGACGCAGCTATTGGGTAAAAGAGACGACAGCGGAAAGTGCACTTACAACCCTGGAAGCGACAGTGGAAGTGGATGGCTGCAAAACCATTGCTACTGTGGTGGGATGGCTTGGTCTTATTGACTAAAGCATTAGGACCCAGTCCACCAATGTTGCACAGGGCTTGGGCGATGCTGGAATACTCCTGCACGGGCACATGGTCATATTCCGATTCTTTCATTCGTTTCTTTCCATATTGTGGCTTCTCGCCACCAAAGATTTGTCCAGGGATGTGGTTGTGAGGTACTGCTAGGAGAGAGGTTGGCTTGCGACATTGGCTAGGGGCAAAAAGCGTCTTTGGTGCTGATGACTGAAAGGTGGAGGACTGGGAGGAGCTGTCAAGGTACTGTCGGGTTATCTGGAAAAGTACTGCTTGGCGGTCCACAATTGATTTAGTACCCACTGCCCCCAGCTCAGAGGCTGCAGAATGGAAAAGTTGGGTTTGGGGTGTTGGAATGGTGTTTGTTTGGTCATAGTGGGAAATGGAGTTGTCCACAAAGTTTTGGATTGCCACTGCCTGCATGGACTCCCTGATGGGCGTTGCATAGTTGACGTTCTCATACAGACTCAGTTTCTCCTGGAGAGTCGGTCGGGATGGATGGCTTTCACTCCACCCTTTTGCTTTCTTCTTTGGATTAGTGGACATTGTTGAGAACTGTGGAAGGAGTTGGTGGGGGGTCTTCCATGAACATAAAGGTGAAGCATCTTTGGCCGATCCTTTGCCAAAATGTGGCGCGAACGGCCAGGTGGCAGCAAGTTTGGATTGGAAATCTGAAATTTTGGCTAGTATACAAGAACGTGCATTTCTTCTAAATGCTATACTTGAATATTGGTCAGATTCAGCCGCTGAGGTGGCAAGAGATAGTATTTTGTATGTTGGAATGGACGTTGAAAGATTGAATAACTAGGGTCGACAAAATTTGGCTAGATTCGATTGGGATCGGGTCTTCGTGGATGGATAGGAGCAGGTATTTTGGGGGTCCAAATGCCAATGAACCAATGAACTGAGGGTCTAATCTTCGTGGATGGATAGTAGGGAGCATTCAAACTTGCAGATGAAGTTTGAACGTAAACCTCCAAACCAATGATTTGTGAAAGAGTAGGAGGTAACATGTGCGGCGGAGGCTCCACAGATTCATTGTTTTTGGTGATTCATCATTCATTGTCGTCTAATGAGCAAAACTTGCACTATGAAGGAATATTACCCTTATTGGCATGAAGCAACCATTGCTCAGTCCCTTGTACGGGGGGCCATGGAAAAGGATGCAGATGAAGAAGGGGATTTCTATCGCCTGACAGCGAATGCTTGGGCTGAAAGCAAGAGAGCCATTGAAAATGTCTACCGATGTAAGTATATCGCCGAGAATTATTCATTGTTGAATCTTCTTGTTGCTCATATATGTGTGTTTCTTTACAGCTGAATACAAGATTGTTGGGGATGAGCATGAGTTTATCCTTCGCCGCTCTACCCGAGAGCTTAAAGAGCGCAGATTCTTCAGGTGTGAATTGCATGGTCGTCCAGCCTCGCAGTGGTTTGACAACCCAACCACCCCTTTTGAAGAAGGCTTGAAGGTGCCCAACAACATTAATCTTGAGGTTTGGGACACTGTGGCTATTCCAGGCTTGAACAAGAACTCCAAGATTCGTGGTCTTGACGAGAAGGTGCGAATCATGATTGCCCGTCCTTCACTGCCATCTGAAGACAATCGTGATATTGTCTTTCATCCTCAATTGGGCATTTGGTACAATGCTCACCGAGTTGGTTATGCCTTGGTGGTGGCAAGTCGAAGCGAAGGTCCTGATGGTGCGCCAGTAATGGGAGATGAAGGCGAAGGTGTGGAAGAGGAAACCAAGGACGATGACGATAAGACTGCACAAATTACTACCTGCGGTGATGGCCATGAGGTAGGCACGAAGGAAGAAAATGCTGCTTTCATGGAGTGGGAAATGAGGTTGTGATGGGTAATGCTGGGAAAGGCGTGGCATAAAAAGGTGTGAAAAATGCAAGTTTGGAGATGATTTGGGTAGGCAGGAGAGGCGAATCGATGCTGAAAAAGTGATGGGTGGTTGGGTCGTATTTGAGTCATGCCAGTTGGTAATGGCACGCGTTCGAATCACGGACAGTGTCTTTTTTTGTGTCTTGTCCGTGTCTTAGTGACTAGAGAATACGTTAAATAGCTTACAGGTTGGATGACCGTCTTTTTAGAGTTGGATATCCTAGGGGTGCGTCGCGATTGACCAAGAGATGCAAGGTGGGGTCGGTAGATACGTATCGACGTACATATGATGATATATGCATCATAGGTAAGGTGATAGGACGGCATGCTCGGAACATATAATTTATTAGGCTGGATATAAGAATCGTTTTTCGTCTTCAGGTTTATCTTAGAGACGAAAAAAGATATATGTATACGGCCGTATATAAATATGTTCCGAGCGTGCCCCCCTAATATTTTACCTATTATCCGAGGCTTACCTGCTTCGCCGACATTGGAGGGGTTTGGGGAGGGACCTTGCCCATCATTTTTTAGATCGCGTTTTTCGTTTTTCCTAAGCCCTTTCTTAAATTTCCTTAAATAGCTAAAAAAAAAGCCCGTTTCAGACATAGAAAGGCTATTATGTGTATGGTGGGCTTGCTGCCCTGCCATCCTTGCAATACTTACAAACATGGCACGTGTACGTCTGGCTTTGTCGGTACTACTTAGAAGCTGAACGCAACCTAGTTGTCACAGATGCTTACATAGGACGTCTTCTAGATGAAGGTGCGACATTGAAACTGAAAAAGACACTGATAATCTTGCAGCTTGCGCACTTTCCCATTTAAAGAGTGTGCTCTATGAATACTGCAAAAGGAATCATATAGCCTTACCTGGTAAGAGTGTAAAGTATCTTGAAGGCTCTTCGATAGGCTCTTTATGACACGAAAATTACGCACACTTTACTTTGCACGTTTCGCAATTTGTTGCAATAGTAATAAATACTGAATGTGTGAAACAGTAGGAGACACTGAAATAAGTTGAGGAGTAACGCAGGAATATAAATATATGCGATAATAGGATTTTCCATAATTAAAACTGCATGATTTTAAAATTGGAGTATTTAATTTGGAAGGCATTTGGTTTTCCTTTATGATTCCTGCTCTAAAAGTGCTGCCCGGTCATCACTCAAATCATTCGATAAAATAGAAGCCCGAAAATTCGACATCATTGTCAAATATTCTTCGGATGGGGCAAAAGAAATATCTTCGGGTAACCCTGTTTTCAAAAAAATTCCTGACAATGTGCGCACTCTAGATAAAACCACGTATGCCCAATTTCTTGTCCGGCACCATTCCACCACGACTAAATTGTCAACTGATTTACCTTGGAGTTTGTGTACTGTCGTAGCATAGTTCACGACAACTGGCAGGTGTCCCAATTCCATTTGGACCTTTGTCCGTTGAGACGAATCCATTTCTTTTGGGCATGGAAAATTAACTGTTACCGTTTTTGCCACAGGAAAAATCTTGAAACAACCCACAAACGCTGGCGCATGCATAGCATCATAACGAAGAACAATATGATCAACCTCCTGAATGTTGACCGTATTGACCCATCGTCCATGTACCATCATCGGCATCAATCTGGCATTGGGTTTTATTACTGCCCGAACAAATTGTCCACATGTGCCATTGGCAATTCCATTTTTCACATTGAAATTATCACTCATCATAATTTCACATCCTTTGAAAAGTGCAAGAAATGGATCCACTTTGTATGTTCTTGTGCTTGCATCTGCATCTGAACAGAACTCCCATAAATCCTTGAGATGGACATTATTTATTGGTATCTTCTTCTGTACAGACCAATTTCCCGAGCTTCGAATAAAAACAGCACCCTCAGGAATAGGGTCATTTTTATTTTCCGAATGGAATTTTCGTAAATATGTCCGAATTACCCTTGCATTAATTTCTGCCCGCTTTCGATTAGTAAACACTGCATAGCGCGCGCGGTAAGATTTTGTGGTATTTCCAGATTGTTTTTGGATATTTGGCGTTTCTTCAATAATCTCCTCAAAGCTCCATCATTTCCTTCTCGAGCTTGCGCCATTGCTCGGCCAAAAACTAAATCATCTTTATAGCGATGCATACCATCCAATTCTACCATGTGTGTCAGACACAGATGCCAAAGTGGGTTAGCACCGCCTTCAAAAATGGGGACACCACCAATTCCATCCAATTGACAAAAATCACCCAGGAAAACAATTGGAATTTTTCCATATGGTAAATGTGGGCTGTTTGTTAGCAATTGCAACCTCTTGCTCAATTGACTTCAAATTGCGCCCATCCGTTTGGGAGGAGGCGCCTATTCATCGGAAACTTATTCTCAAATACACCGCGAACAGACAAATCTTGATCTTCGGAAAGCACTTTCTCAATCATTATTTCCATCACCTCCATTTCCTTCTGAAAGTCCACTGTATCTTTTTTATTCTCGTCCAAAACAAACGCTTCGTGTCGTTTAGTACCTTGTTCATCGTGCACACATCAATTTAACTTTGAACTTACTTGCCCAGAGAGCGACCAGACAAGAGAGACCCTTGATTGCAAATAAATCAATCTTTTCATGGAGAAACACGTCCATTAGCCAAATATTGGCTGTCTGCAATGCCAAAATCATCGGGGGGTTTGCGTCTTCATCTTTTTGCCACACTTCCCTGTCAACACCATCCCCCTCAAGCCACTCCGGAAATACTTCAGGGAAATCGACTTCTTTCCTCAAATCGGCAATCGCGAGAATGAAATTGCGATATGGCTTAATTTCTTGAGCATCCGTAGAACTCCACTGGCTTAAAGGCGATTGCTTGGCTTCATCCACCGCTTTCCTCATCTCTTCCCAACGTCTCTCAGCATACTTCTTTTTCTTCTTCTTCGTTGACGATTTTACAGCAGGGATAGGATCCATGGTCTCCACGTAATCATACCACATCGGTTCAGCCTTCGACTCAACCTCACTTTCGACGTTGTCGCCGTCTTCCTTACGTTTATTTCTTCCCGTCTTCATCTCTTCGTTTCCTTTCTCGCTGTCGGCTTGCAACTTATGAAATGCGATTTCGTTGCCGCTGTGTGTGGGAGCTGCAAAAATGGAGCTGAGGCCCTGGAGCGCTGCATCTTTTCATGTTTCAGGTTTTCGTGCAACCGGACATGCACGCGCGCAATGCTTACTTCTTCCCATGTGCTTCTATTTAATTAATTAACTCGGGCGCATTATATAGTGTTAATTCCATGTCGCATTTTTTCCACTACATCCGTATCTGTACTTTCATATACACTTTTTTCGATCCACGATTACAACTGCACTATTTCTTACAAATTGCGCCCTTCCGTCTCAACTCCCCTCCATTTTCCCGCCCTAAATGAGGCAAGTTTCGTACAAGTTTCGTACAACTTTCGGGGTATGTACTAGGTATGTACTGTAATCATGTGCTCACCTATGAATCGTGTCGGCGACAAAATTGTGGATGCAATAAGACTCAACTCGTCGTCATTGTCATTGCTCACAGGTCGGCTGCAAGTACTGTACTACTAAGTCTCCATCCATCATTGTTTTTCACCTACCATCATCATCATGTCTACTCAGCTCAACCTTGCAACGAACAGTGTTAGCCTACGCAAGACGATGTATGGTCGTGCAAAGGCAACCAAGGCTCTGCGTAATTCTGGCATCGCATCCTTCAATCGATTCCAAGAGGAACGTGGTGACCCACTTCTGGATGACATCACTGAAGTCTACGTCGAAGCTGATAACATGCAAATTCTTCTAGAATCATTTGGAGAGTGGTATGCTGAATCAAAGATTCTACAGAACAATACAAGTGGAAAATTCTTGGAGGCCTCGTCCAAGGCAAAGTACTGGGGGAATGTACGAGAGGCCCTCAAAGCAAAGTTTCCAAGTCACGAGGCCTGGAATGATGAAGAATGGTCCAAAGACGTTGTGGACCGGCTCCAAAACATTGCAAAACGAAGTCAGTTTGACAAGGGCACAGACTCACAGGACGCAAATACTCGACCACTGTATCGTGTTGTACGCTCTGAGTATGTTCGTTTCAAGGAACGAAGCAATTCTAACTGGAGTTCAAAGCAGGGAAGGGACCTGCACTCCATCATGTCAATGATTATAAAGGAAGCAACAAGAACAAATCAGAACTTTGAGAAGCGAGCCATCATTATGATGACTTACTATGGAGTAGGTCGTGGTGGCGAGCCCAAGTTTCTACGGTATGACGACTGTGTGTGGGACACCAATTTTGAACATTTTGAAACCATGTGGCGTCAACTCAAGGTGTTGAAGAAGACACCCCTTACTTTTGGGAGCAATCCCCCGGATTCAGACTTGGAGACAGACCTCTACCATGCATTTGCTTGCTTTTTTGCAGCTGAGAATGGGCTGTATCGCTCGGAACGCGATGCACAAATTGCCAAATTCATGTTCCCCTCGTTGCATGCCATTTCTGATGCATCAGTTGCAACTCAAACAACCAAGTGGCTGCGTCAATATTGTGACCAATCATATCGCAAAAGCACTACAGCCAAAAGTCTGCGCATGGGGTCCAACAATTTTCTTGCAATCAACAATCGTGACATAACTCGCGAGCAACGAGTAACAAGGGGCTGCTGGGCACCCAGCGATACAGCAGACAAGCCCGCATATCGTGATGTGGCGCCAGCATTGACTTATCCTCCTTTCTGCTCCTTGGCAGGTTGGTTTGATCCAAATGCAAACAATCTACCAATGCGCATCTGGACCCCCAAATTACTGTGTGGTTCCATTGGAGTTAATCATGGCCGCTAGGACAACTTATGGATCCATTACATAGGCTTGGATTTTCCCATTTAAGTATTTGGATACAGCCAGCCTCCCCCACACATAAGCCATCCCCCACCCGGAGTCTCCCAGCCTTATTTTGAAAGTTTCCACTCCTGCCCAAACCTGAAAAGATTCCTAATTTTGGATGGAAAGACTCTTACGGCACCCAAAACATTCCCACAATCTGAATCCCCAGCTTTATTTTGAATGATTCCACTCCTGCCCAAATCTCAAAAGATTCCTAATTTTGGATGGAAACACTCTTGCCAGCACAAAAGCACCCCTATTTTTGAATTACACTTTTCTAAATTGGACTAAATTAAAAATGGTTTCTAAAGCTATTTAAATCCTTCTAACAGTGTTTCTCGTGCTAATGAATAAAAGCCCATCCTTACTGTGGGGACCATCTACAATCAACCTAAATGCCAGAAAATGAGAAGGCATTCATGGAGGTGGGGGGGGCAGCAGCATCCCAGATGGCAGCAATCATCTGGCGGTGGCAGCACAGTATCAATGGCAGAAGCATTCATAGTGGTGGTGGTGGCGGCAGGAGCAGCAGTATCCAAGGACCGGCAATCAGCATGTCAACAGCAGTATCAGCGGCAGCATCAACAGAGGAACCAGACATGTCGTGGGCAGCGGCATCATTGGTGAGTTCTGGAAATTGTTAGATGATGCAGCAGCAACAAAGACATACACATCTTGCACATACCAACCAAGTCTTCTTTCTTTGTATTATTATGGGGGGGGAATGAGTCAGAACTCGGCATCATTGTGGACAGCCAATTGCTTCATGATCCCCCCAGATGGCTGTCACCTGTAGCAAAGTGCTGGTAAGAGGCTGATCAATAATCACTAAGTCTACAGCATTTCCATCAGACAGCAGAAACTCACTCATTGTTAAAGCATCTGACAATATTCATTTCCTTCATGGTGAAATCCAAGTGATAAGGTTATGTTGTGTTGTTCTTGCTTTGTCTCTTCAAAACAATGACGACATGCAATTGGCGTGCAAGATCCATTTTTTTAAAACAAATACATAGAAGGTAATGCTGGGCTGGCGTGCACACAGACAGGTGGTACATAAAAAGCATACAATCTGTAAGATCAAATATAAAGGTTGACTAAATTGATTCAACACATTAGCATCCCACAAGAGCTCGTGCTAGCCAGCAAAGTTGCACTCTTTTGCATGAGCTGCATGGCACCACACCGTCAACTACTAGAAACTGGATGTTGCCTTGACCCATTGCAAGAAGGTAGTCTTGATCCAGGTCCTAAATGAAGGCCACATTGGGTTGTTCAGTTATGGTTGCCAACACTTTCCAATGAACGTACGAAATAAGTCGCCATCATTGTGCTCAAGGAGATAGCCATGCCCAACCAAACTTGCTGGGCGACCAGTGCAAAGATCCGTATCCTGCCCTGCACAGCCGAAGTCAAGCCGGTAGCCGCCATTTGCACGAGATTTGTCGGAAGCTGGACGCTGCAGGAGAACTGCAAAGAGTCGTTCCAGAGGAAACTTGAACAGGTCTCCAGAAAAGTTTTGATCGTAGATTTCCGACTTGGGACGAACAACAACTAGCCGGCCGGGATAAACCTGCTCTGTCCCATGTGGCGTCAACCAAGTACTGGCACCAGAAGTTAGGTAAAGAGGATGTGACGTTTGGAACGAGGTTGGGGAGAAGGGACCGACATTTTCAAACTGGTGGAGGATGCTGTGTAGGCCAAAAGTTAGATACACCTCCATGACGTTGTGGTAGAGGAATAATGAGTGGCCCCCTGGTAGGTGGAGGACAAGTCGGTGGTTGATGCTGGCGACCTCATCCATGGTCGCCAGACGCAAAATCATGTTGGCTGAGTTGGGCACCGTTGAAAGGGATAGGCGCCGGCAGACCGCATGTTGTTCTTCCTCGTCCGGGATGCTGGTGCTGGCGGCAACATTGCTGTGGGGGTGGGGTATAGTCAATTTGCCCTCGTTGCCTGGCTTGTAGTAGGAGGGGCTAGTCTGTAGGAGGGCCACCACTGAGCGGGGAGGAGTGGGATTTTGCTCATGGACGACACTGGAATGGTTGATGGCGTAGGTGCATCCATGCCGCATACCGTAGCAAGACGCGACTGCGAGATATGGAGCGGTTATTCTTGGACGAATGCAGATTGCCCCGGATGAAGCTGGCTCGAAGATCCGAGTTGAGAGAGTCAAGGTAGCAGCTAAAATTCTTTTTAGAATTCAACTTGCTCAGTCTCTGTAGAATCTTGCGGGGACTTTCGGCAATCCATTGTAGTAGGGTTGCCTTCTTCCTCGCATCTTTTGAATCAACGTCGTCCTTAATAAACATTAAAAGGTCTTGAATGCCTGGAAATAAAACGATGTAAGTTGAAAGGTGAGTGAAAGGAGAAAAAGGGACAAGACAATGAGAGATAACAAACCTTCTAGCATCTGGCGCCGCATTCCACAATGGCCAAAAATAAGGAGGAAAAGCTTCTCCATGAACTCCTTATCGTCCTTGTATCGTTTGTCCAGAAAACAAAATGAAACCTCCACCGCCTGCAACCCCATCTGCAGAGCTTGCTGGTACCTCAACAACTTCGGGAAAGCTGAATTTCATTGATGAATGTCAATACGACAAGCATCTTTCAGCTTTGCAGAAGTGTGAGTACTGAGGCGGTATTGCAGCAGGGGGTCGTTGCCTCTATCGTTGCCATCACTATCCTCATCCAGGTTGCCCCTATCGCCGTCTCCCTGATCGTCATCGCCCTGATCATCGCTGCCGCTATCGTCACCGTTGCTATCGTCGCTGTTGCTATCGTCGCCGTCACTTTCGTCGCCGTTGCTATCTTCTCCGTCACTTTCGTTGCCGTCAGCTGGGTGGCACAGTCGTGGCTAGCGGCGGCGTTGACTGGCGTTGGTGGGTTCCGGTACTTTGACAGAGGTGCCCTTTTCCGATGCGATACCAAGGCATTGTCCATCTTTGATAGCTGCATCAATGCAGCGTACCTTAGCAAAACACGATTCCTAGAAACAGAACGGTTATTCTTGGAGGTATGCAGGTTGTCTCGGATAAAGTTGCTTCGGAGATCGGTATTGAGAGATTCAATGTAGTAGTTAAAATTCTTCTTAGAATTTAGCTTGCTGAGTCTCTGAAGGATCTTGCGTGGACATTCCGCCAGCCATTGAAGTAGAGTGGCCCTCTTGCGTTCATCTTTGGAATCAGACTCGTTCTTAATGAACATTAAAAGATCTTGAACACCTGAAAAAATAAGGAAGGAAGTGAGTATCAAAAAAGGATCTGAATACAAATGTAGGACAGGGAACAAACCTTCTAGCATCTGCCGCCGTGTTCCACAATGACCAAATATAAGGAGAAAAAGTTTCTCCATGAATTCTTTGTCCTTCTTGTAACGGGCATCGAGAAAAACAAATGTGACTTCGACTGCTTGGAGCCCCATCTGGAGCGACTGCTGATACCTCAGCAGCTTTTGGAAAGCCGAATTGCGTTGATGGATGTCGATGAGACATGCATTTTGAAACTTGGCAGAGGTGTGAGTGGTCGTGCGGAATTGTAGCAGTGGGTCATCGTTGCTTTCTTCTCCGTCGTCATCATCGCTAGCACTATCCTCATCGTCGCCTTCGTCGTCATCGCTAGCACTATCACAGTCGTCACCATCATCACCGCTAGCACTAACATGGCCGTCGCTGTAGTTGTCGCCACTGTCATCGTTGTTGTCGTCGCCTTCGTCGTCATCGCTAGCACTATCGCAGTCGTCACCGTCATCGCCGCTGGCACTAACATGGCCGTCGCTGTTGTCGTCGCCGCTGTCATCGTCGTTGTCCCCGAAATCGTGGTTCTTCTTGGCTCCGCTATCGTCGTTGCCATCATCATCGCCGTCCTCGCCGCAATTGTGGGGCTTCTTGAGTCGTTTTGCATGCGCTTGCAGTGCTGGTGATTGTTGTGCCTTTCGTTTAGGATTATTGCTTGGTAAGAGTAGGTCCAAAGAGTGGAGCATCCGGAACAACCTATCCATCAAGTACGAAATGCGGCGGTAGTTGTCCGCACCCTCGGTGCCCAACATCTCAAGGCAGTCATCGATTCGTGAGTAGGATATGCTGACGACACTGTTGTCACCAACAACAGCATTCCACCCACGAAGACGAAGGAATTCTGCTGTGAGCGTATGGATTCCCAGCTCAAGCTGGAAAACAGAGCAAAGGTACAGAGCATCACGGAAGAAGTGACGGGTCTTCCCGCGGCTAAAACAATTGACGGACGCAACAATCAAACGGTCTGAGGGTTTGTTGTGAAGTAGGTCCAGTAGATGACTGGACTGCTTCTTGTCCTTTCTGGTCTCAACGACTTGCTTGTAGGAGTGCGAGAGTTCAAAATCTTCGGTGCCGTTGGAGAAAAGATTGACTTTTCCCCGAAGCAGCGAGTTCTTGTTGGAGTTGTTGCATAGCTCCTCTGCTGACCAGAGATTGAGAATCTTCTGGCCAACGACAGAAGGAATGGCGGGGGAAACAGCAGATGATGATTTCAAGGCTTTTTTTTATCCTTCGGGCCACCGGGAAGAAAACAACCATCGCACAGAAGATCACCATGTAATACTATGGCTTCTTCGAACGCTTGGTTGAGTTTGAAACGAAGGGTGGTGCCCGAAGTTGCCATGGTGACAATCTAAACGAAAGTGGTGGTAAAATATTATGGTACTAAAAACGGGTAGAAAAAGATGTAGCGAGAGACCATAGAAATGTGCAAATCATGGGAATTTGCGTTTTTCAATGGTGTCTCGCTACATCTTTTTCTACAGCTCTACAGTACTAGAAAGATGTCCCCACCCATGCAAAATTGTGAGCGCCCGAAGTTCTGTATTCGTGATGGGAATTCGGGCCATTCTTGGTGGTAGGGTTCCACTGGTAGAGAGCCTACTGAGATACTTGTCAGTCGGATAAAATAAACAGGCCCAAGGCGGTAAAATTGCTTCATGACAGGAAATGTCCGAGGTACTGCAGGGATAGTAGGATTTTGAGTGGAACATTGGCGGAGAATTTTGTATTTCTGGCGGGGATCGACGCGAGCCCCATGAGAATGGATGATTCCCCGCTAGGAATCTTTCCATTTGGATTGCAAATGGAAGAGTCTTGTGCGACTCTGCTATTTTGTGTATTTGATTTTGATATTCTTGGGGAATTTTCAACTTCAATTTGGGGGTTAATTTTCGAGGGTAAAAATGTCACACCAGCGATCGCAATGGACGACGTGCGTGGGACTGGTGCGCGCCAGGCATAAATGCGTCCAGTCTGGTTTTGCGAATGCCCCATCAGGACGCCTTTTCTGGGGGTCCAGATGCGCATTCCGCCAACACTGCCAGAAGAGGACCTGCAGAAAATTCGCAAGTTTCACAACCATCTCTACATTATCTCGGGTCCAAAGTTTGTTGGCTTGGACTACAGCATCTTTTTGACTCCCTTCTTATGGACGTGCACTGCTTCTGCAATTCTATATTTTCCACAGTCGTTGGCAAAGTACAACACGACAAATCCCATGAATGAAAAATTGATCCGTGTTATGTTGGAGCAGAATATTGCAAGAGACACAAACCATGCAATGGAGCTTCTGACTAAATGGAGCCAAGCGATTGGTGACGATTTCAGGAGCCGCAATAATGTTGGCATCGAGTATGCGAACCGTCAAAATCTTGTACCTGTGGTGGGAAAACATACAGAAATGCTGCAGCAGCAACAGTCGATCCAGCAGCAACAATCCATGCTGTTGAGTCAAGTGCTGTCGCAGCACAGTGCATTGATGGCACAAAATGCTGTGATCATCAAACAAAACGAGAAATTGATGAAACTATTGGGCAGTAAACGCAGATTGGCTGAGATTGACGATGTTTCAGATGAAGATTCTGTCAACAACCTACCGACAGCGGCGTCGCATGTGACCAGCCCTGAAAGTGGATTGATGGCTAGTGTTGCTGCAAAAGCTGTTACTCCCAGCAACAAGATGAAGGCAATGCTGGTATATGGATCAAAGGCAGCACTTGTTGCTAAAAAGGGAGGGTCCGGAGTTGAGTTAAAGCATGTACTACAAGACATGTATGGGGACGGGAGGTTGCAGAGGCATCGTGGTCAACTGCACAAGCTGCACCTCTCTATTTTCAGCGACAAAGATCAGTCCAAGTACCGTGCAGCAATGGAGCTACTGCAAGCCTCCTGGACACCTGATCAGGAAAAGCAGCTTTCCATTGGTAATAGTTTGAACGATGAGGAGTTGGAAAAGCTAACCGACGATGTCCAGTACACGGTGTTAGTTGCGATGAGGGCTATGATGGATGGAATCCCTATTGGTGATGTAAAATCCATTGGTAAACTAAAGGGCAATGTCCTTGGCCTGGGTACTCGCTATTTGGCAGAAAAGAAACAAAGAGAGGCAGCCGGTGGGGTTGCAACCACCAATAGCAAGGATGCCAACGCTTGTGCTGGCACACTGCTATACTACTTCGTCAAGAGTGTGATGTCGCCCAGCAAGTAAGCACTAGAACACTAACACTACTAAGTTGCTATAATCATCAATCTAGGTCATTTAATCTATTTCAATTATTCTTTTCTCTACAATAAAGTATGTCCTTGCAAGATCTTCATCCTGCACGGATCGTCTTTCAGCCAAAACTTTACTAATCTGGATATCATTGTCATAAAGCCTCGCTTTTTGTAGTGCATCAAGCAGGAATTTTAGCAGATTGTCGATATCAGCATTCTTCTTTTTCGAAACATAAAATAGAACCGTAATCTGAACCTCCACAGATCCAAAATATGATGTCGCAGTATCTTGTTTGTAGAGGGTTTCAAGAGCCTTGATGAAGCCGACTTGGTCGGCATTGTTGGGGTTATACCGTCTGCCATTGGCGACACCATACCCTGGACGTTTGTATGGGCGTGGGTGCCCATAAATTGTGGCAGCAAACTGATAGCTATTCGCCATGAAGGTACCATCGTCCCCTTTGCATGAGAAGGATACTTGCTTGCGCTTGGTGTGTCGCTTGCTGGATTGTTCTTTGCGGTCGGGGCGGTGGATTCTCGCTTCATTCATGTTGCCTTCTTCTTCTTGATGATTGTTGCTTTGTTGTTTCGTCTTGTCTTGAATGCCTTGTTGGTGGATGGCCACCAAGTCGTTTGGAAGCAAACTTGTTTTGTCGAAAGGAGTCGTAGCTCGTTTGAGTTTCGGCGCCATCGTCGATTAGTCCGCGCGCGACGGCCCAACGGTCGAAGTTTCGGAAGTTTCGTCATTTCAACCGTGGCGGGCCGAGCGAAGCGAGGCCCGAAAGTTTCGCGCTGCGCGCGAAACTTGGAATTTTCCGTTTCTCCGCGCCAACTACCTTAAAGTGAGTCGGAATTTTATACACATGGTGCATATTGTGTATAATCAGACTCGACATACAAGACTAACCGGATGACCACTTGGACTAGTTCACGCGCACGGTGCGGTGGACTTCAAAGTTTAAACGACGTCGACGAGAAGACAAAACGACGCAACAGCTAACACTAGTAAGTTACTACTTTGGATTTGGCTCCTTTGCTGTTTGACATTCTTTACTGCAATACATGTCAAGTTCATTGACTGTAGAAGTCAGACCATTTGCCTGGGCGCACATATTGTGGATACCAGCAACACTGCAACCATGGCAACAATGGTCAGGGGCCAAATTATTCCACTGACAGCCTACAATGGAGCATCGTCCGGGGCTTTTTGACACCGGTACTTTTCTCTGCAGCTCTGAGGTTCTAGTTTGTGGGACATGTTGTGTAAGGTGCTGCTGCGAATATGCACGTAGCTCAAATGTTGAAACATTGCCACGATTGACCTCCACACCAGTAGCTCCAGTCGGTCCAACATAGAGCCTGGATCCATCAAATCCAGCAGCATCTCCTACTCTAAGTTGTTCTGCCCCAGCAGCTATCATTTCATGGCGCATTTCCTGGTTGGCTTGCTCTCTGATCTCGCCGTCACGGTCTGCAATTCGTTGGCGTTGTTCTTCGTCAAGATCTTCCATGCCACCAAAAGAATCCGGAAAGGCATTGTTTGTGGTGGACGAGGGGGTGGATGAATGGTTGCGGCGCCTTCGCCTTTGAAGCTGATTGGTCGGTTGTAGATTTCTTCTTTTCTGTCGCTGTGGATACAAAGGGGTTGTGGTGCTGTGTCTTTTCTTTCGGCTGCCGCCACCACCACTTCGCGGCCGGTTCCTGAAGGAGGTTGCCTCAGTGCCCAGCTTGGCTTTGTCCTCTTCCGTTCCTGACTTTTTAATAGACGATGGTTGTATCTTGTTAGACCAGCTAGACACATTCCATTTTACACACCCACCAGTCTTGAAACAATAGGCTACCCGGTTCTTCAAAATATTAAGGCATTCGGTGTAGTAGGCCTCAACAGCATCATCACTCATTGTCCGTGTGTCGGTTGGTAGCTGTGTGGTTGCGTGTTTTTCCAAATATGTAAAAATAGGCACCCAGTTGATTCGATAGCGATTCTGAAGTTCTTTGGTTGGCAGAGCACTCAACAAACGAAATGGACGAACGCATTGGCTTCCATTTGCATTCACAGTCTGACCCTTGAGCCACAACTGCAGGCCTTGTCGCAGGGTTGCCGAAGGGAATTGGAATCCTTGTGGAACAGGATGGAATTTCCCGCCATATTGGAAAATATTTGCCACCTGAAAAGTAGGAGTGTGGCTAGTGTATCCTTCGTCATCTTTGTCGTTTTGGTCAGCACCAGCATGTCGTAGTCGCCTGATTGAAGCCTTGATGCTTTCAAATTCTTTTTTTGTAGCTTCCATCTGATCGTTCTTATGCCTCTCTAGAATTTGTGTGAGGCGATGGCTTGTAATGTGACCTGCCTCTAAGGCGTTGTCTTCGAGAGTCTTGACCATGGATGCTACCAAGGTTTCATTTTGGCGGTCCATATTTGTCATCAATGTTCCCGTTTGCTCGACCAGCTTTTCAAGCTGACGTGCGTGCATGACATGCGGAGGAATGCCCGTAGGAGCTTCAATAACCCCTGCAGTTCGTTCAAGGGTCACAAGACTCTTGAGTTCCTTGAGGAGAGCTCGGTCATGCAGGATGGCGACTTTTGTAAAGTCGTGGCCAGAATGGCTCGCCATCGTTGCAATCAGAGCATCAGAATGGAAGACAACGCACGCAAAGACCCGCAAAAGGAGTGCGGTATACGCTGGCGCATTTGTAATGAAATTTTTATAGGTGGAGTTCATGCCACGTTGCACAAACTCGTTTGACATAGGGTCAGAAATATTCCAATGTGGCGGCAAAACATCAAAGTTAGGCGACATTGGATCCAAGCCAGCTAATACTCTGCCAAGGTACTGATCGCCGACACTGCCGAAGTGCCAGTAGACATCCAGCACCGAGCCAATGCTCCATTCACCCCGGCGAGCAATGGAAGGAATTGATGGTGGCATAGTAGTTCCGGATACTGCATGGGTTGCAGATCCTTTGCGAGTGCCGTATGGGTTGAATTTTCGAATATTGATATGATTGCCAACTGTCTCAAGATGAGGTTGGATCATCCCTACAAGCTGTTCAGCGTACTTCTTTGAAGCATTTCCTTCTAGGAGGCCGTTGTGTAGAAAGAAGCAATCGCCAGTCTGCCCTTCGCCTTCACGCAAGGCTAACCAAACTCCCATCCCCGTCCAGAAGCATTCCTGCCACTGGAAGGGATTGGCAAAGATATTCTTTTCCGACAGTTTTTCACCCGCCTTGTCTGCTTTAGAATCGTCATATTTAACTACTAGGGAGTCAACGCCCAATTTCACGTTGTGAAAACCAAGTGGATCAATAGAAGCGCACCGAGCCATACAGTTCCATTGTGCAAGCGTCCAGAACCACACAAATATATTGTTGGAATCAATAGCATACTTCAGGAGCAGCCTGTATAATGATATTGAAATAGGATCAGCGTCGGTCTGATCCACATTCCCTTTCTTCTTTTCTTTATTGAACTCCTTTTTGTACCCTCCGAGGAATTGATCAAACATCTCGAAGAACTTCACTGGTAGTAGCACTCCCGCCATCTTGGATCCCCACATTATGGCATCCTTGTACTTCCTTAAATCTTGGAGGCTTTTTAGCTTGCTGCCGTCATCTTTGTGCTTATTGCATACAAGAAAATGTAGAACAAAGCTCTCATTGAGCCCTTCGTAGACAATGTCCTCTGTCTTGCCAAAGTGATACTTTGTAGCATCTGCAAGATCTGCTTCTGATACTTTGCAAACGCCTACAGCGTAGTATGTAGGGTCATTTTCCTTCCAGAAAGTGATGATTCTTTTGATTCGGTTGCGGTAATCCTGCCGAGTTTTGTCATTGTGGGCGAATGATGCCGTTTCATTGTATCTCTCCGCTAGATCTGCTGGTAGTGCAAGATCATTGCCAACCGTTGGTGCCGTGTCATTGGTCTCACGTTGTTGAGAATGAATGCGACCACCTCGGTGTCCTCGTTGCCCACTGCTGGCCGACATGGTGCTGGTGGTGGTGCGTGTTGTTCCTTGAATGTGGCCAATGAGGAGGAATGAAGCTGCTACTCGTGCTGTGACGTGTTGGCCAGAAAATTATACATCGTGGAACCAAGAGTTGTATAATTTTCCGAACGTACCAACGGAAGCGGCATCCCACCGTCCAAAAAAGGTGGCAAAATACTGCCGGGTAGTGCGGAAAAATAAACATTTTCTGTATAATGGACTTGTATGACTAATGAAGTCGTGTATACGATTCCGACAGTCCTACCGGTATTCTATGACTTCCTAACTAACCAAACACAATTAATACCACGCGCACCCTTCTCATCTTTACGCCACGTGCCACGCCTGCCGGCCTAAGCCGAGCCTACCTAAGAATATATACACTCATAAAGGTATGTAGGTACCGATACCCACCTTGCATCTCTTGGATTGACGATGCATTTTGTTGTAAATCGTTCTCAACCATTTACAATTTACGTTTGTTGACTTGGAGAGTTTGAAGTCTCACAACTCACGGACGCTTGTACAATTCCGTAATAGCCAACCAGTCGTTGTGCTCTTTTCCGCCGAAACGTTCCTTCGTTCAGATGGGAGTGCAACCAAACTCGAGTTTGCTGGGATAACAAATTTGTTCCATTATAGGACGACCATTCAACCCATGGCGGGGATTTCCACCTCAATTGCAAAGGGGGGGCATGTACATCGGACTTGGAAACTTCGAAACCGGTCTCGGTTGATCTACTTGTTTATTTTTCTTATTTCCTTGTATGTGACACTGTCAGGGATCCTTGCGACTCGCAGCCACGATTTTCAGGCTTCATCGTTGCCAGTGTGGAAATTGGATGAAGTAAACAGCCCCGGGCACATCATACCGGCTCCGATTCCACAAGCCGGAAATGGGGTTCGTAATCTCAGCACCGACACGCCTGCGCCACCCAGACCACAATTTGGCTTTGTTATGAGAGATTTTGCAAGGCGTGTCCTGTCGCGCCACATTGCCTCGTCCAACATATTGAGCATTGCCCCAGATGCAACTCGGGCTGCAAAGGATGGAATGGATACCAAGGCCAACAATGTCACCTCAAAAAATCCTTATGATGATGTTGACTTCCAGAGTCCATACTCTATTGGTGGAACCTTTCTGCTTCATGCGGCGTTAGAGGGGCACGATATTCACGCCATTGACTTCGGTCTTGATCAAAGTGGCAATTTTGTTGAATGGGGCCAAACCTTGGATCAATGGTGGGGCTCCTTCGGTCATCCAAGTGGGACTCTTGTGAAAAATTCGCGGGTGTGGTCCTCCGCCATGTCATCACCGAAATGGATTCTTGCTGCCATAGTCGACCTCTTTCACCCGACAAACCTCGACTTAATTGATCAAGTGTGGGATGGAGCTGATCGGTTTCTCAGCGAAGTCACCATGACATACGTAGTTGTGGCTATGCACTCGCGAAAAGTGAACGGTTCGTATCAGTATGGGGGACTTGCCGCTGCCAAGGCTTTGTTGGACCGCCGCTACAAGCTACAGACTTTGCTGGCATCGCATTATCACACTGATCTCGGCAAGGAAGGGTGGACGGAACAAAAATATGGACCAAACGCACTCTTCAAAACGGTAGATAATGTCCGAGACTTGCTTCGCTGGGGTGCAGACACTGCAGAACATTTTGGTGGAGGCGCTGATGGCCAGATCTTCACTGCCTACATCTTTGCCACCCAGGGTCTCGATCTTGCAATTCCATCCAACCGAGTTTTCATCGATGACAAGTCACGAGTTATTGGGGATGAGTCGACTATGCAGATCAACTTGTACAAACCGCTTGACTTTAAAATCTGCCCTCAGGCTTTACACGAACCGAAGCTGGAAATTGCCTTTTCGAAGGTAGGTAGATCCGAACCCCGGTACGTGTTTCTTTTGGTCAGCTCAAACTTTTCTTTTGTAGATACTGGGAGACACAGCGGTATCGGTTACAATACCACTTGACGAGTCAAATCGTCAGATAAGGCACTACCATCCTCGTGCATCCCCGAGCCTTGGCTATACTTACCAATACACCCAACCAGGGAAACACTTCGTTGGACCAGGACCCCATGAGGTCGAACTGTGGACAAGTCATCAGGACTTTGACCAGGCCGAGGCAGCATGTGCTCGTGTAAACAATTACAGCAAGTGCGTTACTCGAGTTATTGAAAGCAAGGAGCGTATTCATGTCGACAGTGCAGATGGGCGAGATGAGGTGCCGAATATTGTTCTTGTTCTAATCGATCCAATCAGCAGGCCACACTTTCACCGATCAATGCCCAAAACTTCCGCGGCTTTGGAACGACTAGGTTTCACCCATTTTGGAAATTATAGTAGTATTGGACCCAACTCGGGAAAGAATCAAGCTGGGCTTTACTCGGGTATGCCGCTTGCAAACCGTGACGGAATCAAGAGAGACACCGAAGGACAAAAATGGTTATGGGACGAGCTCCAAGGCAATGGCTTTGTGACATTGAAGGCAGAAAATGGTGAGGAGCTGTTCGCGGGGGGTGGCGGATTTTCTCTGTGCTTGTTTCACAATGACTTGTTTCGTTTCGTGTATCTCCGTCATTCGTAGGCTGCATCGAAAACAGCAACATGGTGAAAAGTCTTGAACCGAATACAACACATGGCAGCCAGTTGACGAAACTCTTTTGTTTCGATTTTGATCGCCCCAACTGTTTGGGACCAGATCTGGCGGCTCGTCATCTGATGACCTACGGTGAAGAATTTCTTGTGAAGTACGAGGAGCGGAGGAAAAGAGACCACCCGCTGTTGCGATGGGCTGCATTTCTGCATTTCATCGATACGCACGAGGACACAATGGTTCTGTCTTCCATGCTGGACATCGAAATGGCTTCGTTCCTTGAACGGCTGGCAGGTCTAGGTGTGCTCGACGGTGCTTTTGTCGTTGTCACTTCGGATCATGGACTTCACTACGGGCCCTACTTCCAAAGCCGATCTGGAAGGAGAGAAGCAACAGAGCCACTGTTGTACATTCGGCCTCCCCCCAATATTATGAAAGACGAAGACATCGCTGCTTTCCAGGCGAATGCAGCAATGTGGACAACGCCTTTCGATCTTCACGAAACCATGGTTTCCCTCACTCTGCAAGGCAAAGGCTCAAATAGCAATCGAAAGGGAACATCATTCTTCACTCCCTTGGGGGCGCAAAGGCAGTCCTGCGACAAAACGGAGGACATTCCTCAGTCTTACTGCGCGCTAAAGTTTGAAACCAACGCAGACGTTATGTCCGATTGCACAAAAATGCCCAAACCGCCAAATGTTCTGTCATTTTATGCTGACTTTCCGAGGGAAAGTAGAAGCCATTTTCCGATGGATTGCAAGCTCATGCAGAATGCTAGCGCATCCAAGGCTTCCTTCGATGCTCGATGCCAATGTGCTACCAGCCACCGTGAATGGCATCGATGCGGCGAACACCCGTGGGGGGCTGCTGAAGCCCAGTCGGCCAGTACTCCTGAAGAGTACTTCGCTTTAGTGAAATGCCGAGGGCAGAAGATGTCCGTGGATACGCGCGTCGTCCCAAGCCAGGATTTTCTTGCCAGGATTCAGCAGCGACAACTTTCTTCATCCATAGCTACTCCTGCGAGACAACCGAACATACTCTTCATTGAAGTAGATTCAGTTTCGATCGCGTACGCCAACAGGCATTTGCCCCGGACGCGTTCCTTTCTCAAACGATACCGGCTGAAACGTGACTCGAACGGCCAAGTCGATTGCGTCGACAATTTATGTGCCCCGGACTTCAATTACTTCGCTCTCAGCGGTCCGAATTCTATTGCAAATCAGGTGCGTCTTGCTCTAGTATACCATCGTCCTTGTCCTACGCCATGCATGGTTATATTTGATCTGATATCTATGTATAGGTTGCTGCGTTGAGTGGATGCGTCGTGGCGCGATTTCACGCGAATTGTTTCGACACTGAACGAAGCCAGCTGGATAAATGCTCTAGCGCAGGGTTGTTCACTAACTTCAACGGCGACTGCGTGAGCTGTCCGAAGGGTTCGTTCCTCTCGGACCCATTGTCAAGCTGTTGGTCAGAGGACGGAGAGGGGTGCTGCTCATCAGTCTTTCCGAGGTACAATGCGTCTTTCGTTTGCAAGGATCCCACGCGCTACGAGTTTGGTATGCAACTATTCAGGCGGGGGCCGCGTCGACATGCAACTTATTGCCCGTTAGGCAGCAAAGAGACAAAATTTTGGCTCTCCAATCCATGGATTTTCGAAGTCGCCAAAACAAATGGGTACGTGACATTTTTTGGAGATGAATTTTGCTACGAGGGTTCCCCGTTCGTGGCACAGGACAATGTTTTCCCTTTGAAGGCGGATTTCGAGCTCCAACGGTTGTATTGCCGCCTACAAGAAAGTCGACAGTACAACTTTTCTGCTAGCGGACCTCGCTTGTGCGCAAGTCAACGAACCGGATCTGGCACCGCGTCCATAAACCCGGGTTTTGACCTGATTAACGAGATTTGGCATTCCCCTGAGCTTTTGGACAGTCCGAAATTTGCGTACCTGAATGCCATGGCTGCTCACGACTACGATGCCAATTGGATAAAGATGGTTGCCGTTGCGGAAGAGTATGACGTTCAGTTGGAGGCCTTCTTGCGTGCAATGATATCACATGAACGTTTTTCAAATACAATCATCGTAATTCGTTCTGATCATGGGTTGCAAGGTACGTCGAAGCAGCCCTTATTATTTTTGAGTTGCAGGCAAGCGGTCTCACGCCACACCGTAGGTGGCCCGACGACGATGGAATACTCCATGCAGGTCGAGCACAGAGACCCCTGGGCTCAGCTCATTCTGCCCAGGAGCCTGTTAGGCGCTTCCTTGGAGCCACTCTACGCCAACCAAGGTAGAATTGTCACCGGTCATGATCTTTATCGTACACTCCGGGGCCTGATGGCCTCGGCTGGAAGGGCAGATGGGGCTTTGGAAGCAACGCCAGCTATACCACGATGGAGTTACAACATTCTCAGCGACAAAGTTCCCAAAACAAGAACATGCGTCGATGCCAAGGTGCCGTTGGAATTTTGTCCCTGCGAGGAGCAAGTGTACAATCGTCCCCCTTCACTGGGCGTGTGCAATCCTTTCGACGACTATCTGGATATGTTTTGTATCGACCGACGAGAAGTAGTGCTACCGAGTGTTTTGGAACTGTAGCGCAATGTTTGATCAATGCTAGCAATAGCTATGATGATGATAGAGGACAAGAGAAGTCTTTATTCTGGCCAAAGGAACCTGTCGAACATTTTTTTGGTGCTCTCGACGCCTAGAAAGAGTGCAGCATTTGCTGGGAATGCCCTAATAAGTGTCGGGAGAAGCCCACTGTATAGTCCAGCAATACCACGCTGCCGCGCAATCTTCATGAACTCCGGGAAATAGCTTCCTAAGACTTGGGTGTCGTATCGGGCTTGGACATTCGTCTTCGGTACATCGAACGGCTGTTATGGTTCGAAGGACATAACAAGTGAGTTTTGCCACCGCCGTGCCTTTCTTTCGCCCCCGTACGGACTTACCATGGCCATAGCCCAACCACACATACCCGCAAGGCCTCCGCTTAGGAAATAATTGAGTTCGTCGGGCATGTTCGGAGTGTATGTTCGGAAGAAATAACACCATAGCTCGTATCCTCCAAAGAAGCAAGCGTAGAATGGGCCGTCTCGCATTAGTTGAGCATCGAATCCTACGAAAAGTGACCGAATACCCTGCCTCTTTATCATGGTTCGTAAAATTTCTTGCGAAGAAGTATTTCCGATTTCGACTTGTGTTTTGGCCTTAATGATTTCGCTCGGCAAGAGAACGGTCGCCGAGCAACACCCCGTAATGCCGCCCATCAAAAATGGTTTTAGTAAGCTCGGTGGACCATCCTGATTGAATTCTGCTGGATCGTCCGGAAATGCTCGCTTCAGAGCTTCGTTGATTCCAAATGCCATGCAATTTTCCAAAACCATCCCTCCTGCAGTCGGGACCGCCCCTTTCCACAAAGCTGCTACCCCCTCCGCTCTGACAATCTTCAAAGTCGATGAAACCACTCCACTAAATTCATCTGGCCTTGTTTGCATCCTTACTTTCACTGTGTCGAATGGTTGACCCTCGAAAACGAGAACGATGGAACATGAGGAACAACGACGACAACCACGGCATTCGTGCGTCAATTTCCTTACCGTATAGCAGCATGCGACTGATCCAATACTCGCAGAGAACAAGTCTCTGGAAATGGAACGCGTGTTCAATACTTCGTTGGGCATGCTCATGTGGGGAATGGGCTTCTTCTGCTATATACGACTATGTGAAATGTGTGCCGAGGTTGTCGGAATGGAAGAAATGGAGGGAGAGGAGAGGCGAAGGTTGATAAGTGCGGTTTTCGCCACGACATTTTCCATTGGCACCCTTTGCTTTTTGCTGGATGGGCATCTCGGTCTTTTGGCGCGACGGGCGTCCGACGCACATAAAAGTATGTATGCATGTGTCTATAATACATATATACAGTGCTGGGTGAAATGGCTTGAATGAGCCAATTCGTGTCGTGTCTTCCCTAGCTTCTTGAACTGCAGAATTAAGTTCAGGGCCAATCTCATCACAGTTGTAGCCATGGATCTTGGCAGGCATTTTGGTGCTATCAAATTCCTGGGCCTCTCCAGACGGCATCACCATCTCTGGAGGTATGTTGTGGAGCAGGATCTTGGCGGGCATGATCTTGGTTTCTTCAACAGACATGTAATCATCGTCTAGGTTGTTGGAGATGTCATTACCATCAACAGCACCTTTGAGGGAACAGAGGTTGTCAGTCCTCTTGGGTGTGAGGGCATTTCTCAACTTGACCATCATCATCATCATCTTCGTCTGCTTGTAAAGTCGATACATGACAGGTTGTTCATTGTGCATCTCAGAGTCTTCAAAAGATTGGTATTGGTGGTGCATCTTGGTACGCATCTTTGAATTTTCAATGTCACAATTGCATTTTTTGTCGTTGAACTTGTTCTGATCATATGCCCCTTTGCCAGCCATGTGATGGCCTCTCTCTTGAATCAACTGACATGTTTCAACTTGACGGTTGTCACCGTTGTCATTGAACATCGTACAGTCGTGACCATCACTATCAGAAGACTTGCAGATGTCCCTGACATTGGAATTCTCCATGGCATGTCACGTGAAGTCAGTAGAAGGTTTGAGCTCCACAGGCATCTTGGAGTTGTCGTCCTTGAGTAGTCGATCCTGTATTACTCTGTTCGCTTCACTTCTTAGACTCAATTTGGGCCTGGAGTGCGTTTTGTAGTATCCATCCACTGATTCTTTGCCTTCACTGAAATGTTCTGATTGTTGTGGATCCATACCTGCCCTGATGACTAGGACCAAGGCATAATCATCGTATGCATCCCATCACTATCTCTGTCACTGTCGACTACCATGTCTTCATTAGTTTCTTGAACTGTGGCACTGTGATCAGGGCCATTCTCATCTTCAGGCAATTCCTCCAAAGGGGCAGTGACTTGGACCAGGGCATAATCCTTGTATGCATTCCCATCACTATCACTGTTGACTACTGTGTCTTCATTAGTTTCCTAAACTGTGGCACTGCGATCAGGGCCATTCTCAACAAAGTTAGAGCCATTGACATGATCCTTGTATACATTACCATCATTATCACTTTCCTCCTCCATGTTGGCATTTGGGAGTGGCACCATCATCTTGTGGGGGTTCTTGGTGAACATCTTGATGGCAATGTCCCTTCTTTCTTGAGCAGTTGTGGTGGCACAGCATTTTGTTCTTGAAAAGTCTTCTTGAATGCACTTTCTTATCTTGGAAAGATCTTCTTCCTTCCAGACATTACTGTTGCTGCACGTCAGAAATTTCCAACCAGATTGCTTGATTTCCTCAATGATTTTGTCAACCAACTTGTTTTTATGACTTGCATTGGACTGGACGTATTCGGCAAGTTTGGCCTTGATCAGACTCTGAAGATGAATTCTACCTGGGGGGTAAGTAAGATTTTGTACAAGACAGCTGCCCCATAAAACATCTACATCAGTAGCTTGTACTGATGAAGACGTTCTTCCATATAGTAAAATTCCCCACCATTTCCTTACAAACTGCCAATGGTAAAGTCTTCTTCCAATCCCACCAATCTTTTTTCATTTGCCAAGTGCAAAACACAAAGAAAGTAAAATGATATAGTTACATTGCCTTGGCTTTGAGTTGTTTGCATTTCACGCACTGTATCTTCCTGAAAGGACAACAAGGGAGGAGGAGCATCTTGGTTGACTTCCGTAGTAGGAGAGGTTGTGGAAGGCTCTGGATCTAAAGTCTTCTCTTCGTCGTCCATGAGTTCCTCTGTTTCTTCACCAGCAACGGATGATTGTCATCGTCCATGATGAGTTCCTCTGTTTCTTCATCAATAGCCGATGATTGTTGACGTGCCTCCTAGGTTTGCTCAAGTTCATCCCAAAGATCCTTGTTGAGATGCTTGACATGACCTTTCTTGCAACCGTAGCATATCCAACGCTGACAATTCACCTTGCGCACTCCCTCCAACTCTGGTACAACAAAGTCTCCAACTTTGTCATTGTTGTTGACTCCAAAGGCAAATCCAAAACCATCATCATTATCATCCATAGGACTGGTCATTGCCAATAATTGTATTGTTGTTGCCAAGAAAAAACTTGGGACTTTCCGATTGCGTTGTCATATCAGCACACCCAATGGACACGATAAGGCCCATAGGAGTTGTACATACATGGGCTTTGTACGTACGTGGGCTTTGTACTGAATCTACGGAGTTGCATATACGGCTCTTTCTGTACTTCAAGTTAAAACTGTAGAATCCTACAAAGCCGGTACTTGACTTCAAAAAATGAGCCTGCCCACCCCAAATTTTTGTTTCCCGCCCAAATTATTGGCGGCTTTTGCTAGCTACAGACAATGACTCTCTACCCTCAATAGAAGCTGTCGTTCCAGGAGATTCGTGGCCCTTAAGGTTTCTATGCCATCTGAAAGTACCTAAGAAGGCATAGAAACCTTAAGGGCCACAAATCTCCAAGGTCCGCAATGGTGAAATCTGCAGCAGCAGAAAGTACGGATAGATTATTACGTGGTAAGTGAGTCGACTGAGTCTAAAAGCTGATTAGACTCACTCGACTTATTTCTAAGTGGCCGATATCGCTCCGGCGAGCAAAGCAACTGGTCCTCTTTGGTCACCAAGGTATGCCTTGATATCATTATGATGTTGTTGCGTTACTAAGGGGATAAACACCATGGCCGACATGGACTCTAATCGTCCTCAACGTTGCCCTGGTGCCGCCATCGTCAAAAATATCGGGCGGTGCTTACGCAATGAAATTTTTATTGTACTGAGGCTACGTAGCCTACACAAATTACCCCGCAATTCGAAAGAGCTGTACCTTGCTTTTTTTGAGGTACCAACATAGTATTGTCGATGAAAATGGCACGCTCAGTCACGCATAGGATGATAGTTAATTAACGGCACAGAATCCCAAAGAGAAAATTATGCTCTGGCACCTTGTCCTCGAGTAGTTTTTGTTACTGTGTATGATACTACTGGCGAGAGAAACTGCTTCTTGGTTCGAGCATCACAGCGGAACCAAAATCACGTCAGAATACGGAATCTTTGATTTTTTTCTTTTCTAGTGGACCATGTCATCGGGCCAATGGATGCAAACACGTGAGCATATCGATACAAAAGTCGAGTTTCTCAATTGCTTGTTCTTGGATATAAGGTCGCATGTAGATGACCCCCCTTGAGCATCTCGCTCGCCGTGATAGTCTAGCAACAGTGCCCTGACGTCTCTGTCATGACCTTCAAAGTGACGCGGGCTGGGCTACTCGTGTGGACGTCTGCATTTATCGTGCCGGCGTCTGGTCTCCAGCTCGGCCTGCTCACGATTAACACTGACGTGCGGGACTGAGCGATGGATGGCAGGATTGATTCATTCACGTGAGGATCGAAGGTGGAGGAGGGACGAGAGCGAGACCCCCGAGATGCCACTATCAACACACGACGGAGGACCCTCTCACCGATACATTAGAAAATCCAAGTTCCTGCAATACTCGAAGTGGCACAGCCGACATCTGGAAAAGGACCTAAGCGATGAGCGATGGAGAGTCCTCCTCTGACGGGGAGCCGATGCTAAGCAGTCCCGACCCTTCAGACGACGAGAATGACCGCGGAGACGACGTCTTCAAATTCACAGCTCGAAAGTTCCAGAGAACCAGCGAGACGGACGCTCCGACGCCGACAGTGAAACGAAGAGGTCACCACACGGGTAGGGACAAGGTGGAGGAGCGATTGAATCTGATAGAACGCAAAGAAAAAGCGCGCCTGGACAAGATCAGAGGCCGCAACCAAAATCGCGCGGGTGACATATCCTCCGATGAAGACGAGGACAAGAACAAGAAGAGCTCTTGCTCAGACGTCATTGAGATCATCGACCACCCGCCTGTCAAAGAAACGACCATCGCTCTGGATAGCGACGATGACTCTGACGACGACGACGCAAAACTATCATACAACAACTTAAACCACGCCTCGAAGGACGTCCTTGAAGCGCTGAAACGTTCGCAGATGGCGACAAATCGCCTAAAGCAAGCTCAAGCCTATCATGCCGAGGACGTACATGTTCCAGTGGAAGAAATCGACATCGATGCTATAACCAGGAAACGACCCGCGGCGGCCCAACCAGCTACTCTACCAAAACCTACCAATCTAGGCAAGGCACTGCATCTTACCTGTCGTTGCCAACTCAAAGTCAACGGAAATAAACAACCCACGCAAGAAAAAACTCTGAGTATTTATCAAAACCAGACGCTCGCTTTGCTCAAAGGAAAGATCATAGCCGCGTATTCGTTGCCACTAACTGCCCGCGTCACAATCACATTTGATGGTATGAGTTTGGATGAATCTCGGACGGCAGTATCTTATGGCATTGAAGATGAAGATATGATCGACGTTACAGCGAGCGTCATTGCCATGCCTCAGGCAGGCACTACGACTGCCCCGCCGTCGGGACCAAAGCTCAACTTGATACTTCGGGCAAGGGTCGGCAAGAATGTAAAGGAGACAGCCTTGACACTGGGGGGAAATGATATACTGCAAAGTCTGTTGGATAACTACAGGAAGAAGGAAAAATTCCAAGGGAAATGCTTCTTTAGCTTTGACGGGGAAACCATGGATTTGAAGCGGACGCCGGTCAGTTACGACATGGATGACGGAGATTTAATTGATGTCGTCGAAGTAAAGTAGACCTTCGGCATTTGAAGTGTCGACGATGCAAAAAAGGCGGAATTGGATGCCAAAAGGCTACGTCAAGAGCACCACAGACTTGCTGGCCACAACTTTGTGGTCGCAGCCCGCATGCAATCGAGAGAATAAACCTTGATAGTATTGGCGAAGTCAGCTTGCCAATATCATCCGGTAAGCTCACAATCACATTATTGTCCAGATTCAATTCCGTGAGAGCCACCAAGTTTGCAATTTCTGTGGGAACAGCTGCTAGTTCATTGGAGGACAGGTCAAGCTTTTCGAGTTTCGTCAGTTTGGGAGAGAGGATTGGCCGGGGGACATTGGATAGAAAATTGTCGTTTAGTTTGAGTTGTTTCAGACCTGTAGGAAGTTC
Organism: Nitzschia sp. DOCU1; assembly: GCA_951394045.1. Classification (NCBI taxonomy): domain Eukaryota; phylum Bacillariophyta; class Bacillariophyceae; order Bacillariales; family Bacillariaceae; genus Nitzschia; species Nitzschia sp. DOCU1. The sequence goes on from OX595992.1 coordinate 1,708,897, forward strand.
CCGTGGAAATGGTTGTTCTATTGAGGTTTTATTCTCCCACACCACATATTTGCCGAGCAAATTACCCCCTAGGGAAAGATTCTGCAGCTTGGAAAGTTTTGCAATCGGCATACCTAAATCGGTAGCATTCTGGCCGGCGAATGTATCCTGTTGTTGCGTAGATTGAGTTCCTCTAGATTTTGCCAATGTTCAAGTTCTCGTGTTGCTAGCCTGTCGACAGCAGGGTCCTGTCCGATAAGATAGAATTCCCGTCGAGTCGAATCCTTACCAGTCTTGGCAAATGAGGCAGGTCGATGACAGAGAACCTGTTCCTTCCTAGGTCTAGCGAGGTCAGATTGCTGCCTTGCAACCCCCTGACCAATGACTATATTCCCGATGGCACAGTCTCGTAGTATCAATGACCTGAGACTGTTGAGACTTCTCAAGGCGCTCGATATTACTGTCATCCCATTGTCTTGAATGTAATTTCTTCTCAGGTTGACGACTTGGATTTGTCTCATGCCTGGTAAGATTTCTGTGAAAATTCGTGGTCCCCAGGCCCCGACGTTGCCATTGTCTAGGTTGAGTTCGACTGCGTTCGGTACCGCTTGTAATGAAGCTTTGTTGTAAACCCTGACCATGCCCACACTATGCACCTGTAGTCCGTTCTCATCGGATGATGCCTAAACCGGAGGTCATGGCGCTGACCTGGCGTCTAGTATACTTAGGTGATTGTAGTGCAAACAGGTATCTAACACGGTGAAATGGCAAGGAACTACTAAGCTAAGGTATGCCATCCAACTGCCAATGTCTACGTTTCGAACCCAACCACGACAAGGATTGAATCCTGGTCAAGGCTTCGACCGGCTTTGCAACAAGGACAACTTCATCGATTTTCAGTGCTTGCCAAGTAGCAGTAGCAGGCAATGAAAGTTCAACCGACACGTCATTCCAAGAGGCCGGGGCAACAACGGCGAGATCGGCAGCGTATTGGCTAAACATTTGTATGATCTTATCAGCTTGAGCTTTCCCAGTAGCAATCTTTTCTGCCGAAATTGAAGATACGATGGACACAAAGCTACCCATTGCTATCCTAAATTTCTGGACCGCTGCCTCTGAGGGAGCCAATAGAATCACACGAGGGCGCACAACAAATACCGAGGAGATGCCGGTGAAGCTACCAAGATCAGGTGAATCGTACCAATAACCACAAGCTGGAGTCTGCAGCGGCCCATATACCCCACAATCCGTGATGACAATTGATCTTGTCGGCTCACCGTGCGAGGTGCCATACTTTTCCACAGCATCCATCACTTCAAATCCAGACAAAATTTCTCCAAATATGACATGTTTGGCATCGCACTGAGGTGCTTTGTCAAAAGTCAGAAAGAACTGCGAGCTATTGGAATTCTTCCCCGAATTTCCCATGCTTAAAATTCCTCGGCGGTCATGTTTCTGCTGGAGACCAGCTCGTTCGTCCTTGAATTTCTTTCCGAACACAGATTCACCGCCTGACCCATTGTTGAACACAAAATCACCCCCTTGCATAACAAAACCAGGTACGACACGGTGAATGCTTGAATTTCGAAAGGTCAACGGTTTGCCAGATTCACCGAGGGGCGCTGGTTTCGGCTTGCCAGTTTCTCCTGGGAGAAGGGATCCATTGCCGCAGAGCGTCGCGAAATTCTCACATGCCAACGGAGCAATATCCCAAAACAAACGCAAGATCATTCGGTTTCCAGAGGCGGGTGGTTTGGTGACAATACCCCCGCATTCCCTGTGTTTCGAACTCCACTCATGGTCGGTTTCAATTAGGTCTTGTATTCGAGATACCTCGGATCCTCCGAGCGCCAGCAAATTCGACGAAGAAAAACCATAACGCGAATCTGTAGCATTCACAAAGGCAGCGGCAGTTGCCAACTTGGCCCGATGTTGATCGATGTCCACGTCCAGAAAGCAATAGCCACTTGTATCCGCGTTGAACCGAGACATATTGGTCAGATCCAGAAGAACTCTGCTGGCTGTATGGATTGTAGAAGCACACGTACTCCCAGGATTATACCGAGAGTAATATATCAAATGAAGACGCCCAACAGGCTACGAGAGATGATATCTGTTCGATCTTGAAAGAATCTTTGGTAACCTTTCATTGATAGAATACTTGTATCGAAAGCGCGTGTTGTGTGGTGTGCGCGAAAACCCAAAACCGACCACAGCGACCGGCACAATGGTTGCCTACTCTACCAGGTACGATACAGCCGTACTGAGAATATGGTATCGTACTCTTCTCACGTTATCGTACGACAATTGTACTCCGGTGCGTAACGAAGACTATCATGTTGCTTTCTTGCGAAGTCGGCCCTGTCCCGATACAGTGGGCCTGGGACCATCATCATCCAACACCAGTTGATACTGATAGGTTGCGTCGGTTCCAAACTCAGCATCAGAATATACAAGGAACAGTACTGCGATAGGCAAGTACGAATGGAATGTACTAAACTAGGGTTGGTCGAGATGATTCTTTACAGCCTTGGCATCTAAAGGAGCCTAGAGTGAAGGCTGATCAGTCATCACCTAGGTCGTCGATATCTGCATCCTTGTCAGGAGCTTGGGCGGAGTTTCGTTCCACACCCCTCCGGAAATATTCACCGACTTCTTCGTCACCATCCTCGTCTTCTTCTTTTGTTTTGTTACCCCCAACGTCATCATCGTCGATGTTATCATCCTCGTCCCGATCTTCTTCTTCTTCCGAATTGTCAACCTCTTCTTCCTCCTCGCCTTCGTGGTCGCCGTCACTTTTGCCTCCCTGGTCGTCTACCTTCCCGCCGCCATCTTTGGGAGCCTTGGGCTTTTCCTTCTTCTTCAGTGCACTCTGAGGAAGAACGGGGATGTCTTTTGGTAGATACCATTTGATGTACCTTCCACTACTTCCGGTTCGGGTGAAGCCTGCTTTAAGCAAACTTTTCGTTATCGCGGCCTGATACGACCTACTCTCCATCTTTGTTAGCATCTGCTCTACCCAAGTCTTGTACTTTGGCGATTCTTCGACCCAAACCATTATATCTGATCGAGAAACCCCTCCATCCATGGCTACCGACTGAATGTTTGGGTCGAGGGCGGAATCTCGGACAGCATGAAGAGCAATAGCAGCGCCTATGAGCTGATGCCGCCTCTCCCAAAGATTGTTGTCGATTGCCTCAGTCATTCTTTCAAGAAGAGTTTCCACCGGCATCGATTCCAGCTCATCCTGGCTTGCTTTGGCTCGTCTGCCCGCATTGGAGGAAGAGGGAGCCGCATCGGGAGTGGGCTTTCGCTTCTTTGGACTAGAAGGTGTAATGGTAATGGCATGCTCAGTAGGTGTGGCATCTTTCGGCAAAAGAAAGTACAAGGTGTAGCTCGAGACCCTAAGGGAGGAACCCGAGACCAAGACTGCGGCATTTCCTTGATCCACTCGTTTTTGGTTGACGAGTATACGGTTTTTACCCAGACACTCAATAACGAAAAAGCCCTTCGGGGGCAATTCGTCATCTGGCTCAGTATTCAAGGTGGCCTGGTCGCTGCCATCACTTCCGGGATGCTTGTACGCCAATTTTGCTGCTTTCGCGTCCCACTCCACTTTCCCCCCTTGAATATCTCGGTAGCTAATGCGACACTGTTTTCGGCTGAGAGCCTTCTTCTTCCCGAGTCCGAAGAAAAACTCGTCATCCGTGTCGTGCGATCTGCCAAGCGTCGCAGGAAGTTTTGTGATCGGGATAGTGACTCGCGCTTTCTCCCCACTCTCAGGATCTTGAAAGAACCCTGCATTTCCACGAAACGAGCATTAGAAGCACGTGACAAGACGGTTCCTTTTTCCGATGACTATCTTACCGTCCAGCAACGAGAAGCACGGGACTGCGGATCTACCGCCCAGCTCAACTTCCGCCTCGCTGATCTGTAAAGGACTTATCACAGTACTTGACATCGTGGACCCTTGACTGGCTGCTTGGTTGGTAGGGCACGGTTATTCCGACAACAATGGACGCAAGCGTACCTGTTGTTGTTGATGATGATGATGATGATGATCTCGTCTTTAAAAATGGCATCCACAAAAAGATTAAATTGCAAGTTGGGCTCGGCCGGTGCAGGTGGCTTGGCTATGCTGGCGTGATGGCGGGTTTGGCGTGCGTCTTTGGTATGTTGTGTGCAGGCGCGGATGGCAGAGAGGCGGCATTTGGCGGCGTTCAAGTCCATCGCAGGTTTGTGTGCACTGTGCGATTGGGAAGGAACAGGCTGCGCGATTGTCAGTTGGGTGAGCGTTGACGACGCGTGTGAATGTTGCAAGCACATGATTTGCGGCATACAGTTTTAGCAATCGCGCGTGGAAGGGCATTGGCATGCTCGCAACTTGTGCGTAGGGACGAACAGTGGAACGAAAACGGCTGGCGACGAAGAATATTTGAACATGATGACAAGACTACGACAGTCAATCTTGGCCGACGACGTTGACGACGAAGATTCAGACGACGAAGATTTAGAAACGGTAGAGGTATAATTGAATTGGAATCGCAAACTATGCGCAGCCAAATTAAGACCTACTGACATACAACCACCATTTCGTTCTCTCCACAATCCTGTCTGGTTGAATAGGAAGCGCAAACGAAATAAACAGTCTGGTCCAATTATCCAATATGCGCCGTACTGCGCACTCTATTTTTGCACCAACTAAAAATAAGCACCATTCTGTTCTCTCCACAATGCTGTCCGGGCGACGTCTATGACTCATCTTACGACAACCAGAGTCATACTATATTTAAGCCAAAGTCGATTACGACAGCGAAAGTCATCCATATCCATAAATAATACGAGCATGCCGGCGAGGATGCCCTCCCTCCATGACTTGCAACTTCATAAATGAAAGTGCACTGATATTTTCGCTCCTCTAAGTAAGGGCTTAGTAAAAATGAAAACGCGACCTAAAAAATGAGCGGTTGAATCCCCCCCCCCACACCCCCCCAGGTATAGCGAGCCTGTGGCCTCGGATCCTTCAGCTGGTCGGATATTTTGGGGAGGGGAATCAGGAAGGGGCGTGGGGTTCGAGTCGAGGCTCAGGGGCAAGCCCGGTCGGTCGTCGTCCGTCCGTCGTCGAACCAGTCACTGGACCAAGTCGACTGAAAACCTTCAACCCATTTGGTCGTCGCCAAAAAATTTGACGCGAAGGGCATCCGCTGTGTTGCAATCGTGAAGTCCCTAAACTAGCCCGGCCGCTTCGACCCTTGGGGCTTGATGATGTTGCTATCGACGGTGAAACAAACTATCTCGGAATTGTTGTATTTTCATCTCGAGAGACCGTTCCAATCGAATTCCGCTTGCCGCTTTCGAGTCTCTCCACCCGTAGGCTACATCGACCTTTCTTTTCGTCTCTCGCCGACGCCTACTAGGTTTCAGCTTCTAGCGTCTAAGGGCTCGCCGGACAGCCATGTTGAGGGATGACGCAGAAGCACCCTTCCTTGCGTTGCCGTTCGCGTCTTCTGCTATGGATGATCTCTGCTGCGGCTGTTCTACTCGTGCTTCAACAACTAGGGTTAGGGTTACAGCTTCGTGCCGTCCAGAAAATCGGTGACGAGTTAACTGGTGGACGCTTTGCGTCCTCTCTGACAGAGGAATTGCCTTTGCCGAAACAACCTGGCAGTCTCGCCAAGCCCCCACTGAGAACAGACAACAACTCGACATTTTCGGCGTGCCTGCTGGTGGCAGACGACAACCACTATCTGATGGAATGGATAGCATTTCACTACCACACGCTCCCCTTACGATATCTCGTCGTGGCCAGTGATCCGCGTGCGCGGACGAGGCCCGACCTCGTCTTGAATCGATGGCGGGATTACTTAACAATATTGCAGTGGGATGATCCTGATTTCATGCCAAAACACTGGCTCAATAGAATACCGGCTGAAAATGATCCTGTTGCCAAGTTAATGAAGCATAGAGAAAGACAGAGGCACTTCTATCCGGCCTGTTTCCAGTTCTTAAAGGCGGCAGGGAGGCAGTTCACGATGGTCATCGACGTAGATGAATTTGCAATCCAGAATCGGCACTATGAAAATTACACAGAACAGTACCCTACGATGCTACTAGCGATTCAAGACCAATTCCTTTCAAATGTGACTTGCATCACAATGCCAAGACTCCGATTTGGGAACTACGAAGATGGAAATTCGACTGGCAAAAAACTTTCCCCTGCGGGATTTCGAGATTCCGACTTTTTAACCTATCGGTTTCGCTGGAGAGCTGGGCTGCATTCACGGAGCGACAACAAGATGCCCAAGTCCATGATAAACGTCGGTAGAATTGCCAATTTTTCGCGTCAGGAAACGGATGCACACCGTCCAGTGAGGTCGGAGTGTCCAAGAAGGAACTTGTATACCCTGAACAAAGATTCACCTTTTGTGGTGCATCACTATGCTGGCAGCGATCAGCAGTTTCGCTTCCGGAAAGACGCCCGAGATGGGACTAAGACGAGGAGCGACCAACAACTTGGCCACTACAATCTAATTCAAGATGCTTACGACGAAACTGCAGCGAATTGGCTTCCATCCTTCGTACAGCAAGTCGGAAGTAGTGGAGCTAAAACACTTCTCGAGGGCGTAGGCGATGTGAACTTTACTCTTACAGTGGATGTCTAGCGTAACAATCGAACAACGACGGCGAAAGAAATCCCACAATCTCGTGGTTTGCCAGCGGCGCATCTTTAATACCTACAAATGCAACTTAAACTGCTCAAGTCTTTTGCTTTTTCTGAAAATTGCCCTCGAAATTACTTCTCACTTTCGAGAGAGGAATATAGTCACCCGAGCTTATGAGGTCTGTGTTCTTGCTTTCAATCAATGTCTTCTTGTCGCTTTGAGCAAAATAGGCAATGGAATAACGAGACCGAGGAGGATCCAGTTCATCGTCTGTTGGCTACCTTACTCGGTGCAAGTTCGACAAGAGCCGCCCATCGGACCATCTAGATAGCATATCGCCAATATTCACGGCAATACCACCTTCCACAGGATTTACTTCTGTCCAATATTTGTTCTCTGTGACGACACGCGGGTTTTCACAACATTCAAGTCCCTTTCCATCAAGAGTTTGGAAGAGAAGAGTGATATTGTCCCAGTCTGTGTGGGCACCGGCCCTCCACCAGAACCCGACATCCAGTCTCCTCGAAGCTGCTGGATGCTTTCTTTTGAGGAGGTCGGAGGAGGGTAGTGCAGGAGACGAAGGGTGCACTGCCCATCCTCTGCCCACAAAGTATGCGACTTTGACAGAATTCCCTCCTTTTCGTTGCGGTGTGGCACGGCCCGGGGCTCAAACAGGTCTAGAATGCGGTTTGCCAGAGCGTGAGCTGCATTCAAAAGTTCCAGTGCCGTCCTCCTCGATTTGAACTCGTCATCTGCTGGCCAACGTCCATCAATGCTTCCTTTGCGAGCCGTAATCTGCAGACTTTCCTTCTGGCGACTGCAAGGCGAGACTGCTCGATAGCAGCCTTCATACAAACAGCATCATAAGGCCTTGTTGGCATCTCTTACTATGTTCTCCTCCTGCTTTCTATAGATCATTACTTCATCCAAACATTGTATCTCAGAACTCTTTTTTGCACAGAGCTTTGAATACTAGTACTGAGTCCTCCTGGCCTACTATCTTCACTGTAAGAAATGACAGTATGATAGGGATGGACTTGACAAACAATGATCCAAACATCTACGTACTGTAGCTATCTGCAATCACACAAATTCCGTGAACGATAAAGCCAACACGGGAAGAGTGGCCGAACTTGCAAGTTTTGAGATGGGCAAAGATACTGTTTCTACAGGGGGCCAACAGTGCTAGAAAGGATGAACAATAAAGAATATGTGGAATCTATAGACCAAATGTATTACAAGTTGTTTACTCGGCGCATGTTCCAAGCCTTTCACTGCATTCCGGCGCAAAGTGGAAGTTGGCTAGCAGGAAAGTTCCGGCATACAAGCAGATGATTGTTGACGGAATTCCGAATGGAGCATGGCGTTCCGATGTGAAGGTGCGGTCACCCACCTTGGCAGCCTGGAAAGCAACAATCATGTTAGCCGCGGATCCAAGCATCGTCAAGTTTCCAGCAATGGTGGCAGAGAAAGAAACTTGCAGCCAATCATAAGGCGTCGCGTAGGGGAAGGTTGCAGCGAGCATTTGGCACACTGGAACATTTGACGCTACATTAGAGAGGATCGTGATGATCATGACGAACCAGTAGACGCATGGGCCGTTGGTCATTTGTTCCGCACACTTGCCCATGGAAAGGGTGAAGAATGCTTGGGGGACGCCAGTGTCATCAAAGGAACCGATGAGGAGGAATTGTCCAATGAAAAGCATCAAGAGACCGTAATCGACTTCGGTCAACGTAGTTTCACTCTCTGTAACAAGTTCCTCTTCTTCAGGTTCGATCTCGTTACCGTCCATATCATAGGTCTTCTTGGGAGGAAGAGGGTTTCCTTCGTGGTCATATTGGATGTTCTCAGGTCGAGGGTCGAAGTGTTGACGCTTGTAGGCGGCGACCACCATGAGAATAGCTCCTGCACAGATGGATACAACGCAAACATCCAATCCAATGCCGAAGCAGAAAAGGAAGCACACAACAATAACAACTTGCAACTTCGACCACATGGTCCACCCCGAAGTTTCCTCCTCAACGCCTTCCTTGGCAGCGGCTTGCCGAGCATAGTAGGCATGCTCTTGGGCAAGCATTTCTGGGGTTCGGTTACCGAGGAAAAGGATTCCGATGTTCTCGGCCACACCTGAGGATCCTGGGAAGAGTTCGGCTCCATAGTACACAAACATCATGCCCATGTTGATGACAGTTGCTGCAATCACAGGCATAATCTGGTTACCTGCGAATTCCAGCCAGCCAATGTCGTCATAAGCGAGAGAAACGATGAGAATGTTTTGTGGGTTACCCGTAATGGTCAATGCCGATCCGATGTTGGCCGTAGTAGCCAACGAAAGGAGGTAGGGAAGAGAGTTGGCGACTTTGTGTCGAACACACAAATCTACGACGACACCAGAGAAGATAAGGACAACAGAGTCGTTCATGACAGCAGCAGATCCGATAGTGGACATAAGCATGATCTTAAAGGATCGCTTCCAGTTGGTAGGATCATCTAGGGATGCTCGAAGCTTGTCAAAAAGTCCTCCACGCTCCATCTTCTCAAGGTAAATGGTGGTCATCATGAGTCCAAAGAGAAGGAAGAGCGGCTCCATGATAATAACCCTCTCAGCGTTGAAGTAAGGACCGTTGCCGGTCTGTCGAAGGATAAAGCGCCAAACCACCATGGAAAGACCCCCGCCTAGGGCGATACCGGGTCGTCCAATGGGGAGGAACCAGTTGGGGAACATGAGGAAAACCCAGAACGCAAAGTAGATGATGGAAACGGACCACTTTCCGAAGGCGCTGAACTTGTCAGACACGTCGATGTGGACGTATTCTCCTAGGTACCGATGGCGACGACGAGTGTATTCCAGGACACCCCCCTCTTCCTGCGAGAGTTTTCGCGATCCAAACCCTTGGGCAACGTCGAAGTCCGCCGTCGGAGCCATTGCTGCGACTTGGGCAGTGCGCTCGTCGGCGAGTGCACGTCGGTGAAGGATGGCCTCCGATAGCTCGGGGATTTTGCTTCCGGTGGGGCCCAGGAGACTGGCATTGAGGGCGAGCACTCCTGCGACAGCTAGAAGTGCAGGTCCCCACTTGCGCAGGAACGTCATCTTGGCAGGCTTGGCAGCCGCCCGTGGTGCATTGTTCTGTTCGATGTCCATCCTGATACGACAACCACTGATAGTGTATGGAATAGCACGAAGGAAGGAAGGAAGGAAGTAAGTAAGTTAGCAAACCAGACGAGAAGATATTTACTTCATTATTCACAAAACGCTTAGGAACAACGTTCAGGGCCACTTGATAAAGACACAAACTACGAGTCAATCAATCGAGGGTTGCTGCACTAAGCAGAGCGTCTACAACTTGTAATCGCTCCTTTCCTGCTTCCGGCATCCCCATCTGAAAAGAGCGTCTAAACTCATTCCGCCCCTTTCATCAGTCTACGACGAGGCCTTCAATCACAAATTCCCATCTTACCACTACTACTTCGTTGTGTGTGTCAAGTTTTGTAACTGAGAGAGGCCTTGGTCACAACGAAAAGCAACAGCCAAGGTCCAAGTCAACGATGGACGGTCGGCGCGCGCGGACATTGCGACGTTCCGAAGGCGACGTTCAGGCCGTTAGAACTGCACGGTTGGATAATAAAAATTTTAATCCAAATATTCAGAGTTGGATAATTTGTCAATCGTATGCAGCGATTCCATCTTCCAATACGAAGAAAGGTATGCCAATGCTTCGTTCGCCGATCGCCTGCTCAGTACAGTACGCCTAGGAACCTGCCGGCGCCAAGTACTGGTACCGAGAGCAGGCCCGGGCGGGCGGGCTCTCGTTGAACGGACATCGTTTGCAAAGGCAACCTTCCATGATCCTATTGTACAGCATTCAATACATATACACAGCGTTTGCGTCCGATCGCACGAGTCGTCTCACGAGAGCAAGCCAAGAAGGAAAAGAAGAGCAAGAACGAGCAATTTACGACTCCCTCTTTGTTTGCATCAGAGTTATCATCTCTTCCCGGATCCTTCTCATCTCCACATACGAGTACATCGGTTCTCGCTACGATCTTGTACCTGGTACAGTTTGTCTTTGTATAGTCCTCGTACCAAAAAGTTTACCACGGAACGCGAAAGCAGATCGCAAGATGTCAGCGAACGCGGCATCTTCGGTCCCGGCAGTCGAGACAGCCGTGCCGACCTTGAAGGTTATGCGCCTTCAGAAGCCGGATCTTCACATGGTAGGTTGGGGCTATCCCACATTGTGACCGCAATCTTCGAAATGATCCGCCAAAATTACCCTAACAAGTTGAATGTGCAAGCCAACTGCCGGGTCATTGCAGACTCATTCCCTCTTAGGTGCTGCAATGTGCTTGCCTGACTCTTTTGGTGGTAAGCTGTATCTTGTACGTTTCAGTGGTTGTTTCCATCCCTCGAATCGTTTCTCACACTTTCATCTCTTCCATTTTTAAGTCATCCATGTCGGTGAAACTTTCACAGCATATCTCGGCGCATTGAATGTTTCGAAGGTGCTAAATGTGACGAGATTAACTGTGACAGCCCAGCTGCAAACGCCGAGCCAGCGTTGGCATCTTGCTTCAAGCCTAGATGAGTACGTGCAATAGGAAAAGTAATGTTGACCAGCAATATTGTCTTGCTCATCTTGATTTTTTTAGAGGAAATGCAGCCGGCGGGGTTGAAGTACCACCGGAGTCTGGAATCGATGCGATCGTATCCCATGCATTGGAAGAAGCGGGTCAGCATATCTTGCGGGTAGAGGTTGGCTACGCGGGGGGCGACGGAAGCATAAAAACCCTTCGCAAGTTTTATCGTTTCCAAGTATCGAATCCACTGAAGATACGCGAAACAATCTTCCGCGTTAGTGATGGGTGTTGCTTTGTTTCCATCTCTTTGGAGAATAATGGGGAAGAATCTAAAGGCGGCCTTACAGTTTGCGAAGCTGCATTTGAGCCTGCTTCTGGGCTGACCGCTGAAAAAGTCGGAATGCAGCGTGGACAAGAGTTTTTGCCGACAGGTACAAAGATGTTCGATACGTGCGGTCGTTTGGAAGCAGGGCAGACTCTGCAATACCTTTTCCGTATCACATCCAAGGAAATCGACGCGTTCAGGGGCATTGCTGCAGGTGATGAGCTCGGTAAAGCGTTGTTTACCTGGCGTAAGGCTTGCGGTGAGATGGGGAAGATGGCATCAGCACCGGTAATGTGTCCAACACTTTCGCCACTTCTCGACAAAAATGACAGCTCTTTTGTTGTACATTGTAAGGGTAAAAGTGGTTTGTCTGTCGATGTGGCGGCTGCAGCTGCAGTTCGATCTGCAACACAGACCTCGGAGAAAAATACGATTGATCAACTTTTGCCAGTTACGGTTGAACCCATAAATCCTCCTAATAGGATGGTGATGGGAACCCCTTTCAAAATTCAGTTATTGGTGATCAATCATTCTGAGCGAGAGATGGCACTGCAGCTTCAATTCCATTTGGAACAAATGAAAGGGCTGACGGTTTGTGGTCCGAGCTTCAAGAATCTCCAGGAAATACCTGGGAAAGGGGGAAGTGCCAGTACAATCGTGAGTTTCTTGCCAATGTCCAGTGGGTTATTACAGATCGGTGGATGCTGTGTAGTTGATTTGAACAAAGGGGTGGCGTTTCCTCAGCCACCGCTTTGCCAAGTGATCGTTCAGTAGAATCGCCAGTAATACGAAATTCTTATTTTATCTCGCTACCAATGAGCAGGTCTTGGAGTCATCGTGTTGATCTAGCGACGACACATACCATTTGGGTTTAAATGGATGACACCGTTGGAATAGGCCTATGCTATGGTCGTCCTCATCCGAGAGAGTCCAATTTTTTGGCGGTCTTTGGCTCAGATCTTCCCTACAATATAATATACGTACATATCATACGTATGTGAGCTATGGCGGTGGACCTTGGGGGGAAGTGCGAACATCCATCAAATAATCTATTCCCCCCAAAGCGACTGCCAAATATCGTGAAGGCGGACAACAGAGCATCCGCCCTTACTACTTGTTCAAATAAATAGTCGCCATAGGCAATCGACTAATATTGTATTATTATCCATCAACGTTGGTAAGACACGGTAGGAGAATCACAGATGGAAATGGACAACGCCTGGCTCGAACACGGACCCTTGAAGAAACTTTGCGATCAAGTTCGTAGATCGCTTTCAGAAGCGACGAAGTTCCAGGGAGGACTCTCGCAGACGAAAACGAAATTACATTTTGATTGTGGTGTTGCAATATACAGTGAGAAGCATAATGGTTGGATCCTGCGTCACAGGGTAAGGACCTTGGTGCCGGCTTCGATGCCGAGGAGGAGAGACAGCTTAGTGTTTGACTCGTTGTCAGTCGCCGGAAGCCCACATAATGGAACTTCCAAGTCACTGCCGGTGACGAACGCTAGGCGAGTCGCCGGTGTATATCCCTCAGATCAGGCAAAGCTCCAGTTTTCAGGCACTGGTGGGAGCAGGAACGCAGTGGCAATCACCCCTCCCGTGTTGCTTTTCGAGCAAACGTTTCGGGCGATAGAACTGCGCTCAATGTTCGAACAAGTGCAGCTTTCTTTGACCAAAGACCCCCCAGGTCCTCCCCACTGCCATTCAAGACTTGGAACAAAACAAATAGACTTTGGTCCTATTATTTCGAAGGCTGGTGATGACTTCAGACGCAATGGCAGAGCTGCTGATCAACATACGGTGCTGCAGACGGCCATCCAGCTTTGCTCGGCTTTTAGTCACAGATGCGACTTGTGGGTTGTTGAGGTCGACCCTGTCGACGAATCTAAAGCACAGCAAAAGATCAGCAGTGTACCTGGCATCTTGCAACGTTTTATTCGCTACTGCTTAAAAGAAGACACGTTGTCACTAGCAATGGAACCATCTCAAGATTCAGAAAATCCCAGAACGGGAGACGCAAGTGCGACGGCCGTTCCCGTGGCTAGAGGATCGCAGTTGGCTGGTGAGCAATCGGCGCCAACATTATCTTACTCGTCTGTAGCACCGTTGCATTCTGCGATGCGTGTTACCAGTTCTTTTCAGCAACCAGGGCAGCCATCAACGGCCATCAACGAGAGCCTGACAAATGTCTCTTGTAGCACACACCGAAAGGACAATGTTGGTCCAGCGAGAAACGGAAACGAACAAAATGGCTGTATCTTGCCGAATGATCGAGACATAAGGCATGGTGAACTTACAAAAAGTCAACGAATTGAGGCGCTTCCTGAAGAGAAGCATTCAATCGCGACGAACTGGGAGGAAAGGGAAAGCTACATTCCCGAGAAACGGGCCTCGAAACGGAGGAAGGTCCAAACCTCAAATTTCAACGAGGAGACCCTGACAGGAGAAATATGCTCTGTTTTGTCGCCCTTGTCGCCCGGGCGGAAGGATTGCGATGTGTCGACGATGCCCCTGAGACGCAGCAAGAGAACAGCTCCAGCCCGCTGGGTTGAAGACAAGACTACACCTACCTCGGAATCATCACCCCACGCCACAGCGGACCTAAAAGTTGCGGAGGACACGAAGCAAGCTGCTGCTTCGAAATTTAATTCCGGACGTGGTGACATTGCCACAAATCTAGAACAACCTGACCGCAAGCGAAGTAGGGAGCGTAGCCGGGATCCCGAAGAGGCTTGCAAGGACGCAGATTTTTCCTTCGTGCTGCCTACCCAGTCATCTGAATGGGTCAAGCTCAGTCATCTTGGTCATATGAGGTGAGGACGAATTTTAGAAAGTGTGTATAGCTTGCACATTCCTGTCTTACCGTTCTTTCAGCGATTATACTGGCTTTCAACGAAAGTATGATTCTTTTTTGCCGTTGAAGTACAGTCAAACTTTGGATGAAATGAGTAAGTCGATTGAAAACACATTGAAGGAACACAATTTTCAAGAGTTCGACGAAAGCGACGACGAAATATTAGCTGAAAACTTGCAGCTGAGCCGGATTATGTCGAACTATACCGTGCACGCCGAACTGGAGAGATCGAGGAAGCATGCTTCGACCCAAGTTAATCGCGCCGTAGATTCTGAATCGGAACTAATCACGCGTCCAATTCTGTTTGGGGTGGATTCAAAAGCATCTCCCAAAGCTTGCCCCTCCGTCAAATGCCCCCTGTGTTACCCGGGTGTTCACGTCGAAGCTAATCATTCTCCAACCAAAAACGCGGGATTTCGTGAAGTAGAATTCGACATGCTTCATTTTGACGAGAAGGAAGGAAAAAGTGGACACGATAAGAAGGCAAGGTGGAACAGAAGCAAAGAAATCGCTGCTCAGCGTAAAACCTCACTTCTCATGTTGAACGATCTCCGCCACAAATTCGAATTCGTATCCCAATACAACCGTGGGCTGGGTCCTAAGTCTGCGGGGCCCGGGACTCCCGTCGGAGTTGCCGGTGAGAGCTCACTGACATCACCGGGAAACGAAATACACCCGAATGAAGCTATAGCTGTTGGCGGCCAATCGAAAAAGAAAAGGTCTGACGATGCTTCCACAAGCTTGCCAGTACGAGGAGACCTTACTCTGCCGGGGACTTCCCTTCCTGTCCAGCTATCGTACGACGGAATTCTCGAAGAATTTCAGGTTCTCACGCGAAGAAAAATAATGAAAATAGCGTCTCTTCAGGGGAATGTTACTCCCGATGCGGTGAAGGAATGCATCTCAGAAATCTTGCACGAGAATCCCTTCACAGAAGTCGATGATGAAGTCCAAGAAGAACACAAGACATACCAAAGAGCAATTCGTACGTACAGCGGGAAAGCTGACCAAGAGCGAATTGAAAAACGAGAGCATGAAGAGGAGCGAGCTCTCCAACTTCGCGAGCTGGAGTACAAAAGCCGCGGGAAGAAACCTTCCGCCGAGGAAGTTGAGCTTGCCAGTTTTGAATGTCGGCCTATGTTGTTTTTCCCTCCAAAGGGAAGGACCAGTGTTTGTAAATTCGGCAAATCTTGCACGATATGCGACAACGATTCTGAAGTCTGCGCAAATGGTGGGGCAAGTGTCATTTTCCACCCGTCCTACAAAAAAGTCGATCATAACTACTTTGTTGCGAACCCTGAATCGACTTCACGACCTAGCCGTACTCTGGAGCGATCTTGCCAGAAGGAGCAGGCCATGGAGGATCTGAAAATGCTTCAACAACGTCTCGAGTTCGTGGAACAGTATAACACAGGCTTTCTTGTTGCGAAAGGCCGGAGAAAATAAATTCTAGAAATGCTAACAGACGATTCTTGGTGCGTTCAAATCCAGCATTTACGTTCCATGTTAACCCCCACGAATGGCGTCCTCTGCCTCTTTCATAGCGATCTGTTTGTGTTGTTCCAGAAGAGCCTGAGGTCCGACTGAAATTACAGGGCCGAGTTCACTAGGACCTGCTTCGAAATTGTGCGCATGGAAGAAAAGTAACACGAAAGTCCACATATGCACAACGAGGAGATATAGGATAAAACCTGCTCTTGCCATAGGATTCCTTCGTAGATATTTGCCGGCTGTGACTGCGAAGCTATCAACGGCGTCAACAACTTTCCCGATTTGTTCGGTATGATCTCCTTGTCCCGGATCCAATCTCATGGCCGCTCGTATTGTAGTTGTTTGCTGGGAGTCGGGCCTTCTCCGCCTGGCCAACCCACTCCGCCCTCTACCCCCACCCTGTTCCATTGAATCGTACATGTCATGACTTGCTCCTGCAGCTGCCATAGCAAGCTCCTCTTCGGCCTTCGATGCGCGTTCAAGGGCTGTTTGAAGTCGGTTCTTCAGCGCTAAGAGCTCACCGGACGTGTTCCCCAACTTGTCACGCAGGCGCAACACTTCTTCTGAGAGAAGCCTGACTTGCTGTGCGAGCTCCTCGTCATTAAGATCATCGGTGGCAGATTTTTCTCGGTTGGAAGATTCTTTTTGAGCCTCCCGTAGGCCAGCCTCCAGTCTTGAGATTGTCAACGTCATCTCAGCAACACGTCGTTGATATTGAAGCTCCTTCACCTGAACCGAAGATGCCTCTTGGGTGCTTTCCTTCGACATTTCTTTCAACTGTTGATGCAATACCTCACTCTGCTCAATCATATAGAACGAAATTTCATTAGATGCACCAAAGTCTGCATATCATCACCTCAATAGCGGTCCTTACCCTCTCCCTCTCAAGTGCGAGCTGCGAATGCGTGGTGCTCAAATCACTCTCTAACACTTCTATTCGAGCTCTCAATGATGCATCAGGGGAACCCTTGTTTTCTTGGAAGTGACTCGTAGAACCACCATTTTTACCGGCTCGTGAAACGAGAGCTGAGTTGAGCTCTTGAATGATGCGTTCCAACTCAGCCTCCCGTGCCTGATACAGCAGAGATAGACAATAAAAAGGCAGATGAGAAAACGGGGGCGAGATTCGATAAGACGAAAAAGGTGCTGACCTGACGTTGGCTAATTTGCCTCGCGTGCTGGCTTAATGTTGCGTCCAGGCGATCTTCAGCCTCCCTCTCTCTCGCCATGGCATTTTCTGATGCGAGAGCCAAAGACTCAACGCGCGATCCAAGTGCGACCTGCTGGCTTTGCAGAGTTGCAATTTGATTTAAAAGCACACCCTTCTCGTCTCTTTAAATCCAACAATGTGAGATAAATTGTGAGGAATTGGATACAAATGCTTGGAAATGCAGCTGCTCGACTTGTTACGTACTCAAGCAATGTCACTCGATTGCTCATCTCTTGCTCTCTTTCGAATGCTTGCGCAATCTCTTTGTTCCAATCCCCACCCTCTTGCTTTCTTCTATTTTCTAGGTCATTAAGCTTTGACTTGTAGTTCGCAAGTTGCTCTTCGAAACGTAAGTGTCGGTCTTTGAGTGCTTGGTCATGCTGTGCTCTCAACGCATTTAACTCCTCCGTAAACCGTTTTTGCGCATTTTCTTTCTCCTCCTTTGCCCTTGTTCGGTCTTTTTCCATTCGTTCCCCGGCACGTCCTAGCTCCGCCCGGAGAGCAGCGATTTCATTTTCAGCTCGCTCCAACGTCCCGTTGAGCTTGACAACATGACGTCGAAGGACTCTGACTTCTTTTTGGGCTTCTTTGGAAGCGGCCACAAGCTCGATCTCCTTCTGTGATTTCTGCGTGTTTCCCTGCGAAGCCACTATCGATGGAGGCTTTTGGGCAAGGTCTGGGGGTAAATTTTCCTCTTTGTTTTTGGTATCCGCTTCATCATTGGTCTCAAGGGTGTTTTGATCCTGATTTTCGCTGGTCTGATCTTCCTGAATATTGGAAGAAGATTGCTCCAAATCGCCCGCGCTGTCAGTGATCATAATCGAAGGCTGCGTAGGTTCCAAAGCTCCGTCACTGGACTGTGCCTCGGTGGGATCTTCAATAACATCATCCTTCGATTCTGCATTTAGACCTCTTCTCGTGAGAATATCATCAATCAGAGGGCCATGACTGTCCATGACATCACCGTCGTCGCTGGCAATGGCTCGCTCTTCGACGACATTCTCGACTCGATCATCTAGTTTCTCCAGCAGATTCGAAACCTGGTTCAGGCCATGGAGCCAGCGAGACATGCCAGATTTTCCCTTCTCGTGTTAAAATATGATCCACGAACTCGACAATGTCAAACTAGTGACCACGGAATCTCATCAACTTCACTTTCGAGCAACGGGGTGGCCAAATAGATTACTATTGATGACACTGAAGACGCCGCGGTCGGGGCCGGACCTGATGGGCGGATGTCTCACCAGTACTACAAGAATGTCTCCTAAAGTTTTCTGCGGTTCATCATCGTCACAGGCGGTGATGTGTGATGCCGAACAAATCGAAACGGTTCTGGCTTGCCAGCGCGGCGCGCCTGGCATTGCGCCGAATGCCCCTCTTCTTTTATGGGTCAGTCCTGCTGCTACAAGGGCAGCGAGAAACCAACAAAAGTATTGTACCATTCAGTGTTGCTCTTCCAGCTTCATCCGGTTGCTGCTGTACAGATCGATAGATTTGGCTATTGTGCGGAGTGTCCTTGTAGTCATCATAAGCTGGTCATACGGTACCTCGTATGATTCATTCACGCCTCGCCTGTATCATACACCAAATTCGACTTGATCTAATAACGATGCGAACATTCAGCAGACTTGTGCACGCGGCCGGTAAAGCGAGGGGAACCTTCAAAGGGAGGACGCCAGTGCCATGGTCAAGGGTGCCACGAAAAAGAACCTTCAGCTGGGATGGTCATGGCACAGACCTACTTTCTGATTCTCTAGCTCATAATTTCGGAGCCCCAAAGATCATCCTGCACGCACACGGAAATTCTGGTTTCGACGTCGGCAACGCGGTAAAAAACATTGACCCAAGCGATCAGGAGATACTTGTGTCAAAGGGAATAGTGCACATGGCAGGATCGATCATTGCTCTTCCATCGGCTTGCTACATGTGGAATGTTAGGCACCCGAGCGAAATTACGGTCGAAAAATTGGCCCCACTACGTCTGCTTCGTCCAAAGCTGGAATATTTTTTCATCGGGAGCGCCACTGGTGTTTCGCCGTCGATCATCGATAACATCCGACGGGAATTGGCTGATGAACAAAGCACGATGGTTGTGGAGCCCATGGACCTGCCCAATGCGATGGGTACCTTCAACGTGCTCAATGGGGAGGATCGAATGGTTGCTGCGGCACTCATTCTCCCAACAACAACCGATTTGGACCGAAAACTGCGATAGCAGTCACATCATTTTCTTCATATCGCCACATGGCACACATTTGAGTACTGGTTCAGTTAGTGAAAATAAGGTCACCACAGACCAGACGATGGAACAAAAATACGCCGACTAATATTGGAGTTGCTCCCGGTTGCTGCTGCGGCAGCTCGCCGAACAACTTAAAAATTGTAGCATTGAAGCCATACAGGTCGTAAGTCAGAAATGTGGCAAGCATTATGGCATCAAGTCGTGGTGGCTCCATTCTTCTCTGTGTCGAGTATTGCAGCGCAACTCAACCACTAGACGCTTTTTCGGTATTTCGACCCACCGTGATCCCGTCGCAGAAAAGGCGTTCCAGGTATGGAATAATACTTGAGCCTAGGCTTGTGCGAGTCAGCGAAGCATGCGGAAGCGGTCAAGTCACTTGACTGCATCTCAGGATCCACTACGATGTAGTGGACTGAGGAGATAAACTAGCTAGTAGGATGATGCTCGTTCATTATACCTCGTCCCGTATCAAATCTACTTCCGTCCTTGATGAGGATCCGGTGCGATGCAACAAGCGAGGAGGAATTACTCATATTCCTGCTCTCTATTAAAGCAGAGTAGAGTGCGTACTATCCAGTTGGCAACTACCTCGGTGTTGTATCGTAGTGCTTCGGACTACTATCCTCAACGTACTACATAGTCTGCTCGAGGAGCACAGTTCAGAGTCAAGTGAGTCGTCGAATCGTAAATCCAGTCATGATCTATCCAGTCACGGCTGCAACTACTTCGGTCTCGCTCTTTCTATCAAGATTCCTTTATGATCATCTACCGGTAGGTCTTTGGTGGTCAATTGAATGTCCACGGGCAGTTGAACGGTGTATGAGTAACATTATAGCAGAGTACAGCAGTTGGAAACAGATCTTGGATCGCTTGGTGTGATCAGATCTCTGCTTCTATCATCCAGCACTCGGCGGCCGCAGCTGTTACTACTAGAGTATTTATAGTTTCGTTTTGTCAAGGAAAACTCTCTGTCAACCGTTCTAGAACTACTTGAATAAGTTTGCCTGCTCTCTACTAGTTGGATAGCTGTTGAAGTTACAACAGGCCTCGAAGGATTGCACATCTTGTTCCGTCTGAATACAGAGCACTGATGGATCCGTGGCACGACTGACTTTATTCTTGCCATCGACCGTGATGACGTGGCGTCAAAGGGGAGGGCCCCCCAAAATGGCGAAAACTCCACTGATTAATTAATGGAGCCGCAGTGGGTTTATCCCCGAAGGTAGTTATATGTGACGATCCCAAGCGCAAGCCAAGCTGATTTTGCATTACGCCAAAAGGTCGGCAATTTTTATATGGGAGAAGCTTCATCCCCGAATATTGGCGAATCTGTAGCGCCGGGGGGTGGCATGCGAGAAGCCAGCCATCATACATCCATGTATACATTTTCATGATGTTTTATTGAAATTTTTGGGAACCTTGTGGTGTTTAGCTCCTGAGACGGAGAGAAGACATGACTACCACATGTATGCAACCTATGTGCAGTAAAATGACACGTGCCCTGATGACGCTTGTAGTCCAGCTAGTCGAGTGTATTTGACCTATGGTGAAGTAAAGTGACTCGTGCCTTGATGACACTTTTAGTCGAGCTAGTCGCATGCATTTTACCTATGTGAAGTAAAGCGACACGTGCGCCGATGACGTTTGTAGTCAAGCTAGTCGCTTTGTGTCGAGTTAGTCGCTTTGAGTCGAGCTAGTCGCATTTATAATATGACGTGGAAAAATTGTACCTTTGAGTCGAGCTAGTCCAATTATAATATGACGTGGAAAAATTGTACCTTTGAGTCGAGCTAGTCAAATTTATAATATGACGTGGAAAAATTGTACCATTGAGTCGAGCTAGTCAAATTTATAATATGACGTGGAAAAATTGTACCTTTGAGTCGAACTAGTCAAATTTATAATATGACGTGGAAAAATTGTACCCCCTACAATAAAGTCGCATCGAGTCGTGGTAGTCGAAGTTATAATATGACGTGGCAAAATTGTACCCCCTACAATAAAGATGTCAATGAGTGCAAATATGCCTGTCGTGACACGTGTAAAAAATTTCGTGAAAGGGAGTCTTGTCTGCAGGTCGTGTTCACAGTCGTTTCAACCCAAAAATGGAGACTTGGCATAGACCCCATCAAATCACGAGGTCGACACAAAATTACCTGAAGACAATGCTCAATTTCAACTCACTGCCCAGAATGGGATGGGAGCCGAAGATGCTTCAGCTATTGGAACATCTGTTGTTGGTCCTCGACGCAATGACGATCTTTGCATGCAGCTGCGAACAAGTGGAGCGTATTCGAACCACAAAAGAAGAAGCTACCGCGGAGCTTTTGTCGACGTTTTTAGACCCTTACATGGAACCTCCATTCGAATTCGAGGAAGCAACATATAGACGCTTTGCCGACTTAGTTTGCAAAGCTTTTATAACCACGCTCACGAATGCGTCTTACTCCAAGTCGAGTATTGACGCAAAGACAAGCCGTTTTATCGAGAGAGCAGCTCGCTACGAAGTTGTAAAATTTGACGACAACGGACATGTATGGCCAAAGATGTCGTTCTACTGGAATGGCACCTGGAAAGACGGCCACAGTGTCCACCCGCCAAGAGCCGAACCACCAACCAAAGGACGCTGGTATAACTTGCTTTTTAGAAACGCAATCCCAAAAGGTCCTGTCTTTTACCGAGGGCCGGTGACTCGAAAGATGGCCGCCGTTGCTAACTACGCAAGGAAGTATGGTTTGAAAGACCCGCATACTGTTGACGTTATTCTGGCCGAAGGGAGCTTTTTTGAAGAACAAAGCTACGCCCTTATTGGTGGCTGCTCCAGCAAAGCATTGATCCCGACAATGCTGTTTGAGCACGGTTTGTGATATCAGTAAGAAGTATAAACAAACTCATTGTAATTGTGTTGACGAGAGTTAGCAACCCAATAGTAGAAACATTGTACTTTTTCGGAGAAGCGTTATGATCGGTGCTACAAATTGAAAAGTTTGTACTTTGTACAATAAGTACTTCGAAGAAACTGCAACAGTCCTGTATGCCCAAATGAATGTTCGGTATAAAACTTTGTACTGAGTACAATAAAGACATCGTTGAAAGTGAAACAAGGATGGACGAAAATAACGAAACGTCTATTGACCTATGACATATATTGCGGCTGAGCAAGCCTGGTTTGCATGTTTATTCTTGCTCCGAATCTGAGTCATGGCCCCATTGCAGATCGTTGGATTCAGGCCCACCCCGACCGTTGAAAATTCGCTGTAATGGATCGCTGTAATGACCCGCAAGGCTATTCGTACGACGGACGGACTTCATTACAGCGATTTTTTAGGCTGTTACGCGAAATGAATACCCCCGATCCTGGATATTCATTTCGCGTAAATTCGCTGTAAATTATCGGGCGGAGCAAGACCGACGCCTTTAATCCAAGCTGCTTGTTAACAGTCGCTGTGCCCGCGAATTGCTCACGCACGAACGCATGCATCGGTTGATTATTGCACTCGGCAACACACTGGATTTGGCTTACCCATGTCTTGCAGCATGGCCATCCAAGTCGCAAGATCGCCTAGGTGGGCTCTTGATTTAGGCAGGTCAGCCAGGGGCACAGGCGGCGGTGCATGATATTTATCTTTGGATTCCATTCGGAAGTTTGAGTAGTGTAAGCTGTCATTTTGAATTAGGGTAAATTATTAAGGTTTGAATGGCGGAGAAAGAATTACTGTGATGCTGGTTGCAGCATAGAACAGTTGCTCGACAGTTGGATTGATGCCGATGGCGCCATGAATGGTGGCACTCGGTAAAGCCGAGACATTGCTACACTTCTACGGGACCCATTTGAATCTTATTACCCAATTCATTTCGGCACCTTCCGATCGTGCGACAGATTTAGCGTAATTAGGCTCTTTTCCGGATGGAAGGACGGACCAATTACAGCGATTTATTACAGCGAATTTACAACGGTCGGAACGCCACTCAGTGTCCCATGGCTGATTATTACACGAAATGTCGTATTCCACAACGGATCCCCCTTTCATCTCCTGTTGAGTTGCATATTTGTAACGCTCGGCTCTGTCTCTGTACGAAGCGTATCGAGATTTGTTGAAAGGAGACGACGCAGTGTTGTAAAGTCTCTGCCACCCTGCAATATCCTTTTCCCATATTTCGTCCCACCTTTGATAATCATCACCAACGATGAAAAGGCCATCGTGTGTCCGTTTTCGTTTGCGATTCAGTGTGAAATCGTACTTGACAGGAGAGCCACGTGACGTTGTCTCCCTTCGCCTTTTGGTTACTCCAAGGACAGGACCCCATGGGATATGGAGAAGTGGTTAGTCCACGCGTCAATCATCGACGCACTAATCAGTCGACCTTCAAACACGAAGGAACTGATGTCCTGCTCCGGGGTTCCACGGCATCTCATCAGCAATGGTTGCAGAATGGGATTATGGTGAGCATGCCTTATTGTCTTGCTGCTCCGTCCAAAGACATAAAAGAAGCCCGGCTGAAATTAGAGTCGACGACCACTTTTCATTGGAATAGCGACGGCGGATCCGAATTTCAAGGGGACAGTACCAAGTTTCACATGGGAATTGAGGTTAAGAACATCTCCATAAAACAACCGACCTACGAAGTCTATAAAGGATTGGCGGGTTTCTTTGGGTACCATGTCCACCCTTTGACAAGTCCTGTAACCTGTTACGATGGCAAAGTCGATCTACATCTGCTGATGGCACGGTTGAGCGACGTAAAAATTACGTCTATTGACGTGCTCAACCAGGTGTTGATGAAGATGTGCTTCCCGTTCCGCTATAAGGAACCCGAGGCCAACGACAGTGAGAACCTGGTCCGGGCATTTGTCCATTTTGCTGCAATCTTTCGGTTTGTCACCCCGCTTCGACTTGCCCAACTTGAGGGGGGTCATCGCACCTTCCTTCTGAACAGAGTTTTGCAAGGATACTCAAATTTTTCGACCGTGCCGTTGCATATATCGTCGCCAGAACATAGAGGTCCCGGAACCATACCAATAAGCGGTACTTTGGTAGACCAACTTCCTTTGACACTGGTCTATACAAAGCATGGAGCGTCGCGGCCAAAAATGAAAGGTGTCGACGCTGGTTCTTATGGGCTGTATATCGTCGAATCGGATCTCGACCAAGCCATTGAATACAGTATCGAGGCACAATCATTTCGAGGAAAAACCTTCAAAGATACTTATGGTACAGTCCTTCGTTCAGCGGTGGAGAATGTCATGGCAGACGACCCGTTCATCTTCTTCAAAGACTCTACGGATTATTGGGAGCTGCCTGCCGGAGCATTCTTCAAAGATAAAACCGACGGGAAAAACTTTGGACATTATCTATCCGGTAAGCTCCGGATAGCAATTCT
This sequence comes from Nitzschia sp. DOCU1, assembly GCA_951394045.1. Classification (NCBI taxonomy): domain Eukaryota; phylum Bacillariophyta; class Bacillariophyceae; order Bacillariales; family Bacillariaceae; genus Nitzschia; species Nitzschia sp. DOCU1. The sequence continues at coordinate 1,733,625 of OX595992.1, forward strand.
TCAGCTCTTCGGCAGTAAATACTGGAAGGAAAGCAGCGGGGCCGACGATACAAAGACTGAAGCGATGAGAAACGAGGCCCTGACCGCATTTGCCAGTGAAGGAAAAACCGCCCGGTTGTTTGCAAAGAAGATCATCTCCGCACCCATGGCTTTAACTTCTGCAAAGATGGGGCTTACGACGTACATTCAGGGAAAAATGCAGGCAGCACTCAAACAGAAGAATCAGTCAAACACGGCTTTGTGGGTTTTGCTCTGGCTCATCAAAACAAGTCTTGCCGATGAAACCACTTTCTCCGTTTTGCATGACTTTGTCGGCCACCCTAAGATGCAGCCATTGTTGCATATCAATTGGTTGCACGACAGTATTATTGTGCCCATCGAGAATATTGTCCGCCATCACTTCGATGGAGGTTCCAAAGAGGGAGAGCCTGAAGACGACGACGATAATACCAACGACCAGGAAGGACGAAAGAAACGTGCGGTCGACAAAGGTACTACGCCCAAGAAAACCAAAGGGAAGAAGAAAGGGGAGGCACTTGATGAAGACGTACCCCCCAAAAAAACCAAAAGGAAAAAGAAGGGAAACGCGCCTGCAGACGAAGACCAAAGCGACGAAAGCTACAGAGCCAAGCCCGGAAAGGACAAAGCTGCAAATCGCCGTCACAAACTTCTCGCATATTTCAAAGCTAAGTTCTTGGAAATGTACTTGACGTCTCTCATGAAACTTGATCTTCCCTTACGGTTTCTGGACGACGAGACAGATGGCCAGGATAACGACGACAGGTCGAAAGATGCTCAAGCGAAGCGTGACACCGTCTATAGTAGCAAGGAAAATGCGGATCTGTTGGTAAGTTGTCCTTCATTTGAGGTCCTGACTTATTGGCCCCGGACAATAACTCTCGGCCCTTTTCTGTTCGAACTCTCATGTTAACAACGTCTGCATTCTTTCTCAGCACATCATCGACCAGCAAAAAAAGACCGGCCGGTTAGCCGGCAAATATCCCGACCGACACCTTGGGGCTTTGTGTCTTCTCTATGGCCTTTATCTTCGAGGGCTCGACAACAAAGTCTCCAAAGATATAATCAAAGCAATCCATCCCAAAACGGGCAAGTTAGTCCAGGACACCGTTTCGGGGAAAAAAAGGTTCCTTAGTATGGTCAACAACCTAACCGTGGTTGACGATAATGAGCATAGTTTGTTAACATTCATCAGGCGCAAGACCTACGATGAACAGGGACAGGTTCCATTTGCGTTCGAGGTTCAAAGAAAAAAGCCTGTCAGCAAAGCTGGGTCAAAACGTGCCAGTGCACCGGTAAAGAAACGTACCATGGACGAGGAGAGCGTTGAAAGCGACAGTAGTAACGACACGGAGGAAGAGGGGGACGAAGAGGAAAAGGTGGAAGGTGAAGATGACGACGAGGAAGAAGACGACAAGGAAGATGATGACGAGGAAAAAGAGGACGAGGAAAAAGAGGACGAGGAAAACATGGAAAAAGATGCCAAGGGAAAAGTTGACGACAAAACCGACACCGAAGACGACGCTGAAGACAGCCTGATGTTCGACGAAGGAGCGGTTTCTTCTATGGTTACTCTTTTTAACGGGATCAAGCACCTCACGCGATCCGTAAAAAGCGTCGATTCTCTACAGGCGCAGCTTCAACAACATTTGCCCAGTTTCGTCAAGCTCCTTAACTTTATTCTTTCCCACGCCCGTCAAAAGACATTAAGAGGAGCAAGCGTCGAGATCCAAAATAACGGTACGGTGTCGCTGTTGGCTCCAGGGGGTCTTAACAAACGGGCTCATGACGATGCCTCTGGTGCTTCCCAGCATCCCAAAGCTCCTGGCGATACCTCTGATGCTCCGCAGCAACCAAAAAATCAACCACAACCTGTCGCTGGGCGACAGACGGCCACAAGAACAACCAGTCCTGGAAAACGGGCTCGTGACGATACCTCCGGTGCTCCGCAGCAGCCAACAGCTCATGGCGATACCCCAAGAAAATCAAAGCGTCGCCGCAGGGCGTGAGAAAGACGCCATCACATACCCTTCTTAGTAATACATATTTATGCATTGACATTTATTGTACTCAGTCCAATATTTCCCATTCTAGTTTCAGTCTTTTATGGCAAAGCCACTCGAATGCACAATTTTGGGGTCAACGATTATTTTGGACGTCTATCCATTTCCAGGGCTTGTCTGCTACCTTCTGAGGAGCAGGACTTTCGGCGGAAGCTTCAGCCAAGCTCTCCTCTGCGACCTTCTATGGCATTCCAACTGACCTGTAAAATTGAATGCCATCATTATGGCCCTCAGATTCCGTTGAATTCTTTTGTTTTGCATCCTCAAAGCTCCTAAACAATATGAAGAGACTTCGATCACCCCAAACGCCGGCTCTGATGATAGCTAAACCATCATACTCTGGGGTTTTGTCCACTTCTTCAAAGAAGAAGAACCAACCTCCAGTAAGATACCTGCTAGCTAGAATGCCCTATGTAATTCCGTTCAATCATGGGGCACGGCTATGCATCTTCTTTCAAAAAAACATCGACTCCTCTGACTCCATCATACCGTCCGTGGGCGCCAAATCAATTGTCCTTTATGGCAAAGCCACTGGAATGCACTATTTTTTAATCCACGTTTAGTGACAATCGCTATAACTTCCCTCGATTGTGATGACTCTCTACCACTCTGGTTTCAGCCTTATGGCGGAGCCTCCGGATACACTCTAAGACGGTAGACGGGCTGACAGCGAAGCCATCCGATTGGCTGGACTACAAGGGCTCGGCAACTCGAGCGTCTTCTGCCGGTTGCTACCAGATCCCCACTGCGGCGTGGAGGGCTCCCTAACTTACCAACGGTACATCATACTCTTCCAGCCACCCGACACGTCAGGCTCCAGCGCGCATGCCCCGATAGCCCAGCGAAACGGTTTTGCGCCACTTGTAGAGTGTCGTGTTTCGAAGTCAAGAAGGTCGATCCTCGATGGAGAAAAAAGCAGCCATCGCGTTCGACCATCGGCATTTGTTCTCCCTACTACAACCAACCTCCAGGTATTCTCTTTCTCGCCTTTGCTGCATCTGGACCGCAAATAGGAGAAGAAAAAAGAAAACAAAACAGTTTTAAAGAAATACACTGTTGAAACTTCGTCTTTAATTACTAAACGAGAACTGCACGCAATGGGCCAAGCGTCGTCAATACCCTCCTCCACTACCTCCGACACCGTAAGTGAGCAATTGTTTTTTGCCCCAAACGTGGGAAGTCATTGGTCGAACAAAAACTCTCACCGTGCTCGCGCGCTTCCAGGAAAAGCCGAAGAAAAAACTAGGCATCAAATCAGGGAAACCTATCTGCTGTTGCTGCCCAGACACGAAGAAGGCAAGGGACGAATGTGTTGTCTTTAAGGGCGAAGAAGACCCAGAATGTGCGAAACTCATCGAAGCGCATAAAATGTGCCTACGTGGCGAAGGCTTCGACGTGAAGTAGAGAGTAACGGCGTGTACCAAACCAACTAATGAATAATATTAAGTGTTTCAGAGATCGATCGGCGTAAGTTTTACCACCATGAACAAGTTCCACGAAGACGTACTCGACACATTTCGATACTATCGCTAGACGTAGATCTTAGTCGACATCAGCGAAATGAATCCAGACCTGGGGTTCCTCCTGCGCGATAACTACACTTCATAAAAGAAAAGTGCAAGCGCAGACTTGTACATCCCATGGGAACTTCCGTCAACACTTACTCAAACTTCTTCAGTCTGACTTTCACTTGCGGAGATTCGCGAATTCCCAATCGTAAGCGGACCCGCTGAATCGGGAACAGAACCGGTACCGACCTTTTTGAACTCCAGCAGAACTGGATAGAGTTTCGTCAAAGCCAAAGATAAGTCAGACTCCTTCTTTGCGCCTGTAATCACGATTTTCCCGCTGACAAAAATAAGAAAGACCACCTTGGGATTCATCAACCGGTAGATGAGACCGGGGAATAATTCTGCTTCCAAGTGAGACAGCAAGTAGAAAAACATGGTTAAATTGCAATCATGCTCGTCGTACCTGGCTCAAAGGAGGCGTACCCAGAGTGCGCGTAAACCAAACCCTCCAGCCGAATAGGAAAACCCACATCTGCTGTGCCAACGATGTTCTGCACTTTAAAATCCATATACGTATTCGGGCGGAAGCCACATTTCTCGATGATGAAATGGAATTTCTTGGCAGCTAGATGTGTGTTTTTGTTTGTGTTGTAATAATCGAGCACAACAAGAAGGACATCGGGTCGAGTGGATTCGGGTGAGTTAGGGCCGCAAAAGAGAAACGGGTGAGTTGAATACATTCATGGTGCGAAAAGTGCGTCATATTCATTTCATTCGATTCACCCATGCATTCTTACCCAATTGCTAATACAAAAACATAGAAAAGGTCAGCTCGGCTATGGCAGAAGCAAAAAAACTCCGGCCGATCTTGGGCTTCGAACAGAAGTACGTACCGCATTGTGAGTCGACTTAACTCCCGTGACACAAATTTTTCCACTGGCAAAAATCAACGCTGTCGCACGAGGCTCCCGCAATCTCATAATGACAGCACCGAAGCGCCTAGGATTGAACTCCGTGTTCCGGCATTTTAATGCAATCTTCTTCAAATCTAACCGCACTCCTAAGTTCGCTGTAGATGCGATATTCTGGACACGAATGAGCAGAGTTCTGCCTCCAATTTCGTCATGACATTCAATCACCGAACCTGCCAAACTAGGATGATGCTGATCGTTTGCGATAACAATCTGCGAGCTTTCACCCTTGTCGTCTGATGTTGACTCCCCAGCGACCGGCGGTCTGGTAGCAACCACCGACGACATCTGAGTACTGTCTAACAGGACCGTCACTACTGGCTCTCAGTTAAAAACAACGAGTCTCCTTCCCTCGAGTCGTAAACGTAATAATGGTATGGAATTTATCCATCGTCGCAAATCAATCAGCGCAGGCAGTCGAGTAGCGTGGTAGGGGGGGGGGGGGGGGGCGTTGTACGCGTGGAAGGCAGAAGCTGGTTTTAGCGAAGGGGGAATAATTGAGGGGAAATTACGTAGCGGAATTGCGATGGAACACGATGTGGGTAAAGATGGAAGTGGGATGGCTCGCAGCAAGAGGATTATGATTCGGGAGGTGGCAACACTTGGTATTGATATTGCACTAGGTTAGGATTCAACGTGTCCGTTGAGGAAGGTTCGCGGCGAGAGGATGAAAAGTTGATGTGGAAGCATTGATGTGAAATTATTGCATCCTATTTGGAGCACCAAACCAACGCGTGTGGCGTACCTTGGGAAAGGCTTATAGGAAGGGAGGTCGTTTGTGATGCGGGAGGATAGTATCGCATCGTATTCAGATCGTATTAGAGTAAGGAAAACTAGAGTATGTCTATTTAGAGCAATTATTCAACGCTGTCCATCTGTCCATCGGTAAAGGGACCGTTGTTCAATCTCACTCTGGCTGATAGTTTCTTGGTTAGTGAAGTAGCCCAAACCCATAGTAACATTGTAGGATACGCTTCCGTCGCTTGAGCGGACGAAGTCCGTCACACGGCCCAAGGAAGTTTTCAAAAACTCGCCAGCCCAATCGCGACGCACGACGAGGCGATCCAAGAAATCTACTGGATGCTCGTCAGAGTTTTCCTTTGACTGTAAGATAATCTCATGCCCTCTTTCAATAGATGAAATAGCACGAATGATACCATTTGAAGTCATTCTTGCGTTAGGAGGTGGGGTATTTTGATGCGATAAGCGAATAAACGCAGCGCCAAAGTGTAATACTCCATCATCGGCTTCGAAGGTTTCGTGGGGATATTTCAAAGTGATAATGTCTCCTTCCTTGCGGGGAATGAGAGCAAATATTCCGTATTCGTAGTCGATGGCTTTCGATTGAATTGCCTTTAATTCCAGCAGTGAAACGAATGTATCTTCTTCATGAAGACCCGCGTGAATGTTGACTCGCATCTTAAGTCGTAGCGGTCCTCCAACTGGAGTTACTGCTCGTTTAGCTCCCATTTTGGTAATTTTTGTCGCTGCAAGCTCCCAAAGGCATAATACTGGGTGAGTGACACCTACGGAACCCACTTGTGGCGGTGAGTGGAAGAAATCTTTCTCTGTTGACGATATAAAGTGCGCGAACTTTCGAATGTCAATGTGGTCGTCGCAATGCATTAGTGGCGGTTTGTAAGAGGACAAAGCAACTGTAATCCAGGGAATTTGATAGTCATAGACTGCGTATACCGTCATTGTTGTTCTTGGGTCGAAAACGGAATGAAGAAGATGTGACAATGGATTACGATCATGCGGAACCGCGTTTATGAGCTCGAGTACCCTGTACAGAATTTTTCGAGGCACTACCAATTTACCCTGTAGTACTGATCATTTTCGAGTGTGCTACGCGCAATGAATGGTGGATTCTGAGGTTGTTCGATGGTGTTCGCGTCCGTTTGTGTTTGCGTCCGTTTGCGTCTATGTTAAGCTATCTATGAAACATACTTGGATAACTAGACTAAGGTACCGAATAGAATTCTATTCCATGATTGGCTGAGTACTCCCACTTGTTGCAATGATACATGTTGAGCTTGTGGGAGGGTGTTTGTTTGTTATCGCAAATTTCCTTGTATCTGTGAATACTAATTAATGGAGCAGACTAATAGAATTCTATTCCATGAGTGGGACAGGCAACAATGGTAGGTATTGAGATTGTCCCTGGGTTTTCGTTCATTTGCGTCGATATTTTTTCATCTATGAAACTTAGTAATTGATTAAGTAGATGAATGAAATGTCTGAAGGACGTACCCAGCATGCGGCTAAAAAAGCACGCAAGGTCGCGTGCACCTTCTATTCGTAAACAAAACAAATGGGTGAGTTCCCTGTTGAAGAAACCTGCTGTTTGCTTTCCCCAATTCTGCCGGTAGGCATGTACCTCACTAACGCACGCGGGTGGTGGCAAAGGCGAGGGCGTCCTACTGGTATAGTACAGGACTGCATCACTAACGCACGCGGGGCAGTGGCAAAGGCAAGGGCGTCCTACTGGCATAGTACAGGACTGCATCACTAACGCGTGCGGGCGGCGGCAAAGGCGAGGGCGTCCTATTGTCATAGTACAGGACTGCTTCACTAACGCACGCGGGTGGCGGCAAAGACAAGGGCGTCCTACTGGCATAGTACAGAACTGCAAGATCTGAAGATTTTGGTACTAGAGGGTCGTCTTGGAAAAACTTATATTGTTGGCATACTAATCGACAAATACATCCTCATGGAGCCAGTCATAATTTCGATCATGACAAAAACTAGAAGCCAAACAAAACGCCAAACCTCCTATCTAAGCAAAGGGAAACGTAAACAATACATCCCTAAAAAGTGCATTTATCCAACTGTATCAGATTGTACCCAGTTATACAAAAATGCTGCAAATGAGGTGGGCGGAAGTGATATCAATGTTGCTGATAGCAAGTTTATTTTACAAGGACTTAAATTACTGGATGATAAACAAAGCAAAGATGGGAGGAGAGCTCGGGCAGTAAATAAGCTCAATTTGAAAGAAAAACTGATTCAAATTGGTAATCCCTCTTTTGACTGGAAATCTTTGTTGAAGTATTTCATCAAACCAGAGTTATTCAAGAAGAAGTGGCTTCCTTGGAAATAATGTGGGATTCTGCCTCTTTTGAAAGGAGTTACCCTAGTCCGTTTGAATAAGAATTAAGTCGTTCAAAATACCATTATAGCACTTGAGGTTGCTCATTCATGAAATGCAATAGGTAGAGTTAGAAAGTTTGCTTGTTCAAAAAAAAGAATCACACATTTTAGCTTTCATGTATTAACCTTGTTATATCGCAACGTTTCTTAGGGGACAAGAAAAGTTAATCAAGAATATGAGAGCTAAAGACCAATGCCCTCAAATTTTGAACCAGATTTGTCCTTTACTACCGCACAAAGTCAGGTTGCTAGTATTAGCTCAGGGGCATAACTATGGCTTGGCAACAATGGCCTTTTGCTGTAGGCCTGAAAGAAAAACAGTTGACAATAGTATAGTCTTGTAGATGAATATCCTATCGAATGAATTTGGCTATATTAGGTAAGATATATGGAGTCAAGCATAGGTATTAAACCAGATCACCACCATTGTCATTGCTTTCATCATCATCGTCGTCGTCATCATCATTAGCATTGACATTGTTGTTGTGGTTGTTGTTATTACCATCAACTTGTATTTGGCGTCTTTGATTGTGTGCAGAAGGGGTGTATCCAATGCGTAGGGAAGAGAAAGCCTCGGATAGAATTAGCTCATCACCTGCAGAGGGATAAAGATATGATAAACGAACTGTAACATCAGTGTTCACCACTTTTTCCTTTTCATTTGCAGCATCAGCAACTTCTCCAAGTTTGAACCATCCAACAATAGTCCAGCCTCCATGGTTGTTAATGTATTGCACCATGTCAGATATTTTGGAACGGTGTGTTCTTTTGACAGCAAGCATTTCATCGTCAATTTCAAAGATTGAGACGTAATCATCAAAATTGTGGAAGAAGATTTTTGTAGTCTGAAGAGATCGAAAGCCACTGGTGGTGTAGGAATTACCGAATCCAAATTTGGGCGGAATGGGAAACTCAATATCAAAGGAATAGACGAAAGCTTTGTCTGGTCCATTGTGCAAGCAGGTACACTCACCCCGAGGTTTTTGCCTATCACATTGCATACCACTGCATGAAACATCAAATGGCATTGTTGGACGGTGAAGATGAATACTTTGATTCTTTAAGACAAAATAATTTGTCTCGGCAGGCACAGTAGGCAGACGCATCTTGGAAGAAGTACTTCTCGTAGACTCTTCCGTGAGCTTGAGAGGAATTAGGGTACGATCCTTGAAATTAACAATAGGAAGAGTTTTTCCAATGCTTTGCGTTGTTAGGTTTGGTTCAAACAGATAGAAATCTTTGCCAACAAATGTTGTTCCATGTAAATGTCGCAGAAGATTTGTTGTTTCTTGAACATTTTGTGTCATTATGGCACAACAGTGAGGCGGATTAGATAGATCGGCACAAAGGAAGAAACGATTATAGCTCTTCACTGTTTGAGTTGTTTTCATTCTTTTGTTGCCAGTAGTTGCGTAATTGTTGATAGTTGCATTTCTGCTGCTTCCACCCATTGTGCAGGACAGAATCTTCAGATGCAATACCTTATCCTCTAGTGCATTTGCATGATCTCTGTTCTGAAAATACACAAGAGGCACAATTTTTGTCTGAGGGCTAAGCACTTCTCCAGGTCCCTCCTCTGGAACTAAATTCAAATCTACGAAAGATGTTGCCATTGTTCTGTATTGCAAATTATGACAGCTGCAGTAACAACTTTGTCAGCATGATATGGGCAAAGATTACGAGAAAAAATGTCTTTATTGCATTTGAATTCAAGGTATAATCTGCTTAATCATCAGCCGCATTGTGGCTGTTGCGTTCTTGTGGCTGCAGATCAGAATGATAGATATCAATGAACCACATTGTGTGGAAGAGCTTTGGCAAAGTTGTTGGCAAGTTGTTGCAGTCGTGGTTGCTTCTGTTATGTTGACAGTTTGATTTCTTGATTTGTATTAGTCGATTTGTTCTGTAGAATTCTCAAATCCATGTTATGGAACGTAATGATTGTGGTAGGAGAGAAGGGCTAGGGATTGCCTCAGAGTGCATGGCATTAGTCGTTTCTTGAAGAACACGTGGCTAAAAAGAAGGGAGCGTTAAAGAGCAGGAAGGAGGAAAGGGGGAGTCTCCAGGTCGCAGTATAGGACTCGTTTCTGCAGGAGTTTGTTTTAGACCTCTCCGCATCCTTTGCTGTTGCGAAGTATGCATATGCTTCTTACTGCACCATTTTGCTTTGGATTCCAACCGTGTGCAGTGACCTTGAGTTTTGAATGGCAGCTTCCGTAGTAATAACAAGGCATCTGGCTAATGAGGTATTCCCATATTAAGAATTGTAATTATGTATATTCATCAAGTTATAAATATTAGTATATATTGCACTGTTCAATTGTTGATATTCTCACAATAACCCAATTCATTCATTGCAATGGCTGGAAACGGTTCCGAAAAAAGCGCATTCGCTATTTTCTCGTTCAAGGAATAGAATTGCTTGTGTAAGTGACGGGTTTGGATCATCAGCTTTGTAATTTTGAGTACATCCTCATCAAGAAGAAACCAATCAAGAGCGGAAGGCACAGGTGGAGTTTGATCAAAGTCTGGTGGAACAGTGATGAAGTGATCTGAGTTACTACTCGTCATTTGTTCGCCATATGGATTCTGGTAAGGGTGAATCTTTCGCCAATTATTAAGGAAAGTGGCAACACACTGAGCCATTCGGTTGCACTGATGACTGGTGAAACCCATAGGTTGGAAACAAACAATATAACATTTATTGTATTGAGTTTTGCCCTGTGTAGTTTTGTAAATAGGAACATTATCTTGTTTGGAAACTCTTCTCGGTGCAATCGCAATTACAGGTACTTCTTTCAAAAGGAATGATCGTTCCTCATTAGGCTGATCAGTAGAAGTAATTAATTTGATCAAAGGATGAAGGAAAGCTTCATCATTGCCCTGATTAACTTCAATTAGAGCAATAAGATTTGAAGAAGTCCGGATAACAGAAACTTCTGCACCCAATGACATGAAGTTTTTGGGTACAATGTTCTGACGGAATATTTGTGACCACTGCGTAAAGGGCACCACCCTGTTATCTTCTGCGGTTGATTTGAATCTTTTGTCAGGAATGGGAGTAACAACGTTACTCTCTACAACAGCAGTATTGCTTTTTGAAGCATCTTGTGAAAGTCGAGGGTCAAGATGATCCTGGTTATGATCAAAATCAGCCATGATCAAACGTTTCATGATTTCTTTTTATGACCTGAAGGAAATGGTATGCTATGAGTGGTGTTTTCTTATCTGATGACTTTCTACATTGAAAGAAAAACAAATTTTTAGGACTTTAGTTTCAGGTGAAACTATACAACATCATCATAAAAATGCTCCTAACTTAGCTTTGCTATACTGAACACAAATTTATGTCACTGCTTACGCTATAGAACTGAACAGGCATAGAACTATATTGTTATCTAGTTTTTGCCACAGCGCTTTTTTCCACTCAGTGGAAAAAAGACGCTTTCATTAGTTTCATGCCAAGAATCTAATCACTTTCAGAAAATGTTCATTTCAATTATTTGGATACAACATTTATGCTTTAGTAGTATTTTGGGGGTACTAACATGTTTTCGTCTTTTTTTGAGCTGCGTTCAATAAACTTGAGAACTCTAGGGGTATTTCTGTTGGCAGAATGGACTTCATTTCCTTGTTCATTACAAGCTTTCTTTGTGTTCTTGATTAGCGTGGTATCAACATCAATTGATCTTCTTTTAGTATTGGCTGGGCAATCAGGAGGTTGACCGTCTTGATGGTTGAAAGAAGGCATGGAATAGCTGTGGTCACAACCACTGCAATGGGTTCCTTGAATGTGGAACGTTATGGCTGGTTGAATGACGTTGGGTTGATGCATAACTGGTAGTACTTGATGATATTTGTGTTCATATATGGATTGATCAATAATATCATCTTCTGTTCTGGAATTTGTTTTCCTTTCTATTTCTGTACTACAAATGTGTGTTAAAATTCCATGCATGGTCAACTTTGTCTTTCCACAATCAAAGCATCCAAAGCATGGAGCCAATGATCCTGTGTTGTTAAGATGCTGGGTTTATGGTCATGTGAGATGTGGTCTCAAAAATATTCGTTGGAGTGGTTAATGGCTTACATTGGGACGTCTTGTTTGGACAAAGATAGTTGTTGGCTCAGCATCTTTGTTCAAACAGACATCATTTGCCCATGAAGTTTCATCAACTACAACTAAGCCATGATAACGCAATTTATCATTAATGGCTTTGCTCCTGGCTTTAGCAAGAGTAAACTGCAGTTGATGAATATTGATCGACATGTCAGGTACTGTAATTTTATGGCAATGAGATATATGGGATGGTGGAATGCTCAAGAAAGGAGTCACGAATGTGATGAATTATTGAAATCAATGGAGCAAGGGCGCATCGATGGCGCTGGTTTGGAACGAAAAAGGTGCGGCAAGACCCGCTTTCTTGGAAGAAAGCAAGGGTTGCTACTACCTTACCAAAGAACAAGGGGGGTTCATCTTCGCTACTACTACCTGCGTCGTCATGATGCTATGTGACTGCCTGTAGTACAGTCAGATAGTGTGTACGACCCCGTCGATCCATTCCTAGGAGAGGGTGGGTTGTTGTCGTTGTACCAGGAGGTGCTGCAACAACTTCCACAAGAAACAATCTACCCATGAGCTCCCGCCTATGATTGTCATTAGTTCCTTCACGAACCTTTACTAATCAGTCAGATGTTCAACTTGTTGCCTCATGATTATGTGGCACGTTCCTTGGCTACCACGCTACTTGCAAGATAAGCAATGAAAACTTGCGTAAGATAATGTTGACAAAGTTGTTACTGAGCTATATTAGAATAATTTGAATGAACAATTCTCTTTTATATTATTTGTATGTATAATGGTTATTGTGTCGTGTTAATGTGACCACAACGTATCACTCGAAGGAACGTTCGTCTGGTGCGATTCCATTCTTCTGCCATTTCATGGCCAATATGAAGTAGTGCTTCTGCATCTAATGGTTGTTGGCGCCGTCCTCTGGAGCGTGCTCTCAATTTCCAAATACTCTCAAATGTCTGTCTATTTCTTTTGCTTGTAAACCCAATCACAAATGCATAGACGGCCCATGGTTGAAGAAATCGTTGCTTTGTCACAGCTGAACCGCCATCTCCGCTGTTATGTTGAGTTAACCGATGACGAATATTTTTGGTCTCACCAATGTACATCACGTTAATATCCCTTGTGGAAATCAACTCATAAACAACACCATGATTTTCTGGTGGTAATTGAGCATCACAAGGGCGGAACATGCAAGGGTTTTGGAGGATTGGTAGACTGTCATTTTCACTGGTAAGTTGAGACAAAAGCTGACGAATGTAAGGTAGAAATCGATTTGTTCTTTGGAGCACTTGCAATAAATGTTCTGACACTTCAGATGGATCTCCAACAAAGTAAATATCTTTTGCTTTTCGCGTTCGACTCAACAGTACCACTACTTGCGCAGCTTCCCAAAGATTGTAGTCATATCCATCATCTTTATTTGTAACCTGAGTGACAACGGAAGATAAGGTTGAACCCATACTGGAATGAATAGTAGCAGCAATTCTGGGTTTCAATCCATATTGTGTTCGTCTGGCTTGGACACCTCGGAATACAGTTTCGTTTTGTGATGTTGTGTAAGAAACTTGGACTTTTTTCCAGCCTCTTTCGGTTAGACCATTTTCATTGAAAAAATCCATCGGAGGAAAATCCTTACATCCAGGAGGTCCTGCCCAGACACTTATAGGTTCCTTGCTGTGAATGCGCTCCTCTTCCAATTCCAATAAAATAGCCAATTGACCCTGTTGGAAGTTCCTATCATTGTGGCAAAATTCAAAGCGTGCATTTTTGTAAAAAACAAGCTGTTTTTTTCTTTTCTGCTGTCTTGAAAGCTTTCGAACAATTGGAAGAGCAGCTGGGTGCCAATTTCCACCTGTGGTTGACTCTTCGTCTGTTGCTAGAGATATGACAAGAGGAATTGACATGCGGCGAAGCTGCTCAAGCATTTGCTTTTCCACTTGAAGACAGGGTTCGCGTCTACCAAAAATGAATACTGCATCTTCTGGGATTCGCGAATCAACCAAACTTGATAGAAACATGCAGCTTGTAGAAAGAAGAAATGAGAATCGATCAATATCTTCAAGGGACCAGGATGTATTTCTGGTTAACGAACAAATTTCTCGAAGTGCAGCACAGTTTGCTGCTCGTACTGATTCAACAAGCTCATGAAATTTGAATTCAGCAATCATGTTGATGGACATCATGATTGGCGTTCCCTGCCAAGGCATGAGTTGCAATATATCCATTGAAGAAATTATGAGCATTCCTCCCATAAAGACTCCACTGTGCTTGATATATCTTGCAATAATGTCAAGGGTTGCCAAGAGTTCAGCATACATCAACCCCAACTCATCAATATACAAATAATCCAAACATTGCCAAAAGAAGAGAAGTTGTGGATTCCGATATATAGCTGCCAAAGCATTTTCGGCCATTCTTCCTGGTGTTAGATTTCCACCAGATGCTTTCATGGAAGCCAGGCGATGAACGTGAAGACCGCCAAGCTGTTTTGCACGATCTGCAACAATGCTGGTGGAAACACCATTCAGTCCTTTACACATAGCGTAAAGTGATGCCATTTCGCATACCGTTGTTTTTCCAGTTCCTGGACCACCAACAACAACAACATTCTTGTGATTTTTAGTGGGATCAATGTATGCATCCATTTCTTTCTTCATTGCCAATAAAGTTTGTTTCTGCTCCTGATAGGATGCAACGTTCTGATCAAAAGAGGGAGGAGGAGGATAAAAACTGGTAGTATCGATACTCATAGGAAATTGTCTTGCATGGAGAATCGCTTCCTTGTCTGGCAAAATGTTGCTGAGGCCACAAGCAACAAGATCGTTCCAAAGAACATCAATGAACAAACGTCGCTGCTCTATTTGAAATCTTTGGGTTGTTGACATAGCTTCCTCCACCATATGAGTGTGTAAAACAGATGGAAGTGGTGGTGTTTCAACCAAATCATTTGCCAGTAACACTTCTTTCAATGTAGAGTATGCCAAGCATAAATTCCGGTCAAATTGGAAAGTTGATCCGGGTTGAATGGAGAGAAATTCCCGCATGTACCGGCTGGTTAGGTTTAGAAGTGATGTTTCTCCTTGAACTGGATCAAATAAGCCTGCGTGGATAAAGGCAGAACGTAGGTTCCCAGTTAGCATCAGTTCATATTCTGTTTCAAAGCTGCCCATTGCCAGAAGAAGGTGAACCATAAAACGGTTTCTGTTTTTGGGATAGACAGGAGTGTGCCAGATGATTGGTAAAGCTTCACTTGACTTTTCTGAAAGAAATCTTTTTTCGATATCCTTGAAATCTTTTTGTGCTCGTAAAAGTGCAGGAAGACGGATTGACACAGTCCTTGTAACAAAAATATTGTATAAGCGCTGAATTTTCAACAAAAGGGCAAGCGTTTCCTGTTTTCGAACATTGCTTCCAAAATGAGAAGCATTTGCTTTTTGTGCGTAGAACAGAACTTCCCCAATTGCTCCCCTTCGAAGTCTTAATTTTGTATTAAAACCATCAAGCCATTCACTTTCTTCAAGGCGACCTTTGATATGAGTCTTCACGTATTGCAAAGAAGATTGTGGGTCAAATAAGGGTGTCACAGTTTGCCGCTCAAACCAACGCAAATAGTATTTTTGCTGCCGTATAAAACGTAATTCAGGAGGACGCATGCTGAAATATGTGGTCACATCAGTTGAAAGTGGTGCACGCAATTCATCCTGAATTACAGTGAGTTGGAAAGTGGTGAATAACCTTGAAGCTGGAAAGCTTGGTATTTCAGCCCGAGCAGTTTGTCCTGTTACTGCCATCATGGCCTGTATGTCATGGGGACGTCTTCCGGACCCCATTACACGGTTAAAAACAGCAGCACGATATTCCCGAGCACAAGTTGGCATACGGATGAATTGGATTGTACTTGTTACCAGTGAATCACCTTGAATAACTGTGAGACACTCCATTTGTGTCAGAGCCCGTCCATGACCATGACGAGTTTTGTTTTTTGTTTTTTCTGCAAGTCTCTTCCAAGAGGTAATCTTAGTGTTGTGGAGTGCCGTGTATTCCCCGTTCACATTCAGGCTTCCAGGAGTAATACCTTCTGATTCATCTCTTAGAGGAGTTGGAGGTGTCAATCTTACAATTGCGACTTCATCCAATTCAGAAACATATTTTGCCAAGTATGCAGAAACACTGTACCCTGTAGTGAATTGCAAGTTTTGAGCACTTGGAAAACAAATGAAAAGTTTTCCATTAGTAGGAGAAAATTTGGAATCAGTGTTTGCACTTCGAGGAATGTGTCGTTCTGCTTGTAGCAGTTTTTCAGTCATTGCATTGCCATCCATCATTGATAAAAGTCGCAGCACTTCACAGCATTCTTTAGAGTGCTGAACTGGCAATGGTTGAATGGAATGATTTTGGGGTTGATCTGTCAGCCAAAAATTGCTGGGCACCTTACAAACAAAATGAGTTTCTCCATTGCTGTCTATACGTGGCACCTGACACCTATCATGACATTGATGGGCAAGAAACTTCTCTGCATCCCACAAAATTTCTTGAAGCTGCAAAGAAGAGGATATGAAACCTTCTTCCTTAAGCTGGGCAATTTCATTGTAGTGTATTAGATCTGCCAAACAGCCTCGTATTTTGTATAGAACAGCCTTCAGTCCTTCTGGAGTAGTGATATCCATTTTTGTGCGAAGGATAGCGTGAATATGGCTTGGATTTCCTTGTTTTTCTTGGAATTCGTGACGCCACCATGCCCATTCAATTTCATGCAAAGGCGCTTCCACAGAATATACAATATATTTCATCCATAGAGTGCTTACTTCATTCCAGCTCCATAGTACGTATGGGGCTGCTGACTCACGCAAAAGAAAACGGGCTTCGTCCATAGTGACACCATACTTTCTGGAAACTTCTTCAAGGGCTATACTGGATGTTGTCCATTCTCTGAGAACTCGTAATCCCCGGCATGTCTTTTGGTTGCATGATTGAGTAAAAAAATAGTGGGGAGGCCTGTGTCCAATGAGAGCAGATAGTTTGTGAACATTGGTGGCATTTTCTGAAGAATCTCCATACAGTTCACCATTCTCATTGCTCTGAAATGCAATGCCATCTTGTCCTTGCCGGTCTGCAAATCCACGGTGAAGAATTAATCTGCTGTCATTGCCACGGAGCCCCAGGTTTACCAAGATATCAAATGTCAAGAATTGATAACGAGGATCCGTACTGCATAGGAGCGAAGGGTCCAAAATACGATTTCGTCCATGTTGTCGCATGGAAGCTATACCATACTTAGCCAATGTTTTTTCGTCAGTCCACAAAGCAGTTGGTAAAGCTCCAAGAATGGATCCATCACCAGTATGGAAATAAAAAATATCTGGAAATAGTAAGCCTTCTGCATACACCAAAGGAACAGTCTGTCCTTTAGATCTTGATACAATTCTTTCGTAGAAGTTTGAATTTTTTTTTCTCATTCGAAGCTTTGTGTTCCTTCTGATAAGTAGATGACCTTGCATGTTTAAGAGCACGTGTAGAGGAGAAGAAATAACATCAGTAGGTCCATGTAAATGTACACCCATTGGTTGGCGAGCAGTATTGGTTGTGGGAATCATCTCATTGCTGTCGTTAGAGCCAAAACTGTCATCATCATTGTATTCTTCACCATATAGATCAGTAGCAAGTTCATGAGCCTCAATTGGTCCATAAGCTGCATAATTTATGTCCTGCCTGGTGCAGTTGCCCATGATGATATCACTGTCATGAAGAATTTCTTGTTCTTCACCAATGATACAATCATTTTCTGAAATAAAAACCAGTTTACTGGAGTGATTTTGTTCCTTCACCATTTCTTCCCAATGTTCCTTACAGATTTGGATTCGACAATTCTTTTCAGGACAAATATAGAGAGGAATATTGGTGCAAACCATTTCCTCATCTCTGTCAAGCAAGTTTTTGATTACACAAGAAGCCTCATCACGCACTGGTTTGTTGAAATATGCATTAGTGACCAATGCAACCTTGTGTCTACCACAATAACATATACTTTGCCCCCCTAAACACTTCAAATAGCGGCGGCGAAGTTCTTCTTGTCGATCTCCACTTTGTCGGCAATATATTGCAACTTGAAGATTTTCCAAATCAGTTGGTAGTACTGTGGTTCGTCCAAATTGAGCCAAGCTGCCTGGTTGACACCACCATGCTTGTCCTGAATGACGAGCAAAAATAGATACTTCAGCACTGTCCATTAAGGATGGGAGTCCATCAGATCCAGCTTCAAGAACACCAAACACCAAAGCACGGATCTCCCAGAAAGGATTTTCAGTCAAGATAGTGGAGGGTCTGACAACTATAACAATGTTACTTTCACATTGTCCTTCCATTTCCCATTCTCTGTGCATAACTTTGATGCCATCAATTGAATGAAAAAGATTCAACAGCTGGCTCACATATGAATCTCCAAATAATTCCAACTTTTCAATGGCTTTGTGTCGAGGTGTCTCAGGATAGAATATTTTCTTGTGTTTTTGCCCGTGTCCTCTCCCTGGAAGTTTCAGACTTTCCGCAGCCAAAACCAGCCACCAACCAAACCACATCTGGTTATCTTTAACATTGTTCACAAGCACAGACCAAAACTCATCAACCACTGTCATCATACCAAGGAGAAGAAACCCAACAAAACTCTTCGTTGGGTCAGATATTCGGACAAATCGTTCTCCAAAACCATCATACAGATGAATCCGTAACTGGCGACATGGCCAAGGTGGATCAAAAAGAATTTCTTCACTAGCTCCATGTTCATCGAAAACCAATAATACTTGCGATTTTGCTTCATATGACTGTTCTTGAAGCTCAATAGAATCCAAAAGATTGACATAAGTTGAAGCTCTCAATTCCTTTCTATCAGGCAGATCGATGAATGAATTTTCTGCTACCATCAACTTGCGATCAATAATATTGGCGGGAACATAGGCCATGTCATATTGCAGTATACCGGAATATAGTGGGCTATGGAATAGCGCACTAATTCAACAATATGTAATTCCCCGCACTCTCATACAAGAGAGCTCCAGTAGCGCAGTGGTACTGCCTACAATCACCTTCTAAGCAAGGTCGAGGGTTCGAGACCGAACTCCTCAAATCCCCTTTTCGCGCGCATACGCCGACTAGCGCACGGCGTAGTGCATAATGATATCATTGCACCTTTGGTATGTACAAACAGTACAACCATCGTACTTCAACCCAATGATATGCCCCTTCGAGCGAAGAGCGAAGCATGTCGAACATCAAGTTGAGGTTGACAACTTCAACATAATGGTATAAGCCTGACGAACCATGCGTTCTTCACACGCCACCTCTCAGTAGCATCACCTAGACACAGGCCGTAGCGTAGCCTCGTGCTGGCAAATTACCAGACCTCCGCCAATAAGGAGCGCTTCTAGCAATCGCGAATGCTGTGACTGACGAACAGATGTGAGCGTGCGACGAATGACATGGGGGCGCATGCAGTATACCGGAATATAGTGGGCTATGGAATAGCGCACTAATTCAACAATATGTAATTCCCCGCACTCTCATACAAGAGAGCTCCAGTAGCGCAGTGGTACTGCCTACAATCACCTTCTAAGCAAGGTCGAGGGTTCGAGACCGAACTCCTCAAATCCCCTTTTCGCGCGCATACGCCGACTAGCGCACGGCGTAGTGCAATATGGATTCTTACTCAATTGTCGAACATATTCACGGATATCACTTCTTCCTTTTATCGATAAAGAATCTCGTAGCAAAGCCAAAGCATTCCCATGATGAAGGTTCCCCCTGTTTATAATGTAGGATGAATCAATACCATCATAACCACCCTGTAAAACTCCAGTTTGGTATGTATCAGAAAAATTGTGTAGCTTGGTTTCTCGTAAAGTCCGGCTCCTGCACACAGCTGGGGATAGTTGATTAGAGTTGTTGGTAAACAAAGTGCCAGTAATTGTTGAAGGTGGAAAGACATATCTCTCTTTGGATTGAATTGTATGGTTCCTGCATGATAAAATTTGAGCCCCTTCTTCACCAATGCAAATAGTGGGTTGACACAAAAATTTGTCATTTTCCAGAATACAAACTGAGCTTGGAAAATCAGGCCGAATACAATCTGTCCACTTCCTTGAATTTGCCGTTCCAGATTGATAGCAGTCAAAAATCCAGTTGCTGTAACTGAAAAAAAAATCTTCCAATGGTAGTTTATTGCATTTGTGGAGAAACTCACTACAGCCCCAAGGACATCTAACTTCAGGATAAGCTAAATGGCTATCCATTTGTTTCGCCAGTTCCATCCACCGTAGTTCCAAAATGGTTTGTTGAAATGCATTTGCTTCTAAAGTCATGTCCGAGAATAGAGGTGGTGGGTTATGCATAGAAATGGGGCTTTCATGAAGAACAATAGCCGATGATAACCACCATTCCCGCCATTTAGCAGGGATTAAAGACCAGCGATCACTGAGGGATGTAGATTGAAGACAATCAAATTTACTTCCATGAGAAAGGAAAGCCCAAACCATTGATGGCCAGTACTCCTTTGGATGAGGTTTTCCGGTACTCAACAAATAGCGCTCACAGTTGGCACATAGTGATATTACTGTAGCGGGTCCATCAATTACAGGTAGTTGACAATATTTCTTGCCACGCTTTCGTTTCAGAATATCTGATGAATGGACAAAAAGGGGCACTTGATGCCGTCTGCAATTGCAACAATGCTCGTTTGTCATAGTTTCACTTTGCAATTTGTGAGCATCACCAGAACAACTCACTGTATAAAATACCACTTGAGAAAAAAGCAATTATTATGGAAACTAATTTGAGCTAATTACAATGGCGTTGGTACTACACACTTAGATAATTTCTACTTAGAGCCATATCAAAATCGACCACCAAATATTATAATCATTCATAAAATCATGTGCTAACTCCGAACACTATTATGGTATTACACTACAAACGAATAGACACTAAACGCCTGACGGCAAAGAGGGCACGTGGGGCATTTCCTCCGCCACGTATCCAAACAGCACCTATGAAACTCATGCACACAACAATCAGGATTCACTATGACCTGCGCAATACAGTCCATTTGCTCATAACAAATTGAGCACTCTTGGTAGTCCAATGGCTCAACATATAGTAGCTCTGCTTTTGTCCCACTCTTGCGCACTTCTTCTTTTTCCACAACGGTCATCCTATCAATTTTTGGCTGCCAAAAACAATGTAAGCCCCATGGCTTGCATGTCGAATGTATGCCTTGTTAAACTCAACAATTCTAGATTTATTCCTTGGATGCTATTACGTCACTCACAGCCGATAATGTGCTCATGGAGTTCTTCTCACATGCTTGCACCTTCCCGGAAACCTAACTGATGGCAATAATGAAAAAACAGTGCTCACCAATTTTCACGTTAGCAACAATGCAACAACAGTGCTCACCAATCTGACATGACAAATTACACATGGTCCTCTAAGATCAAGTCAAAAGCTTTTTTACAGGCTGGGCAGTTTGAATGTCCCCTGTTCCACCACATATTGAACCAGGTATCAAAACAACCTTGGTGAAACTCATGCTCGCACACGTCTAGTTGAACAACAGTGTTTACCAGTCTGCAGTGACAAATTGAGCATGGTGCTCTGATTGTAGTAGCCAATTCTGCAGCAACCAATTGCTCATGTAAAATAAAGTCGAATGCTTGATTACAAACTGGGCAGATTGAACGTCCCTGGTTCCACCACATACGGAACCAAGTACCGAAACAATGCTGATGAAACTCATGCTCACAGTTATCCAATTGAACAACAGTGTTTACCAATCTGCAGTTACAAATTGCACATGGTGCTCTGGTTGTGGTAGATAATTGAATTACTGTAGAGTCTTGGTGTGCATCCATCTTTCAAAGTTATGACCGATCCAGCTTTCCTCATGATAACGGCAAGGGTGAATTGAAGATTGTGTCACTCTCCTGTACTACGGTTTTCATGTAAGATGCATGATTACTACCTAGCACGCTATTACGCCATTCTCTGTTATCAACAGCAGATAATGTCATCACCACAGAGCTCTTTGTTTCTCGCATGCTCATACATTCCCAGTTACATTGTTCATATCAGGACTAAATCTCTTTGTGGATTGCTAATAGCTCCACGTAGCTAGTTGCTCATCATCCAAAATACATAAGACTGTTTCACAATTGTGAAAATACAGTATTAAATATTTTCTTTAAAAAGAGTACCAATCGCTATTGGTGGAAGTTTGTGACTGTTCATCATCAGATGATTCACTTGTTAGCATGTCATTGTAACTCATACAAGGATCATAGGGAGAAGATTCCAATGGAGAATCATCATCAAGAATAGAATGGACATCATCGTCTTCTGGTCTTTCCAATGAATGATTCATGGCAAAACTATATTGAGTGGGGAAGTAGGATCTTCCTCGTACATCCGTACGTGTACCAGACAGTAGTTGATTTTGAGTGCGACTTTGGATAATTTGTCTGCCTGCGTAGGGGTGAACACGTATACTGGTAACAGGGAGCAGAGGGGGCATGTCATCATCAGTATCATCATCTGAATCAGACTCAAGATATAGCTGTCCATTAGTAAGCCTATGAAGAGGAGAATAGTCCTCATCCACTTCACTACGACCAAGAGGATCTCCATACTCAACAGCATCACCTAGCAAATCCTCGTAGTAATTGCGTAGCATTTCTCTGATATTTGAAAGGGATGCCAGGTCATCATTACATTCTTTCACAGGGTAGACAGTGTTGGTCAACATGGTATCATTGTGTTGAGCAGGTAAAATAATGATCCAAATCAGAGGATTGGTAGCAATTGGCTCTTTAAATCATTAGCCAAATAATTTACCATTTCAGCCCATTAGGGTTTTTGGAGCGCACAAGGCCGTGCATACCTTCTATGTGTCAAAAGAATAAGCGAGCGCAGAAGCGGTGGCAAAAAAAGCAGAAGTGGCGACAATGCGACTGAATTAAAACGTGGAAACTGGCAGCAGGGCATGCTGGGATAATTGTTGAGTTAATGAAAACGTGTACAGATTCACGTGTCGCAGAAAATGTAGATTAGTACGCTCTTTCCCCAGAGGCAACACTAATGTTCACAAGAGTTGAAGCAGAGCACATAAATATGGAAACATGAATGCGGAACAAGATCACCCTGCAATCAATTTGACTGGAATTTATAAACCGTGTCCGATCTGCCATGTCAGAATGACGCAAGACGACATTGTTCAACCTGACACTTGCAGACATGATTTTCATCATGAATGCTTGCGGCTTTGGCAAATGAGGCACCCTAACTGCCCCGTGTGTCATGAGGAATTCAACTACATTTGCTTTGTAGTCGACTAAACAAACTACTAGGACCTATATTGATACACACTTCAACTCGTGTGATGTATTGTTACATTATTACTATGATATAGTGGGACAAGTCATGAAACTCAGCTGCCTTTCTAGGTAGCCATGATTGCTTGGGCGATTTGGCAAGATTGTTCGCCAATTGTGCAGTTAGCTGCTAAATGGATAGTGCACTTTTTGCTGCTTTAATAGTAGTAGGATTACTCCTAGCTAGTACGTTTAGTTTAAAAGCGTGTTGATGTGTAATAAATAGATGCTATATACTTATGCAGCTGGAGCAGTACATGAAGTAAATACCCCAATGACGGACAATTTGGTAGCAAGAGCTACACTTTTCGGAGTCGACGGCAATTCTGACAAACAATTGTGCGCCTCATTTATAGCCTGAATCATCTCGTACACATTGCCGCACAATGAACAAAGATGCCCAATGCTATTCAAAATACCAACAAACAATAGGGGATCGCCCTTTTTATCAAAGTTGTCATATCTACAGTATGCTTCACGTGCCCACCTTAAAACAGCTAGGGCTGTCGAAAGTTGGTTCACTGCTAGATACGATTCACCCAACCAAAACAACATGTTCGCCAATGTATGTGCATCTTTCTTAGCTATCAGCTTACCTGGTGACATAATCCATTTGTAAACGAGACCACTAGCTACCAAGGCACGACTAAAGTATTCAATTGCATCTGCGTAAGCTTCCAAACTGTAGTGCGTTCTTCCCGTCCTATAGTATACCCAGTAGAGACTACCAACAGCTCTACTGCTGCTATGCTATGCTACTCATAGATTAATATTGTTATAGATCTAGACCTAAGAAGGAGATCTTGAATATTGCCTCGAAGGCTTTCAACTCGCCCCCAGGGACGGTCCGAGTGCCGTATGGTGATGCGAGCCGAGCACGGAACTGCCGTGGTCTCACAAAATATGCAGGAAGTGTTAGTGTACAGGAAACAGAAAGTAGGGATTCATTGTTGTGCGTTGCGGGCAGAGCGAACGAACTGCAGCCAGAGACGGCGGCTGCGGAGAGGTTTGTGTAGTAATTCCTGGAGTGTAATACCCTGGAAATTAAAGCGATCTTGTGGCGCGAGACCGGCGGGGCCCAACGTCCATTGATGTTGAATTTGTGTGTTGATTTCGTCGGAGTCGAGCAGAATCAGGTGAGCGTCCGAGTGGTGTAGGAAATCGTTCCGAAATGTCCAGAGGTCGTAAGTAAATTCCCAGACGGCCTTGATGCATTGGCCGACCCAGTGGGAACCCGTACGCCGAGAGGACGAGGCCTCGAAGTATTGTTGTTGGGTTCGGGACCAGGCGTGGTCGAGGCGGCCGCGAAGAAATTGGTGCCAGCCTGCGCCTTCCTGTTGGATAGAGACGAGATTTCGGGAGATCGTCGGGA
Source organism: Nitzschia sp. DOCU1 (assembly GCA_951394045.1). Taxonomy (NCBI): domain Eukaryota; phylum Bacillariophyta; class Bacillariophyceae; order Bacillariales; family Bacillariaceae; genus Nitzschia; species Nitzschia sp. DOCU1. The sequence continues at coordinate 1,758,205 of OX595992.1, forward strand.
GGAGGGCTGGGAGGTCCAGATCGTTCAGGTAGAAGTCCAGTCCGCATCTAATGGCGGCGCGGATGGCGGGGGAAGTGTGGCAAAGTTGGAGTTTCCGGTCAAGACGATTGAGGGCGGCGTGTCGATGTTCCGAAGGGCCGGGGGCGGGACAAGTGAGGACATGCATGTGGTCTTCGGTGACTTCGGGGCAGCAGGGGCAGTTCGATTGAGTCCAGAATTTGTATCGCTTCATATTTTTCCCAACGGGGCATTGATTAAACGCAAACTTGGTGGCCCATCGGCGCAGGTACGGAGGGCTGTCCGCCCAGGCGGTGCGGCTGGCGTGGTCATCCACGTGGGTGCGTTGCAGAGCGGAGAGATGATGCTTGTCCTCCATCCATTTGGTCAGTCTGGAACGGGAGAGCCGACGGCGCAATTCCGAGTGAAAATCTGTGCCGATTTTGTAGCCATCATACCATACGAGCCATTCCCGGCTAGAGACTCGCTGGCCAGGGGGAGGCCGTGGGATGCACAGTTGCCAAAAGGCTTTGGCGAGGGTATCGACCTCGTCGTTAAGGAGACTCCACAGATCTTGAGTGTGGGCGCCATAGCGCTCTCGCTGGTGGCCCTCGACGTATCGGTAGGACACCGTAATGGGGAGTTCCTTACGAAGGAGGAATATTTCCGTCAGGAGATCAAAATGCTGGGCGGTCGGAGATGGGGGACTCTGGAAGGTCAGGCCCTGTTCCCCTGCTGATAGGTTATCACAGCCGATAGTGACATGGCCCGAGGTGAGATTCCACTGGCGGGTCAGCTCAAGGAGGAGCCGCAGGCATCCGAGGAGGCCCGAGAGTTCGCTCCGATATGCCCCTTGGTACTCGGGCATGCCGGGGGTCTGGTGGGCGGCGCGGATGGTGCTATTCCGAGTAGGAGTCGTCAGAATCAGTGCGGCCGTTCCAAGGGACAGTTGGAAGGAGCCGTCACTAACGGCCATGGCGGAGCCGTCTTGAATTGCAGCCAGTAGAGGTTCCACATCGAACTGAGATAGGTCTAAATGTTCTAGAGACCACCGATCGCCGTCCGGAAGGTTAGCGACACGGTCCGCGAGAGTGGCCGGGATGGGCGGCTCGGGGGCGCCGGCGGCCGCGCTTTCCCAGAAGTGAGGCTGCCCCAAGGCCATCCAGGCACAGGCCGGGCGGAGACCAGGGAGCGGGGCCTGGGGGACCGTGGGGACGAACGTGACCGGGGCAAGAGCATGGATCTGCTGGCGAAGGAAGCACATCCATTGGTCGTCATGGCCCTGAATATAGAGCTTGGATTCAAACGGATCCCAATAGGAATTCCACCCTGTTGGCCGGCGGAGCCACTGTCCCACCGGTTGTACAAGGAGGCCATGGCGATTGTTCGGGAACGTGCGTCGGATGGCCTGCCGCCATAGGGCCCAATAAGCGTCTGGGAGTGGCCCCTGTTCAGGCCATTCCCGTCCATAGCGGTCCAGGAAATCCGGGCGCCGGAATGGATTAACGCCTTCCAAGAAATGCGGGAGGAGGCGGCGACCGTCGCCTGTCGTGATATCCGACAAGTGAAACGCCTGCAAGTATATCCGACACTTATTGAGTTTTCTTCGTTGCGGGGCTGTCCAGGGCCCCTCCAGAAAGGCCTCCATGATGACGCGGTCGTTGGCCCGAGGTGGGGCCAGCGGGGAAAAGGGAGTCTCCAAGTCGATACGAAGGCGGCGGGTTTCTTCCCAGATGGCAGTCCAAAGGCAGTCTGTAGTCCCGGCAGCCTGATAACGCTCGTCCCGTTGGAGAGGGTCTGGGACGCCCGACTCGAGCTGCAGCAATTCGTATGACCCCCGAAGAAGTTGGCCAGTGCTGGATTGGAACGGCCCATGGCGGAGGACCGTGTCGAGGTGGCTAATCGCCTGACTGTATTCCACGTCGTGGATTTCGCCTCCTTGAAAGTCGCTGGGCCCACAGATCGCGGCTAAGGGGAAGTTGCGGTTGAACTTGGCGCGTGGCAAGGCGGCTCGAAGAATGACGCGAGTGAGCTGGTTGCACTGCTTCGGAGAGAGGGAAAGGGCGGCCAAGGGATACTCGAGGGTTTTTAAGATGGTTGATTTCAGCGCCGTTGCCGCCTCCTGGTCGCGGATGAAACTGGCCCGAAGGCGGTCGGCCCAAGCCTTGGCCTTGTCCATAAGGTGGCGGAATGCCGCCTCTTGGTTTCCGTCCGGTGCCAGATGAACGCCAATAGTGAGCGATGAGTCCGCGGGGTTTTTCCGAGGTAAAGGGATGATCTCTCCAGAAACATCCCGAACCAAGATTTCACCTGGGAGGTCTTGAGTCTGGCGGTAGGACCAGTTGCCCTCATCGTCCCACTGAAAATCAATCAACCACCACCAGCTTTTTGAGACCTCAATGGCTCCTCCCGTGGACCGAATCAGGCCTTCCCAAAGGCGAATGCCGGCCTGAGCACGGAGAATTAAGGCCTCGGTAGTAGCATCCCGTGAGCCGTTCTGAATCAAGTCAGTATCATCAACGAAAGCATAGCCCACCAAGTGGACCTTCTCCCTGCGGATCGCCGTACGGAAGATCAGACCAAAGCCCTCCTCTTTGAGAATCTGTAGCACGGGGGAGCTGACCACGGCCCAGATGACGGGGCCGGCTCCGTTACCCTGGTAGACTCCCTGAAGCGGGATTACCCAGAGATCACCCCCGTAAGTGGTATCCGAGTTGCCATACGCCGTCCGTATGGTGTGCTCCAAATCCTGGATCAGCAAGAACATAAAGACGACCTCGGACTCTGCCAGCCCTTGGCGGCGAAGGCACAGAGCTGCAACCGAGTGGCATATGCGGTCGTAACAGCTTTTCAGATCGTTCGGGATCATGATCCCTTTGGTCTTAAGCTGGCGGAGGATATCCAGGGTAAGTCGTTTGTTGATTGCCTGATCGATGGCTTGGTGACGAGCGCGACTGCCGGCCTGCTCCAGTGCCATACCCCCTCGGCCGAAGGCGGTGGTGAGTTCGGCGCGGCGGGCCACCTTACGGGCGATATGCTTATTGCAGAAATTCGCGTCAGCCTCAAAACAAACGATTTTTCGAAGTTTCTCCACGCGAAGATCGCTAGCCTTTTTCAGGAGCTCACAGTCCAGGCCTTGACACCACTGCCGGTAGGGCCGCCCGCTCCGCAGTGGGATCGAATAGAAGGCTGCTTCCATAGCCGAGATGGCCGGATGATGGGCCATGGCACGGCAGTGTCCGAAGTGTAGGAACGACGGACCGGCGGTAGTGTTTTCGCGCATGCGGGACCAGCCTCTTTGGAAGTCCTCGGTGGGCAGTCCGATTGGGAGCTCTGGCAATTCTGGGGCAACAAGGGAGAGTTTTTGAAGAAGTCGGCGGCTATATTGGTCCAAGGCTGGGTGGGGTTCGTAGGTGCCGTTGAGGACCGAGTCAGCAATAGGACCCGTGCCCCGCCACCCCAGCTGGAAGCGCATTGGGTAGGACATTGGTGGTGTACCTGCGGTCTGGTTGAACCGTCGCAATGCTTCGTTGCGGCAGGCGGTTTCAATATCTTTCTTGCTTGTGCACTCGCGTTGGTGGCCGTCCTCGTCGGTTACAACGACCATTGTGATGCCCTGGGATAGCGTAGCTCCGACAGATGACCGGATCCGAGCCCACAGTTCCCGCTGGCGTTCTTCTGACAGTAATTGTTGCAGCGCCTGGGAGGGCGCATACGCTTTGAGTGGTCGATGGCGACGGCCGCGGCGCTGGAGTTGGGCCATTTCGGTTCGGCGGGTGTTTTCGGCTTCGGCGCGAGCTTCCGAGAGATCTTCGAGCCAGGTCTTCCGTTGCTGTGGCGATGAGGCCTTGTATTCGAGGTAAGATTGGAGAATAGCATCGCGCCGTGTGCGCATTTCCTGAATGGGAAGTGCCGAATAGGTTTGCAGTGGAGTCTGGTCTTTGAGCTTTTGGAGTATCCTGGCGAGGTAACGTGAAGAAATGCGTTTCCCTTCCCGTCTTTTGACGAGGCCATTCCATAACCGTAGTTGCCATTTCAGTGTATTGTAGTGCGGCGTAAAGGAAACGCCGCCGGTGAAGACACGTCTGCATCGCTTGTCCGCGTATTCGATGCCACGATAGCGAAGTTCTGCGATGGCCTCCTGCTCCCGTAGGTGAGCTGGGCTGGGAGGGTAGGTGACCGATTGCTCCAGGGTGAATATCCTTTCCGGGAGGCGGTAGTAGGCACAGTAGTCCCGATAGAGATCGTTGAAGGCCCGGACCACCCGAGGGTCCTTCGTTTTGCAGCGACGGAATTGTGGTTTGGTGATTGGGGGCATAGTGTGGCCGAACACTGTCGTGAGGCGAATATTGACCCAGAGGCAGCGATGGTCCGCACGCACGACATCCACTCCCTGTTTGAAGGAGCAGTAGCCCCCTGCTTCAATGACCACTGAGGGGGTGCCAAAAATACCGTCGATGGGGTCGGACCCATTAATGTAAGTCCGGGGAGAGGCCGCGGCCCCGTGTCGGTCCAGGATAAGGTTGCTCAGCCCTGTGTCGTCCAGAAAGGTCTGTAGTCGGGGTCCCCGAACGTCCTCGTTGCAATCCATCATGAGGATGACGTGCTCCCCTTCGTCCTTGTACTTAAGGATCTGTTCCTGAAGATCCACTAATAGTTGCTTGCACGGCTCGTGGGGTAGCCCAAGATCGAGGAAGCGTTGGCGCTGTTGAACATAAGCGGTCTGCGTCTGGTAGGCTGGTTTCCTGTTGGGCCGATAAGCAGTAATGACTCGAAGGGTCTGTTGGTGACGGCCAATCAGACGTTGTGTGGCCCAGCGGCCAAGGCCGGTCGGGTCATCCTCTCGATCGCGCCATCGCATAGCGGCGGCATTGCGGCTGATAATGGCGGAGCCTCCCCATTGTTTGGTGTCATGGCGCACGTCGTGGCGGTTGTCATGCCTGTTGTAAATGCTATGACCTTTGGTCGTGCGCGGCTCCCACCATTTGTTGAGACGGCGCCCGAACTGAAGGTCTTGGTGGACTTCCGGCCACCACAAATTCACCTCCGAAATCCCGAAAACGTCGAAACCAAATTCATCGATAAACCGCGGAAGGGCCTCGTCCGCTTCGTCGTTAAATTGCGAGGACAGTCCTCCAAAATTTTGAAAGCCCACTCGCAAATGGTTGGCGTCTTTGTGACCCAGCCGGTCACCGTAGTGCTGCGCAAGGTCGACGACCTCTTCCTCCGCAGCCTGTGGGACGTTAGCCCGAGGAGCCACAGGAACGAATCCGTCCGCATCGATCGTTCCCGGCTCTAGAGGCTTAGCTGGGCCCGGGCACCCCGTGAGGAGTGCCTGGGGACTCTCGGTTGTTGCGATGAGGAGTCACTGGGTTGCCAGCCGTCGGGACTCCGGCTTGATGGCCATTCGCGGTGAGGAGTTGGTTCAATAAATTAGAGAGGTGACTGTAGTTACGAGTCATCTGTCCGAACTCTTGCTCCAAAGAAGAAAGGCGGGTTCGAGAAGCACCCTTGCTGTTTAGTGAAAGCGAAGATAGGGACGAGTCCACCGAGCCTTCATCATCTGTTCTTGCCTTCTTGGCGCGCCCTGTAAGGATCTGGAGGGCGGTGTCGTCATCGTTAACGCCACGCTCGCTGACTAAGCGTTTGCCACCCGAGACGGCCGAGGCCTCTCCCGTGAGGTCGAGAGGGACTGCGGCCGAAAAATCCATATCCTTGTCGATATTGAGTAGCGCGGCGATTCTGTCATCGGCCAACGAGACGACAGTGCCTTGAGCCTCATCCCAGCGCATGTCTCTGGAGGCGGCGATAGCCGAGGCCGAAAAGTATTCGTCTAGGACGCCATCCCCGAATTGGTGGGAGAGACGAGTATAGACGCTGCGTAAAACCATCTGCGCTTCCGCCTTCTTATCAGGGTGGAATGCCACCACGTGGCCCTCACGATTAAAGGAAGATCCAATAGCCAGGAATAGGGGGGTGTCCGTGTTCCCCGTGCGGGATGGAATTCCCATGATGAGGCGGCGGAGGGTTTTGTTATTTGCAGCCGGAATCGGCGCATCCAACAGCGCGAAATCGGTGGTAGTTCGGGCTTCATGCTGGAGGACCCAGCCGTGTTGTCGTTTGCGAATCGCGATAAAGCCTTCAAAAGACATCACGTTCATCAGGTCGCCGAAGGGGCGAACGAAGCGCATCAAGATGTAAAGCGGAAATCGCGTCGAGTTCGGGCCGTAGAGGTCGTCCAGTGCCGTCTGTACGCGAGGAACGTCGCCTTTGGCGCATTCGACATGCAGGGCTTTCGGGATATCCTCCTGTTTGACTGAGGCGTCATATTTTTTGTTTTGGCCATCCGTTATTTTCATCCAGCGGAGGCTGACATCGCAGCCGGCTTTGCGTCCGATCCGTTGGCACAGAGCTTCGGTATCCATCATGCGAAGAGAATATAGCAACCATCCGCAAATGTCGACATGAGGGGCTTGGATGGATGATTCTGCGAAGCGGGCGCCCTGTTCCTTGTGATACCAGTCGGTATTTTCCTTGAGATTGGAGGCGGAGCCTTCGAATTCCGCCAAAATCTTAGTGAAAATGCGGCCGCCCTGGGTTTTGGGGGCCACTCTGGCAAAATAATCCTTGACTCCCGACAAGGTGGTGGGAAAGTCGCCGTCGTGGTGTAAAGCGCGCTGAACTCCCGAGCTAGGGTCCCATGGCCAAAGCTTGAAGCTGGCCTCGCAGGTCTGCATAAAAGTAATCCATCCGCGGAGCGTATCGGCGAGGAGAACCATTGCCTGGCCGGGGTCTCGGCTGGGGGCGGGGGGAAGGTTCAACTGGAGATCGAAGTAGCGGCGTGTCGTCGTCGGGGCCGTGACCTGGGCGGGATCATTAGTTCCTCCGGTTTGATTGCCTCCTTCGACCGTGCTAGCGTCCTCGTCCACTGCCATGGCGTCGGGCGCTTCGGGGCCGCCGTTCTCCTCAACGGCGGGTGCGTTTGGTACCGCGTTTTCGACGGGGGGTAGGGCACTGTTCATGGTGGTCGGGTGGGGGTGCGCAGTTGGCGGGGAGGTGCCAGGATCGTTGTTGTTGTCGTTGGAAGTTGGTTGTGTCATGGTCGGAGCGAAGGGTTTTTCCGACGGGTTTTTCCTACTGGGGTGTACGGAGTTCTACGGGTGGGGGGTAGTACCAGGTCTACGTACGTGTTTTGATTTCTACGAGTTCGAAAAAGTAGCTCTACTGCTGCTAGTACTAGCTGCAATACTTTTTGCCATGATGGCTATTTTATGACCATAGTGTAGTGCTTATATGGCTACTCTAAAGTTAATAATATCAGGGAAGATTTGGTAAAATTGGTAGGTTGGATGAAGTTAATTATCGCAATTATCGCAAAAAGCACGCAAATTGATTTAAATGATTAACTAAGTAGAGAATACCGAGTCATCGTCGCTCGTAAGGAAAATGTCGTCGTAGCATTCCTCGTCGGAAGGCAGCTCATACCCATCGTCCGACTCGGTAGGGTAGTCCTCCCAGTAATCGTGGTTCGGAGCAAGGGTTGGTACTACCTTACCAAAGAACAAGGGGGATTCGTCTTCGCTACTACTACCTGCGTCGTCATAATGCTTCGTAACTGCCTGTAGTACAGTCGGATAGTGTGTACGACCCCGTCGATCCATTCCTAGTAGAGGGTGGGTTGTTGTCGTAGGGATCGTTGTAGGAATCGTCATACCTAGTACTAAAGGGTGGGTTGTTGTCGTTGATTCTGCATTGTCGCCCTTGCGATTCTTGTCGTCAGGAAAATCTTCGAATGATTCATCATCCGACTCTTCCATTAGTGGAAAACCATCGTAGTTTTTGGGAAAATCATCGAATGATTCATCGTCAAGGGTGGAGAGGGAGTTCATTGTTGCAATGGATGAATAGAATGAGCGAGCTAGGATTGAAAAGCATCCCAACACTGGGCAGCAACGTCTAACCAAAAAAAACTAGATCCGACAAAAAACGTCCGACAAGGCCCGCTTTCCTGAAAGAAAGCACGTTCGTTCGAGAAAAACTAGATACTTTAAATGTTTAAAGCACATTACCCCTACCCTTCTGCCTACACCTGTTCCCCGCAAAGTCCGCAAGTCTTCGGATGAGAGGAAGAGTTCCAAGACGTCGAGCAGCAAGGTCGACCGAAGCCCAGTAGTGGGACGGTTTCGAGCAAATCGGACCAAGAAAAGAACAGCTTGCGTCGAGACGAGTTGACAAACCAGGTTTGTCGGTTGCTACCGATCCTTCTCTTCCCCAAGTCTTCGAATGAGAGTAAGAGTTCCAAGACGGAGCAGCAAGGCCGACCGAAGGGCTTCGAATGAGAGTAGTAGTAAGATGGTTTCGAGCTAATTCGACCAGGAAAAGAACAGCTTGCGTCGAGACGAGTTGACAGAACCAGGTTTGTCGCTTGCTACCGATCCTTCTCGCCTGAAGTTCAAGATCCGCCAGACGCTCAAGATCAAATCCAGTGCCATTGCCGCGGCGAACGAATCAAAACTTTCTGCACAACTTCGTTACAGGAATTCCAACACCCAAGTCAAAGTTACCGTAACCACCTGTTCCCCGCACAATCCGCAACTCTTCGGATGAGAGTAAGAGTTCCAAGACGTCAAGCAGCAAGGCCGACCGAAGGACTTCGAATGAGAGTAGCAGTGGGACAGTTTCGAGCAAATCGGACCAGGACAAGAACAGCTTGCGTCGAGACGAGTTGACAGAACCAGGTTTGTCGCTTGCTACCGATCCTTCTCTTCCGCAAGTCTTCGAATAAGAGTAAGAGTTCCAAGACGTCGAGCAGCAAGGCCGACCGAAGGGCTTCGAATGAGAGTTGCAGTGGGACGGTTTCGAGCAAATCGGACCAGGACAAGAACAGCTTGCGTCGAGACGAGTTGACAGAACCAGGTTTGTCGCTTGCTACCGATCCTTCTCGCCTGAAGCTCAAGATCAAATCCAGTGCCGTTGCCGCGGCGAACGAATCAAAACTTTCTGCACAACTTCGTTACAGAAATTCCAACACTTAGCAGTGGGACGGTTTCGAGCAAATCGGACCAGGAAAAGAACAGCTTGCGTCGAGACGAGTTAACAAAACCACGTTTGTCGGTTGCTACCGATTCTTCTCGCCTGAAGTTCAAGATCCGCCAGACGCTCAAGATTAAATCCAGTGCCGTTGCCGCCGTCAACGAATCAAAATTTCTGCAAACACTTCCCTAAGAATCCACGTGACGCTTTGTGATTTCAACCGTCTCCCAAGAAACAAGTCAAGAAGTAAAGTAGCCCTTGTCCCGAACAAGATTCCACTAGAAGGTCGGATGCCTTGAGTGTGTGAATAGAATAGAATAGAATAGAACGAGAAGGATTTAGATCGTTTCACGTCGCATATATGGCAAATACACTTCTTCTTTCAACTTACGTTATAGGCTGCTGCCACATAGAACAAATCCCTCCAGTTGACTCGTTGCAGCACTTGCCGTTGCCCCCACTCTTGACGTTGTCGCCCATTGGTAACCCGATGCGGATGAATGCAATCAAAAGCGGAGAAAATTGGATTTTGTGAGACGACGAGATGAGATGCTTTCGTCGATGGTGTGAAAAAGTCTTCAGAAAGAGTGGCTCTCGAATCCTTCCACTTACCCCATCACGGTCGTCATAAGCGGTGGCTAATCGTTGCCCCAAGAAATTATGTGACAAACCGAAACGTCTGGGGGCGCCAATGGACTGTTATCCCGTATCTTCCACTTTGTTATTCGCGATAGAATACGCTGCAAAACCCCACTAGCTCGGACCCCGACTGATTCTAAAACCAGACGCCGGAGGATTGTGCACTACGTTAGCGGTAGTAGATGTAATTTCGTAAATCGCTATGCATTTTCGGACGATTATTTATGTATGTTGCTGCGAGCAGCGAACCTCGCCTCGAGCTCAACAATGTGCCGCTGTAGTTCCAGCTTGTCCAGCTCTAGTTGAGACACCTTGAGTTGAAGTTGGGCAATCTCGTCCCTCAGTTCGTACACAATGTCTTCGTGTTCTTCGTCGGCCCCTTCTTCAAACACACGCATTACACAGCTGATACGAAAGCTTTTCTCTTCCTCGTCCTCAGTACCGCAAGTGAATGTACAGGTACTCGTAGATCCCATGTCGTCGTCACGACCCTCAGTACGAATGGAAGAGTTCGGATTGAAGTCAGACAATGTCATAGGGGTACCGGTAGATTCTTCGTCAGCCTCGGCACAAGTAATTTCGAGAGGGGGAGGGGCTTCGAGAGTGGGAGGGGCTTGGGCAATAGCTCCGATAGGCCCAGAATTCAGAGCCTTCATTTTGCTTGCGAATTCCGAGCCTTTCTTCTCTCTCCGTTTATTGCCCACCCATCTGTCGAACTTGTTCTCTGATTTCAGGCCATAAGCCCCTGTCTCTTTACACAAGGCGCAGCGTGCATGCAAAACAAGGTGGCGCAAGCATACGTAGAGCTTACGTTTGTTGAGGTTCGCCTTCAGATGTGCAGTACACTGCTTTGCACGTCGACTCCTTCGAATGATTGTAGTCCAAAATTATTAGTCTACTTAGTCATGTGCGACATCATGTGTGATGACGTAGCATGACGAAAGCGTTGCGCGCGGACGCGGACGCTAGGCCGGTCTCGGACATCCTCGGACAGGCCCATAACCTATTGACGTCACCGACGACGTGACGTTGCACGACACAGGCATCGCGCATGACTCCTGCTGGTCGAATGCCGATGAGATCCTAGTGTCAATGCCACCTAAGATCTGGCACCTCGATGACATTGCGGTGACTATACTTTATTCCAGAGTAGCTGACGACGTCCAAAGAACCCTAGTACAACGTCGTAGCTAATCTACTACAAGATGCATCAACCTCCTGTTCGGATTGTTGTCGATGCATGTCAAAGGTCTCGACTCTACTAGAACTACGAGAGCCTACGAGACAACTTGCATGAGAAATACATCTAGTTTTTAACTTAGCCATAATTTTTTCACAACTATTTCGATCCTACAAACGACGTAGTGCATAGTGTTAACACTCCACGACAATCGTCGTGATCAAGACTAACTTACCATCAAGATGAAGCTTTCTAACGCAACCGTCGCGGCCGTCGCCGCTATCCCTCGGAACGACATGATGAAAAGGGGTTTTCAACGCGCTCCAATCCCTATCCAACGTGAACCGGAAGTGATTGTGAACAAAGAGAAGCTTGTGACCTTCAAGTGCCGCAACATTCCCGACGATCCAAACTCGACTCAGTTTGAACTCTCGATTCTGCCTTTCAATGGCGACGAGTCGGCCGAGACCTGGTTTCGCTTGCAAGACAAGGCGGAAAAAGTGATCAAGGGGCAGAACTTGACCACTGGTCCGCAGAGGTACGAGTTCTATCGCCGTATCCTCATCGGAAAGGCTCTCGCCAGGTTCGAAGAGTCGGCAGCAGCCGCTGGAAACGAAACGATTGCAAATCTCAAGGCGACCCTACAAGGAGTAACCAATTACGTTCTCCCGGCTCGTGCACTTCAAACTCAGAAACGCTACATGCGCCGTTTGTGTCGCAAGCCTCCCGAGATGACCATGAAGGAGTATATCAGTCGCTTCCAGCAGCTCAACCATTATTTGGCGTTGTTTGATACTACGCGTGGCGACAGGAACAAGCTACCCAAGGACGAGATTATCGAGCATGCAGAGTTTGCTATCCCCGCTAGTTGGCGTCAGCAGATGATCCTACAAGGTTTTGAGCCGATTGATCACACTTTGGATGAGTTCACCCAGTTCTGTGAGCGCCTCGAATTCACTGAAAAGTTACATGAAGCTAATCACGTCCGTAAGCCAAAGCCAGATGGCGCCCATCCTCCGAAGGGGAAGCGAGACCCGAGAATGGATCACTCGAAGCCCGCTGCTAAGCGCGGCGCCAATGACAAGACTCCTCCCTTTAAATGTGCCTACCATGGCCCCAACTGGTCCCACAACACTGGGGACTGCAAGATGGTGGTGGCGCAGGCCCAGAAGATGGCTGCCGCCCACGGAAATTTCATCAAGAACGGCGAAAAGAAGCCTCGTTACGGCAACCGTACTTGGGTACGTGACGATGGCGGCGCCAACAAGAAAGAAGAACTGCATGCCATGATCCAGAACATGGTCAAGGACGCGGTCAAGGACGAACGCAAGCGCAAGGCGATTGATCCACCCGACGAGGAAAACTTCAATGTGGACGAACTCTTGGCTAACCTTGTCGCTAGCGACGATGAAAACTGAAGGTGTGAGCGAGTTGTACACGAAAAATCTAGTTTAATGCATAATCATAAGGACGAGTTATCCTATTACAAAGTCTCTGAAAGAGTAGGTGGGAAACGCAAAAATTGCGGATGTGACGAAGTTTTCGTTTTCCACGAGCAACGCGATGGGGCACGACATGCGCGCCCATCCGTCTATATACCGTCCGAGCCGGGCGAGGTCTTCGCCTCATTGGACCAATGCATTAATTACCGTATCGCGGCGGAATCGCACGCGATAACACGACTGTACAACCGGAGCTCACCAAAACGCCAGAAAACCGCGCCAGACGAAATTCCGTACTGTTTCGCGCAAATTAACACGCGCCTAGGCAAGGCCAAGGCGGCAGCGTTGACGACGCTACTAGACACCGGAGCATCACGAGGACTGATCTCCGAGAAACATGTCAAGAAACTACGTGTCAGGACGACACCATCGAGAACCACCTTCACGACAGCTGGAGGTGTCGTCGAGACACACCGCGAAGTAAAAATCCAGTTTAAACTTCCGGAATTTCATGCCAATAGGGTGATTGAATGGGTCTTCCAGGTGACATCCGACCTTGGCAACTACGACATGATCATTGGCAGAGATCTTCTGCGAGAACTAGGTGTCAAGTTCGACTTCAAGACAAGGGAAGTCGAATGGGACTCAGCTGCTATAGCAATGAAGATATATGGCGAGACGCCCGACGAAGACGCCTGGCAGGCCGACGCAGATGGTGGTGCCAAGTCTATTAAACAAATCTTAGACGCTAAATATGCCCCAGCGGACATTCCGCAGAAAATCTCCGAGATGGACCATCTGTCGGAAGAAGATAAATCCGCCCTCAAGACGCTTCTTCAGAAACATGAGACGCTCTTTGACGGCACGCTCGGCACTTGGAAAGGCGAGCCCTATGATATCGAGCTAAAGCCTAATGTCACGCCATATCATGCGAGGCCATATCCAGTGCCGAAGGCATATGAACAGACGCTACGCGACGAGGTCGATCGCCTCTGCGCAGTCGGCGTACTAAAGAAAGTTAACCGCTCTGAATGGGCGGCACCGTCGTTCATCATACCAAAGAAGGACAAGACGGTACGATTCATAAACGACTTTCGCGAGCTCAACAAGCGAATCAAGCGGAAGCCATTCCCGCTACCAAAGATACAAGAGCTACTGTTAAAACTAGAAGGTTTTCAGTACGCTACTAGTTTAGACCTAAACATGGGCTACTACCATGTGGAACTTAGTCCGAACGCAAAGAAACTTTGCACTCTCGTCTTCCCATGGGGAAAATATGAGATGCAGCGACTACCTATGGGACTCAGCAATAGCCCCGATATCTTCCAGGAAAAGATGTCGTCGCTGTTCGCAGACCTAGAGTACATACGTACGTACATAGACGATCTTCTAGTACTTACTAAGGGTAGTTACCTAGACCACCTAGAGAAACTCGACGTGGTACTACAACGTCTGAAAGACACGGGACTCAAGGTGAACATCAAGAAGTCCTTCTTCGCGAAAGCGGAGCTCGAATACCTTGGCTACTGGATTACCCGCGACGGCATCCAACCAGTAGCAACCAAAGTGCAAGCAATCCAAGCCATGCTCGCACCGCGCAATAAAAAGGAACTACGCGCTTTCATCGGTATCGTGAATTATTATCGCGACATGTGGGTGCGCCGTTCGCACATCCTCGCCCCGCTCGCATCACTTACGTCGAAAACAGCTAAGTGGGAGTGGACCGGCGCGCACCAAGAGGCATTTGACACGATGAAGAAAATAATAAGTAAGGAGGTTCTCCTAACTTACCCGAACTTTCATCTACCGTTTGATATACATACTGACGCGAGCGACACGCAGCTTGGCGCGGTCATCTCGCAGAACGGTAAGCCTATCGCGTTCTATAGTCGCAAACTCAATCCCGCGCAGACACGGTATACTACTACCGAGCGGGAACTACTAGCTATTGTAGAGACACTCAAGGAGTTCCGTACGATTCTCCTAGGTCAACAGATTCGCGTCTACACCGACCACAAGAATCTAACCTATAAAAACTTCAATACCGAACGCGTTATGCGCTGGCGACTCATCCTCGAAGAGTATGGTCCCGAACTCGTCTACGTTCGAGGTGAGACGAATGTAGTAGCGGACGCTCTTAGTCGACTTGGTAAGGACGAAAAGCCCTTTACCGAGGCCAATTTCGCAGAGTACTTTGGGGGCGACGAACTACCTGAAAGCGTCTTCCCCCTTACCTACAAGTACATTATGCGACATCAGCGAAAAGATACCGCGCTGCTCCAAAAGGCAGCGTTGGACAGTAGATATAGTGTAAAGGTTTTTCGTGGGGGCGGTAAGAAACGTCCTCTAGTAGTTAGAGATGGTAAGATAGTTATTCCGCAGTCACTCCAACGCCGATGCGTTGAGTGGTACCACGAGACACTGTGTCATCCGGGCGAGACCCGAACAGAGCACACGATTCGGCAGCACTTCTACTGGAAAGGACTGCGAGCCGATGTCGTCGATATCTGCAAAAAATGCAGGTTGTGCCAATTAACAAAACGCAAGACCCTTAAGTACGGGCACCTACCAATTAAGGAACCCGAGAGCGAACCTTGGGAAATCCTATGTGTCGATCTCATAGGCCCCTACTCGATTAACCAGGGTAAACGAAATAAGGGTAAACAGAAACAACTCGAGCTTTGGTGCCTTACCATGATTGATCCGGCAACTGGCTGGTTTGAGATGGTTCGCGTACCCAATAAAGAGGCTTTTAGTATCGCCGAATTAGCCGAAAAGACGTGGTTCACGAGATACCCGTGGCCGCAACAGGTTATTTATGACCGCGGTACGGAGTTCATGGGCGAATTCCGGCGAATGGTCAAGGAAGACTACGGCGTGCTTGCGCGCCCAATCACTGCGAGGAATCCGCAGGCGAACGCAATACTCGAACGAGTACACCAAACTATCGGGAACATGATTCGTACGTTTGAACTGCAGCACTCAGACGATACAGTCGGACTCGATGGAATCCTGGCAGCCGTGATGTTCGCCGTTCGCGCGACATACCACACTACGCTACAGGCTACGCCGATGCAACTAGTATTCGGTAGAGATGCTATTCTCAACACCCGCTTCGAAGCTAATTGGAAGCTCATCCGTGAGCGCAAGATGCAACGCATTGCGAAGAACAATGCGGCAGAAAACAAAACGCGATTGCCGTATGAGTATCGCGCAGGCCAACAGATCATGATCAAGCAGGACCAACAACGTAAGTTCGGTGCTAACCCCTACGATGGTCCGTATCCAATCGTCGCCGTGAATGACAACGGTACAGTACGTATCCAGAAGGGTGCCGTTACTCAGACTTGGAACATTCGTAACATACATCCGTATCATAGTTAAGTCCTGTCCCTCCGTCATGGGGGCGGGTGCAGTACACTGCTTTGCACGTCGACTCCTTCGAATGATTGTAGTCCAAAATTATTAGTCTACTTAGTCATGTGCGACATCATGTGTGATGACGTAGCATGACGAAAGCGTTGCGCGCGGACGCGGACGCTAGGCCGGTCTCGGACATCCTCGGACAGGCCCATAACCTATTGACGTCACCGACGACGTGACGTTGCACGACACAGGCATCGCGCATGACTCCTGCTGGTCGAATGCCGATGAGATCCTAGTGTCAATGCCACCTAAGATCTGGCACCTCGATGACATTGCGGTGACTATACTTTATTCCAGAGTAGCTGACGACGTCCAAAGAACCCTAGTACAACGTCGTAGCTAATCTACTACAAGATGCATCAACCTCCTGTTCGGATTGTTGTCGATGCATGTCAAAGGTCTCGACTCTACTAGAACTACGAGAGCCTACGAGACAACTTGCATGAGAAATACATCTAGTTTTTAACTTAGCCATAATTTTTTCACAACTATTTCGATCCTACAAACGACGTAGTGCAGATGTTCAACATTCCCGAATTCAAATATGTTGTCCTTGGTCCGCTTAGCGCTAGTAAAGAGAACCCTCATGCAATTCTCAATGTCAGCTGCCTCTTCGTCAAAGGTGTCAAACTTTTGTCCATCGAACATAGGATCGTCCGGCTGGACAGGTCTCAATTTCACGCCAACTGACCACTGTTTAAGCTGTTGAAGTTCGTCAGAAGAGCTGGGAATTGCCACGTAATTACCGGTTTCTTCGTCATCAAACTCAAGGCGGGGGTGAGAACCGGTAAGTCGACTAAGGCTTCTAAAAGCATCCGCCAGAGAAGTGGTCTTCTTGAAGAATGCTCGTACGAGAAGCACCAGTCTGCTCATGTGCGTCATCTTATCATCGTATTCCAAATAAGGAAACCGAAGTTTAAACGCCATCAAGGCAATAACAAAGAACTCCAGGTGCTGTTCTCCCTTGTCCTCGTCATTCCGTCTACTGTTACCGGTAGTCTCGACCTTACGCTTTTCCGTCACCAGATCATGAATCTTGTTGCATATGGAACTCCAATAGCCGTTTGTCTCCCCACGTTTGCTGGCCCCTATATTCAAAAATGTCACGACAATCTTTCCAGTCTTGGTGTCTACTCTGGCACGAAATTTCTTCAACTTCAATACGTCAGCGAATGTCACACCATTACCGCCCTCTTGCTTAAGGGCCCAAATGAAGTAGATTGCATGCGTGGCAACATTGTCAAAGTTCGCAGAAATCCTGGCAAGAGTGAGAACCCTAACAGCCTCTGTGGGTTCCCAATCTAACGAATTAAGCTCAGGATCTCCGAAGAACACAACATCGTTCGGATGCATCTCCTTAGCCCTTTCCGTCGGAAAAACCTGCTGTTCTCCTTCCCACCGCTCAGCGTGCCTGTACGTATATACCTCACTAACGCGCGGGGGCGGGGGCGGCAAGGGCGGGGGCGGGGGCAGCAAAGGCGAAGGCGTCCTACTGGCATCGTACAGGACGTCGCGAACAACCGACGAATTCGCAGATTCCTCAAAATCGTACCGTTCGTTAATCAAAGCTTCCGCATATGTCGCGCACTCCGCATACAACATGTCGGAGTAGTCGTCACTGTCAACGCTTTCGTCGCCTGCACGAATTTGTTTCGCCATTGTAACAGCTATCCTATTTCTATTCTGACTTCAAAGGGCGGACCTAAAAAAATGAGCTAGAAACATCGCAACCTCTAGGTAGGTAGGTACAACTATCTACTTTAGGATATCTTGGCAATGCAGCTCTGCACTATTAGCTAGGCCCCTACCCTACAGCCACCATTCTTCCCCCCGACAGAGAAACAAAGAATTCAAGTATTCTACACCAGATTGAAATAAAAACTATAGTGCAACGAATAATTACGAAGTTATCAAAAGGGCTAGAGAAGCTAGAAAGTGGGATCGGTTTTTGTAAACATTGATTTACGACGAAAATCGCTTTTCGACGCAAACTAATGGTTACAGAAACCTACGAGAAAAATAGTGGGACGGTTTCCAGCAAATCAGAACAGGACAAGAACAGCTTGCGTCGAGACGAGTTGACAGAACCAGGTTTGTCGGTTGCTACCGATCCTTCTCGTCCGCAAGTCTTCGGATGAGAGTAAGAGTTCCAAGACGTCAAGCAGCAAGGCCGACCGAAGGACTTCGAATGAGAGTAGCAGTGGGACAGTTTCGAGCAAATCGGACCAGGACAAGAACAGCTTGCGTCGAGACGAGTTGACAGAACCAGGTTTGTCGCTTGCTACCGATCCTTCTCTTCCGCAAGTCTTCGAATAAGAGTAAGAGTTCCAAGACGTCGAGCAGCAAGGCCGACCGAAGGGCTTCGAATGAGAGTTGCAGTGGGACGGTTTCGAGCAAATCGGACCAGGACAAGAACAGCTTGCATCGAGACGAGTTGACAGAACCAGGTTTGTCGCTTGCTACCGATCCTTCTCGCCTGAAGCTCAAGATCAAATCCAGTGCCGTTGCCGCGGCGAACGAATCAAAACTTTCTGCACAACTTCGTTACAGAAATTCCAACACTTAGCAGTGGGACGGTTTCGAGCAAATCGGACCAGGAAAAGAACAGCTTGCGTCGAGACGAGTTAACAAAACCACGTTTGTCGGTTGCTACCGATTCTTCTCGCCTGAAGTTCAAGATCCGCCAGACGCTCAAGATTAAATCCAGTGCCGTTGCCGCCGTCAACGAATCAAAATTTCTGCAAACACTTCCCTAAGAATCCACGTGACGCTTTGTGATTTCAACCGTCTCCCAAGAAACAAGTCAAGAAGTAAAGTAGCCCTTGTCCCGAACAAGATTCCACTAGAAGGTCGGATGCCTTGAGTGTGTGAATAGAATAGAATAGAATAGAACGAGAAGGATTTAGATCGTTTCACGTCGCATATATGGCAAATACACTTCTTCTTTCAACTTACGTTATAGGCTGCTGCCACATAGAACAAATCCCTCCAGTTGACTCGTTGCAGCACTTGCCGTTGCCCCCACTCTTGACGTTGTCGCCCATTGGTAACCCGATGCGGATGAATGCAATCAAAAGCGGAGAAAATTGGATTTTGTGAGACGACGAGATGAGATGCTTTCGTCGATGGTGTGAAAAAGTCTTCAGAAAGAGTGGCTCTCGAATCCTTCCACTTACCCCATCACGGTCGTCATAAGCGGTGGCTAATCGTTGCCCCAAGAAATTATGTGACAAACCAAAACGTCGTGGCGGCGAGTTGCGTCCCATGCCTGGCGGACTACTGGCAGACAGTTATGCGAGCGCATGGGCGGCTGCAGCGCAGTCACGGGCACGACAATGGCGGTTTGGAACAACAAACGTCCGACAAAGCAGCTTTCTTGGAAGGCAAATTCTGGATGAGTCCTTCACAACCGGTACAATCATCCATTCATTGAGTGCCTTTCAATGAGCCGGAGAGATGTCTCCATGGTCATTGTTTGCTTTGATTCCACAACGTGAGAAAAACCATCAAAACCGATTCCAGTGGTGTTCGGGCGATTTTCGGTATTTTTCGTAAAAAGCGCGCGTGATTTACCCGAATTTTTTAAGTAATATAACGGCAGTTTTTTTATCGCGAAGATTTCTTATATTTTGCTCTTCACTTTGTACCCTTGAGGCGCCGGCAGGGCCCCTACCCCACCGCGCCATCGTTTTTCATGGTCTCCCCAGGGAGAGCCACGGACCATTATCGAGCAGATCACATCACACAGAGCAGATCTCCCGACGCGAGACGCATCGTCTGTGCGCTGGCCGGCTCGCGGGCATTGCATAAAGACTCTCTCTAGTTTAGTACTTTCATGGTACTACGTACCAATATCAATAACCTACGGCTGATTTGTACTGCAAGAAGGGAGAGAGAGCAACGGAACATCATTCGTCACCTCTATACTTTTTTATGGTAGGCCAGTCTCACAAGCATTATACGCGTCTACTACTCTTTCAGCCCCCGGCCGCCATCAGCAGCATATGTACTGAGACGATGGAACCGACGAGTTCTTTGCTTGCACCCTTCGTCCTCGACGATGATCTCGCCAAACGAATTCATCTATGTCAGGCTGCTTCCACTGTGCTTGGAGACAGCAATTTTTCCTCCAAAGTTCTTGGGACAGCTCAGAGATGAATAATGCGGAGCGTTCGGTATTCGGGATTCCTCTATCGGCACAGAGTTTCCTGACTGAATTACTGCGGAAGGCTCCTAAATACGTATAGGGCTACTAATTACAAATAAAGCACCCTAGACTAGAAAGCAGAGGGATCGAAATAGCGCTAGCTAGTGTGATATTGGATTCCGCTGGAGTCTTAGGAAGTATTACGAATCTCAGCATCAACGACGATTCGGACAACGACGACGGTAACATTGTCTGATGACCCCAAATGAATCGCCAGTTCCGCAAGCCGAGCAGCCTATTTAATGAAAATTAGCACGTTTTCAGGCAAAATAGACTGAAAACCTTGTTTGAAGACTTACCGTTCGCTTTGCCGTCCACCTTTGTTGGAAAAGAAGATCACGAGTCACTCGGACAGCATCATTCATGTCCAAAACATCCTATGCACGCACCTTAGAGTTAGACAACGTTTCATCCACGGAGCACAGCCTGTAACGTTGAACTCACCCACAGACCATCGGAGGCAATTAACAAAAACTCATCAAAACACCCATCTTCCGCGATTTGAACTTGGTGGATATCTGGCGTGTTATCCACCAGATCGCCACGAAAAACCCGCAGATGCTCCTTTGGATATGACAACTGCAAAGGGCTGTGCCACGACCTGTCTGCAGTGTCAGCGCTAGAATGAAAAGCTGCTTTGACTGAAATTGAACGAGCAAGGAAGAGCGTCAGCAACTCATACGACAATTGTGAAAAATCAAGCCCGCAAAACGAGAAGAATTCCTCCAAGACAGACCAATAATACAATAATGCGACCTACGCACAGTCTCGGTCTCCCAATGCTCTGCTGACGGAGAGTTCACCGCAAACGCGTGAAATCTGGACAATGCGTTGAGGAGCCACCGTGCGTTCCCTTACTGTGGTTCCCGAGCGGACGTATCTATCTCCAAAACTCCTCAAAAGGATTTCGATGACGTCCTGATTTAAAAAGTCCAAGTGCCGCTGCTGTCCAGACGGCCTGTCGGTCTCTGTTGTCACCCAACCATGGGCCAGTTCTATTCTTTCCTGTTCTTTTTCATCAGAAGGTTTGTGTGGGGTTGCAACTTCTTTCCAAATGCATCGCGCATTTCCCGAGTCACCACTAGGAGCCGAATCAGCCAGTGATGGCTCTTCAATGTCGAATTCGTTCCAGTCTTCGTCTTCGGGTATGCAATAACTGCCAAGCACCGTTCGACAAAGGACTCCTCGGCAATCGCCAAGGTTGGCAACGATGAGACATGTACCAACAATTATCGCCACAAGAGCAGTGGTGCCAGAATACCAGTTCCTTCCGTCCTCGTGGCAAATGTGACAGAAATCGTGATCAAGCTTTTTCAAAGCCTCGCGCAAGCCAGATTCGACAACCTCGGGTTTTAAAATGGACTCCCCACCCTTCGCAAAATCGCCAATTCCTTCTTGGATGGCTTTCTTGAGGCACCCCGTCAAGTTTTCTGCAGCATATCTGGCAGCTTGATTACCACTGTGGCCGTCAAAGAGCCCAAATAGTCCAATAATTTTCTCGGATGTAAAATTCTGCGAGTCTGTAGATGTCTGGGACTGCGAGGAATCTGTCATTGGATAACGAAATGTTTCCATAAGATTGTTTACAATGAGGTAGGCGTCTTCATTCGATTCACGGGTTCCACATTCAGAGACAGCGCCGATTTCCCATTTGACACTTGCGCCCCTCAGCGAGTCTTTTCTCGCCTGTCCCCCGTAGCTTCCATGAGCTTCTGACCGACTCTTCCGCAGCTTAGAAGCTTCGCTCGGGATGTTGGATTTGTCCATAATTGACCCTTCGACCAGCTTGGGATCTGCGCAACCACCACGTTGCACAAAGATCGGGCCCTCTGACACGTCGTTCAAGACATCCAGATCAGAGGGAACAGAAGAAGATGCCGGAATGGCACGGGGTGCAGATGAAGCGTTGTCTTGCGCCTCATAGGCCTGAAGTGTCCGAGTCTGTGCATGCTCAGTCGGCGGCAAGCCATCATGATCCTGATTCTCAGGAATGGATTGGTTATTGCGAAGGCTTGGTATAACATAGCGCCTCATTGATGGACGTGCATTGCTTGAGGCCGTTTCAATTCTCGTCCTTGTCGCGATTCTTCTGTCAGCAATGTTACTCCTATGCTTTGCTCGAGACCCGACGAGGGACGATCCTGTGGATAGCTTGCGGTTCGGGTCAGGACGGGAGACAAAAAAGCTTGGAGGTTCTGTTGCCGCGCACGGGACAGGCCGCAGAGGGGCCACGGGAAACGTCATTCATTCGACGGACGGTGTTGGCGCACGCCGTCCGACGTGAGCAGAGCTCAAGCAAGTTGTAATGGATTCAGTAAGTCGCATAGGTCAAGTGTTGTGACGGTTCTTCGCGCACGCTTCACATATTGTTGAATACATAAGCCCAGCCGTTTCCTTTACTTTGGAGGATCTAAAGGAATCCCCCAAAGTTACGACACAAAATTGACACATTATGGCATATAAATGACACAAAATGGCATTTAATTGACATAAAAATATGTCCAAACGGCATATTCCAACGACATAAAAAACAGCTGCTAATAAGTCATAAGAGCTTTTGACTTAAGCGAATTCGACATAAGACTTAAGTCAAAAGTGCTTATGACATAAATTTGCGAGCTTATGACTGGAATTTATGTCAATTCGACATAAATACATGGTCTTTTCGCTTAAGTGCTTAAGCACTTTTGACATAAGGCTGTCATAATTTTGCGTGCTTGACTTAAGCGATTCTGAAAATTATGTCGTATCGACATAAAATCATGTCGACGACTTAAGTGAAAAGCACGCAAAATTATGTCAAAATTGTGTCGAAAATAAGCCACTATATGTAACTCTCGTTCCCCAAAAACAGATTTTTGTAATGCCCCCTTTTTGCTAGCTTCGCACTCGCTGTATGAAAGAAGTCGGCCGTGCTTCGAAATATATGCCTTCTTCGTAGCAGTTCACCAACCACGAGGTCCCAAAACCTTTAAGTTTTGTGTTCGGCCAGGGAGCTCGTGCCATTGGCGTATTTTTGCGATCTCGGCCTTTTCCCGTGGCCCCAGAGGCCTTCTCGACCGCAGGCGTGCGAGGTGTCAGATTACCAGGTACTATACGTACTCCATCTGATATAATAACCAGGTACCCGTATGTGAGAGCTGAAATAGCACAGCGATGTTAGAAGAGGTTCGCTCTACTACTAGAAATGATATTTGCTCTCTCTATTTGAGCTTGAGTCAGTCGGCTACGGAAATAATGATGCTAGTGTTATCTTGATGTTGAGCGAAAGCAAGTTTCGAAATAAACTGTGGCCCTAACCGACGAAAAGATTGGAGCACCACCACCAGCATCCTGTGTTGATCACGGGGAAGTGGCGACCTCTTTCTCCATAGCACCGCCACTTTCAACAGCTTTTCGTTTCTTCGGCGTACCTTGGTCCTCGATGTCGAAATCGTTCGTTCGCTTTGTTACCTCTCCTTTCTCCTCGATGCCGGAAATGGAAGATGTCGCAGCCGAATCTTGTACAGGACTATTCGAAACAGTGTCATTGACTATTTCGCCACCTTTCCCCAGGCCAGTTGCATCAAGCTCGACTGCATCGTCGAATTCATTCTCTGCCTCGTCCTCCTCTTGAACGCTCGGCTCAAAAAAAACTCCATCGAAATCCTCTTCACACCTGCGCTGTTCGTCAAGCAAAACTTCACGCTCGGCAATCATCCGTAATTCTTCGCTCACATATCCATTCGCAAAAAGCTCGCAGAATCGATGGGGCGTCTGATGGCGAAAAAGACATTCGATGAATACCATCGGATTTTGACGAGATGCCGCTAAAAAGCGGTTCAAGAAGCTGGTGCAGAAGGAGACCAGGGCATGAAACTCCTTTTCCTTGCAGATGGAGGAGTCTTCCAGAATACGTCCTGCAGTCATCAGCAGGTGAGCATTGAAAAGCATTGGTTCCAATGTAATGCTTTTAGAACCTAATGGGTTGATAGGCACCCCATCGTCTTGGGCATCAGGCGCAGAAATCTCGGTTCTCGAGATACGAAGTAACATCGCAACCACTCTGTGGTTGACATTTGAAGAATTGACCTTGTATTGTCCAAGCAGATGACAATACATGGAAACTAGCTGATTCGACACAATCTTACGACAGAAGTATCCTTTGGTATCAAACTGTGCAGCTGCGGCCCGCATTTTAACCATTTTGTCGTGGGCATTCCTATGGGGGGACGCGGCGCAGCCACCTTGTTTATTCAGGTCCAGAAGTTTGAGACAAACATGACACAGCTCAACCAAATCACAAAGATATTCCCTCGTCGAAGTTCCTGGGGACCATCTGCTGAGTAGTTTCGGAAGTCTATCAATGGGTTCGACACCATAGAAAAGGCGATCCTGGAGTCCCAGAGCCATCATGCTTTCAGTCTCGTCCTTAGACCCATGCATGTCCAGCAACAAATGCATCATTTCGCTGTATAGTGCGACCGCTTGGGCCAGTCGCGAGTGATTTTTGTGTTGATAGAAAGTGTCCGTTGACGTAAGAACCAAATTGAATGTGAAGACATCCATTGTAAAAATTAGCTGACCAAGGCTCCGATCGTTTCGGGACAGCCTCCACCATTGGCAAAAGAACCATACGATCCGAAAAAAGACTACTTTGTCACCGGCTTCGAGACGATGAGAATCTCGTCGAAATTCATTCTTCAGTGACTTCATTACAGGGCCGTAGCAATCCTTGATGAATCGCTTACAGAAAATGTGGAGACTCTCGTTTGCGCGCTGAGTGGCTGGGCCATCCTCTGTATATATTTTCCGACAATGAGATAAAAGTGCTTTTCCCGATCCGATGAACGGTTCTGCTTTTCGATTTTTTCTTTTAGCAGAAGTCGCAGCATGAGTGGATGCCTGATGCTTAGCCGCTGGGACAAATGAGGTGTTTCCATCAGGCTTCTTAGCCACCCAGGTCCCTGCGAAATGTCCATGCCGAGCGCTGGCGATAGACCGGCGTTGGGCCTGCTCTTGCTTAAGTTTCGTTGCCAAAATGGAACTTTGAGTAGCGCTGCTGCCCACAGGCTTGTGCGAGCGGGCTACTGCAGCTGGGTCCTGCGTCTTAAGCAAATGGTGTAGTAGCTCCATCATGAGCAGATTATATTGCGCATTTTCGCGAGCTTCCATTTCTTGACCAAGAACCAGAAAAATTTCAAGAACAAGCTCCTTTTCGAAGAGCGTGATAAGCTCTTGGTGAAGTTGGTTGCTTTGTCTCGAAGCATCGGAAGAAGCTTCAGGCACACAATGTCAGCGAACGAAAAAAGCAAAACGGACGATGGACCAGCAGACAGGTACTCACTATGCAGAAGCGGCTCGGCGGCAAGTAAATTTCGAAAGAGGTGAAAGACGAGCTCAATCGTTAGATGATCGGCATCTGTGCGCGAAGCACCGCTTCTTGAAAGCGGTTCGGCCAAGAGAGACACAAAAATCGACAGCAGGCCGGTGCCATTGCCAGCATCGTAGTGTGAGGAATGGTGAGCTACGATGCGCTTGTATTCAACAAGGAGCTGGGCCTGCTCCAATGCATTCTCTCGATACTTGATCTGATGGCGGACAATTGTTGGATCGACCTTGCTGGAAGTGTCAATTATCATCCTGCCAGCCCTTTTTGTGCTCTCAGCCAGCGGCTTTGTCAAAATGACCAGGATTTTCACAACGGTTAGGACGATGGCGGTGTCATACCGGCAAGTAGTCACTAAGGGCAAAAGCTTTTGCTCGACAACCTTCCATTTGCCGATGAGCAACGAGATGGGGCGAAACATGTCATCGTCCCTTCGCAAGGCTCGCTGCAGGTCTTGAAGCCAATTCAAGCAGTCCGTCACCGGGACTAGCTCGTCGCCTTCGCCGGTCGTGGTGCCAATGACACCACACACCAGAAGCAGCTCCTCGACAATCTCCTTCTCCACAACCATTTTATGGTCCAGATGTTCAGAGTCTTTTCCTGGAGTGATGACATGCTTTAGGCTCTTGGAGGCGGACGCGTCCTTGCTGGCCTCCATTACCATCGTTGCCATTGTCCGCTGTCTCGTCAAGACGAGAAATAAAATAAAATGATTGCAGTTCTGAAAGCCGCAATGCGAAAGGCAACCAATGCGCGCGCCATAATCCTTTACCAGGTATTGCCTTCGTTAAAATCTACGAGTGGTTCAGTACCAGGCACCATGTGAAAGTATCATACCCTGGTAAGCACTGATGCTGTTCCGCCACGGACGGACGGTTCGAGCACAGGCGGTGCGCCAGCCGCGCCTCTTGAACGGCTCTCAAAAAAGTTTTTGATTCGATTTCTCACTCCAAGAGCAATCCAATCGCATTGGGTTCAGCTACCGCCAGGCCAGCACACCCTTTCCCGCTCCCTCGTCGCCAACTCCTCCGAAAGACACTTGGATCATATTACCAACAGGAGGGTCGGTACGTTGCGATCCTTCACTCTGGTAAATTAGCATCTTGACCGATCAAGACTGAAATGGTGCTTGTGACCCCCTCACCCGATGGGGGAGAGGTGACCCCAGAGGGTACAAAGAAGAAGAAGCTAACGAATTTGGAGAAAAGTGATGGTCGTCGACTCGTTGAGTATCTTGTGGTTGTTTCCTCCATTCCCCGGGAGGAAGACGGGAATGGCTCCGAGAGAGGCCAAGAAATGAATCTCTCCACCAGCTTCGACGACGAGGAAGTGGAAGTGCTACGTGGATTTACGCCACAGATCACAGCTCGCTATCCCCTTATTGATCACGAAGATAATCCTCTACACGAGAACGTGACCTTCTTCTGTCACCCATCCGGTTCGATCCAGCTGAAGAAAGAAAACCACATGCCCAAGGTGAGAAGAGAAATGGCATTTTATGAAGGTAGTGCTGGGCTTTTTTCTCAGGATTTCTTTCTTAGATTCATTTCTTTGTAGCGACAGGGGGCACAGGCCGTCAGATGTACGGCACCTGCTTAACTCTCTGGGAACCCTACAGAGTGTCTGGACGAAGGAAGAATGCACAGGAGGGCGAGGAAGATCATACGGACCATGATGCATTCCTTCCGAAGTGCGTTGTTTTGTTGTCGACATACGCTCACTTGATGGCCTTTCGAGAATACCTCACACAGTTGAACCGGCTGTCAAAGCTTGGCGAAATGACGGTACCTATCGAAAGGTATATCACCAACATATGTTGTGAAGTGCCCGCGCCTCCACCTGGATCCTTCGAGGTCCAAGTCACGCTGGCTGAGTCCATTGTCAAATTCTGGTCACCTCCTTACAATCAGCCCCTTCCGTGGATCAGCCTCCCGTTCTCTTATCTCTTCGAGTGCTTGGACATCGATAATATTGTCCTCGTGTGGCAGTGTCTTGCGTTGGAACGCCAAGTTCTTTTGACTTCAACTCAACTGTCGATTTTGACTGTGTGTTCCGAAATATTTCTGTCTTTGTTGTTTCCTATGCGATGGTCCCATGCATACATTCCCGTTCTGCCCCACTTTCTTATTCCCATATTGTCGGCCCCAATGCCTTTCCTGTGTGGTATCAATAAGGCCAATTTGGCAGATGCCCTCTACGACTTGAGTGCAGAGTGTGTTGTCGTGGACCTCGACAAAAATCTGGTTACGCTAGGCCCCGACACAGAACCCTTGCCGCCACTTCCGCCATACCAGGAGTCCTGCCTCCGAAACCAGCTTGAAGAAAACGCAGGAATGGTTTTTCGGGAGGCGCGCTCACTGACAAGGCACGACGATTACTCAGATAGTGGCTCCAGGCTTCCGTCTCACATCAAACAAATGGCCGAAGCTATGTGGGAGAGTAGGCTGTGTCTTTTCGACGAAGCATTCCACCTAATGTTCACCCCGGAAGAGTCCCGGAAGAACCTTCTAAATGGTAACGACACTTCGGGAATGGATTGGAACGATCGCGACGATCCACTAAGGGTCATCACTCCGGGCGACAAGCAAGCTCTTAGGAAACAATCTCAGTGGGATGCAGTCCAGGAAGCTTTCTTAGACACTTTCGTTTATCTCCTCAGGAACTATCGGAAGTATCTTGTGTTCCCCTCAAAACACAACGAGGGGTCCTACGGGGGGGCTGGTTTCCGGTCCAAGGAGTTTATTGAGTCTCAGCGATTCGACATGCGGGGTTTCCTGGAACAATTCATTGGGACTCAGATGTTTGATAACTTCATCACGAAGCGTTTGTACGGCAGTGGCGAGGCAGATGTGGCTTTCTTTGACATGGCCGTCGATCGATTCTTAAAAAACGCTGGTCTCCTGTCAAACGTTGATGTTGGTGGGCGTCTTCTACAGGCCACGGGGCTCGCGGGCCAGGCTGAACGAAAGGGTGCTAAAATGTTACTTGGTGCAGGATTCTCGTTTAAGAAGGATATCGAACCACTCCTTCAAAGTGCACGAGTGCATCGGAAGCTGAAGACAATTGTACCTCCGGAACCCTGTATGGAGGATCTTCCGCCAATCGCCGAGGTTGATGGAATCGCCACTGTTTCAGAGCCTCTAGCATCTGATGATATCAGCTTGGGTTCCGCCAGCACTTCCTCCAGAAGCCAAGTAAGTGATGCATACAAAAGTGTGCAGGACAAAGCAGCCGAAATTCTGGGCAAACAAAAATTGCGTTACACGTACGAAACCTTTCCTTCAGAGTTCCGAGAGGAATTTTTTTCAACACCTCGACCTCTACCTGCTGCTGTGATAGCAGAGTTCGATCGGCAAAAGAAGGATGCTGCTCAATTCCGTCGAAAGAAAACTGCCCTCCAACCAAAGGACAAGCGAAAGCATATCCAGAGGGCGCACTCTACTCTTGATCCGGTAAGCTACACACCTTAGCTTTCTAGTCTCTTCTACCCGGTTGCTTGTCATCTCACACATCTATTTTGTTGCAGGAAGTACCGCCATCTCCAGAAGTTGCAACATTTACGCTTTTCTTCATGGCGTTCACGGCGATGATAGGAAAAGAGTTGCTCCAACTCGACTATGACGCAGATGCACCTGGAAAGACGATTTTGTCCACCTACGTGCCAACAAGCAGCGCAGATACTGCTAGTGAAACGATGGCGACTGATGAGGACTCGTCAAAAGCGTCAGACGACGAGAGGGAAGGTGTTACCAAAATGAAGACTACCCGACCGGAAATCGGTGCATTGCTGCATGAGAGTACACAAAAAAGTACAGTTTCGAAACACCCGGATGCTCTGTCGGGGCGTGTCGTAACTATTCGCGATGGTAAAAACGACCAAGATGAAACGCAGTCGAACACGTCAGAACCTAGGCGCAGATTCACTGATTCGCTTTCTGCACTCCAAATTGAGGAGGCCAAGGCCACCGGGAGGGCGCAATTAGGGTTGGCATTTGAAATGCTCACCATGATGAAAAAACGAGCATTGCGTGCAGATCCGGAGGCCTATCAGTGTCTCATTGATGCTTGTGGTCGCGTTGGTGACACTAAGCGAGCGACAGATTTGCTGGCAAAAATGCACGAGGATGGAATAGTTGCCGACGGCACAGTTTATGCATGCCTTGTTTCTGCATTTTCAGCGGAAAGCGCTTGGAAAAAGGGGACCAAAGAAGAGGACTTGCCAGGTGAGTATGCCGAGGTGGACACAGGAGTGCTACTTATGAAGAATATGAACTCAACCGCCCAACTCTTGCCATTTCAAGAATGGGCGAATAGCACGGCGGTAGAAATGGATTGGAATAAGCTTCAGAAGCGTACTTTTCTTGACCGACTTCGCGGGATCAATGAAGGCGATTCTGATGACGAAGGAAACGAGCAGGACACAGTTGGGTACTCCATCCAGAAGTTTCGAAATTTCATCGCTAGAAAGCAGGATAACAAACGAAGTACACTGAAGGTCGAGGAAAGTCGGGTCGAATTTTTTGTTACTGAGGGAGTTGAGAGGCAGATCGAGCTGGGAGAGAATCTTTTGGAAATCGTATTTCCGGACATTTCTGTTGATACCGACAATGAAACATGCCCACGATGCAACTTCCTCCTGTCAGATGATGATGTTGTTACTGGATGGACTCCTGCTGATAGCCAGGACTATACCACAGGCTGCCCCAACTGTCAGCAACGATTCGTCCCGCATTTTCGGGTTCAGAGCTCTTCTCCTGCTTTTGTTGGATCAAAGGGTCCGTCATCGCCGCTTTTATGTGAAAGGCTGTCGCCTTGGGTCCTAATTAAAGAGATTCGCTCAGTGATGAGCGAGAGAGAGGGAATCGAGAATTTGATAAGTCCAGCATGGCGAGAGGAAGAATACAAGAACGCCGTTTTGTGGTGGAACACAATTTTGTCTTGTATGCGATATAGGCTCCCCTTCTCATTCTTGTTGCAAGGAAGCTTTGAGCAGAGTCTCATTGCTCCCATGCCAGAGGACGATCACTAAAGGTAGAATGTGTGAACTCTACGGTAGATTTCTTTTGAATCTAAAATAGTCGATAGAGTGTGTGATACATGGTGTATGATGATGTACGATATCCTGACAGCATTCTCTTTGAGCTAGCGTACTATTGTAAGCTTCCCGGCAAGCAAGGAGTGCAGGTACATACAGTCAGTATATCAGTATATATGATACCGTCTTGAATGCGAGCCCGCCGAAGGCTAGAATTTTCAAAAAAGTCGGCATTTACCGTTATTTTAGGGCAGCGTAGGTGCGACAAGCCATCGGTGTTTTCGTCATTGACATGATACACGGTGAGAGTGAACGGATAGATAGATCTACCTAACTGATTGATTTGTTGAAGGTCCAACAGTACGAGTATATTTCTCCCTAATATGAGTGAAAACTTCTTTGAACGCGAGCACCAAAGATCGCGGCGTCGATTCGGCACTCAGATTACGAATACAGTGGCCAGTGGAGGGGCAGGAAGTTCCAAGAAGGTGAAAGTGCGGCGCCCGACAACACAGAAAGGGACTGAAACTAAAAAAACGAAAAGAATAACCCTTATGCCCGGACGAGTGGGTGTGCAGCTTGAGCCGTGTAAGGAATATGCTGCTAGGATTTCAAGATTCGTGGATGGTGGCCCTGGCCCGAGTGCAGGCCAAGCACGCAAATCAGGCATCTCCCCTGGTGATTTTGTTTTGTCTGCCGAGGCCGCAGGTGCCGTCGGCACAACTTATCAAACAATTATCGACGTGTTGAAAATGTCACATTCGGTCCGTGAACTAGTTATCGTACCCGCATGGGAGGATGCTTGCAAAATGAACGATCGATCCCCATCCTCCCCGTTGGCTGATATTTCTTCTTTCTCTGCAGAGGATGAGGCTTCGGTGGATTCTGCTCAAGTCGAATGCAGCCAAGAGCCGAGCATAAATGGCCACCTGAGTCCCATATCTCGATTTGCGATCGCTAGCACAAATCGATCTGCTTCGTTCGTCGAAAGTGCCGAGCGCCTAGAGGCGAACTCATTGGGAGAGTGTCTTTCAAACTCGGCGTCACCAGACAGGAGGTCGTTTTCGCCTTCACACATCAAGAAACTCGCATCGTTCTACCGCCACTGGAACGTTAGACCGGAGACGCTATTATTTGTTCTCGGTTCAGCAAGTAACCTGTACAAAAAAGTTGCTACTCCGATTGCACGCTGGAACACCGATTCGGCCGAAAATCCCAGCTCATCAGTTCCTTTGAATGAAACGTTCAGCCGAGTAACTACCGGTAGCACAGGAAGATCCAATGATGAGCCGCACGCAACAAAACTGATCTTGTTGAAAGAACTGAGCCAGGCGAAAGCGGTACTGAATTCCAGGGATACGAGCAACCAGGAATGGCAGGAACAGATGGAGAAACTATTTCGAGAAAATGTTGCACTTCACCAAAACTTTGAAAATAAGCTTCGGCTCGTAAGGCTGGAACATACAAAAACAGAACGCGAATTAAAAGACTTTTATTCGGGTTTAGTCGGGCAGCACGAGAGACGAATTCGCGAGCTAGAGGCGACAAACGAAGAATTGCGAAAGAAACTTTCAGCCTCGGCACGTCGGCCTCCGCTTGATAATCAAACGAGTACACCATCCAAGTCAAAATATGAAGACTCCAACGCTGAAACTTCTGGAGAATTCAGAGGAGATCCTCGACAACGCGTCAGCGAGTCGGTGTTGGCGTCAATAAATGACCAGGTGGACGAATCGGCTCAGAGTGTCATTGACACTAGAGATCTATGGGTGCGGGGTCGGTGTCAATGTAGACTGGGCTCTTTTAGAAGCCGTGGAGATGTCGAAAGCATAGACTCTAAAACTGCCTTCGATTTCGCCCCCGTCTTACTACAACAATTGACCGATGGCACAAACTCTGCAGAGAAATTTTGCACGGAAGTTGAAGGCGAAGAGATCGTGGAAGAATGGGAAAAAAGGTATTTTAACCCAGACTCCATGGAGGCCCCTGATGCTCAAAGTACAGGTACTCAAGACGAAAATCAAGAGAAAGAGTTGCAAAGTGTAATCGAGGAGATTCGATCTGAGAATCGCGAGTTACAAAGTCGACTTGCAAGGGCATTATCCGAGATCGAAACTTATTATGGAACTTTATTGGATTGTGTTGAAGCCCAAGTTTCGTCCTCGTACCAGGAAATGTCGCTCGATAGTTCCGAAGGCGAAATTTGTTGTGTTCTTCCAGAAGCCATTTCCGGGCTGGAAGATACTTCAACGGCTCCTTGCGCTCTCTCAAGTTCCTATGAAAGCGGCCCTACTCATTTGTTCGGAAACCACGAACTTATATCTACTAGTGGTTCCTATCTCCTCGAGTGCACTGAACACTGTCAATCTGAAAGTTCAGAAGCCATATTCGAATGGAAGGCACAGCTTGAGGACGAATTTTTCCTGTTTCACGATGCGATGCTGCAACTAGCACCAGCACTTTCTACTCCGGTGGAGGATGCATTCAAGACCAAAGACAACGAAATCAGAAAATTAATAAAGTGCTTCGATAGTGCTCGATTGGAAAATAAAGCGCTTGGTGCCCTTTGCCTTGTCCTCCGTCGAAAAATTGTCGAGTCGTCAAACCAAGTGAAAAACCTGCATCGTCAAATTGAAAAGCTGCGTTCTTTAGAATCAAAATTATCGACGGCTTCGGAAGCTGCTCAGCGAACACTTCAAAGCTTGCATCCGGAAATCAAGGTATTTTCCCATCGGTCTCTGTCGGAACGTTACTTGTCGTCTTCCAGTTGCTGTGATTCTCTTGAAATGGTGGCTGTGACTAACCTGTCGGGGGACACCGACGATACAAATGTTTGCAACGCGGGAATAATTCCTCAAATAGTACCCTACGACGGACACGAAGGAGTTCGAGAAGGATCGGGTACAGTTCGAAGTTACCATGTAGCCGAACGATCTCTTTGGGCGACTTCGGGATACTTGGTCCAGATCACTCGCGAAATTCTGTCTACACCCGCCCCACCGTACCATCAACGACTTTGGAGTTGTCGTGACAGTGTCAATTGGCAGCTCAAAAACGATGCTTGCACGTTTCTCAAGGACAGACCGCTCCCGTTGAATGATGAATCGTCTGACAAGGACTTTCTTTGCCTTCCGGTACCGCAGGACCATAATATCACAAGGATTGTTCGTTGCGACGATCTGGCGGAACGATTTGAGCCGACTTACCCAGTGCCGAGCAAAAAGATGCTTTTACTTCAAATCGACAGGTTGCAAGCATTTCATTCAATGCGCCCTATTGGTAAAAAGAAAGAGTCGACGGACAGCCGAAGGCGAACTGTCGTACTCGGCATTCAGAAGCGGGTTACATTATCCGAATACGACTCATCGGAGGAGAATGAGCACGAATTTTGGCTTGTTTCGCTACATCACGGCATGGTTCCAGTGGAAGCTGGAAGCAGGAGCGAGATCAGATCTTTGTACGGGGCAGACGAAAAGTCTGAGAGTATAATAAAAGAACCACCTTCAGTGCTGAACGAGAATGGATCAAATTGGATGGATCCTCTGGAACAGGTGCAGCAACAACTTGGAGTGCTAGAGAGAGAGAGGGATGAATTCAAACGGCTTCTTTTTAATCATCAAGTTGATCTCCAGCAAAAAGTTGCTGAAACGCAGAGCGCTGTCCTCCAGCTTTCCAAGTACCGTGTTTTGCTTCAATTACAGCAGCGAATAGCAACAGTGAACTTATGTTCAATAGAAGATGTGGCGAACCGAGGCCATGTACACGAGCAACACATCAATGAGAGGTCAATGGAAGGAGATTTGGAAACTTTGGATTGGCAAATGCAAAATAGTCGCCTGCGTGCCGAACGTCTTTCTGTCGAGGAGCGACATAAAACTGTCATGTTTGAGTTGATCTTACAGTCGACGAGAAGAAGAATGAAAGAAGAATCGGCAAACCAGCTGCAGCAGGTGCAGAGGTGTGCGCAGGAAGCTGAAAACTATCTTCACAAAATGCAAGATCGCCTCGCACGCGCCGAGGCTAGTTCCCTGTTGGCTTCAAGACGCAGTGTCATTCACGAAATTGAGACCCGGGCCACGCGGTCAAGTAATGGGCTTCTGCATGCAAAACTGGAAAGTTTTGCACACATAGCGACGACCAGAATCCGGGCGGCCGAGGAAGAGAGAGATCGAGCAAGAGAGCTGCTGTGGACCTTGGAGCGGGATTCGAACGAAAGACTCATGGCCATGGAGCGCTCGTGTGTACAGGCGCGGAAGTACAACGTACTCCGTGAACTTGAATACCGGAGTGTGTTGGAAAGAAGAGACGAAATAGATTTGGCCCTTCTGGTTCTGGAGGACAACAATGATGACTTGAGACGTTCGTTACAAAGCATTAGAGACGAAGCCACCCGTATGCAACGACAAAATATGGGTCTGAGCAAGCTTTTAGATCATGAAAAAAGCAAGGCCGGTGACCTCGAATTGCAGCTCTACGAATATTCAACAAAAGTGGACGCATTGGAAACGATTAATGAAGACATGTTGTCGGACAACAAGTCCCTCGCGGATACAGTCAAAAATCTTCAGGCTGAGATTTGCATGCTTTTGGCAGGAAGTCAGAAGAAACGAATGGATGATATGCTGCGCCATTTGTATGTGGCTAACTGCAGGTTAGTTGGTTTCATTGCATCATCGCGGCGGGGAAAGGAAATTCCGGAGCCACACGAGAAGGAACGCTTATTGATGCGAGTGGCGAAGTTAACAATGGCTTTGACGCAGGCACGAGAGAAAATCTGGCTTCAATCGAAGGAGCTCGAAAATTTGAGGAAAACAGCCTCGATACCTTCTTCTCAGCAAGAGCATCCGCGGTTTGTGAACGGTAGCATAGCAATTTTCCCGGGGGCAGTGCAGAAGGCGGATACCGGTTTTGCAAGTTCCCAAGATTATGATGAACTCTACAAGCATTTGGAAGAATCCTTCGCCACTTCTGTCCAGATCGCTTTCTTGAAAGAACGCTTGAGAGATTTCGAGAACATATTTCTGGTTAAAGAATGTGACGTATTGAGGCCCGAGAATCTTTTGTCACAGCCATCCCCAAACAGCACGGGTTCTGCCAGGCTACCAGCAGGGTGCGAAATATCTGCACGAAACAGAAACGCCCTACCCGCCAAATCGTTCCGAAACCCACCCCCCACTGGCTTTGCTGCCTTGCATATTGCAAATTCGGTTCTGGAAAAAAAGGTGACGGCTTTAAAATCGCGTTGTTTCAGACGTTGGTCGACTTTCGCTGCCAGCGCCATCATCACGCCAACACAACTCGATTGCTCGCTCGCGTTGACAGAAGAGTTGCTAAATATGCGGCTCAAGCTAAGCCGATTAACGAGAGGTGGTATGCTGGTACCAAAGAAAAAATAATATAATCGTTGTCTGCAAGCTATCTTTACGCCAAGCGCCCACCAATGGAAGGCTCCCTTTGTTGACTAACGTAGGATGTCTGGCACCACCCGAGAAAATTTCTTCATGCTGCATGATAAGTCTCCTTTCCTCGCAATTCCTTGTCACTTAATATGAAGTGAGCCTGATCGTGGCAGGACCTTGAATGTTGTTCAGACATGATAAACGCGCGTTTTGGTTTTTCTTAAGCTTGCCTCGCTCATACTCCGTCCTTTCCTCCCACCCTTCACTGCTCAATAACTCAACAGCACAAAAGGTGCATTGGCCGGCCCCTCCACTGAGGAAGAAATGGGAAACAAAAAAACTGAGATCCTGTTTGGTGCTGGAACCAGAAGGGCAAAATAGTAATAGGCTTACCAGTTCCCTAACTTTTGTTTCAAGCCCTTGTAGATCTCAATGTTATTCCGCAACAACGTCGATCGCAAATTTTCTCCAACTTTTCCCTCAAGGACTTTCTCAGAGTCGCCGTCAATAACAGTAATGACCACCTTTGTTCCGACGGGAAACTGGCTTTCAGGCTCCGAGAGGCGGAAGTCAGATGCAGTCTGGAATTTCATGGTGACTACCGATGGTGCGTCAATAATTGCCGACATAACGTCATCAAAACTTGAATTGCTTACGTCTTGATCCATGACAGAGAGCAGCTGACTCCCAACCAACGCATCTTTGAATTCCGAGGCGATCGCAGATCCCTCGTCCCCTAGCGCTGCAACGACGACGCCCATTGCTGCACCTTCAGCTTTCTCCTCCAGGATGATGCCTAAAGGCTTTTCCAAGCTTACTACAAACTCTGTTTGTTGGTCTGAACTCGATGCCAAACAAATGCTGTGGCCGCCATATGGACGCAAACGACAATGTTGTTGAATCTTGACTTGGAACCCATTTGACAAAGACGAAGCCAGAAAAATGCTCATGGCGTGGGCCATGAAACGGAGGGAAGGGGTCATTCTTGTCGCTCTTCCTACTTTCAAAATCACTTGCCCAAAAGTTCCAATTAAATTGACTAAAACTTCACTTTCCGTTCCCCATCACACCGGACTGTATGTACTATTTTGGAATCACGTTTTGTTGCCGCTGACGTTGCACTGCCTGCTTGAGCGGTTTCTTCCAAGCAATGGTCGCACGAGACGTTGAGGTGATCGCGGATTGTGCTCGTAGGTGTCGCATGCACGTTGGCGCAGCACGCCTCCCTCTACCTGTGATATCAATACTGACCCCTCTACATTGTTATTATCAGGACTACCATTAAAGCAGCGAAAAGTGTGCGCTATCCATTTAGCAGCTACCTGGACGACCGGAAAGGACCAATATATCTATTTTAAACATTATTAGTAAAATGCAACTGGCATATTATTTTCTCCTAGGCTCTTAATCTAGTCTAAGACATCATACATCATCAAAAATTGGTGTATTCTCTAACACAGATGATGGCAAACTGGGGTACGTGGTTTGCTGAATCTCTGTCCCAGACTCAAATCCAGCCTAGAAGGCACTGCCCAGTCCCTCTGGGAGGACAGAGCCTGTTCGAAAATAGCTAGGTGAATGACACACAGAGGACTGTCCATGTGTATGTCACTCCTAGTCATTATTCATAGGTAGTCTTTCACTCCGAGTGGTTGGATACCATGCACACACAGAATACCTGGGGAGTGGTAGTCAAAGATGAGTGACCAACAATTGGCGGCAGATGTACAGTAACACCCACAATATTAGAAACTTCACTTACGTGATGGTCTTGTCAACCCAAACCCCCAAAGTATATCGAGCACTTCTTGTTGTGCAGAAGCAACCCCAAAATGGCAGCCTGAGCAAAGCAGATGGCATGGCAAACTTTTGACCATGGTTGTAACTGTGAGCTCACTACCCGAACTTGTTCGAAGAGAGTTACAGAAATTTGGAACTGAAATGGCAGAGAAACAGGAGCTTGATGCTGCCACTCATTTTCACATTTTCATCGAGCTGGCCTTGCCTATGGCATGCCGTAGGATTCTACTTGATGCTCAAATCAACAGACCGTCAACAAAGCAAACTCAAGGACCCACTTTCAACCAGATCCGGGGATTGACTGACATAAGCAGTAACCCCTGGTAGAGCCGGGAGGTCACACCCTTTTTTGCCCTTTTTGTGGAAGGATTTGGACCTGAAACGGACAACCAGAAACTGCCAAGTTGACTCAAAACACCTGTGGCCATCGTCGTCAACTGTCGACGGTGACCTGTACAAGCCTGGAACCCCGATAGCCCACCGTGCATAAGGCTGTGCAGGCTGGCGTACCCCACAAGCTGGGCTATCAATGATGCCCAGAGATTTTATCTGCAAAGAGACACTTGAAGTGCATGCAGATGCAGGCTATTACTAAACCATAGCTTTTTAAAACTACTAGTACGAACCCACCTACCTACCTCTACTAGCATAGAGAGCCTATTGTTGTAGTTGCAGGTTCTTGGGATGATGCATGCATCAAGAATCCCCAGCCGTGTACCATAGAGCGCCACTGCATTCAGTTGATTTTCCTCATACATTGTTTGTGTTTCAAAGGGATTCCAAGCAAATTCCTAATCAAACCCCAGCCCAAGACAGATTGGACAGCAGAATGAAGAGGCGGGGCCAGGGCCTCTTTGACTGATGGAGGAGTGATGGATTTGGAAGAACCAGATGATGTTGCAGCGGATGGGGCAGTGGTGGAGTTGAAGGAGTCTGAGCAACAGCTGATGGAAGCATCAATGTTGGAGTAAGAGCAACGGCCGATAATACAGATGATGACCAGTGGGGTGGTTTGCTAGGGGATGGTTCAATGGCTTTGATAAGCTACAGCGCAAAGCTATGCTATGGACCGTCCAGCATTTTTTGGCTTAAACTCACTCAACAAAATTGATAATGAGGGATACAAGCACAAGAAAGAAGCTCCCGAGTCTCTCTACACATTTGCAGGCTAGCGCTAACGTGACACTTGGCTGGCTATTCTAGGTAGCTGTCATTATTCTGAAAATTTGGCAAGATTGCTCCTCTCCATCATCAAGGTAGCTTCTAATTTGATAGAAAAAATCTTTGAAGCTTTTATAATATTTAATAGTTAATATATTGCTAGTACTATTAAAGCAGTGAGGAGTGGATGGAAAGAATTAATAAAACTTGACAAAAAACACTACACTGTTGTTCTGTAGGATACTTTTAGTGACCAGTATATTATTATCTATACTCTATTTTACGACAATTAAGTAGTACCTTGCTAATGGCCTTGATGGGTACAGGCCATGGAGAAGATTTGAACTAGTCGTGGTGGTATGATCCAGGAAATTGGAATCACCGATATGCATTCTGCAACCTTTCTGTAGCTGTGGAAATATCGCTCCTACCCACTTTCCTCAGAAAGGCAGGGTTTCCCACACACATTCTCCCATCCTCAGTATAATGGATCCAGAATTTAATCATCGAGACTCACAAGATTGCCATCAATGCCATCTCTTATGATAGTCAACAACATCATCAATTTGCCGTAAAATGGTAGACATAGTAAATATTAACAATGAAAGCGGCTTTGGAATTTTATGTGGGAAATCCGTTTCTGGAAAAGCCAAACCATTATTGCTACAAGGAAAATAGACAGAAAAGACAAAACCAACAGAAAATATACACAAACTCCATGTAAAGTTTCAAGAAACCAACAGCTTAGTAGTCCTCAAGCTTCCCGACGCTGGTACCAAGGGTCGACCCTCATTGACGGCAATCGAAATTTCTCAGTGGGAAGCTTAATCCGCAAACGCGGGATAAAACGGTAAGTTTCTTACAACAAGGCAGGAGACATTTTGATTTTTTCGCAGAGAAAAGCTATTCAAAGCTTTGAAAATAGAAGGAAAACAGGAATCCAATCTCGCTGAACAACTTGCTGTAAACTCTTGTCGATCCATAGGTACTATATAGTGGTAATATATTTTAGTTATTTTAAAAACAATGGCCACACTCCAAAATTATCATTGACCATGGCATTGTTCCTTGACCGTGACGAATGTTTTGTTGGCTTATCAACTTGGAATTTATTGTCGATTAAGTAGATACAGGTTGGTTTTGAAGCTATAATCCATTATTAGTTTTTAAGAAATTGAAAGCTATGGATAGCATCACGGGCGTCCTTCAGTCCCTCAAAACTCAAATAGAACTTATTTATCATTTACCCTTCCTTTTGATCAGGAAACTTCGCTCGTCACTGCAATAATCCATGCCGGTCCGCATCAAACATTGAAAACTCATGTGACAACAACATGAAGCCCGATCATTTGATGTATCCACTTTCTCGAAAGTTGTAGAATCTACGCTTTTTGAGATCCAGCAAGGATCTAAAAATTTGAGATAACGGTTATTCACATTGATCTAGAACTTCGACAATTGCAATGATTGGCTTTTCTTTGATTTGAACTCAATTTTCGTATAGTTTGGGAACAAATAGTAAAAATTGATTCTGATACCAAACTGACCATTTGGTGCCAATCCGTCCCGCTCCAGCATCAAGATATTACAAGGACCAGATTGGCTCTCAATTTACGTAAAAATTGATACGTATACCAAACCACTTAAGCCAAAGGACGTTCGTGTACAGACGCCAAGTATCGTTAATAGGTACCATTTCGCAATATAAATTTGTTCTCCGTAGTAATTCCGAGATCTTCCTTTTCATAATTTTAGTGAATTAGACGACTAGTCACAATCATGATTTCAACGATGGCTTGGTTTTCCTCAGTTGATATCTACCAAGAATGAATAAATTTGAAAGGAGAGTGTGGCATCACATGCAAGCCTGATTGTGAATCGAACGGGTTTGTATTCGACTTTTCGGGATCACGCAAAATTTTGGGAATCAATACTATTGTAGCGGCGAAGCATATCCTTATGCATTACGTAGCGAGTACAAAACGGATGATTCAGAAGGTCTACAGATGGGCAATAAGCGCGCAATAAACTACTGGCACAACATCTTCCCCTCCATCCCCTTCAGTAGTCTTACGTATGTCAAGATATCTATTAGCAACTAACGCAACTCTCTCCCTCCATGCCTGAAGGGAGTTCAGTGTAAAATCCAGAAAAGAGAGACAATATCCTCCAGCAGTAGAGTTTCTTGATGCCGCAGCACTGCAAGACCACGAAGGAGGACAAAGGCCCATCATCAAACGAATTGTGTGATATTTCAATTGGACTCATCTTGATCATTATTCATGATAACGCAGTTGTGAAAAGTTAAGGAATGGTAGGATCAATGGATGGGATGCCCATTGGAATGATGTGGGGTCAGCAGACGCGGTTTGTTGTAGCTAGTCTGATGAAATGATATGCTTTATGATTACTACCACTGATCAACTGAGCTATCAATGACAATCATGGAGTAATGAGAAATTGGGATGTCATTGCCCTGATTTGCAGAGGTTCCGGAGGGATGGAAGCAGAGGATAGGACCAAAACAAATGATTCATGACCAGTCCTTCTTAAAATCTGTCCAATCAGCATTATTACGTCCTTCAATTTCATAATTAGGGGACAGTCTGCATTCATGCTCATTTTTTCATTTTTGAAGGCAATGCCTCCTTTGGTGTGCTTCTCAAAACAGTTTGTATCTGTTGTGTTATGATTTGCGCAATAATTACAGGCGTATTGAAATTGTTTTTGCAGGTGAATATGTAGAATTCATGGATACATCTTACTCAGCTAATGTTGAATCTTCGAATGTGTGCAAAAGTGTTTGTCCGCAAAATTTAAGGTGTGTGATGGCTAATCACCCAGCAATCCATTTAACAGGCCTGAATTTTGAGGTTGTGGAGGAAAATTCTTCAATTACAAGAACTTGGTGAACTCACCTGATGAATATTTCTTTTAAGTGTGGTGCCAGTTTAAAAAGGCTAAGAGACTGTCACATGACTCCCCCCCCCCCTGCCCCGGAAATCTTTCCTTGGTACTGTTGTAGGTTCCATTAGGCTGTTCCTTACAGTGCGCGAGAACGAGAACGAGAAGCGCATTTTTGTTTCTCGTTCTCGCGCGCAGCGTCCTTACAAGGCCTTCTCCGAGAACGAGAAGCAAAAAACTTCTCGCGGAGACTAAATAAGCTCCATGTTCAGCGAGAAGAGGCCTCTCTTCTTGCTGAACGAGAAGTTCAGCGAGAAGTGCATTTTGGGAATCCTGTTAGTCCGTCACACACAATTACCACAATTCATCACGACACAACCTCCTTCCGTTGCTTTGATACCCTTTGCTCAAATGTGTTCAAGGAGCACGAACATCAGAAGGCTGTAAGGCCATTTCTATAGGGTCTGGAAACTCACTTCTGGAAAAATGTGACTTTCCATACTCATTAAAATCTGAAAGCCCTAAATTTCCTTTTCCATATACATCATTTCCTGCACGACTGTAGGGATTGTCGGATTTCCACAAAAAGACGCCAACTTTTTCAGGTAGCAACGGTAGCTATTATCGTTTCTGCATTGCCTTCCTAGTAGCAGAGTAGACCACAGCAGCACGAAGCAGTCAAAGGGCTAGTATGGAGTGACTGGATGATAATGAATATATTACTCGTCAAGCTGCTAGCTACTAATATTAACACATCTAGAGCAGCTTTCTCCAACGAAGCGCAGCAAGAAGAAGCCGCAGCAACAAGAACTAATTTTAATTCAGTATCCATTATCCATTAGACTTCGTTTTCACCAGAGACATTCGTGGAGCTCATTGTGTAGGCAAGAAAGCACAGGGTTTGTTGTCACAGTTTCATCATCCTCTTCCCGCCAAAAAACTGAATCATTCTTCTTTTTTATATGGTTGTAAATGTTTTATTGTGATGACGTGCGCTGCCAGGATTGTTACTACCATGGCAATGACGGTGAAACGAGGATGTGACGGATGTGACAAAATATTGTCGGACCCGTTTGACCCAATTATGACCCATTCGACTTCTCTTCTCGTTCTCGTGAACTGTAAGGAAGGAGGGATGAGAAAGGCTCCGAGAACCAAGAAGTTGCGCAAGAAGCGCACTTCTCGTTCTCGTTCTCGCTCACTTTTTTGAAGTCCAATCAGTCATACAAGATCAAGTAGCATCCTGACCTTCTTCACCACCTTCTCAAGGAACCTATTCTTGTTGGCCTAGGCAAATGGTGATTGATTTATGACAAGCATTGCATGCCAAAATGTCCTTCTCTTGGAATTGGGTTAGGGTTAGGGTTGAATTCCACTGTTCCATATGGTTTCACCTGTCCTGAAGGATGTTCCAGGTGTATGGGGATTTTACATTTACTTGAATTACCCAATCTTAGTTTGGCCAGCATCACTGCTGCCCCAAAGCTGCCTGTGCTGGTTCCTGCCCCAGGAAGAGCACCAGGGGCAATAAGAATCTGGAGGAGCATCCCTGGTTTGGCCAGAAGAACTTCTGGTCCACCTTTCCTCCTCTTCCTATTCCTACCGGCAGCATGAAATGGGTTGGAAACATTTCCATAGTAGGTTGGAAATTCTTTGGATTCTGTATCTTGTTGAGATCCCCCTCCTGCAGCAGGGCAGACACATGGTTCTTCTGTCCCAACCATTCCCTCTGCAGGAGGGATCTTCCTGAAGACAACACCATCGAGAAACTTCTGCAGTGGGAATCTGGAGTCTGCTAGGACAACCACTGCTGCTGGAACTCTGGCTACTACTGCTGCCAACAGAGTTTCCCAGCACAACCAGGCTGGGAGCAGGTACACTGGTGCCTTCTGTTGGATCAGCACCACCTTTTCCAGCATTGTTTGGCTCCTCCATGAGGACTTCTCCTACTACTAGTAGCATGATTATACTACTAATGTACCACTCTCAGGCTGGTTCTTCCAGCTTGTGGACTTTGGGGTCTGCAACGGCAGTCAGTTATCCAACAACCATTAACTGTCAAGGGAGCAAGGAATCATGGAATGACTGAAACTCATTTTCTGCCTGCTTACACGAGACATCACAGAAAAAGCTTCCAAAACAGCCCAAAAGAGGGGTTTGTCTGTATCGGAACTAGATTTGGCTATAGAATGACTACCATGCTGAAATTGGGAGGATATGTGGTTCCTGCTCATAATATAGCAGAGCA
Source organism: Nitzschia sp. DOCU1 (assembly GCA_951394045.1). Lineage (NCBI taxonomy): Eukaryota > Bacillariophyta > Bacillariophyceae > Bacillariales > Bacillariaceae > Nitzschia > Nitzschia sp. DOCU1. The sequence continues at coordinate 1,802,044 of OX595992.1, forward strand.
GCTCCCTTTCTGCAAGATTTTGAGTGCATGTCAGGGCCAACTCAAAATCTTGCTGCCAACAAGAACCAGATTTTAAAACTGAGCTCTTGCCAGCTAACCAGAGGCAGGACGGCCCCCGGGACATTCTTGTTTAAAGTCCTTGGTCGTCCTTGCTGACTCATCCTCTTAGCTTGCCACACTCTAGGTTGGCACCAGCGAAGAGGGGTGAAGTAGGGTAGCGTCGTTCGGCTTGCCCCCCCCCCCCCCCAGGCCAACCAGCAGATTCAACAGTAGTAAGGTATTCAGGATTACATGCTAAGATGCTAACCCTGAGGCTCATGTCGAAAAGTTGACTAACAGAGGCAGGACGGGCCCCCGGGATCTGATTTGTTTATAGTCGACTATCCTTGTCAACTCTTCGTCTCGGCTTGCCACACTCTAGGTTGGCACCAGCGGAGACAGGGGAAGTAGGGTAGCGTCGTTCGGCTTGCCCCCCCCCCCCTGGCCCACCAGCGGAAACAACAGTAGTAGGGTAGTCAGGATTAGAACCCCGAGGCTCGTAGGGCCCCATTTTTTCCCAATAAGGCGCCCATTACAGCGCCCCTGGGTCCGTTCTCGGCCCCCAAACATCGACCACAAGATGGCAGGGTGATACCTAACCACAGCAGGTGCTGGCACAAGAGGGGGGTTAGAAAAACGGGGTATTGTTGTGTATTTAGGAGGCACCAATCAACAGTAGAAAGGTGTTGCTGATGCGGATGGTGGGGTATTAATCGGGTTGATGTTGTTGTTGTTGATGTAATTTTGTGTCAACGTCCGTTGGCCATTGTGGATCTTGGACAAAGATTTGCATCCGACACGAACAAAAGACAAAAGACAATTGGACCAGTTGTTGCGAACAGAGTAGTCAATTTGACAGCTTTGACCGAAAGTCGACAACATGGACTGACAATTTTGTGCTCGGGATAACAACACAGGGGACAAGGCCTCTAGAAATAACTACCTTCTAGACATTTTCTGACAAAACCTCTCATCCAATGTAGACTCCTAAACTTTAGTTTTAGAAGGTCGCAAAAGAATTATCACAACTAGCTTTTGCTGTAGAGCTTCTTTGGTGCTGAGATTTGGAGGACACGTAGTTAAATACCATAGCCCGGCGCTGCCAAGCAATCAATCTCGGCTATATAGTAATCTTATAATATTAGTGTTTGTCATCTGAAAAGTGCAATATGATACGGTCAAAATCAAAATCCCGTCACACTTTCTCTAGCTATTCCTATTCCAAGACCTTCCTACGTTTAGAGGTCTACAAATAATAGCTCTTTGATTATAATTTGTCTGCCATTGGCTTCTCAAAGTCGTTTGTTGTTCACTCATCCAAGGCTCTCTGAATGCCCGAATGCACCAATACAAGTCATTCTACATCAAAGGTGGGATGTACTATTCATACCACTTGCAGCACCCGCAACAGAGGAATAGTGGAATACTACCACCACCCTAGAAACCCCACCAGAATGATTGTAGAACATTATTTTTTGAAAAATTGACCATCGTCTAACAACACGGTCGCAGACATTCCAGAGCATCCCTGTACTAAGAGCCGACGATGGTACCACTAAGATGGTTGATTGTAGAGTCCCAATGCCCTGCCATTATCTTCAGGAGTGTCCTTGAAATTGAGAGGCAAACCCGAGGTGGCCTCATAATGACATCCGAAGATGATAATAGGAGCCAGAAGACAAAGATGCAATAAAAAAAGGTGGTGTTAGTGTTGCAAATCTTTATGACTAGAACGTTTTCAAGAGATCACTTACCATTCAAACCTCCCCCTGCGAGTGTGCTGCAAGGAAAGCTTGGAATATTCGTTAGTCGACTAGTAAAATATTAAAGAAAATGACACGACATCTGCCAGCACCTGTTTGCACAAATGCCTTGGTCTGGTTCTGTCATGAGAAGAAACAAGGCCAGTGAGAGCTTTACAAAAGATCCAAAACCATTATTAGGTAGGCTCGGCTTAGGCCGGCAGGCGTGCCACGTGGCGTCAAGATGAGAAGGGTGTGCGTGGTATTAATTGTATCTGGTTAGTGAGGAAGTCATAGAATGGCAATTTTTTTACGTATGTGGGCAAAAATTTTTGATTAACCCGAGGGCAGCGAGGGTCACGGTGCACCGCAGGTGCGCTATAAATTTATACCGAATATTCGTACACTCGAGTACTGTTTCTGAGCAAAAAAGAACTCCAATGACTGTATACGTCACGAGAACCCTTATGTCCGTTATACCACACCCATTGAGGACCTGCCCATAGAATAGTTGGCGCGGAGAAACGGAAAATGGAGGGGAGTTGACACGGAAGGGCGCAATTTGTAAGAAATAAAGGGTATATGAAAGTTCAGACACGAATGTATTAAAAAAAATGCAGAAATCCACATGAAAGTGCAGTTGTAATCGTGGATCGAAAAAAGTGTATATGAAAGTTCAGATACGGATGTAGTTGAAAAAATGCGACATGGAATTAACACTATATAATGCGCCCGAGTTAATTAATTAAATAGAAGCACATGGGAAGAAGTAAGCATTGCGCGCGTGCATGTCCGGTTGCACGAAAACCTAAAGCATGAAAAGATGCAACGCTCCAGCGCCTCAGCTCCATTTTTGCAGCTCCCACACACAGCTCAACGAAATCGCATTTCATAAGTTGCAAGCCGACAGCGAGAAAGGAAACGAAGAGATGAAGACGGGAAGAAATAAACGTAAGGAAGACGGCGACAACGTCGAAAGCGAGGTCGAGTCGAAGGCAGAATCGAATTGGTGGGAGTACGCGGATACGATGGATCCTATCCCTGCTGTAAAATCGTCAACGAAGAAGAAGAAAAAGAAGTATGCTTCACGGACATTTTCTACTCTTTGTAAAGGACTGGAAGCCTTTGATGAAAAAAGTGCAATCTAAAAACACCAAAACTTCTACCTACCAGAAAGCAAAGCTAATTCTGCTGAAATTCGCAAGCGCTATTACTAGCGCCAAGTTGTTTCACCCTGAGGACATGAGTGATGGCATTTTTCAGGATTACAACAAGTTTCAACATAATGGTTGCACCAATTATAAGCGTCCTAGTAGGGCGCCATCATTGGAAGACTACGAACATCCGAACAAACGACGGCGCAGGGAAGTGAAAATTACTGAAGTGGATGAAAAACAATTACGAGCAATGCGCCACAAAAAAACCTGTCATGTTCACACGGGACATTTAGCAACTTGTGCTTGCGGAAAAGAGCTGAGGGTGAACCAATTAAATGCTGACGCAATTAATTTTGTGATGGACTCTTCCAAGTTTGAGTTTCCTGACCTCAATACCCGTCTTGATTATTTCCTATTCAACGAGCAAATGAATTTGGATTGGTGCTCCCAAGCGCCAAAATTAAAACAAAGGAGATATTTCATGGGAAACGTTTTTCACAACCATCATGCTACAACCCATACCAAAAGATGTTTTAAAAATGGTTGTGAGTGTTATGCAAAACTACCCGATCAGCGCTGTAAAGACGATGAGTGTACGTTCAAGAAAGATTGTGATATCTGGTTTGACTTATTTGGGGAATCCACAGAATACATGATGTTTCGATTCACACCAGCCCGTACATTAAGGGATGCTTTTATGAACACTCATTCCCCAATTTTAACGAAATCATTGGGCTACAACACGAATGTCATGGTTGCTATGAATGGCCCGTCGGTATTTTATGTCACCGGATATCAAGCAAAGGGCCAACAAAAGGAAGAAGTCAAAGCATACTCCAAAGTTGCCGAAATTGTGACACAAATGATTAATAAATATGGGAATCCTCAGGAGGATCAGATTCCAGTGACTCCGCAGCAAGAAGGATTTCGACGGTTACTGGGTGGCGTGTATTCTCAGTGTAACTCCCATGTATGTGCTGCGCCAATGGCGCATTATCTCGCATTAAAAAAATCACGATTCAGATTTTCCCATGAAACAGTGTCCATTCCTGTGAAAAATACTGATTCGTGGTTACTTGATGAAGAGTCCGCTGGAGTATTCCGATCTGTAGGGGGGAAGCCAACTTGGACACACAAGGCAATGAATTATACAGAGACCGGGATTTGAGCACTGAATGTTTTTTTGATTTCTTCAAGGACAGGGATGTCATGCCAATAAAAACGGCAGAAAAGCTTTACGAGGAAACTCACAGGTTCACCGCAGAACACCCATTGCGTGGTCATTATGCAATTGCGAAAGTGTCAAAAACACGTGTCGCCTTTTTTCCTTGGCATTGGTTGGGTAGCACCAATAATTTCGGTGGGTCACTTTTGGACCCAGTGCTTCCAGCCAAAGAGTCTACATTTTTCAAAAAAAGGGAAATTTATTGCCGGCGCTTTTTGACATTATTTAAACCATTCAGAAAATTCGAAGATATCTTGGGGGGGGGCATGAATACTATCAAGAAGCTTTTCGGGAATATGCCCCAAAGCTTACACCCTTTGTCATCAATTATGCCAATAATATCCAGGACATTCATAATTCACTGCGTGTGGACATGCCAATGGATGCCTTGACAGACAGTACAGAGCTGGAGTTTCCTGATGAGGGAGGTATGGACTTTGAAGATGAAGATGATGAGGGTATGGATGTTAATGCTTTAAGAATACACGCCTCTCTTCAGCAAGCGATGTTGGGTCTCGGGCGCGGCCATGTGTCTAATACTGATCTCGAAACAGTGGACCCATTTTTTATCGGGGGTAATACTAATGTCTGTGATAACGTTGGAATTGATGATACAGCCCCGGAACTGGGCCCCAATGCGCCATGTGTAACAAGTACACCAATGGAAATCAACAACATTCCTGGAAATTCGAATTATGCCGCTGGGCGTTTCACCTGTTCACTTCAAGAATTAAATATTCTTGTTGTAGAAATGAGTGGCGCCTTGGGACGAACAAAGAATCAACCTCAATATGCAACTGGATCTTCTGCTTCTGTAATAAAATGGGGCAAACGAGATGAGCTGGACAAAGCACAACAGCGTGCATTTGAAATACTTGTTGCTACTTATATCCTGACATTCTATGCGGATGCAACAGGCGACGGAAATGCACGAGAAAAAACTCGCTTAAAAGAGTTGGCGCAAACTGGGCGCCAACGAGGAAATCCGCTGGCAATGTTTGTAACTGGACCAGGAGGTGCAGGGAAATGTAAGTCATTTTCGGGAAAAATTCGTTTCATCTCAATTCAATGGTCTGATTTTAATTGACTGGCGCAGCGAAAATATTGGAGTCATTAATGGCCTATGCCCGTGCATTCAGTGGAAAGGTTCATCATCATTTTACAACAAACACAATCCGCCTAAGTGCTATTACGGGCAGTGCTGCTACAGCAATCACTGGTGATACAACATGCCGACAATTTGGATTGTTAAAAAAAAATGTACTGATAGCGACCAACAAGAATTTAACGACACCCGCTTGAATGTGGTGGATGAAATCTCATTCGCAACACAAACAACCTTACGCCAATTGAGCAAGAGGTTGCAATTGCTAACAAACAGCCCACATTTACCATATGGAAAAATTCCAATTGTTTTCCTGGGTGATTTTTGTCAATTGGATGGAATTGGTGGTGTCCCCATTTTTGAAGGCGGTGCTAACCCACTTTGGCATCTGTGTCTGACACACATGGTAGAATTGGATGGTATGCATCGCTATAAAGACGATTTAGTTTTCGGCCGAGCAATGGCGCAAGCTCGAGAAGGAAATGATGGAGCTTTGAGGAGATTATTGAAGACACGCCAAATATCCGAAAACAATCTGGAAATACCACAAAATCTTACCGCGCGCTATGCAGTGTTTACTAATCGAAAGCGGGCAGAAATTAATGCAAGGGTAATTCGGACATATTAACAAAAATTCCATTCGGAAAATAAAAATGACCCTATTCCTGAGGGTGCTGTTTTTATTCGAAGCTCGGGAAATTGGTCTGTACAGAAGAAGATACCAATAAATAATGTCCATCTCAAGGATTTATGGGAGTTCTGTTCAGATGCGGATGCAAGCACAAGAACATACAAAGTGGATCCATTTCTTGCACTTTTCAAAGGATGTGAAATTATGATGAGTGATAATTTCAATGTGAAAAATGGAATTGCCAATGGCACATGTGGACAATTTGTTCGGGCAGTAATAAAACCCAATGCCAGATTGATGCCGATGATGGTACATGGACGATGGGTCAATACGGTCGACATTCAGGAGGTTGATCATATTGTTCTTCGTTATGATGCTATGCATGCGCCAGCGTTTGTGGGTTGTTTCAAGATTTTTCCTGTGGCAAAAACGGTAACAGTTAATTTTCCATGCCCAAAAGAAATGGATTCGTCTCAACGGACAAAGGTCCAAATGGAATTGGGACACCTGCCAGTTGTCGTGAACTATGCTACGACAGTACACAAACTCCAAGGTAAATCAGTTGACAATTTAGTCGTGGTGGAATGGTGCCGGACAAGAAATTGGGCATACGTGGTTTTATCTAGAGTGCGCACATTGTCAGGAATTTTTTTGAAAACAGGGTTACCCGAAGATATTTCTTTTGCCCCATCCGAAGAATATTTGACAATCATGTCAAATTTTCGGGCTTCTATTTTATCGAATGATTTGAGTGATGACCGGGCAGCACTTTTAGAGCAGGAATCATAAAGGAAAACCAAATGCCTTCCAAATTAAATACTCCAATTTTAAAATCATGCAGTTTTAATTATGGAAAATCCTATTATCGCATATATTTATATTCCTGCGTTACTCCTCAACTTATTTCAGTGTCTCCTACTGTTTCACACATTCAGTATTTATTACTATTGCAACAAATTGCGAAACGTGCAAAGTAAAGTGTGCGTAATTTTCGTGTCATAAAGAGCCTATCGAAGAGCCTTCAAGATACTTTACACTCTTACCAGGTAAGGCTATATGATTCCTTTTGCAGTATTCATAGAGCACACTCTTTAAGTGGGAAAGTGCGCAAGCTGCAAGATTATCAGTGTCTTTTTCAGTTTCAATGTCGCACCTTCATCTAGAAGACGTCCTATGTAAGCATCTGTGACAACTAGGTTGCGTTCAGCTTCTAAGTAGTACGGACAAAGCCAGACGTACACGTGCCATGTTTGTAAGTATTGCGGGGATGGCAGCGCAGCAAGCCCACCATACACATAATAGCATTTCTATGTCTGAAACGGGCTTTTTTTTAGCTATTTAAGGAAATTTAAGAAAGGGCTTAGGAAAAACGAAAAACGCGATCTAAAAAATGATAGGCAAGGTCCCTCCCCAAACCCCTCCAATGGCGGCGAAGCAGGTAAGCCTCGGATAGACGTCTCTATAGTAATACAAATGATAACTTACCAGGTTTGTTCCTTCTGAATCATCTTCTAAATGAATGATAGCCGCATCAAACAGCCTCGTCTGCCAACGAATTTTCATCAAATCCTTGCCTCTTGAAATTAGAACCGCATCCATCCATTTGACTGACTGATCTTGAGAGCATGCTTACAATATTGTAGGTACTGTGGTAGAAGGCGATCTTCTCGATGCCAAGTTTGCAGTCATGGGGTTTGCTCTACCTCTGACTCACTGTCGAGCTCATCATTTTCTGGGCTGGACACATGAGCATTTCACCGCTGTGCCTATCTTGAGGTGCTTGGATGGAACCATCCTTTTGAAAAACGGGCAACAAAAAGATAAGCCCCCAGTAGTGGTAGCTGCTTGGGGCAAAAGCAGCGGTCGAAAGAATGCCGCAGTAGTAGCTGCAAGTCGTGTGGCCGAGGTTGAAGAGGTTGTGGTGGACGGAGCTCGACGTCTTGGAACATGATCAAAGGGATAAGAGCCCGTTTCATATACATATAAACTAGAACTTCACTTTGTGCTACAACTTAGAGCGCCAATGTCGATTGATGTTGGTGACGCGTTTCAGGGATCGAACACGAACAAGATTTAACAAATCTCACCCGGAAAGCCGTCTCAGCGAATCTAGAAGCCATAATGGTCTAATGGTAGATGCGAATGAAAAGGTGTGCTAATCGTAGTCTCACTATCCCAATTCCTCGTCAAGCCAATCGTGATGATGGCAACGACAAGAGGCAAAGCAAACGCAAAACAAAAGATTGAGCGAGAGACGAGAACTCGCTTGAGACGACCAGACCCAAGGTGCGCGCATCACGCGCAACGACAGATCAGACCTCTCGCACACACCGTCTTCTTTCTCTGATCGGCTCTGCGGCAGACCGCAGGAAGTGAGAAGCAACAAAAATCAATCGTCATCTACATCGGTGCTTGTTGCTCTACAATTGGTAGCCGTGACTCAAGGAGGCCCTTTTCTTTTTGGCTGTCGTGAGTTGAGGACACGCTTTCTTTTGAATGTGAGGCTCATTTATGTGGGACTCGACTTCCAGAAGACGCTGCCGTTGTCGCATTTCTTGAGTCTATTTCCTCCTACAATTGCTGAACGACAATATGTTTGGAACAACCTCAGACACAGTTGCTTGATCGTGAATTCGGTTCCACTATTTCTACCAATAAGTGGATTTGTTATGCTACAAATTTTCATCGGCGACCGAACCCCGAGTTGGAACGAAGGAATCTTTCAAGAGTTGTTTGGTCATGAATTCTGTCAGGAATAAGTGGATTTACTACGCTACAGTCAGTTGGGATAAATCGTTCGAGTGGGATTCACCGGCATTGGCGTCCCTACAACAATATTTTGCGGGAAAACTTCACACTACAGTCAAATACAGTTGTGGTTCATTGCCGCTTTTGTTCCAACCTGGGTTCATTCAATCATGACTCGTTTCTTATGGGACGCTGCCATCGTCGCATTTCTTGCCACTGGAATGGGTTCGTTGCCGCTTTTGTTTCACTCAATCGTGATTCGATTGTTAGGGGACGCTGTCATCATCGCATTTCTTGGCGATGGAATGACCGCTGTGCTATATATTTGATTAGCGGCATCTACCAAGAAAACTTGATAGTTCTCGAGGGTTCGGTGCGAGTGATCGCCGCCGAGATCAGTGAGTTGATTCCGTCGGCATTGCCAAGCGAAGTTGAGTACAAGGATTCAGTACTAGGATATTGTAAGATAGTGGAATGGCACAGCGATTGCCATGGCAGTGGAACCAATGATCGAGGCGGCGATTGCACCCGACATCGCAAAACAAAGTTTGGACGAACCATCGCAACTGTGTTTGTTTTTCATAGCAATCAATAATTCTACCTCTTATCACTACAGTCTGAGTAGAGTATCATGTCCAATAATAGTCTCCAACAAGGTATTGGCAAGTTCCTTACAAGAACAACAAAAACTGCTTCTACACTCGCTGTCGAATCCGTCACCAATGACGATTCGTCTGCTCGTCCTGAGTTGCGCAATGAGATCAAACAAGGAAGGCGACCAGTTCAGTTTCGACAACAACATCTTCCAAGTTTGCTTAGAGCTCGGACCACACTCACCACCCCTGATGACTTGTCACCTCATCTGCCGCCTCGTGACATTATTGAAATCCTTGACGATGACGCCGATGTCAAACCTGCTACTGTCCAGTGCAAGCCTCAAGATCAAGAAAATGCAAATGATGATGACGATGGAGGTGGCAAACCCAAAGCAGTTGATCGTCTACTCCCCTCTTCTATGGATCCTGTGCCATTAGAAGCCATTGTTCGACTGGCCAGGAAGCCAGCAACGGAAGACATCTTGCGAGGGACGGGAATACATCTAGACCCCGATAAATGACTACAACTGAGTCCTCTTGGAAATGGGCAGCGTCAGAGCTGTACTCAATTAGCCCACCATATATCTCTAAGTAAGTTCAAACCTCGTACTAATTTCAACCAAGCTGACCCTGCCCATCCTATACTAAACTTACTTAATTCAAACAAGGTCTTATTTCGTCCAGTACACACTCGGTATTTAGCCCATTTGGCTCTGGGCTTAGTCCAACCGACTCCCAATTTAGCTCCTCTCTTCTCATATTAGACCACCAACTTACACCACCATGACATTTCAATACTTGTGCACCGTCCAACTGGGCATGGGCACACTCCCACCAATCTCATTCTTAACTAAGGCTGGCCCAGGTGTAGTCTACCCCCCACTAATCTCTCCAGGCCCACCACACAGCCCACCTTGTCCCAGCTACCCTCCTATTTTGATCCACTGATACCACAGACCATGCTCCTACTGAGAAAACACACTGGACTAAAACCACTGGAATTAATACTAACTGCAACTCATACCAAACTAACACAATGATCTGGCTACTTGCTCTTACATCCACGAACTACCTTAGATTTCCTCCACTTGACCAACATCATCAGGATCACCATACAGCAACGAAAGATCAATGTCGAACTCCCTAATTGCATCCTCCTTCTTCCCAATCATCTTTCTTGCCAACTTGCGATAAGCTAGCTCGAAAATGAAATGCTTAGAATGGCGCACTTTCACCTCTTCATCAATCAGCTGGATCCACTGGGCCATTTTGGAATGAACCGCATTGTCCCATCCCCGGCACTCCTGGCGGCTTGATGGACTAACGTTTTCCCTTGCCTTGGTGTACATGCGTAACTTAGCACTGGCTTTATCCATTGCAGCTGTACGAGCTTTTTTGTCTTGAAGGTCCAGAACACTTTGAACAAGTGCATCAGAGTACTGACGGGCCTTGGCTGCCCTCTCTCGAATTTCTTTCTCCTTCTGTAACCTTGCATCCCGCAGTTCTTCATACAGCTCTTGGTTGGACTCCCTGTTCACAATAACCGGAACACTGTGAAGCAAATTGTCATCCACCAGCAAAGGGTTATCTTCATCCAGACCTTCCTCTTCATCACGTTCGTGCAGCCACACTGATGCCGTATCTAGGTCGATCTCCAGATCACCCAGAATGACATCGGCAATGCTCTGGCGTTGTGGTGGTCCCACCCTACCAGCAGTAGGTGCACCACCTCCTCTTGTTGAGGACCCAGCACGTGTAGTAGTACTAGTAGTAAGCACGGCTGGGGCACCATCATATTCTGTCACAAAATCCGTACCAGCATTCTTGATCTTGAAATTGAAAGTCCAACTCTCGCAATGGTTCTCTAACAAAACCATAGCCAGAGCCTCAGTTTGAGAGTTGGTAAACCTCCCTGTTCCATTCAAAATTGCATCTTTCCACTTATCATCTCCCATTGCCGCACGTAAGAAATAGTGGTAGAATACAAATCTTCCCTTCGGATACGCCATCCGTTCTTCAAAAGCACAGTACGACATCATTGTAGTCTTTACCACCTCGTTCACTGAGGCATGACACATACCTAGTTGCAGTAGTAGTACCACATGGCAACAAGAATGGCAGAGAAGAGTCAGCAAACTGGGCATTTTCCCGCCTGTATCAGCACCAACGACAACTCACTATCAAATCTTGCACCCATCGTTGTGTAGACACCATTTCTGCAGTCATTGATCATTGTAACCACTGGCTTACGCTCTATATTCTTCTTGCCTGCAGAACCTGTACGCCGGGATACCTTATCCCACAGTCTCTTTGCATATGATAACCTGTCCTCCTTTGTTACAAGCCTACCTTTTGCCAAGCGATGGTGGCAATTGCGGTAGAACTGTTTGAATATCATTCCCTCGTGGCTTGATACATTGACACTCTTCAGGACATACTTATACCTCCTCCATAGAGTATTTCTAACAAACTCATTGACCAAAGCTTGGTCGTCTTCCAAAAGTTTCTCCATCTCCTCTGCCAAAACAGTGGGGACTGGTGCCTCCCGTGGGCCATTGACCCTATTCTCGTCGTTTGACATGGCTCCAGTTTGTAATTTATGACCTCGTTTTGAACTGGATTGTCGTCCCGTATTGAGCATATGGCTTCATTACTACCACTATTTGAATCTTTCCAAAATACGAGAAACCATGTAAGACATGTCGCTGCGACACCTTATAACTGTCAACTCTCCCCAATTGGCCCGCTCCTTCCAGCAACTCCCGCCTTAGTCTAATCAAAGTTTGAAAAAGCTAGTCTTAGTTCAAACATCCTCCCGCCTTAGTCCAGCAGTTGGCTCTGACCCACTCCAGGACTCTCTCTTAGTTATCCCACCTTACATTGAAAGATGCAGAGTCCCCACTAATGTTCCAACTTTAACAACCCAGCAATGAAGATGTTATCCATCCAATCCCGCAACAAAAGAAGGCGTGGCGCCTCTATTACCCTGACCAGATCCACTTTCACCACCACAGTAACTGCTGATGGAAGTGGGCAAGTCAACACCAACAACGAGGACATTAGTCTGCATGTATCTCAAAGTAGCAACAACCATAGAACACTCACTCATCTTGGTTCCGATGACTCTTACCTTCGTCTTCATTCACAAGATACTGAAACCCCTCTTTACCAATCCAGGTTTCACGACCGTCAGTTTGATCTCATCATCAATGACACAGATTCTGACAAAGAGGAATCCCAGCCCTCGGAGGACCATCATCAAACACCCGCAGATTCTGACGAGGAGGAATCCCAGACCTCAGACCAACGTAATCTTCTCTCTGAGAAGGAGATTGAGTCCACCCAGTATGCCGAATGTACAAACGCCACCTTGGAGGCAACGTTGGAGCTCTTCTCCTTTTGCCTCGATGGGGGTACCTCTCTTACATTCTTTGATAATCTCATAACCCTCCTTCGTGGCCATGCCAAGAATACCAACGTTAACTTCAGTCAACTTCCTTCCCGTCCTCTTCTGATACAATTTCTGAATTCTAGTTTCAAATGTCCAACTCCAACAGAGGTGATGGTAGATAGACATTCTGTCCAAACTTTTGACATACTTGGACAGATCACGGATCTCCTGTCCTCAGACCTCACGGATGACATATCAAACCTATGCGTAAACCCTGCACCTGATACAATCTTCAAGCCATATGTACCTGCGGATGAAGACAAGTACTCGGAGATCCAGGGCTCGGATTGGTACATGCGCACCTGTGACAAGTCCCTGTTGACTCCATACTTGGACTCAGATGGCAACAATGTCCCCGGGTTTGTCTTGCCCTTAGTCATCTACATGGATAAGACTGGTACTGATATGTACCAGAGGTACCCATTAGAGCCAGTCATGTTCACCCTGTCAATCTTTCGCCGTGCGATCCGCGAGAAAGAACAATCATGGCGCCACCTCGGGTTCATCCCTGACCTTACCTCTTGTACTCAGAAAGACGACGACGGCTCAAATTCTTGTGGTGCTAACAGTACCACCAAGAGTGTCCAGCTGTACCACGACTGCTTGCGGGCAATACTTTCCCGTCTGGTGTCTCTGCAAAAGAATCCCCCCGTTGTCACCTTGGACTTTGGAGGTAACAAACAACGTTGCGCACTAATCCTGCCAGTTTCAATAGTAACTGGCGACCAGCTATCTCAAGACAAGAACTGTGGACGAAAAGCAGTAGCCAGTGGGGCCGGTCGTCTTCACCGCTCCTGCATGACAAGCCACTATCAAGTGGCTTCTTGTACTGCAAAATCAACCCGATGTACCCCTGTCAGCAAAAGAGTACTCGAACGACTGTCGAACATAGCTCAGAGTGATAAGGAGGGCTCTGTTGATCATCAACGACTTTTTGCAACAATGGATGTTTCGGTTGACAACGCCACAGCAAGAAATTTGCTGATTCGACGTGCCAAGATTGCAAGAGTTGTTCTTGAGGATGTATTATCGACTCACCCAATCAACAACGCATGGAATGAAGTAGACTTTGGAGACAATATCAATGGAATTCACCAAGCCACTGTTGATGACTTCATGCATTACCACGAGAGTGGACTTGGTATGTACGTCGGACAGGTTGCATACCTTGGTCTCACCAAGACAGAAAGAAACCAGATCGAGGAATTGTCCAAGCGACTTATTGGTACTACCCAAAGCGGGATTCGCGACGAGTATCCCAGAGGTCATTTCCACTCTGGCTTTTCTAATATGACTCTGCTGACGGCCAGCGAGAAGATAGGCTTGCTTTTTTCCCTTCACTTGTGTCTCAGAACCGAACAAGGCTATGAAGTCTTCGAAACGGCACTCAAAAGACAACAGCTGAAGTATATATCATTTCCGATCACCAAGACAACAGTTAACGAAGAAGATGACAGCAAACACAGGAAGAATAAGCGAAGCAAACCAAAGCAATCGGATGAAGGCATTGACTCACCGCCATCACTAGAGGATTATGCAACTGTTGAAAGCAAGCATCAGTACCGTGATCGCAACAAGAAACATCCTTTCCCCCGTACTGAGAAGACCGCAAGGTTAGTAACGGCGCAAATCAAACGTCACTGTCTTAGTTTTGTTCTCGATCTGGATCTGGACAAGATGCAGTTGGACATCCTTCTGTCGGAAGTGTGGTCAATAGTCCGTACCAGCATCGAAGACACAGATGACCTTATGTTTAAGGAATTCGATGATGACGGTAGTTCTGTCAGCAACACAACTCCAGGAGAGCAAAGAATCGATGCACTCATCCCCACACTACTCCTAACCCCCCTGCCCACAACAAGAAAAGTTGACGAAGCGTCAAAATATCATTCCACCCCCACTGTGAAACACGACGGTGAGAAGCTTGTGGCAAAGCATCCATTCACGGAGCTGCGACAGTCAGACGGCTGGATTACAAAACATCGGCGAATCAAACCGTTGACCAAGGGCGATGGTGAAACATCCTGTGTCCTCTCAACTGTGGATGACTTCCAGGAGTTCCTCGAAGTTTGTCTTGCTTTCCATGCCTTTCTCCACTATTCCAACCAGCTACCACTATCGGTACGACAGGATTTCGTCTTGATAGACCACGCTTTCAGCTCCTTTGTTGATTTATACCGACGCACAGTATACCGGGGAGACAAAGGAATTGACGATACAACATGCAAGATCCATTCACATCTCCACCAGCCACTGCTTATGAAAGAGTACTGCGATCCACAAAACTCAGAAGCGGGAAAGGGCGAGCGTGGATTGAAAGTCTGGGCAAAGCTTGTTTCAATTACAGCTCTCAAGCGCGGGCCTCGTACCTTCGTAAAGCAAACATCCCTCCGCGTCCAAGAGCGGCAACTGCTCCGCAGAGCCGCCATTGCCAAAAGTCGTCGCCAGAAACACCTTGAAGACAAACCTAGCACTGACGAGGCGGAACAAGGTGGGGCGGTTGGTTGCCTTTTCAAGAGGAAACAGCCACATTTCATCTATCGATTGGGTCCAAACGGAACAGGACTGGAGACCTTGTATGAGGTCGATCGAGTTGGTGTGCTGGAACCCGCCCTGACAAATCCTTTCCCTGCTGATCTACTGACTGCACTGGAGCGTTTGGAACCGTCCCAGAGTACATTCAAGATCTGGCTAGAGGCAGAGCTTCAAACCGAACACGACGGCAGGCAATACGTCCGTTGTATACCATGCCGACCAGGGGAAAGCGCATACTACGACTGGGCCGCAGTTCAGTTCCCGCAGGAAAACAACAACATTGTCCCGGCAAAGATTCTGTTGTTTTACGAGAACAAAGATGGCGATGCAAAAGCAATCGTCCACTCGGCGGACTACCCAACAGGCAAACTCAAAGAGAACGGTAACTTCGGAATCGGTAGGTTGGCCAGCAGATGGAAGTTGTGTTGGACTGCGAACGGGTGGCCTCGTCTGTATAGTATATCAGCTTCGGACATCCAGCACCTACTCTATGTTGTGGAAGAGCAGGCAAATCCAAACAGACGACCCATCCCACCTCGTTGCACAACTACAGCCGAGCGTAACAAATACAAGATACAGGCACTGAAATCCAGAAGCGAGTGGGCAGCTGAGTTTCTAAAATGGGCAGGGGAGAGACAATCAGATCGGACATAGCCATAACCTAGAGTTCCACTGATCTCTCTTACCATGTTTAGTTCCTTCGCTTTTATTGACTGACTATATAGTGAATAGCCGTTGCACACGTGTTGCCTCACGGCTTCCATATGGCTTCACCCAAGAGCACCCATAGTCGTCCAGAGACCACACACCTTGGCCTTTAATGAATACATCCACCAATTGCAATAGACGTCCGTCGGTGCTCTCGCACAGTTCAACCTCGAGCTCGTCGTTGTGTTTTACCCGTGACGGCTCAGATAGCTCTTGTTTTAACATCTCACAGACATCGAAGACCTGCTCGTCGGAGAACCCATGTGAAGTTATGTGACCGTGCGATGCGGCTGTCTTGACTGGGAAAAGGATTTCTCGCAGCTTTGGGTGTGCATGGAGGAGAATTCGTAGGTGTGCACAAAATTGGAGGAAGACTTGTAGTCGAAACAACCCAAGCTCGCATCTTGCCACCGCGTTTATATCCCCTGTAGTTTTTTCAAGGAGCTCTTCCATTGCCCAAGAGTCAATCGACGGCATTTCGTTGATTTTATTCAACAGTCCAAGGAGGATAGTCGTTATAGACTCGACTTTGTTGGGTCCGTCGCCAGACTTGTCAAAAGTCTGGCGGAAATTAAACCCAATAGGCGAGTACCTTGGGTTTGGGCCGCCAATGAACTCGCCTCCACCATCCTTCTCACCAAACATTTTCACGCACCAGTCATGGTAGAGAAAGGCTGGTCCCGGGTACGGTTTCAAAACCTCGCTTCGTTCAAACCGACTGAGTACCTCCCAGAAATAATGGAACGAATTCTGCCAGCTGGCAACCATGGCAAGCTGGATCATTCCCCGCTCAGTCAACCATGGCGAAACCCTATGAATGGCGGTGCAGGCGGCCGAGATCCATAAACTTCTGGTGGGTGCGGTGACAACAGTGAAGTAGTCCTGGACCAGATTTCTGAAAATGTATTGTGTCTCAAAGGGCATGTAGTCGTCAAGGTAGAACGGGGAAAGGTCACGACATGTGGGAAGGATCGAAGGTTGTGCCGCACCCTTGTACATGCCAAATAGTTGGCGATAACGGGCGTCAACAGCATCTTGGTAGGTCTTGATCTGCGCCTTGATTCTTAGAACTTCAGAAATGTGGCTGAGCATATAATCACCTATCCGCTTTCTGAAGTTGATTATAATCTTCAGACTCCAAAGGCTTCCGAGAGAGTCAACAAAGGTAAACGACTTGCATGCGGTCCAGTTGTAGCCTTGGCGCTCGTCGTTATGGTCATCTTTGTGACGAGTGCCCGACTGCAGGTCGGATAGGTTCAGAACCTGGATTGTGATCCACTCAACGTAGATCTCGTCTGCGAAAAGGAAGGATCGCAGATGGTCCGCAAATTCCAGGTAGCGGCGCTCATTTAGGACGAATGGACGCCCCATTTCCACAGCCATCCGTTTACACGCACGGCACATGCCCTCCACTAGTCGGCCAAGAACCACCCGAATTGTCTCTCCAGTTTTCGAACGGAAAAAAACATCGGTCCCACAAAGGGTCTTTGGAGGGTACACCTTCCCTGGCTCCATCGCAAGGCCTGCATTACCGAAATCAAGCCTAGACCCAAGCTTACTGTTTGACGAGCGAGATGGGTCATTTGTGCCTTGTTCAAAAACGAATTGAACGAGGACGCGCAGGTCCCAGGCGAGGGCATCTCCGGAAAAAGACTCGTCATAAATAGAACAACCTGGCCTTGCAACAATGACATGGGGGCGACACCGGTTGAGGGTACCGACTCCACCACTCAACATTACTTGGGTGTTGCGCAAGAGGCCAGCCTCTGGCCACATTGTTTGTTGGAGGGCCTCCTTTGGCAACACCTCGAACTGGTGGTAGCAACTTTTGAGATCCCACGCCTGATACAGTTCGGCAGGAGAGTGGTACAGGTGGATGTCGAAGTCCTCGGTTTCGATCACCAAACGCGCCACCACAGAAGCCATTTCTTGTTGAGTGGCTAGGCGGGGTATTTCCTGCCACCGACTCGAATCATCGTATGGTACATCTATGCAATTCGTAGCTGTTGCCACAGTAATAGCCGGCTCCACCATAGTAGTAGTAGGCGCCACAAATATACCGCCGGCAGTACTGCAAGCTGCCTCCCCCGTAGTGGCTGCCGCCGCTGCACGAGTCACAGTAGTAATGGTAACTGGCGGCCCCGCCGTAGGACTGAGGGTTGAGAGGATGGACGGAAAATTTTCAAGGGGGGCAAGAGCACCAGAACTAGGGCCGTCATCGACCTTCCGGCGCTTGCTCCGATTGAGTGAGGCCTGGGCCTCTACAAGGGAAGCTTGACGACGAAGTCCTGCAAGCGCCGCCTTGGTGGAACTGTTTTTTCCCTTCGTTTTCTGCAGGCTCAAAAGCTGCATAAAAACTACAACCCGGACTATGATGTACTCCCGTTCGAGGGACCGGGCAAGGTGGTCATAAGACGATTTCTTGAACTTGGAATGTAGGGTTTGGAAGAGATGGTCATTGTAGTCCTGGACAGGCAGTCCGCTGTTTGCACGGCGGACTTTGTCCAGGAACTCTTCGGGCTCTTTGATCCATTCCTTCAAAAGATTCTTACGGTCGGTGATGGCTGCAACATCTCGGCAGACCATTAAGAGATCTTGGATCCGCTCCAACATCTCGCGCCGGGTGGAACATTTCCTGAAGACGATAGTAAATAGCTTCTCCATGTACCGCGGGTTTTGTCGCTTTGTTTTTTTTAATACCTTCACGTCTTCGTTGCCTACAGCAAAGATCAGGGCGGACATACCAAGCTGCATAACTTGGTGCTCACGGCGGATCCTAGCGTATGCAGATTGCTGGTGGTGGAAGTCGACGACGCGAGCTTTGCCATAGGTGGGCAATGCCTTGCAACGGCCATCTTTGTGGTTGATATCATCGGCGTTGCTGGGATCGTCCTCGAACTCGATATGATCTTCTTCAGCAAGATCAATCTCATCAGGCATGTCGATAAAGATTCTTTTTGACTGCAAAAAGCGAAAAATTGAGTCCAGAATGGCAGAGAGACGATAATACCTGGCCACAACTTCGTAGTCCTGAATGTTCAGACAGTCTTCGATGCGCCGGTATGATATTTCTTTAAAGAACAAGGAGTTAGTTTAATATCATTTAAACAATTACTTGTAAACTAGCGACTTGAAACTCACCTATTTTATTCCCTTTCTTTAGGGAGACCGCCCAGCCACGGACGCCAAGATAGTCCATGAAGCTCATTTGGAGCTCCTTGGCAAAAACATTCTGTGCAAAAAGAGCATCTCGGAAGAAGTGCCTTTTCTGCTTGCGAGCCCAGATTAAACAAACAGCGAAGACACGCATGGACGGCTGGTACCGGCCTTCCTTCTCGAAGCTCTGCTTGTCGTGGTGGGACTCCACCACCGTCTTGAACAGGTGCTCCAAGTCGCAGCCCAAGCCATTGGTGAAAAGTTTTGCCTCCTTTGCCAAAACGGTGTCGTTTTGGAGCTCCTCGAGCGAAAAGAGGCCGGTAATCTGCTGGCCCGCCACCAAAGGCTCGAGTTGTTGTGTTCTGGGATGAGCTTCAACATCAAAATCGATGGGAGGATCGTCGGCGGTGTTGGAATCGTCGTCCACCATGGTCAAACGAGGATGGTGTGAGTTTTTGGTGAGATAATGGCGCTACGGGAAAAAAGCGCAGGCAACTCTTGTAGGCCAAAGCAGGCCTGCTTTGGCCTACCAGAGTTGCCTACGCTTTTTGTACGTAGAAAGAGTTGCCCACGCCTTTTCCCCATAGAGGCCATACTCATTCAGTGCAGCAGGGTGAGGTTGGGCGAGGAAGAATTATGAGAGGAGAAACTGCAAGCTCCGCACCATGATGGTTCCGGCCTGAGAGAGAGAAGAACTCAGTTAGTGTCGTTTGCGGTCACCCCGTCTTGCTTGCAGAAGGGAGAACATTCCCGGAACTTCCTACATAATCCAGCACTTATGGGATAAGTTTCGACGGTACCATTTGGGCCTAATTTAAATATGTAATCGGAGAAAGCTAAAAGTCCGCTGAAGGTATATATAGCCCAACTTGAATCATGGTGTTCTCGGATTCTAATAAATATTTGGTGAGTCTAAATAAGTGCTTACCCTGTCTGAATTAAGACTGTGCAATGTTGTACAGTGTACTTGGGCGCACTTAGTCCTGAGGTACATTGGTGAGTCCAAAGAGAGCTGGGTGGGTTGGGGAGGCGTGGAGAGAGGCGTGGATTTCTAAAGTGTACGACAAAGGGCTATTTTAACGCACGGGGACTTTGGGGGGGATCTTGGGGGGCTTTGCGCAGGTCGACCCTCAAAAACAGCCTCTAGATGTAGTTGCAGACCATGTCGAAACCAAATGCTTCCATTGGTTTATCGAGGAAATGGTTTCCTACTATAACGACCTCCCAGCCAAGTCTCAATGGCGCACCAACGTGGTCAATGCTCTGGTGATCTTTTTCTTTGGCTCTCCCAAAACTGGCAGATTGGCACGTTTGTTACCATACGACAGGTCAATGCGGATCTTTGTTGAAATCACCGATGACAAAAAGATCCGGAAACATGTCACCCAGCTCTTGGCAAGAAAAAAGATATCCCCGAATCTTCCTTCTGGTTTCTCTGGAAACTGTCATCCAACAGTGGACTATCTGTTGGAAGAGTTCTGGAAAATGAAACAAGAACGCGAGGAAGTAGAAGAAAGCCAGGTTCTACACGATGGAACTCTAAGCTGTTGCGACAAACCACCAAGAATGTTCATCTCGCAAGAAGAGTTTGACACCCAGAAGGACTTGTTCTGTTCTGCTGCCTTTAGTCCTTTTGCTTGTCGAGAAGGATGCAACTGTGTGCAGTATGGGATGCAACTTGGCCCGTCATTGGGCTTTGAAGAAAAGTTTGATCGAGCATCTTCCAGAAGTCAGAGGAAGGCATGGAGTCAGCGCCTTGCGCGCAATGCCAACATGTTGGCGATTCCAGGGGTACTGGAACAAACGTTCCAGGATGCACCAGAGGGTATAGATCGAATCATGGCCAACATGTGCGACCCTTGTATCCTTCTACTATTTGATGCCATCGTCAAAATCCATATGGCTTTTCGGGAGTCCTCATTTACTCGTTTTGACGAGTTTCAAGTTCATCTGGAAAATGATCCTCCAAGCAATCTGCTTGATGCCATTGGAGTTTGTACTCGCTACAAACGATTTGAGTTTCCTAGCTACGTGTCAATGGAGGATATTGACGAGTACAAACGTTGCCGTGAGCTATGGACTTGCGACCCGACTAAAATGACAGTCTCTTTGAGTGTTGGAGACACCCGAAAGGAAAGCTGCCACCTTGTCCTTATAATCAGTAAAATCCAAGGAAGAAATCCATGGCCTGAGATAGAGGCAGCTTCGGATCACGCCAGGATTAATAGTCAGTGGCATTTCAGCTCAAATCGCAAGAGGAACCGGGATGATTACAATTATCAGGATCCAAAATACAAGGATGTAAGTACTTGGTTGACTATGGTTAATGATGCTATGATGGATACAAATACTCAACACATGATTTCATTCCAACCCTTACCAAGGCGAGAATTCGGGCAGAACAAAAGTCTGAATGCAAAAGGGCAGAGAGACGAAAGGAATTGGAGGCAACTCCAATGTTTCAGGCCACTGCCCCTGCGATGCATGATCTATTCCACAACAAAATACTTGACGTGGAAGTATGGGACTATTCATCCGGGAAGGGACACTTGATCTCCGAGAAGATGACAATGTCCCAGATGAATCCCAAAATATTCCCGCGCGGATATATTTTTGCGACAAAACGTGGATTACCGAATGAAGGTATCAGGTCTGTGCTTGCGAGAATGCGATTAAAGGGAAACCAACGTTTGGTGGTGAGGGACAAGCGCTACCCTGGTGATAGTCCCATTCCATTCGAGTCATACCTGAGAATGATGAATGCTAATCAAGCTGGAGTGCCACTGTGGAGAATCATTCCTCTTGGACATTGTAGTTCGGCAAAATAGTTGGGTTTGGCTGAGAAGTTGCTATGGTCGTCCGACTAATACAATCAGCACTTCCCACAACATTTCCTAAACCAGACCAATACTGGTCCTTACACTGGTGGTGGATGTGTCTCAGGAAAATATGTTGCAACAGAAGATGATACGTTCGAACTGGGTTTTGCCTACCTAACCCGAAACAACATTGAGTTGTTTGTCCAGGAACGGGATCCTTTGACCGGGGTTTGGAAACGACTGGACTCCAACTAGTGGTAGCATGAAGTTCTAGTTTACACCATTGGATGAGTCGATAGTTTAGAGTACATGTCTATACAGGCTACTTCTGTCACTTCACTCTAGCTAGTACATGAGGTGATAAAGTCGACATGTTGTTGTAAAGAATGAGATGGGGCTGGGCAAGCTCGTTGTGTACGAAGATTCTACGTGATGCTTACTTGTAGGTTCAGTCCATCCAGTCCTCGAAGCGGAAAAATTTCAAAGCGGAATTTGTACGGAAAAACCCGTTAAAATCTGCCAGTAGTCGAAACGGAATAAAATCCTCGTTCCTCAGACGCTTTGTTCGTTTCTTCATTTGTAGGGAGCTCGGCCTTCGGCATGGGGTTGTACGTGCGAGTGCATTCGTAGAAACGACGCTCGACCAAAGCTATCATACGATACCAGTTGGCGTACCTGGTACGGACCACCACCACGCCTAAGACTCTTGACCAATAGGACCGTTCACGAAGCAGCTGCAGTCCCGGGTTGATATCTCTACGACTATCCTTGCTAGAGACTATGAAGTAAGTCCGATCGGCCTTTCCGCCATTTATATTACAGTACTCCCATCCTAGAAGATGGCTAGACTTTGTTCAAAAGCTTTCTTCTATGCTACGAGTTGCTAGCAGCGCAACGGTTCTACAGCAGCCCTTCACTGCGGTATTTCTTCTTGTTGGATGCAGTCAGTTCCAAGCACCTGGCCTGGAAAAGACAACACCAAAGAAGAGGGTATGATATACATAGTTTTTGATCTACAGTATGAATTGTGAGTCAGTCGCCAGTCAGTTTAGTCTGTTCTTTGCACTTTCTCGGGTGCTTCTTATGTACTTATAGTATTCGGAGGTTTGCCAATTTACAAAGGACCGCCAAGTCCCATCTGGGAACTTGCATTGAATGTGATGGTCAAACTGGATGGTACGCATCGCTACAAGGATGATCCAGAGCTCAGGGAAGCAATGGCACAAGCATGGGATGGGGACCCAACCAAACTAAGAGAAATTCTCACAACTCGTGATATTGAAAATAACAACTTGGAGATCCCCCAAGATCTTACCGCTCGATATGCGGTTCACACCAATCAAAAAAGGTCCGCAATTAACACAAATGTGTTTCGATGCTACTTGGAGAGGTTTCATTACAAAGACGAAGCTATGCCAATACCAAATGGTGCAATCATCATTCGGAGTTCAGGAAATTGGGGTGATTCAAAGATCCAGCTTGATGGCAAAACGCAACACTATCTTTGGGAAAACTGCTCCGATGCGCACGTTAAACAACAATCCTACAAAGTTGATCCGTTCCTTGGGCTGTTCCAAGGTTGCGAATTGATGGTGAGTGACACTATTGATGTGTCAAAAGGCATTGCCAATGGCACATGCTGCACGTTTGACCACATCGTTTTGAAACCAAACACACAATTGACACCAATGAAAGTACATGGACGTTGGGTCAATACCGTCGACATCAATGATGTGAATCTTATCAAACTGAAATACAACAAGAAGCGCGATCTTCGATTGGATGACACTTTTGATCTGCTACCTACCAACAAGAAGTTGACGGTAAAAATGCCATTCGAAGGGTGCCTCCTGAAGGCGCAAATGGATTTAAAACATGTTCCAGCGGTGTTAAACTATGCAACAACTGTGCATAAACTCAAAGGTAAATCAATGGACAGCTTTGTGATAATGGATTGGAGCCGTACCCGCAATTGGGCCTATGTGGTTCTTTCGCGTGTAAGAACTCGACACGGTTTGTTTCTGATGAAACCAATGCCAGAAGATATTTCGTTTACCCCAGATCCTGACTACTTGGCAATGATGGAGCATTTGAGAAACAGATTGAATCCTTGAGTAATGACAAAGTTAAGCATTATAGCATATTCACTCCAAATGTAAGGTGCCTTTAACCTTCCTTTATAA
Source organism: Nitzschia sp. DOCU1 (assembly GCA_951394045.1). NCBI lineage: Eukaryota > Bacillariophyta > Bacillariophyceae > Bacillariales > Bacillariaceae > Nitzschia > Nitzschia sp. DOCU1. Next base: position 1,826,139 of record OX595992.1, read on the forward strand.
ATTTGCCGATCACACGTGCGTAAAAATAGATAGACATTTTACGCATTCGAGGTTTACATTTTTCCAGATCATGGATGCGTAAAACCAAATGGCAGTTTACGCAGATGTTTTACGCATATGCGTTAAATTGTGTCACAGCCGTTTCGAAAAGACGTCCAATGTGACACTCAAGACACCAATTTCTCTATTCATCAAAATTAACCGTCAAAAAGGGCACTAATAATGACGAAAATACCGTTTCGTGGTGTTCGGCGACTTTCTATGATTGAATTCCAATTCGCGCTGGCCGGTCAAAAATCGGTCTAAATGAGGCATATTTGATTTTTGAAAAGGACCCGGAAAACGTGGAAAAGACTGGGAAAGAGCGAGAGGCCTCGGATTATTTTGCCGCCGAAGCAAATCAAACCCAAGCAGCAACAACAAGCCAGCCAATACCACTCAACACCAACAGCTAAAACCAAAGTCGTCTGAAGAACTTAGGCAAAGCAAGCTCTTGCCAGAGAGGCTGAACAAGCAGAACTCGCGCAACGGCAAGATACAATCCAACGACTACAAGATGAAGTTCAAAAGGCACAAGAACAGCAAGACTGGTTCATCTTTTTCCAGCGCCTAGTCGACTCGACGAGTGGAGCACAGCAACTGCAGGCTTGGTGGCGATACGCCGATTTGTGTTCTAAAGTTGCCGAGCTGATACAAACCAATAGAACCAAGGCTGTCACTATATCAACCATCAAAGACGACGAAAAGGCGCCTCTTGCGGCGGGCAGATTGAAATTGGTGCCAAAAGAAGATTTGACTCAAATTATCCGAAATGCTATTCCAACGGAGGAACGAGTTGAACTATCCATTCTAGACGTTTTGGAACTGCATACCAACAAAGCCTTTCAAACGGCCTACGTGCCCAAAGACTGTCATAAGGCTGGTACTGCCGGAACAGCTAGTACTAGTAGTTTTCCAGAGTGGCTTCAATTGGAAGTTCATGTATCGATTCAACTCCCTCTCAATGAAACCGAAACGGACAAACCCATTGATCTTCATTTTCGTTCCCAGCCCTTCCAACGTGCCCAGTTGCTCAATGGCAAGACCAATAAAGAGACGCAAGTAAAAGTGGACAATGATAATGCCGAAGAGGCGGGAGTACAGCCGTACGAACGTCAAGGTCCTCAAGGCAGTTGTGGCTCCTGTTCCACAATTTCCACCATGACTAAGAGCACAGTATTAACAATAAAGTAATTAGTATCCGAAATATGTAATCTTCTATTTGTGTATAATACCGTTGTCTCTTCGTCGACAAGTATGGTAGTCTACAGTTGAAATGGCATGCACTAAGGAATACGTGACTCACTTGACAACGTTGGAACCGATGACTGCGTGCAAAAGGCAAAAAGTCGATCAGTCGACTAATCGACTAATATCTATTATTATTACTACCACCACTACTACTACCCTATTAATAGAGTGTATCACAATTCTGATAAACAATGGGTGGCAACGACAATGAATGGGACTCACTTGATTTGTCGTATGCGGCATGACTCCTTACTGTCGCGGTTTGGGTGGTGAAAGAATGGTTGAATTTGGACCGGCCGTTGGCGAGATATCGATAAAATAGTGGTGAATAGAGAGAGCCATCAGGTAGTAAGCAATATTATTGCCTATTTTGTCTCACCATGTTGTTAGTTGTTCATTTCCAAACCCCGGTCAAAGGATCCCATTCCTGGACAAACAACTCAATGTTGTTTCGGGTTAGGTAGGCAAAACCCAGTTCAAAGGTATCGTCTTTCTTTGCAACATATTTTCCTGCAATATTCCCTCCAGGATTGTAACGACCAGTATTGGTCTGATTTAGAAAATGTTGCGGGAAGTGCTGATCGTATTCGTATATTCCTTCGCGTTGCCAATGAGGTCTGACATTGTCGGACCATAACAATTGCTCCCCTAAACCCAATTCGTCAGGTGTCCCAAAATGTCCCAGACGAACCAACCTCCATAGTGGGACTCCAGCTTGATTAGCATTCATCATTCTCAGGTATGACTCGAATGGAATGGGACTATCGCTTGGGTAGCGCTTGTCCCTCACCATCAAACGCTGATTTTCCTTCAAGCTCATTCTTTTTACCACGGACTTGATTCCTTCATTGGGCAGTCCCACTTTTGTTGCAAAGACATATCCAGAGGAGAATATTTTGGGATTCATCTGGGACATCGTCATCTTCTCGGAGATCAAGTGTCCCTTCCCGGATGAATAGTCCCATACTTCCACGTCAAGTATTTTGTTGTGGAATAGATCATGCATCGCAGGGGCAGTGGCCTGAAACATTGGAGTTGCCTCCAGTTCCTTTCGTCTGTCTGCCCTTTCGCGTGCCATTTCACGTTCAGACTTTTGTTTTGCCCGAATTCTTGCCTTGGTAAGGGTTGGAATGAAATCATGTGTTGAGTATTTGTATCCATCATAGCATCATAAACCATAGTTAACCAAGTACTTACATCCTCGTATTTTGGATCCTGATAATTGTAATCATCCCGGTTCCTCTTGCGATTGGAGCTGAAATGCCACTGACTATTAATCCTGGCATGATCCGAAGCTGCCTCTATCTCAGGCCATGGGTTTCTTCCTTGGATTTTACTGATTATAAGGACGAGGTGGCAGCTTTCCTTTCGGGTGTCTCCAACACTCAAAGAGACTGTCATTTTAGTCGGGTCGCAAGTCCATAGCTCACGGCAACGTTTGTACTCGTCAACAATATCCTCCATTGACACGTAGCTAGGAAACTCAAATCGTTTGTAGCGAGTACAAACTCCAATGGCATCAAGCAGATTGCTTGGAGGATCATTTTCCAGATGAACTTGAAACTCGTCAAAACGAGTAAATGAGGACTCCCGAAAAGCCATATGGATTTTGACGATGGCATCAAATAGTAGAAGGATACAAGGGTCGCACATGTTGGCCATGATTCGATCTATACCCTCTGGTGCATCCTTGAACGTTTGTTCTAGTACCCCTGGAATCGCCAACATGTTGGCATTGCGCACAAGGCGCTGACTCCATGCCTTCCTCTGACTTCTGGAAGATGCTCGATCAAACTTTTCTTCAAAGCCCAATGACGGGCCAAGTTGCATCCCATACTGCACACAGTTGCATCCTTCTCAACAAGCAAAAGGACTAAAGGCAGCAGAACAGAACAAGTCCTTCTGGGTGTCAAACTCTTCTTGCGAGATGAACATTCTTGGTGGTTTGTCGCAACAGCTTAGAGTTCCATCGTGTAGAACCTGGCTTTCTTCTACTTCCTCGCGTTCTTGTTTCATTTTCCGGAACTCTTCCAACAGATAGTCCACTGTTGGTTGACGGTTTCCAGAGAAACCAGAAGGAAGATTCGGGGATATCTTTTTTCTTGCCAAGAGCTGCGTGACATGTTTCCGGATCTTTTTGTCATCCGTGATCTCAACAAAGATCCGCATCGACCTGTCGTATGGTAACAAACGCGCCAATCTGCCAGTTTTGGGAGAGCCAAAGAAAAAGATCACCAGAGCATCGACCACGTTGGTGCGCCATTGTGACTTGGCTGGGAGGTCGTTATAGTAGGAAACCATTTCCTCGATAAACCAATGGAAGCATTTGGTTTCGACATGGTCTGCAACTATTCCCGTCCCTCGCAAGATGTCTTCCGTTGCTGGCTTCCTGGCCAGTCGAACAATGGCTTCTAATGGCACAGGATCCATAGAAGAGGGGAGTAGACGATCAACTGCTTTGGGTTTGCCACCTCCATCGTCATCATCATTTGCATTTTCTTGATCTTGAGGCTTGCACTGGACAGTAGCAGGTTTGACATCGTCATCGTCAAGGATTTCAATAATGTCACGAGGCGGCAGATGAGGTGACAAGTCATCAGGGGTGGTGAGTGTGGTCCGAGCTCTAAGCAAACTTGGAAGATGTTGTTGTCGAAACTGAACTGGTCGCCTTCCTTGTTTGATCTCATTGCGCAACTCAGGACGAGCAGACGAATCGTCATTGGTGACGGATTCGACAGCGAGTGTAGAAGCAGTTTTTGTTGTTCTTGTAAGGAACTTGCCAATACCTTGTTGGAGACTATTATTGGACATGATACTCTACTCAGACTGTAGTGATAAGAGGTAGAATTATTGATTGCTATGAAAAACAAACGCAGTTGCGATGGTTCGTCCAAACTTTGTTTTCCGATGTCGGGTGCAATCGCCGCCTCGATCATTGGTTCCACTGCCATGGCAATCGCTGTGCCATTCCACTATCTTACAATATCCTAGTACTGAATCCTTGTACTCAACTTCGCTTGGCAATGCCGACGGAATCAACTCACTGATCTCGGCGGCGATCACTCGCACCGAACCCTCGAGAACTATCAAGTTTTCTTGGTAGATGCCGCTAATCAAATATATAGCACAGCGGTCATTCCATCGCCAAGAAATGCGATGATGACAGCGTCCCCTAACAATCGAATCACGATTGAGTGAAACAAAAGCGGCAACGAACCCATTCCAGTGGCAAGAAATGCGACGATGGCAGCGTCCCATAAGAAACGAGTCATGATTGAATGAACCCAGGTTGGAACAAAAGCGGCAATGAACCACAACTGTATTTGACTGTAGTGTGAAGTTTTCCCGCAAAATATTGTTGTAGGGACGCCAATGCCGGTGAATCCCACTCGAACGATTTATCCCAACTGACTGTAGCGTAGCAAATCCACTGATTCCTGACAGAATTCATGACCAAACAACTCTTGACAGATTCCTTCGTTCCAACTCGGGGTTCGGTCGCCGATGAAAATTTGTAGCATAACAAATCCACTTATTGGTAGAAATAGTGGAACCGAATTCACGATCAAGCAACTGTGTCTGAGGTTGTTCCAAACATATTGTCGTTCAGCAATTGTAGGAGGAAATGCGAGAAATAGCTTCCAAAAGGAAAGATTGTGAGCTATTTTATTGAGGAGCTATTCGTCTCCGACTCAGGAGATTTCGTCAACAAACTCCGAAATTTCTGTAACACATAAAAGTAAATTACTACCGACTTGCGTAGAATGTGAACGCGTCGGGTCGTATCTTAAGTTGGAAACACATGAACCGAAATATCTGCAACCGTCAACAACATTGACCATATAGGCGATATCGGCAGCAGCGTCATCGTCCAAACTTGTGACACTCATATTGTGTAGGCGGTGCGTCAACAATGACGCCGCCCGGCGACACATCTCGCCCGGCGCGCGTTACAAGCGTCAGCATTTTCTCACACTCCCTCTCACATGGCACGCAAGGTCGGAATTCAAATTTTTACCACCCACACAAGCGTAGTCGCAGACTTTCGAACAACGCACGAGGCAACGGCTTCGTCATAATGTCCGCCTCTTGTTCTTTCGTCGCAATGTACTCCAACAACAACACAAGGATTTATAGAACATTAGGCACAAGCCAAGTCTATCGCCCCAGAAAGGCAGCGCACAGAAGTTCGACCATCTACCCACGTTAATGACGTGTCGAAGTGTAACGCGGACGGAAGACCGCGGGCCGAAGCCCGGGTCTAACATTATGGAAAGTTTCGCAAAGCAGCAGGGCCCTCAGGCATCGGGAGCCTGTGGAGGAGGATCAAATGAGCGGACCATGTCCAGCCACTCCTGCTTATACGAAAGCGGAAAATTCAAGAGATTCTGCAGTGTAAACCGGAACCAGCGATCAAGTTGGGGTGGGTGGGAGTCATGGAGACGATGATAATCAGCCGTAACTACCGCATCGAGTAGAGCATTTTCATGGGCTAAGGAAAAGGAGTCGGGAGTCTTGGCGATCTCCATGCGGTGCTTCCAAAGGTCCCAGGCAATCTCCCACTGTTTGGTGATCAGTCGAGTGAGCCACCGCTTGCCGGTCGTGCGGCGCTGAAGCGACAAATAATACGCGTGTTGGGCCTCTGCCCAGCCATTCGTCCACCACCCGAAAAGCACCGAAGATGAGCCGAATTGGCTTTGTCGCAGGAACGTTGTTCGGATCGAGTCAATATTGGTGTCAGGTGGCACCCACGGCATTCCCCGAAAAGAGGACCGCAGCAACGTGACGACGCCACGACGGAGGGTCGGGTGAGTGCTCTGCTTGACCAGCCACAGCTCCAATTGATCCAACCACTTATTCACGAGACTGGAAGCGCCAGTATGTTGGCAGCAAAGGACATGACGATGGGTCTCATCGGGTGCCCCGCAGCGGGGGCACGCAGAGGAATTCGAGGGCGACCAAGAGGAAATGACGGATCCCACTGGCAGGCGTCGACATAGAACTTTCGGAATACGAAGCTGATAATAGAGAGAGAGAGACTGGTAGGCCGCGCGAACGGCAGGAAAATCCAACACTTCCAAGTTTGTATACTTCGTGGTCCAATAGTGTTCAGCCATGGGATTAAAATAGTAGCGCTCTGCTACCCCGGTTGTCCACTGGGAAACTCGGTTCCCCTGATGCCAAAGACTCCACACGCCTGGAGACGGTTCGAGCGAGAATGGCGCAGGGCGATGATTTTGCAACAGCCTCCAGTGATCCTTGGCCATAGAGTCCATATCAACGTTTAATCGACCCCATGCATCCAGATCCACGTAGGCCACGTGATTATCCTGATGACCCTTGACCCAGTGGTCTCGCCAAGTGATGCGAGAGGAGCGTTTGAAAAGAAAAATTTCCCACAGTAAGTCCATATCAGCGAATTTAGGGGCAGGTGGCCGATCCAAGAAGGTGTGGGTTAGAGCTTCTTTGCAGTCACACGCGATGGTAATAGAGCCGTTCGATGGAAAGGAGGGATGTTGCTGGAGGCGGTCCAGGAAGGCAGCCACGCCGTATAGTCCTCCAAGTTCTGCACGATACGGAGTCATAGAATGCGGCAATCCAGGGGTCATGTGCACAAAGGCCAACCGACGAGGATCCTCGATGGAGGACTTAAAGGCGAAAGCTGCAGTGCCAAATTCATCCTTCAGGGATCCATCAGTAAGGACTATCGCCGTTCCTGAGAGAATCGCATCTAGAAGATCCTGCAAAGGAAGACTGTCGTCAGTCAAAATAGCCCACCATTCATCTGGGAGAGTAGGGGGGCAAGGACGATGAGTCACAATCCCAGTATGACGTATAGCAGTAAGCGATCCCTTGGTAGTAGTAGGAATGGCATCACCTGGTAACTCTGAGCAGGTAGTAAAGCGTTGGAACGTGGGTTGCCGCGTGGCCCCAACTCGCCCTGCTCTTCGGAATTGCTGAAATCGTCCAATGACATCCGGGCAGTAGATACAGTCCCGACTAACCGAGTAGAAGGCCGAGCCGTATAAAGCGGGCGCGATCCAATCACCGAGCTGTACCCGCAGTTTCCAGGGGTATTGATCATGATCCCCGACAAAGCACCGAACCAGGGCTGATTCCCACAGCCGCCAGCAATGTGCGGAAGGTGTGCCTGATTTGGGCCACCGAAGCCGAGCGTGGGTGAGCAGAGGGCGTCTTCCTGTAGCCAGAGTCTCATCCAAGTGAGTACCAGTCCCGGTGGTGAGGTCAGAGAGTAAGTAGACCCGTAAATAAAGACGGCACAAGTTCAACTGTTTCAACTCCACCGGCGAGTAACCATGGTGTTCGAAGGCCTCCATAAGGAATACGTCATTGTTGCGGCCCACCTCCAGATCGGGTAAGCCATCTCGCAATTCAAGCGATGCGCATGATGCGTACTCCCACATGGCGAAAAATTGGTTCTTCGTAACACAACGAAACCAGCGGGAGTGTGGATATTGCAGAGGACATTTTTGCACGCCCATCTCAAGCCGCATGGATTGAATGACACTGCGAAGAAGAACCCCAGTGGGATCATCAGATAACGATCCATGACGGAGGCAGTGTTCAATGAACAGATAGGCTTGATCATGCCAAATTTCAGGGACTCCCACACCCAAATAACTTCGAGGGGCATAGACGACAGCATCAGGCAGTGTGAGAGGTAACTTGCTGGCTTGTAGCGCAGCATGCTTTAACTTCACTGTGATGGTCCGACATTCCTTGCGGGTAAGATTGGAAGTGCTAAGTTGATAGCGCAAACTTGCCAGTAATCCAGTCTTGAATGATAGCCATCCTTCAGTAGGAGTGAGTTGGCCAGTTCGAATCTTATCAGCCCACAAATCCACTTTTGTTCGAAGGCTATCCAAAATAGCCCGTTGGTTCCCATCCATAGCAATGAAGGTACCCAAAGTGCCATCGGGATCGGGCTCCCAGGACTCCTTGCGGGCGAGAGGCTGAGGTAGTTGCCCAGGGTTGCGCAAATACACTGTGGATGGTGTCTCTGCAATCGACTTATATTCCCACTCTAACGTGCGTGAATTCCATTTAAAATCAATCAAATACCAGTACGATTTCTCCCCTTCAATCATTCCCCCAGTCGCATGGAGTCCACCACTCCAGAGATCCAGCATCCGTTGCATGTCGGCAGACACCCTCCCCACCGTGAGGGTGGGATCGGCTAAGGGAGCGTGTATCGAATCGGCGTCGTCGACGTAGACAAAACAGGACAGAAGGCACTCTTCCTTAGTCAGAGGAGTGAAAACTCGTAGCCCAAAGCCTGCACGCCGCAGCATTGAAATCAGAGGAATAGTTATCACTAGCCAGATGGCAGGGCCAGCGCCGTTTCCCTGTCCAACACCATGTAGCGGGATACGGACAGCTCCATAGCCGCGGGCTCGTTCGCCGAAGGCCGTTCTAACATGATGCTGCAGTTCCTGTAAGGTGCCAAAAATAACATGGCATGCTTCTGCCGATACGCCCATGCGCTGCATGCAAATAGAGGCAATAGTGTGAATAATGCGATCATAACAGGAACGAGCATCGTTACTGCATAACGCAGCGATACGTCTTTCCTGTCGAATGATGTCCAGGGATAGAATCTTATTCAGGGTACAGGTTGTGGCACGCCGACCAGGAACTCCTCCATATGCTTCAGCCGGAAGCAAGCCGAGCTGCCCAGCCCGTCGGATCATATCTCTAGCAATGCGTTTGTTGCCCATGTTAAACATCGCATCAAACAGAACAATAATGCGCAGTTTTTGGACATGACGGGACGACTTCTTTTTTGGAATCATGACGTCAGTGGCTTCTCTCCATTGTGTCGGAGTGAAACCAGTCATGAAAGGGATAGACGCCATGGACGCATCAACATCTGCAACCTCGGAGTGATGAGTGCCAGCAATATAATCACAAAAGAGGGGGCCATATGGGCTGGACCCTGTGTTCGCGCGCATCTTCTTCCAGCCTTTTGTGTGCTCTTCAGTGGATGCCACACCCGTGATAAGAGGCAGGGCGGAAATTACGTCAGGCCGTTTTAGCTCCTTAATGAACAGTCGAGTGTAGTGGGAAACATCCTCATGAGGGACATAATCCCCCCGAAGGACAGCCTGAGTAGGCACGCTTGCAGCATTAAATCCAAAGTCCTGCAGGAGGGAGCCCTGAAGGAATGGAGTATGTTCTGCCTGGGTAAAGCGACGCTGGCCTTCTTGAACGCAGGCATCTTCAATTTCAAGCCGAGAAAGACATTCAACGATAGTCCCGTCTGGCTGAGTAGACTCTAGAGTGCTGATCGCCATTCTCTCCTGAGGTTTCATGACAGTCTTAATCTTTTTGAAGATGCGGCGAGTACCCGCAGTATTCTGTCGACTGCGTTTCTGAGATTGAACGGTGGTGCCGGTAGCTTGGGCTCGTCGTTCGTCCAACTTTTCTTCAAACTTTTCCCTGTTTCTATCCCGATTCTTCTTCAGATTCTTCCATGCTTCCACCGCAGCTTCAGCACGGAGGTTAGCCTCTTCCCTAGAGATGCGAAGAGCATCGAATTCCCGAAGTTGTTGCATCAATCGGCGAATCTTTCGTCCATCGACCCGTTTGTTACAGCGTCGCAGCTCCACCAATTTCCACAACTTGCGTCGACGATATACTGTTCCCACGTCAGCAGTGAATGCCATTGCACTGGTATAAAATCGTCGACATTTGCGTTTGGCTCGGCGGCGGATATCAGCCTGAATTGCCTGAAGTTTGTTGTATTGAGCCACATCGGAGACCGAGAACTCCCCAGAGAGAGCTTTCTTTTCCAAGGAGAAAACTTTTGCAGGTATCTTGTGTTGTTCCATTTGCTCCAGTACATACTTGTTATATTTCTTCATGGCGACAGGGTCCCGAAGTGGCAAACTGTCTACTGGGCGTTTATCTGGAAGTGGGGTAGGAAACCCAAAAAGGGAATGGACATCGATATCCACCCACAGAAGACGATGATCTGACTCGGCATACAACTCTCCAAAACCGGTCATACCAGCAGAACGCACAGTGAGCCCGGGGGATGTCCAGATACCGTCTATAGGAACATCTTTCTTATTTGACATGCATGTCGCAACACGAGGAAGCTGGGGGTGGGTGGACTGCATAATGTTGACGAGACCCCACTTGGATGTCCATTCTTGTGGGGCATCGTTAAGATCTTCATTGGCGTCCATGCCTATCACAATTTGATCACCGGCGGCCACCCATTTATGAACCTGCTGGTCCAAATCTTCGAAGAAGGCAAGACGGGGTTCTCGATAGCCAAGAGGCTCCGCCACCTTATTGAAATAATGCTCGTGTTGAGAGAAAACAGATGTAATCTTGGCTGAAGTATCTTTTACCGGACGATATGCAGAAATAACGCGAACACGAATTCCTTGCTTGCCTTGAAGGAGTACCCATATCCATCGGCCCAATCCTGTAGGATCTTCTCCTTGGTCAATTTTTCGTAACATAGTATTTTCATGGAGGAAACAAGCAGTACCGCCAAAAATCACTCTGCGATTGCTGGTAGAGTGGCGATTAGTGGCGGCAATAGTATGAAGATGCGGAAATCTCCGCTGCCAGCGGAGGGATGGTGGTAGGATGCGATCATGGCAGTTAACTTCTTGGACACCAAAGAAGTCAAAGCGGTAGTCCTGGAAGACGGAAGTAAGAAGTTCCGCTTTGAAGCTCCTCGGTGCCAATGGGAGGCCCTTGATGTTCTGAAAGGCAAACCGAAATGAGTTCGTGTCTTTGGTCTTGCTAAGTTTTGTGCCCCAGAAACCGGCCCCTTTTTCCCGACCCGTTAATGGCGGCGCTCCTCGTCGTCGGGAAGACGAGGAGCGGCGCTTATTTTTAATCTTGTTTGTCGACACTGTCGGCCGCAGTGTCGACGACATCCCCATGGGCCGAGGGAGTAACTGCGCTTGTGGCACGAGTCAAGCTCAAACGAGCTTGTAGATATTCCTGATGCATTGTTTCATACATTTTCATTTGTTCGGCTTGTTTCCGAATTAAGTCCTTCATGTCGGCCAGTTCCTTTGCCATTTCCTCTCGCTGAACCCTTGAAGTTTCGGCAGTTTTGGCTGAGGTTTTAGTTTTAACCGTGGCTTGTGAGACTTCTTCCATATCAACATCAATGATTTCCGCCACCTCCTTGTCTTCGTGGGATAGAGTGCCTTTTGTGGAGACACTAGCTGCGTCGTCCGTCCCTACCCTGGTGGTAAATGCTGTATCTCCATCGTGTGGGCGATTATACACACTGCCGAGAGAGGCAACGTCTCCACCTTTCTTTGCAGAGAGGCTATTGATCAAGCCGCTGGGGGAGTTCTTCTTGGTGGGGAAGCTTGCTGGGGGAGGAGCAGTTTTGGCGACGGTTGTGCCTCCTGGGCGTTTGGAGGCTTCTTCCTTTTTCCATGCGTCTCCCATACCAAAGTAGTCTTCCTCCACAACGTCCTGAACCTCTTTATCGGCTTCCGAGATTGTTGTCTTCCGAGCAGGGTCCCAGTTTTGACCTTCAAAGGCCCTGATGCCTTTATTAGTGAACCAACCCACACAGCCTGTGCCCCAACGGTAGGCGCAGTATGGAATCATGGTACGCAGCGCCTGCAGAGTTTCTTGATGGTAGGCCTTGGTAGTTATGATAATGGTTTCACTGGGATCGTTCCATGCTTTGTCGATAGAATGGATAAGGCGTGCCGTTGGCTGTCCCGAAGGCGTCAAGCTTTTCAAGTACCTATACAGGCTCCAAGGGTCCTTAGATGAGCCCGTGGGCCGCTGTAGGCTGAGGATGTGGTAACTCGAAATCTTGACGAACCACACATGGACAAGGTATTCTTGTTTGTCCCGCAATTCTCCCATTGCTTCTCTTTGGGTTTCTGTCGCATTTTTCCCTGTGTCCGTGCCGAAGCAAGGGACTAGGCGAAGATCCAAGCCGCGAGGCTTCTCCGAGAGTTTCCCGTGTTTTTTGAAGACATTGGCTAAGATAGGCTCATAGACAGATGCATATTCTGAGTCGATGTCGATATGCAACGCCATGGGTTGGCGCTCACCCTGTACCCACTTAGGTGAGAACCCACGAGCATCTTTGATTGCTCTCCATTGCAGCCCGATTGGGACATAAGCCGGAATCTTTGCCTTGTTGACGATGTCCTTCAAGAGAGAGTCGCTATTAATCCATTTGTGTGAGGCAAACAACCACCCGACACATGCTGGCTTCATAGCCTGACAAGGGATAGGGTCGCGAGTGAAGTTGATGCCAGAGACCACCGATTCTAATCTGGTTTTAAATTTACCCAGGTTAGGGAGGCGTTCGCTCAGCTTATCCGGTCTTTGGGTTACGAAACGGAGGCGAATAAATGCCAGACCTTCATCTTGAGCTTTCAGAGACAGGAATGAGCCATGGATCGCAGTCCAGCTATCGTGATCCTTGGACTCAGGGAGAGAGGAGGATTTCCAATAAAATTTCTGAGCGCCCTCCTTGTTACTCCAAGTGGCTAGTCCAAGTTTATCCATACCCTCAATGCTTTGAAGGGCCTTAAAGAGCTGGGTGACTTTATCAGCCAGGAAGGCCTTAGGGTCGTCTGACGGAGAGATTATCACTTGGGCCCGGTATCGGATGTCCTTTTCGGGATTCACTACGGTCGGGAAAATCGAGACGCCTTCCGGTCCACCTTGGAGGAGCTCTGCTAGGGTTTTGATGGGTTTATCCGTGGTATTGTCTTGTGAAACTTCAAATTGGTCGGCCAATTTGGTGGGGACAGTCACCATCTCGGGAGATGAAGCATCAATGTTGAAGACTTCAGCAGTGCTTGCAAACGATTGTCGCCTTTTGGCCGTTTCAGTTGTCGGAGCCCTTTCCGTATCGTTGGGAGCCGAGACTTTAGGTGCGGAAACAGCAGCAGCATCGCGTTCTTCTTCGGGACGGTTCTTCTTTTTATTCTGACCTTTTTGAGGTGTTTCGTTCGTTGGTTCGCTTCGCCTTTTGGGATTGTTAAAAACTGTGTCCATCGTTTGGATCAAATCGTCGGTTTCATCAGTTACAGTCCCATTGTCATTCACAACGTGGGTACGAGCATGAGTTGCCGACGCCGCGGTACTGTTTGTACTAGGATTTGTACGTGGATTTGTGTCATTGGTGGGAGAAATCAAAAGGAGCTCTCCCGAGCTGGTTTTTCCATCTTTTGCCCCCGCTTTTGCTTTGGTAGCCTTGGATGAGAGAGCTGAAGTCCTACCGGACCTGCGATGAGAGGAATACTTGCCCATCCCTCGATTGTTGTGAGTCTTCGCCATGGTCAAAGTCTACGCTTTCCGTCGTAAAATTCGATACGTCTAAATTTTTCGCTTTGGTGTTTATTATTTTAGGAGTTATGCGCAATGTACTCCACTTTAATTCGTGGCTCTTCATTGTTCATACCACGCACTGTCCAAGAGCGAAAGTGGTGGTACTGAATCGCCAGGTGCTTCGTTCTTGGTCGAAGTTTCGGGAGTTTTGCCAACTCGATCGCGCCAGAGTTGTCTTCGAAGACTCGGCATTGGATCTTTGGTTGATCAGCGATGAGCTTAACGCCTTGGGCTCGCAATTCGTCGGTCAAGTTCATCAAGTAAATGACTTCACGAGCGGCAGTACTGAGCGCAATATACTCAGCCTCAGTTGTCGAAAGAGCGATGGTGCTTTGAAGTTTGGAGCTCCACACAATGGGGCATCCAGCAAACTTGACAATCATCCCAGTGCGAGAGAGGCAATCGCGAGGATTCATCGGGTTTTCTTTTTGGTATCCGCCAGCAAAGTCGGCGTCGACGTAACATTCGATTCCTTTGGTTTTGTCAACCGTCATAATAAGTCCCTTGTCTTTTGTCTTCTTCAAATATCTGACAATTCGCTTGACGGCCTTTTCGTGGGACATCCTGGGATTTTCGCCGAATCGAGCACATTGGTGGACAGCGAATTGGATTTCCGGTCGAGTGGTACCAGCCAAGTAATTCAATTGGCCAATAATCGAGCGGTAGTGGAAGTCAGTCTTCCGTGGCGGGCCATTTTCATCACGATGCAGGATCACATCAGATGGTGTGTCATGCATTCGCTGGTCCTTCAGGTTTGCTTGCGCAATAATGCGTTCAATCAGCGCCGGCTGAGTCATCGAGATTCTGTTACCTTTGAGGCGCTCAACTTGGATCCCCAAATAGGCAGACAACGAGCCTTCGTCCGTCAGGATATACCCTCTTTGTTTCAAATCAGCAATCAACCTATCGGCGTCTTCTTTCTTCGGCGCCAGGCAAATCGCGTCGTCAATGTACAAGCAGAACAACATGTCGCCTTTGACAAATAAGCAAGGGTCGATTTCGCTCTGTTTGAACCCATAATCCAACAATCCACGAGTAATGTGGTCTACCCATGTTTTGGATGCATCTTTGAGGCCATAAACGTTCTTGATCAGCTTGACGATTGCGTCTTGCTTAGAAGGATGCGGGGCATCAATGTCAAGTTCAAGCTTTCCATTTTTGACCCGAAACTTTTCGGGGACGTGCATATAGACATCGGTCTTGACATCAGCTTGCGGAAACGCTAGCACAAAGTCAATTTGTCTCGCGTGCCACCCGTAGATTTCGGAGAGCGTCAAAAGCAGGCGCACCGTCGACCAAGCGACGACGGGAGAGAAAGTCTCATGGTAGTGCACGCCTTGGACAGTTTGGCCACCATGGCAACACAAACGAGCCTTGTACTTAGTGATTTGTCCCATTGGATTTCGCTTGCGCTTGAACGACCAGATAGCGGCGATCGGTTTAAAGTTGTAGCCGCGTTGTCGCATTTCGGCTCTCGTAGTTACTCGCCAATGACCGCGAACGGTGTGGTCTTCGATCTCTTTGACCATGGCCTTGAGGAATTCGTCACGATCGTCTTGTTTCATTGCCTCGTTTAGATACATAGTATCAGGATCGGCGAGACTTGCTGGAAACGCCACTAACTCCTTAGTTAGGGCCGTTAGAGAGTCTTCATCGAGTCGAGTTAACACATCGGAAGCATGCTTTGCAATAGAGACGAATGATTGCAGTTGCTGTAGCAGGGGCGACTCTTGTAATCGCTGACTTCGTTGAATACGTCGACCGCTGCGCGTCGTTCGTTCTGGTCTTTGTGATGCTTCGACAGCAGCTTGTTCCAATTCACGATCATCCTCGTTCTGCTCAGTAACATTGCCCTGAATATCGCCGTCATCGGCTCCCTCATTTTCTTGCATTGGAGGTTTTTCAGTCAGCTCGTTACGCCCATTGTCCTGAACAAAAGGTACTTGTAGTCCCTGCGGAATCACGATTTTAGAATAATCATCACGCGCTTCGTTGTTGCCTCGTTGTTCGGCAAATCCCGCCTTTTCAGCCCATACAGTGCTGAAGTTTTTGTCAGTCTTAGCACTGTCAAATGCGTCATCGAACACGCAGTGAAACTGAGGTGATATATGCCCAGTCTGTGGGTTCATGATTAACGACACACTTGATGCGTGTTGTCGGGAATGCCCGAGGTACACGCCAACTCGAGATCGATCGTCCCATTTCGGATGGGGCGTCCCACTTTGTAGGGCTGCTTTAAGTACATAGACTGGGCATCCGAACGCATGGAGAAAGCGCGTAGTGGGGCGAACTTTCGATCCGGAAAACAATTCCTCGGGTGACATTGAATGTCCTTGTCGGGGCAAAATGCGCCGCACATACGATGCATGCCGTAGTGCATAGGGCCACAATTCAGCTGTTACTGCTGGGTTTCGATGTGCTGCATACGCCAACTCGGCACGCGCAGAGTCACACAGATCTTGAATACGCCGCTCGCACACACCATTTTGGTGATGAGCGCCGACTCCACAGAAACTTAACGTTTGACCACAGGCTGCGACTTCTTCGCGAAATCCCTTTGAAGCAAAGATTCCATTGTCGGCGTGGTAGTGTTTGATAGTAACACCATGTTCAGCTGCAAAACTCTCAAAAGCTCGTTTCGCTTTGATCGTGTTGGCTGCAGACGTCGATTCTTGCACATGCACGTAGTCCAAATCAGAATAATGGTCCACAAAGACAGTCGCAACCTTATATCGGCTCGTGGTGAGCTTTCCCGTGCTTTGCGCAACCAGTCCAGGGGTGCTTGATATTAGCTGATCCACAGATACGCATTCGCCGGGCTTCGTAGCCTTCTTCAGTGCGCCTTGTTTGTTCTGGCCTTTGGTTCTCCAAGGCCGTCATTTTTGCTTGCCATAGAGGCATGCGGGGCACACAATATTACGGCATTTCGCGAGCTTTCGGGGCAATATTCCGAGTTCTGCCGCCCAACGGATATTCTTAAAGGGCGCATGTCCCAACTTTACGTGCCATCCCATAAACAATGCTTCATCTCGGGGAGTCAGGGGTTCATCAATGTTCTCAGCACGTTCGTTGGTGTTGGGTTCTGTGGAAAACGTTACTTTCTTAACTATCTTTTGTAGGCGCGCAAGTTGCTCATCAGAGGAACTCCCATCATCAGTTTGATCATCGTCGTCAGCATCACTCAAAGAGGCTTCATCATCCGACACCACATTGGCATCAGGTGGCACAGGAAGCAACATCGTCTCCGGAGAATCCTCTTCATCGTCGGGCACAATGTCAGGCGTCTGAGGAAAGCCGCCAACAAAAGCACAGTACCCATGATACGTCGCATGAGCTTGAACCATCGGAAGGTTGACTGAAGAATCAAGGGGTGCCTCGACGACCGTCCTCCCTCGATTCCAGGAGAGGATGTAACCTGCATCATCATCAGGGTGAAGGCAAAATGTTGCGCCGTCTCCCTCAGTTTCTCCAGCAGCATAACGCTTTTGGTTCATGTGCTTGCGCCAACTGTGAGGGCATAATAAACGGTAAGGTACATTGGGACTGTAGTATGCGTCGTTGTCCTCAAGAACCACTGCGTTGCCTTGAATGTCGAGAGTGTGCCATCTGACTTTACCGACATGGGAAATTTGGCCGTCACCAACACCCGTCAATTTGCAGCGATAAGGGCGTGCATCGATCAAGTCGGACAAAAAGGGCGTTAGTGTTTTACTCGTTGCGGAGTCAACCACTACTGGAAAAGAATCAGATCCCCAATTTCCAACATCGCGTGGTTGCGAATCGTCGTCCGTGTTATCGCCGGTAGTTGAAAGTGCGTGTAGAAGCGAATAAGACTCATCAAAATTAGGAGCAGTGTCGCCTTCATTCAAAGGAGTTTCGCAGGGGCTTATGATAGCAGTAGGACTCATTAGGCACAGGGCCATAAGAAAGAGCAAAATGTTACCGACAACGAGCAACAGCTTGCGTCGTCGCGGGCGAACCTGGATGATTACATCGCGAATGCAATAGAACTTGTCGGGAGGCTTGCGGAACAAGAGAAAGCAAAGCACAGATATATGCGCAATTGCTCGTTCCATCAAAACCAAAAGTGAGAAATCTCGATAGGCCAACTTGGCTCTGCAGTACCAAAGCAAGTGGTACATGCGAGCAAAAGATTCCTTCAATTGAATATGTGATAGCACCATATAGAACTCCGGTAGTACGCAAATACCAATCGGAGGGCGCCGCTGTTTGCGCCGTCGAATCGGCCGCTTGTCTCGAGGTAACGCTTTTAGTATCGGGGGCATATCGAAGATGCCGACCGCATACACAAAAGCAATCTTCAGCATGGGTATACCCAGTGCCGGATTAAAGAACAAAGTCAACAACCAATCTGGTAGTAGTGGTTCATACCCGAAACAGGCAACCCAAGCGAGGTGCCAAATAAGCCTGCAGAAGCACATTATGTGCGACCACAGGCGTCCCCTTCAGGAGTCCATGACAGCCACGATCGCTTCGATCTTGCTATCAACTTCATCTTGTGAGAGACCCTTCTGCTTGAGCATTGAGGTCAGAGCCGCCTTGTTAAGTCCAGTCTGGCTCTCAGAGGAAGTGCTGCCACCGGATTTGTTACTCTTTGCAGCAACATTGGCATGCTGGACAACACATTTGCCAGGGGAGTGGCGAACCCACATCCCGACACCATTGTGACCAGGACCGGTACACCATTGGTATTCCTTGCCATCGTGGGTGTATTTATTGGTGGTAGAAAGACTTTTGTCCTTCTTCCATTCGGGAGTTGTTGCGCCACCTTTCTTACCCCGCTTGGCGCGCTTCTTGTCGTTTGGCTTACTGCCACCTTGTTTGGTTAAAGCCTCAATCTTCGACGTGAGCGCGACGATTTGCTCATCTTTCGCAGAGCGCTTGCTCCACGAGCCAAGATCGCGAAGTTCAGAATACTTCTTGTCGGCACGGTCCATTAATTGCTCAGCCGTAGTGATAGTGGACGAATTCCATTCGTTCTTCCAGAAATTGACGGAAGCGAGGAATTCTTCATTCGTAGCCGTCTTATAAGCGCGGAAAAGCGCAATGAGAGTCTCAGTCTCATCTGATGCGTGGCCAGCTGCAATCAAGTCGACGAGCTTCTCTCGCACATCCTGATTTAGCAACTGGACGTTCCACTTGTATTTCTTCAAGTGCAACTCGAAGAACTTCTCCTTAATTGCAAAGGTAGAAGTGTGCGTTGCGGCGAAAGTTCCACTTAGGACATAATACAATAGTAGAGGTCCGTCTTCTCCAAGAGAGGCGCGCTTGGGAGCCAACTTCTTTTGTGGCGCTGCGCCAAGGCTGTTCCACACGTAGTGGTACATCATTTTAGTATGAATCCTCTCTTGTGCATCGGCTACCGTCGCGGGTGCAGCCGCTGCAGCACGAGCATCCTTCGCTGCGATTGCGTCCGACTCCTTGATTTCTCCATAGTGAGTCGGGATGTATTTATTGTTCACCATCAAAAGTGCTGCCCACTTGCGGCACATGTCGGCTTGGTTGCCGAAACTGGCCAAAAACTGAGGCAAATCCTTGACATCGCCCGAGAACTTGGTCTCACAGGGCTCAATTCCACGATTCCACAAAGAAGTCCCAACCTTTGTACCAAGATCGATGTCACCATCCCAAGGGGACATTAGAATCGGTCCAGCCGCCGCTTGGGGCGGTTGTTGTTGTTGTTGTTGTTGTTGTTGTGCTGCATTTTGGGCAGCTTGTTGCGCTGCAATTGCGGCTTGTTGTGCCTGAGCGAGCTGCTGTCCCTGTTGCTGCATCAACTGTTGCATCTGGGCCACCTGGGCCTGAAGAGCGGCTACAGCATCTGCATCCGCCATGGTTGGATTCGTATCTCGTCCCGAACGTAAGTTGACAATCTTGTTGTATCGCTTCCGTACGCAAAGTACGTTGGGCTCATAACCTGCGAGAAATAACTTCCAAAAGGAAAGATTGTGAGCTATTTTATTGAGGAGCTATTCGTCTCCGACTCAGGAGATTTCGTCAACAAACTCCGAAATTTCTGTAACACATAAAAGTAAATTACTACCGACTTGCGTAGAATGTGAACGCGTCGGGTCGTATCTTAAGTTGGAAACACATGAACCGAAATATCTGCAACCGTCAACAACATTGACCATATAGGCGATATCGGCAGCAGCGTCATCGTCCAAACTTGTGACACTCATATTGTGTAGGCGGTGCGTCAACAATGACGCCGCCCGGCGACACATCTCGCCCGGCGCGCGTTACAAGCGTCAGCATTTTCTCACAGGAAATAGACTCAAGAAATGCGACGACGGCAGCGTCTTCTGGAAGTCGAGTCCCACATAAATGAGCCCCACATTCAAAAGAAAGCGTGTCCTGGACTCACGACAGCCAAAAAGAAAAGGGCCTCCTTGAGTCACGGCTACTAATTGTAGAGCAACAAGCACCGATGTAGATGACGATTGATTTTTGTTGCTTCTCACTTCCTGTGGTCTGCCGCAGAGCCGATCAGAGAAAGAAGACGGTGTGTGCGAGAGGTCTGATCTGTCGTGAACCCCCCAAAGTTGGGGGAGCGAGTCGGTTCTCTCACAAGAAAGACCGCTTTTGAATGAAACGATGCACCTGTAAGCTCTGTATGTAACCATAATTCGCGCGCAGTTGATTGGAAAGACTGTTCTATGTAACCATAACTGGCGCGCAGAATCAAAACGAAAGTGCACTAACTACATCGGCACTGTGATCCAATCCAGTGCGCCCATTTGATCGCAAGCCTTTTATGTAACCATAATTGGTGCATTCAATCAAAAAGGAGACGCTCTAGCTACATTGGCACTGTCATCCAATGTTAGTCTAACTACATTGGCACTCGTCTAATAATTTGCTCTATGATATTTAGAAATTTGCTCTATGATATTTAGAGATTTAGCCGAAAGAGTAACCTTTCTGCAACAAGAAATACAACATTTCACTAATATTGAGGGGACGCTAATACTAAGGGACTCAGCACACGAAGGGACAACACTATTCTACCCCGTTTGTCTCGTTCGAGGGGCTCCCACAAATGCCCAACGAGAAGGAAGGGAATTCGTTTGTTGTAGTGATGTGATCATGGTTGAAAAGACATTGGATCCCGGCCCTTCTTTGCAAATGTCTGCAAAGAGAACGCTGTTGTAGCTATTCAGGGCATTTTCTAGCTCTTTCCGAGAATCAATAACTCCGGGTGCTTGCTAAGCGCAAGCGCAACTAATTCCCTCTCCCGCTCCAGTGAAATCGCATCAGCTTTACCCAGCTCAGCAATGACGCCTACTGTCATGTCTACCATATCCAAGCTCTCAAGACCGAACGTACTGCCCCTTCCTTCATAACCTGGCGACGACACTGACTGACGCGACGGTTGAGCAAGAATGTTCTAAAAAAAGAAAAGCAGCGGTCGAAAGAATGCCGCAGTAGTAGCTGCAAGTCGTGTGGCCGAGGTTGAAGAGGTTGTGGTGGACGGAGCTCGACGTCTTGGAACATGATCAAAGGGATATGCCATACCCCACAGAGACGCATAACTAGTTTAGTCATATTAGTCCTACACGCTGGTAGTCTTAGTAGTCGTAGACGAACGGAGTCGTCCGCCGGACGGACGACGTACAGACGGCTAACGGACACGGACACGAACAAACGGTGACGTCGTCGCTGACGGCGCACTGACGCAACGATCAAAGCAGTCGTAGCGTTACACATGGAAGCGCTCTGTAGTATATCGCATAGTAACATTCGACTAACCCATAGAGTCCCTTGCCAACAGCATGCCTACAATCTAAGTAGTAAATATTCATCGCCTAATAGAGGAGATGTATTTAGAGCAAGGAAATAATTCAGACCATGGGCGACGAGGAGTCGTAGCTAGCCAAGACTAGGGACGCCTAGTTAGAAGGTGACGATACGAGGAATCGACATATCCGAATGAATAGAATATATGCGCGTTATTTACGCGCGGGGAAAGACGTTCACAAAATGAACGATCGGTCGCAAATATTTGAAAGACGAAAATCTTTCGTCTCGTCAATCTTGTTGTTGGAATGAATGCAAATAGATGTAACATAGGTCTCACAATTACAATTGTCTTCTACTTTTATTTCGTCACCCCCGGGATAGGGCACAGTTTTAAAACTCCCGTTTGAAGGATGAAGACCTCCTACTCTAACCACGAGTACGCGAAGAAAGTTGCGTTGCTTCTGACTCAAGCCGCTCACGTCAACCCTCCGTTGATCCCCTTCCGTCGCGAGAAACCCAAGGACGAAGATGTTCTCCAAGACGATGAGAAGTCCAAGAAGGTCAAGATCAAGCTAGACCCAACCGATGAGGATTCGGACGAGTTCGAAACGCGTTGCTTTATCTTCGAACAAGGCGACGCCGAACGATGGGTCAAGTGGCGGATGCAGATGGACGAGTTGATTCGGGATGTCCCCTTGGACGATGGGGAGAAGAAAATCAAGTATGCGAAAGCGTTGTTGGCTGGAGAGGCAAGGCAAAGGTTCGCAGACATCGTTGCCAACCTACGTCACAACATTGACGAGTCGGACGAAGAAGAAGAAGAGACCCCGGACGACACCTTTAACGAGGCGATGCAACGAATGGGGCAGTACTACTTCGGCACCGAGCACGCCTACCGCCGCCAGCGAAACTACCTACGCTATCACGTGTTCATGATGGAGATGTCGTTGGCCGACTTCAAGGCCGAACTACTCCGTCAGAACAACATGCTACCTTACTTCCCGATCCCCGAAGACAAAACGAGCTGCGAGATGTTCGACGACGACGAGCTCGTGGAGATCCTCGACCGAGCGAAAAGGATCGAGTGGCAGCGAGACCTGCTCACCTCGAACATCGATCCCTTCTCGATGACGCTCGACGAGTACTACAAATACTTGGAAAAGCTCGAGGCCAAGCACGTCTTCGACGATGCGGTCAGAGCAGATAAAAAGAACAAAGAAAAGAAAAACGCCGAACGATCCGAAAGCGAAAGCAAGGACGGCGGTAAGAAAAGAAAGAGAGGCAAAGACCGCAAGAAAGCCGAAAAGGGGGACAGAAAGAAACCCTGCGAGCACTGCGGCAAGTTTCATCCGGCCCCCGACGACAAGTGTTGGAGCCTTCCTGGCAATGCCAAGGATCGCCCAAACAAGCGTCCGCGTGGAGCCCGTGAGAACATGTTCTCGGCACTCCAGATGGAGACTGTCGTGAAAGCCCTCGCTAAGAAACAAAGTAAGAAAGAAAAAGGGAAGGCCAAAGCCAAAAGGCAGGTCAGTTTCCAGCTGAATAATCATTCGGACAGTAGCAGTAACGAAAGTAGTGAATCCGAGAGCGACTACATCGACTACAATAGCGAAAATGAACATAGTTTTGCTATTCGAGCGTCACGCCCTGGAATAGAGCCGAATAGGAAAATTGCCGGGCGGCTAACTACAGAAATAGTCGTCGAAGCGGTAAATCCTAGAGGTGAATCCTATGTCCTTAGAACTCTACTAGATACGGGTACTAGTCGTTCCATCGTTCTTAAGAACTTTGTGACGCTTAGCCAGCTCGTTCCCAGTGGAAAACGAGTTACTACTTGGACTACAATGGGCGGCAAATTCAAGACGGACAAAGTCGGAATGATTCGCTTCAGGATCCCCGAACTCTCGTCTAGTAAGGAGATACACTGGCCATGTCACGTCGACGAGCACACAGATCGCGAAAGCTCACCTTACGACCTGATTCTAGGACTTGACCTATTAGCCGAATTGAAGTTTGTGCTCGATTTCGAGAAACGAACGATTCGATGGGGCGATAGCGAAGTCGAGATGAAGGAAAGTGGTGTTGTGACGGATCCAGAGGCTCTACAGCTTCTGTACGAGATGTCTCAAGACGCCCCCGTTATTCAAGCGGCGGAAGAACGACAAGCTAAGATCCTTGACGCCGACTACTCCAAAGTTGAGATGGAAGAGTTTGTTGACTCACTCGACTACTTGACTAAAGAGCAGCGAGACGAGCTACTAGCTGAACTGAAGCAGCACCCTACACTATTCGGAGGCGGACTAGGTAAACTTAAAATAGATCCTATTCGTCTAGAGTTAAAAGAAGGAGCAAAGCCGTATCATGCTAAGCCATTCGGCATTCCTCATGCGTACGAGCAAACGACGCGAAAAGAGATCGAACGATTCGAAAAACTTGGAATCTGGAAGCATGTCAGCCAATCTACATGGACGGCCGGCACGTTCATTCAACCGAAGAAAACGGGCGATGTGCGCGTACTTACAGATTTTCGGAAACTCAACGAATATCTTGTGCGCAAGCCGCACCCACTGCCAAAGATCAACGAGTTATTGCAAAAACTCCAGGGCTTTAAATGGGCAACGGCTATTGACCTCAGCATGGGCTATTATCACATTCCAATGGATAAGTACAGCCAAGGCCTCCTCGGTACTGTAATGCCGTGGGGCTTATATCAGTACCAGGTGCTGCCGATGGGTATATCCAATGCCCCTGATATTTTCCAAAGTATCATGATGCGTCTCCTTGGTGACCTGGAGTACGTACAAGTCTACATGGATGATATCTTGATAACGAGCAAAGGCACATTTAGCGACCATGTCGCAAAGCTCAAAGAGGTTCTCGCACGACTCGAACAAGCTGGTTTCCGCGCGAACGTCCGCAAATGCAAATTTGCTGCCGACCGCGTTGAGTACCTAGGCTACGAGATTTCCCGTAACGGTATCCATCCCCAACCTAAGAAAGTGGAAGCGATACTGAAGATGCAGCCGCCGCAAACGAAGCGACAACTGAGACGTTTCTTAGGCATGGTAAATTACTACCGTGATATGTGGCGGAAGCGATCGCACATACTGGCGCCGCTCACGGCGTTATGTTCCAAGTCAGTCCCGTGGAAATGGACTCCCGAATGCAATGAATCATTCGAATCGATCAAGCGAGCAGTAGCGCGAGAGACGCTGTTGAACTTCCCCGACTTCAACAAAGAATTCCACATATATACGGATGCTAGCGATTATCAATTGGGCGCCGTAATTATGCAAGATGGCAAGCCATTGGCGTTCTATAGTCGGAAGTTGAACTCCGCCCAAAAGAATTATACGACAGGCGAACAAGAGCTGCTAAGTATAGTCGAGACGCTTAAGGAATTTAGGAATATTCTCCTTGGTCAAAAGCTGGTAGTACACACGGACCACCTAAATATTCTGTACAACAAGATGCCGAGTTCCCGAGTGGTTCGCTGGCGTCTCCTGTTGGAAGAGTACGGTGCTACGTTCGTGCATGTCAAAGGCGAAGACAATGTAGTCGCGGACACACTGTCGCGACACCCGAATAGTGACCCAGATGACGAGTCGACAGAGGAGGTTCCCATTGGGAAACAAATGTCGTATTGTATGTCGCATCACCCAAGAGATGACGACGACTACGAGATCTCCTATGCCGACCTCGTGACCGCGGAAGATATCGCGGCAGAAGAAGGATTCGCACTGGTGAGTCCAAAGGTGGTAGCATACTACCAAAACAAAGACCTCGATCTAATGCGAAAAGCCAGACGAGCTCCCTCTAAATACACCAAGATCAAACTAGAAGGTGTAGATGTTATAGCTAAGTACGGTAAAGTAGTAGTACCGGCTGCACTACAAGATAGGATAGTCGAAAGCTACCACGACTTGCTACAACACCCAGGCATGACACGAATGGAAGCGACAATACGCCACGTATTTGATTGGCGAGGATTGCGAGAGAAAGTCGAGCAACACTGTCGCACGTGCAAGATATGTCAGTTGACGAAGAAGCAACGGAAAGAATATGGCCATCTGCCGCCGAAAGAAGCGGAGACAATACCATGGAAGCGCGTGAACGTAGACATGGTAGGACCATACACCGTGCGAACTCCGAAAGGAGTACGCGAGCTCTTAGCGATGACCATGATCGACCCAGTCACGGGTTGGTTTGAAATAGCACCACTGCCTAAACCTGATAGCTACGAGTGCCAGAAGGTATTCGACGCTTATTGGTTGGCGAGGTACCCGAGACCTCAACAAGTGGGCGTAGATAATGGTTCAACATTTAAGCGCTACTTCAACGACTTATGTAAGAACTATGGCCTGGAGAGGAAGCCCTCAACAGAATACAATCCCCAAAGTAACGGCGTAATAGAGCGTGTACACCAGGTATTAGGAAACGCGTTACGTAACTTCGAATTAGAGGAACGAGAACTCGACGAAACGAACCCATGGGATGAGTTCCTCACTGCCGCCGCCTTCGCGATTAGGAGTACGCACCACACGACCCTACAGGCATCCCCAGCGCAGTTAGTATTCGGCAGGGATATGTTTCTCCCAGTACAGTTTGTGGCAGACTGGGCGCGTATTAGGCTACGCAAGCAGAAGATCATCGATGCTTCCAATAAACGAGAAAACTCAAAGAGAATCCAGCATCAGTACAATGTCGGCGATCGCGTGCTGCTCACTACACCCGGAAAATTACCGAAAGTGCGGAGTCCACGTACGGGACCCTACAACGTAGTGAATGTACATGACAATGGAACCGTGACCATTCAAAATGGCCCCGTACAGCAACGAGTTAACATCAGACGGATTACACCGTACTGGACAAAGTAACCGAACTGTTCCATAGGGAAGCGGGTGCCATACCCCACAGAGACGCATAACTAGTTTAGTCATATTAGTCCTACACGCTGGTAGTCTTAGTAGTCGTAGACGAACGGAGTCGTCCGCCGGACGGACGACGTACAGACGGCTAACGGACACGGACAC
This sequence comes from Nitzschia sp. DOCU1, assembly GCA_951394045.1. Lineage (NCBI taxonomy): Eukaryota > Bacillariophyta > Bacillariophyceae > Bacillariales > Bacillariaceae > Nitzschia > Nitzschia sp. DOCU1. The sequence goes on from OX595992.1 coordinate 1,852,589, forward strand.
GAACAAACGGTGACGTCGTCGCTGACGGCGCGCTGACGCAACGATCAAAGCAGTCGTAGCGTTACACATGGAAGCGCTCTGTAGTATATCGCATAGTAACATTCGACTAACCCATAGAGTCCCTTGCCAACGGCATGCCTACAATCTAAGTAGTAAATATTCATCGCCTAATAGAGGAGATGTATTTAGAGCAAGGAAATAATTCAGACCATGGGCGACGAGGAGTCGTAGCTAGCCAAGACTAGGGACGCCTAGTTAGAAGGTGACGATACGAGGAATCGACATATCCGAATGAATAGAATATATGCGCGTTATTTACGCGCGGGGAAAGACGTTCACAAAATGAACGATCGGTCGCAAATATTTGAAAGACGAAAATCTTTCGTCTCGTCAATCTTGTTGTTGGAATGAATGCAAATAGATGTAACATAGGTCTCACAATTACAATTGTCTTCTACTTTTATTTCGTCACCCCCGGGATAGGGCAGGATAAGAGCCCGTTTCATATACATATAAACTAGAACTTCACTTTGTGCTACAACTTAGAGCGCCAATGTCGATTGATGTTGGTGACGCGTTTCAGGGATCGAACACGAACAAGATTTAACAAATCTCACCCGGAAAGCCGTCTCAGCGAAAATAGAAGCCATAATGGTCTAATGGTAGATGCGAATGAAAAGGTGTGCTAATCGTAGTCTCACTATCCCAATTCCTCGTCAAGCCAATCGTGATGATGGCAACGACAAGAGGCAAAGCAAACGCAAAACAAAAGATTGAGCGAGAGAGAACTCGCTTGAGACGACCAGACCCAAGGTGCGCGCATCACGCGCAACGACAGATCAGACCTCTCGCACACACAGTCAAAGTTCACGAAGCTCAACGCTTAGACTTTGTTTACTCGATTGCGCAACGTCGTAGTGTCCAATCACAACGAAGCTTCGAGCTCACAGTAGGTATATACGTACTAACAGTAGAAAGTTTTTTTTTTTTGTTTGACAATAATTTCCGTTCTAGGATGAAGATTGTGAGCATTACTAGCTGTGTGATCGGAACGCATTTCTCGAACCACGATTACCAACATCGTTCTAGGAACAACAGAGACGATCATTGCAGCATTCAGAAAGTCAGAAAGCTCAACTCTAGTGAGGTGGACAGCTTCACCAGCAAGACTATCTTTCCGGCTCTCTCAAGCAATAGATCGGCAGAGTTGACTCCTTGGAATAGAACACTCGGACTCGACTCGTCGGACTTCGGACTCGTCGGATTCGATTCTCCCTCTCGTTCCGCCATCACCACACAGCAGTCAGCATCAATCTCAACCGTTTAAATTTTCAACATCGGATGAAGTTCAGTCCTTCGAGGGACCTACATCTTCTCCATTTTTAATAACAACAGACAATGTGCATGTGCACCCATCCACCATAACAATCAACCAACAGCTTACCATCCTTGGACGAGCAGTCGGTTGCGTTCAAACGATTCGCGGGGGAGTCCCTTGGTGAAGTAGTCGGCACGTTGGTACTCGGTGGAGACTTTGTGGATTTCGAACTCGGACGCGTGACTCCAGAACCAATGCCAAGATACCAGGAAGTACTTGGTGCGATTGGTGATTCGGTGGGAGGTCGCGAGGTAAAAGGCTCCTTGGTTGTCTTCGAAGGCTCGAGCTTGGACCGACGTTCGGATAGTGTTGGGAACATCAAGGGCAAGGACCAACTCAACAAGAAGGCGTTTGATCGGCAGCAGGGTTTTCAAGGCAAGACTGAGGCTGGTGTATTCGGCTTCCAAGGTGCTGCAGGCGATAGAGTTTTGCAAAACGGACTTCCACAGGAGGGGGCATTCGGAGAGGAGGATGACATAGCCGGTGCGGGATTTCACAGAGTTGGGGTCGGAATCAGGTTCTTGGCGGTGAAGTCCGGCAAAGTCGGCATCAACATACATGTCGAGATCAAGTCTTCCAGTGGGTTTGAGGACCATTCCACGGTCGCGAGTGCGCTTCAGGTACCTGACAATACTCTTGACGGCGGAGGCATGGCTTTGCTTGGGATTGGCGCTGAAACGGCAAGCTTGGGACACGGCAAATTGGATGTCACAACGAGTGTTAGTGGCAAGGTACAGCATCATTCCAACGACCGATGAGTAGGACCAAGATTCATTCATGGGAGCTCCCTCTGGATCGCTACCCAGGGCTTTGGGAGACGCAGGCAAGCAGTTGGGGTTGCAGTCTTGCATCTTGGTCGCTTCCAGAATCTTGTCAATCAACCCGGTCTGCGTCAGCTCAAGATTTCCATCGGGGCGTTTCTTGATTTGGATTCCGAGAAATTCTGAGAAACTTTTCTCCTTGGTAAGTTCAAAATCGCGGTCTCGGAGTCCAGCAACGATGTCATCGATGATCTTCTCACTCTTGGCTCCAATTCCAGCATCGTCAACATATAGTACAATGATGGCGTCAGATCGGATAAGGAGGCATTGGTCGTAGGCGCTTTGGACGAATCCGAGGTCACGGAAGGCGGCAATGGCGGTCTGAAACCAGAGAAACGGGGCAATTTTTATACCATAGAGGGACTTCTTGAGACTGAGACAGGTTCTGGGTCCAAAGCTCGAGCGGAAGCCGCGGGGTAGGTGGATCCACATGGGCGTCTCTTCGGGCATCACGGCTTGGACGAATGCGTTTGCAAAGTCGATGGAACAGGTAGGCCAACCAAGGATGAAGGTAAGGATCATGAAGATTCGAACGGAGCTCCAAGAGCAGACGGGGCTACTTGTATCGGCGTCCGTCTCTTCCAGATCGCCTCTCACACAGTATCGTGCTTTGTACTTCGTCACTTCGCCAGCAGGATTGCGTTTGCGACGGAAGACCCAGGTGCCAGGAAGGATTTTCAAGGTGGCTTCGGCCATGGGCACTTCTTTCCAAGTTCCTTGTCGAGTCAAGGCGTCAATCTCGGCTTTGGCGGCGGCGATCCATTGCTCTCGTTGGGGAGAGGCCATTGCTTGTTCGTAGCTGAGAGTATCGGGATCCTGAACGGCACGGACTTTGTAGGCGAGCGGTTGGTGGATGATGGAAAGGTAGCCGGAGGGGTTGGAACCGTCATAGCCGTAGCGTGTTGGGGCTTTGGCAGAGCGTGCAGAGCGGCGAACAGAAGCAACAGGAGCGGGAGCAGGAGCAGCAGGAGCGGGTTTCGAGGCCACAACGGCAGGTTTTGGATCGGGAGTGGGTGTTTTCTCCCTCTGAGGCGACAATGGCACCGGCGTGGGAGACTCAACAATCAACGGAGCGACTGGGGCAATGGTGGCAGGCTCGTGACTCGGCTCATGACTCAACAATCCACCATCGGTCGGAGGTTCAGCGGTTGGTGGTGGCTCCCTCTGTGGCGGCAATTCACTCGACAGGTCGACGATGGTGGAGGCTGGAGCGGGATCAACGGCAGGCGGAGTGGGTAGAGGTTCAGGCGGAGCATGGCGTTCGAAAGCATCGGCAACTTCGGCTTGATGATTGGTCTCGAGTGGGGCTCCAGCGGCAGCAGCATCGTCTTCATCATCGTCATCGGGAACAAAGTGGTGGGTTGCATCACCAAACAACTCGGTCCATTCGGCAGATTCAAGGTCGGGTAACTTGTCAACGTCGGTGGCAACAGTGGCAAACCAGTCGTCGAACACAACGTGAAACTGCGGAGTGATGGCTCCGGTTTCCAGATTCAGAACGAGCGGCACGGTGGAAGAATGACGACGGCTCAAACCAACAAACACCTGGCGGGAGGCACGAGGTTTCCAACGCGGCAATTTCTTCCCATCAGCCATGGTCTTGTCGAGGACGTAAACAGGGCATCCCCAAACATGACAGTCTTGAAATTTGGAATGGGGCCAGCGGGTTTTTGTGAACACATCATGCGGCGATACACCAGTTGCTGGATTTGGCATGTGGTTGTACAGGAACACGGCGTGTTGTACTGCCATTGGCCACAGTTTCGCATCGGCGACGTCGGGCCAATGGATCGCCGAATGAATCAACATCGTTCGGGCGATACCCATTACGGTTTGTATGGACCGTTCTGCGATCCCATTATGATGATGGGCACCAACACCGGCGAGCGTTGAGACTTGAGCGAATTGTTCCAAATGGGCGATGTATTCCCGGGAAGTGAAGGCGCTTCCATTATCGCTAAGGTACTGTTGCGGGGTTACTCCAAAGTCGCGACAGTGCCCTTCGAAATTCGTCTTGGCTCGAATGGTCTCGTGAGTATTCAAGTGGACTTGGTGCTCGATGTGCACATAGTTAGACGCATGATCGACGAATATAGCCCCACCAGAATACTGTAGCTTTTCATCTTCTTTACCGTAGGTGTTAGGTAGACGGCCTTTGGTAGAGCAGACAAAGTGGTCTACCGACACTTTCTGCCCAGGGTAGAGAATGTTGTCACGTAGAACTCCCTCGCGATCCCGTACCACAGTTGAATGTTTTCCAGGGGTAGGGCGACGCTTCTGCTTCCCATACTGGCAGGCAGCACATAGAGGATGACCAGTGCTCTTGCAGGAGGCAGTTTGGAGGCGTCTAGCACTTTCGGAATGAGCGAGGACTCCAGTTCTCATGAGAAACTGGATTTTCTTGTAGCTCAGATGTCCGAGACGATAGTGCCATCGGAGAAGTTCCTTTTCGGACGGACTCAGGTTGAAGTTCGCACTGGAAATCGAACTAGACATGGCAGGGAATGCAAATGGACGCTTGACAGGCGCTGGAGTGCCGTTGTGGGCATGTCCAACTGGCAGATTCGACTTCGGATCGATGAGGATTTCGATCGGTTTGGTCTTTAAGTCTTGGCGACTGAGGTCGCTTCCAGTTGCGTTTCCCGACAGCAAAAGAGATCCAGAGCGTAGAGTAATCGTTTCCTTGGGATACTCTTGCAATAGGCTTTCAGTAGACAGTAGTCTGACGCCAGCATTCGGAATGTAGTAGGCTGGGACCTTGATCGTGCGGAGCATTCCAGTGGTGTCAATAAACGACCATGCAACATATCCGACTCCCTGGATCGCAAGGTTGTTTCCGATGCCTTTCACTCGTTGATTGAACGAAGGCTTCTCAATGGATCCCACAAAGTCATCCTTGCATGGCGAAATGGAGAGGCTGGTGCCTGAATCCCACACAACTGTGGATAACTTTTCTCGTTTTGGGAGCGAATTCTCGACGGGGGCGGCGAAGGCGGCACGGACTTGGTCGGTCAAATGGGCAAGGGACATAGGCAGATCGTGGTTGGCGATGTAGGATTGAGCGATTGGAGAATCCAAAACTTCCCACAGGGACTTTGGCAATCCACCAGCGGCGGCAGGTCCACGGGTCTTACGGCGATTCTCGGGCTTTTGGCTGCGGTCTCTCTCTCCCTCTCCGTGGGGCTGACGAACGCGACGGAAGGCAATGCGCTTGGAGAACTCCAGGATGTCCCAGCAGAGGTCCAGGAGGTCTTTGCGATGACGGTGTTCAAATGGAACAGAGTAGATGGCGCGGCGACGAAGATGGTAATTCGTCGTGTGGCGCTTTCCCTTATTTTCGAGATCAGGGTTTTTGTGTTTCTTGGCATGCCTGACTCGTTTCTTGCCATAATTGGGGCCGGCCCGGCGCGCAGCTCGGGAAATCTCTTGAAAAAGAGCCGTTGGTTCCGGTACTGGCGGAGGGCGCGCGAGCCAGGCCACAATCAAAGTTCCGATCATCAACGTCATCCAAGGGAGAAGGGCGACGAGATAGATGCGGTTGCTCAGAAGGAACGTCACAAAACACATCACCACGTCGAGGGGAACTGCAAGCAAGAACAATTGCAGCATCCCTCCAAGCAACACCATCCACACCCATTTCATCGGGTTCAACAGGAAGTTGAGTATGGTTCCGAGGTTCCAGGCAGCATACAACAACAAGCGGTCCGACAGAAGGAGTGTTGGGTTGTTTTCGGTCGAGTGGGAGGCAATCCAAGCCGACGGATCTTCGATGAGGAAGTTTGCTTGCGGATTAGCTTGGGGATTTCGACCTTTCCCGATGCCAACAATATGCTCGGCGGTACCGTGGGTCATGGACCAACGACGACAGGTGTCACACCAACGCCAGTTCTTCCCGTCGACGACTTTCAGTGTCGGCTCACTGCCCGTGGGAGCTTTCTTCTTCCACGCGTTTCGAGCATCATCGTTGCTTCCTCCTCGGTAGTTGGGACGATTGTTGCGGCGGCCTCCTGATTGTTGAGCCTGGGGATTGCGCTTGTTGCGGCCTCGGAAGCGATTGTTGCCAACGTTTCCAGGGCGTCCACGACCACCGCTTCCCAAGTTCTTGTCGGGGCAATCCGTCGACCAATGTCCTTTCTTGCCGCAGGAGTTGCAAGTGTCGTTCGACTTGTCGCGTTTCTTCGAAGCTTCGAGGGTCTGTTGGAGCAACATGAAGGCGTGGGCGGCAAGTTCCGGATCGGTAGAGCAGGTGGCGGCCAGATTTCCGAAGGCACGAGGTGGGGCTTTGGCATCTCGGGCATGCATGGCGGGCGACCACTTTCCTTTTCCAACCATGGAGTTGTACTCTTCGACAACCACATCGCAGATAGCGCGCCAAGTCAGACGTTCTTTGGCCATCAAGGCATCGGCGGCAGCTGGGTCCATGTAGGCGACTTCGAGCAGCTGAGAGCTCAACTTGGCTCGGATGCCACGAAGTGGGAAACGGAAGGTTTCAGTGTTCGAGTCGTTGCCTCCAGCTTCGAGGAAGTTGTCCAGGAGGTGCAGGGTCATGTTGTGGTCATACTGACCGGCAATCTCCAAGTCGTGGGCCAGGAGGCGAATCTCCTTCGACATCGACGCGAGGTCTTGACCAGGGAACTGAGAGGGCTTGATGCTCTTGAACTTCGCCTTCATCGTCTCATAGCGGTCCACAGTGGCACTGCGGATCAGCTTGATGAGGCGTGCATAGAGAACGAGGAACGTGTCATCGGGCTCCATGTAGAGGCGGAGTTCCTTCTCCAGTTCAGGGTCCAAGGAGTCCAACAGGTAAGCCTTGGCGGTGCGATCATCGCTCATGTTGTACTCATCCCACTGCTTGATAATCTTCTGTTGCTGTGTCTTCGCAGTGTCCAGGCTGAATCGGTTTCCTTCTAGGACAATGGAGGACATGCGCTTGGAGTCAATTGGATCGGGAGCATAGGCGATGGTGTCGAGGCCATGTTCTTCAAAATGCTTCCAGACTGCAGTCTCAAACATCCTGAGATCGCTTGTCTTGGAGAACTTGGTCGACATTCCGAGCGAGCGGTAGTGGTACGACTTCTGGGCGGCGGACAGATGGAGGCTTCGATACTGTCCCGGCGTCATGGGAGTTGTTGCGGTGTAGTTGGCATCATGGGCAGTCCAACCGATGTTGGGCTTGCCACCGGTCCATGCAACAAACTCATCGGTTTCGATCTCAACGATACCACCGATCGTTGGAGCGGCAGGCTTCTTCTTCTTGGGCTTCGGGGCTGCTCCAGTGGACTGCAGTTTGGCAATCGCTTCGGCCAACTCCTTGATAGGGTCACTAGGAGTGGTCGTCATGGTGGGAGAGTCTTCTTTGTCTCCGGTAGTCAATGGAGGAACGTCGTCCTCTTGTTGGTCCAGTGCTTCTTCGGCTTCGATGTCACTTGATCGAATTGATTGGGACCAGTCGTCTGGTTCGATTTCTTCGACGTTTACAAACGAGAAAGGGGACCCGTCAGGTGATCCTGATGGCGGAGGCTTGTCCGGGGTCTGGTTGGCGATTTTCGCGGTTCGGCTGGCGGCGACTGAGTCGGCGGCAGCAGCTGCAGCTTGGGTTTAGTTGGCGCAAGATCAGGGCGTCCCCTGATTGAAGCGTAAACGGATTAGGTAGTTATTGGGCGCAGTAACCAGTCAAAGTTCACGAAGCTCAACGCTTAGACTTTGTTTACTCGATTGCGCAACGTCGTAGTGTCCAATCACAACGAAGCTTCGAGCTCACAGTAGGTATATACGTACTAACAGTAGAAAGTTTTTTTTTTTGTTTGACAATAATTTCCGTTCTAGGATGAAGATTGTGAGCATTACTAGCTGTGTGATCGGAACGCATTTCTCGAACCACGATTACCAACATCGTTCTAGGAACAACAGAGACGATCATTGCAGCATTCAGAAAGTCAGAAAGCTCAACTCTAGTGAGGTGGACAGCTTCACCAGCGAGACTATCTTTCCGGCTCTCTCAAGCAATAGATCGGCAGAGTTGACTCCTTGGAATAGAACACTCGGACTCGACTCGTCGGACTTCGGACTCGTCGGATTCGATTCACATCGTCTTCTTTCTCTGATCGGCTCTGCGGCAGACCGCAGGAAGTGAGAAGCAACAAAAATCAATCGTCATCTACATCGGTGCTTGTTGCTCTACAATTGGTAGCCGTGACTCAAGGAGGCCCTTTTCTTTTTGGCTGTCGTGAGTTGAGGACACGCTTTCTTTTGAATGTGAGGCTCATTTATGTGGGACTCGACTTCCAGAAGACGCTGCCGTTGTCGCATTTCTTGAGTCTATTTCCTCCTACAATTGCTGAACGACAATATGTTTGGAAAAACCTCAGACACAGTTGCTTGATCGTGAATTCGGTTCCACTATTTCTACCAATAAGTGGATTTGTTATGCTACAAATTTTCATCGGCGACCGAACCCCGAGTTGGAACGAAGGAATCTTTCAAGAGTTGTTTGGTCATGAATTCTGTCAGGAATAAGTGGATTTACTACGCTACAGTCAGTTGGGATAAATCGTTCGAGTGGGATTCACCGGCATTGGCGTCCCTACAACAATATTTTGCGGGAAAACTTCACACTACAGTCAAATACAGTTGTGGTTCATTGCCGCTTTTGTTCCAACCTGGGTTCATTCAATCATGACTCGTTTCTTATGGGACGCTGCCATCGTCGCATTTCTTGCCACTGGAATGGGTTCGTTGCCGCTTTTGTTTCACTCAATCGTGATTCGATTGTTAGGGGACGCTGTCATCATCGCATTTCTTGGCGATGGAATGACCGCTGTGCTATATATTTGATTAGCGGCATCTACCAAGAAAACTTGATAGTTCTCGAGGGTTCGGTGCGAGTGATCGCCGCCGAGATCAGTGAGTTGATTCCGTCGGCATTGCCAAGCGAAGTTGAGTACAAGGATTCAGTACTAGGATATTGTAAGATAGTGGAATGGCACAGCGATTGCCATGGCAGTGGAACCAATGATCGAGGCGGCGATTGCACCCGACATCGGAAAACAAAGTTTGGACGAACCATCGCAACTGCGTTTGTTTTTCATAGCAATCAATAATTCTACCTCTTATCACTACAGTCTGAGTAGAGTATCATGTCCAATAATAGTCTCCAACAAGGTATTGGCAAGTTCCTTACAAGAACAACAAAAACTGCTTCTACACTCGCTGTCGAATCCGTCACCAATGACGATTCGTCTGCTCGTCCTGAGTTGCGCAATGAGATCAAACAAGGAAGGCGACCAGTTCAGTTTCGACAACAACATCTTCCAAGTTTGCTTAGAGCTCGGACCACACTCACCACCCCTGATGACTTGTCACCTCATCTGCCGCCTCGTGACATTATTGAAATCCTTGACGATGACGATGTCAAACCTGCTACTGTCCAGTGCAAGCCTCAAGATCAAGAAAATGCAAATGATGATGACGATGGAGGTGGCAAACCCAAAGCAGTTGATCGTCTACTCCCCTCTTCTATGGATCCTGTGCCATTAGAAGCCATTGTTCGACTGGCCAGGAAGCCAGCAACGGAAGACATCTTGCGAGGGACGGGAATAGTTGCAGACCATGTCGAAACCAAATGCTTCCATTGGTTTATCGAGGAAATGGTTTCCTACTATAACGACCTCCCAGCCAAGTCACAATGGCGCACCAACGTGGTCGATGCTCTGGTGATCTTTTTCTTTGGCTCTCCCAAAACTGGCAGATTGGCGCGTTTGTTACCATACGACAGGTCAATGCGGATCTTTGTTGAGATCACGGATGACAAAAAGATCCGGAAACATGTCACGCAGCTCTTGGCAAGAAAAAAGATATCCCCGAATCTTCCTTCTGGTTTCTCTGGAAACCGTCAACCAACAGTGGACTATCTGTTGGAAGAGTTCCGGAAAATGAAACAAGAACGCGAGGAAGTAGAAGAAAGCCAGGTTCTACACGATGGAACTCTAAGCTGTTGCGACAAACCACCAAGAATGTTCATCTCGCAAGAAGAGTTTGACACCCAGAAGGACTTGTTCTGTTCTGCTGCCTTTAGTCCTTTTGCTTGTCGAGAAGGATGCAACTGTGTGCAGTATGGGATGCAACTTGGCCCGTCATTGGGCTTTGAAGAAAAGTTTGATCGAGCATCTTCCAGAAGTCAGAGGAAGGCATGGAGTCAGCGCCTTGTGCGCAATGCCAACATGTTGGCGATTCCAGGGGTACTGGAACAAACGTTCAAGGATGCACCAGAGGGTATAGATCGAATCATGGCCAACATGTGCGACCCTTGTATCCTTCTACTATTTGATGCCATCGTCAAAATCCATATGGCTTTTCGGGAGTCCTCGTTTACTCGTTTTGACGAGTTTCAAGTTCATCTGGAAAATGATCCTCCAAGCAATCTGCTTGATGCCATTGGAGTTTGTACTCGCTACAAACGATTTGAGTTTCCTAGCTACGTGTCAATGGAGGATATTGACGAGTACAAACGTTGCCGTGAGCTATGGACTTGCGACCCGACTAAAATGACAGTCTCTTTGAGTGTTGGAGACACCCGAAAGGAAAGCTGCCACCTTGTCCTTATAATCAGTAAAATCCAAGGAAGAAATCCATGGCCTGAGATAGAGGCAGCTTCGGATCACGCCAGGATTAATAGTCAGTGGCATTTCAGCTCAAATCGCAAGAGGAACCGGGATGATTACAATTATCAGGATCCAAAATACAAGGATGTAAGTACTTGGTTGACTATGTTTAATGATGCTATGATGGATACAAATACTCAACACATGATTTCATTCCAACCCTTACCAAGGCGAGAATTCGGGCAGAACAAAAGTCTGAATGCGAAAGGGCAGAGAGACGAAAGGAATTGGAGGCAACTCCAATGTTTCAGGCCACTGCCCCTGCGATGCATGATCTATTCCACAACAAAATACTTGACGTGGAAGTATGGGACTATTCATCCGGGAAGGGACACTTGATCTCCGAGAAGATGACAATGTCCCAGATGAATCCCAAAATATTCCCGTGCGGATATATTTTTGCGACAAAACGTGGATTACCGAATGAAGGTATCAGGTCTGTGCTTGCGAGAATGCGATTAAAGGGAAACCAACGTTTGGTGGTGAGGGACAAGCGCTACCCTGGTGATAGTCCCATTCCATTCGAGTCATACCTGAGAATGATGAATGCTAATCAAGCTGGAGTGCCACTGTGGAGAATCATTCCTCTTGGACATTGTAGTTCGGCAAAAGAGTTGGGTTTGGCTGAGAAGTTGCTATGGTCGTTCGACTAATACAATCAGCACTTCCCACAACATTTCCTAAACCAGACCAATACTGGTCCTTACACTGGTGGTGGATGTGTCTCAGGAAAATATGTTGCAACAGAAGATGATACGTTCGAACTGGGTTTTGCCTACCTAACCCGAAACAACATTGAGTTGTTTGTCCAGGAACGGGATCCTTTGACCGGGGTTTGGAAATGAACAACTAACAACATAGTGAGACAAAATAGGCAATAATATTGCTAACTACCTGATGGCTCTCTCTATTCACCACTATTTTATCGATATCTCGCCAACGGCCGGTCCAAATTCAACCATTCTTTCACCACCCAAACCGTGACAGTAAAATACGTCTGAAACTCTTTCCGGCTATTTTTAAGAGAGTATAGATCTGTAGTTATAGCTTAAGTGACCAACTTCTCTAATACCCATGGTAGCGCATTGAGATCCTAACAGTACGAGCAAATGTTAGAGAGAGTCGGATAGATGAAGAAAGGGTTGAATTTGGACAGGTTCCTGGCGAGTTATAGACAATCTACTTTCCAGAGGAAAACTTCCGGGTAGTAAGGCGAATTGCAGTGATCCAATGAGTCATGACTCATTTGACAACGTTGGGACCAATACTGCGTGCAAAAGGCAAAAATCCACTTATTGGTAGATAGTGGAACCGAATTCACGATCAAGCAACTGTGTCTGAGGTTGTTCCAAACATATTGTCGTTCAGCAATTGTAGGAGGAAATAGACTCTCAAGAAATGCGACGACGACAGCGTCTTCTGGCAGTCGAGTCCCACATAAATGAGCCCCACATTCAAAAGAAAGCGTGTCATGGACTCACGACAGCCAAAAAGAAAAGGGCCTCCTTGAGTCACGGCTATCAATTGTAGAGCAACAAGCACCGATAGATGACGATTGATTTTTGTTGCTTCGCACTTCCTGCGGTCTGACGCAGAGCCGATCATCAGAGAAAAAAGACGGTGTGTGCGAGAGGTCTGATCTGTCGTGAATCCCCCAAAGTTGGGGTAGCGAGCCGGTTCTCTCACAAGAAAGACCGCTTTTGAATGAAACGATGCAGGTGTGAGCTCTGTATGTAACCATAATTCGCGCGCAATTGATTGGAAAGACTGTTCTATGTAACCATAACTGGCGCGCAGAATCAAAACAAAAGTGCTCTAACTACATTGGCAGTGTCATCCAATGTTAGTCTAACTACATTGGCACTCGTCTAATAATTTGCTCTATGATATTTAGAAATTTGCTCTATGATATTTAGAGATTTAGCCCGAAAGAGTAACCTTTCTGCAACAAGAAATACAACATTTCACTAATATTGAGGGGACGCTAATACTAAGGGACTCAGCACACGAAGGGACAACACTATTCTACCCCGTTTGTCTCGTTCGAGGGGCTCCCACAAATGCCCAACGAGAAGGAAGGGAATTCGTTTGTTGTAGTGATGTGATCATGGTTGAAAAGACATTGGATCCCGGCCCTTCTTTGCAAATGTCTGCAAAGAGAACGCTGTTGTAGCTATTCAGGGCATTTTCTAGCTCTTTCCGAGAATCAATAACTCCGGGTGCTTGCTAAGCGCAAGCGCAACTAGTACTTCCCCTTCATAACCTGGCGACGACACTGACTGACGCGACGGTTGAGCAAGAAAGCTAAAAAGACAAAAAAAAATTTTACTTGTCCAGACTGGGAATCGAACCCAGGTTTCCGCAACCACAATGCGGGGTACTAACCACTGTACGATCTAGACGACATTGATCTGGTCGAGAAACACAAATATAAACTTTAGGATAGTTTTTGTTCATGCGTCGTCCTTTGTGCTTCGTTCATGCATGCATGCATGCATGCACCGGTCGTTTCGATCACTCATTTGATCTCTCTTTCTGTTCGTGCCGTCATTGCCCATCCACCACTACTAGCCTTGAACGTTATTACAAGATTCGCAAGCGGGGGACCACAACCCCTGAACACTTACGAATTTTGCCTGGTTTATTTCACTTTGCAAATCTTTCTGCAGTTTTCTGTACAGGTACGGGCGTCATTGGCCCCATAGATTGCCATGTTGTTTCCCGCGGTTCACGAGTTGGGCTTTAAAGCTGGGCAGACAGTGTACGCCCTGTGGCACCACAGCACTCCGCTACCTACAGGTTTAGAAGTGATTCAATTTGTCCGAGACTTCCCGGCATTGTATCGGGAGTGGTGGTGGAATTTAGTTATCCGTGATCCACTACACGTGGCTGTAGAAACCACCTTGCTTGTGAGTTTACTGTACATGGTATTCATCAGAATCAGCAAAGAGGGCTACAAGGACTCCAAAGAAAAGCTCTCGTCCGCCGAAAAAGAAGAGCTGCTGTCCGAGTGGAAAACGAATCGAGTCCCACTGGCTCCTCCTCTGGATACACAATCGGAAAAGGAGGAGGCATCTCAAATTGTTGTGCAATCGCAAAAAGGAAAATACCTTACAGTGACAGTCCAGAAGAACGGCCTCGAGACTGAACCCAGGGAAGTATTGAACTTTTGCAACTTTGACTTTTTGGGACTTCAAACGTCGTCCGCTCTCAAGGAAGCCTCGGAAATTGCCCTCAACAAGTATGGCTGCGGCAGTTGCGGCCCTCGCGGCTTTTATGGGACAATCGACACCCATCTTCAGTTGGAAGCAAGCATTGCCAAGTTCACCAACACTGATGCAGCTATCATGTATTCTGATGGTGCGTCGACATGTTCCAGCACGGTTGCGGCGTTTGCCAAACGAAGTGACTTGCTGGTGGTTGACGAAGCAGTCTACGAGCCGATAATGACCGGAGTATATCTGTCGAGGGCCAACGTACAGTGGTTTAAGCACAATGACATGGAGGATCTAGAGCGCGTTCTCAAAGAGCTTCAGATTCAAGACAAAAAGTTGGGGCGCAAGCCGAACGCGCAGAGGCGCTTCATCGTAGTTGAGGGTCTCTACAAGAATCTCGGAACGGTTGCTCCCCTCGATAAGATCGTCGAGCTCAAGCACAAGTATCATTATCGCCTTATCTTGGACGAATCTTTTAGCTTTGGTACACTGGGTGAAACGGGACGGGGGGCGTTGGAACATCACCATTTGAGGCCAATGTACGATGCAGAGATAGTGACCGTAGCCTTGGAGAACTCTCTTGGTAGCATTGGTGGGGTAACCATTGGTAACGAAGAAGTCGTAGATCACCAGCGGCTCTCAGGAGCTGGTTATTGCTTCAGTGCATCGGCACCACCCTTTACGGCCAGTGCTGCGATTGCCTCGTTGAAACATATGGAAGAGCATCCTACATGCATTACGAGATTGCAAGAAAACGTGGCATACATTTACGAGCAACTCGGGAAAGCAGACTTGACACATTTGGTGGTGACAAGTGACGAGCGATCACCGATCGTTGTGTTGCAGCTCTATAAGGAATCGATCTATGAGGCAGAAATCACAAGTGGGATAATGTATGAATGTCTGAAACGCGGAATTGCCGTCGTGGCTACCGGGCAGGATGCTAGCAGCCACCTACGAACAGAATTGGCACCAGCTATTCGCATCACTGTCTCTACGCTTCACACGAAAGATGACATCGACCTTGCCATCGCGGCATTGGTTGAAAGTTCGAAGCTGGTCGTAGCAAGATATCCAGTTGATAGTTCTTGAAAACTGAAGGTATTTCAATCATGATCTGTGCTGTCGGTGGCTACCATTTAAGTTCCGCATTCCATAATAACTGGACTAGAAGCAATTCACATACACTGCATGGCTACAGAGCATTTTCGTTTTTATAAATAGATTCTGACCTTCCAGGAGAAGCACAGGGACAGATTCTCTCGCCTCGGATTCAGTCCATGATGCTACTAGCAGTGGGGGTTCGCGGGAAAAACTATTGCACTACTTCTCTTCTGAACCTTGCGCAAATTATTATTCTGAGTCCCTCTGCTACTATTTCGGTCGTCAAGGTATTTGCTAACTGGATAGGTTGTACTCTTGTGCTGCTTTAACTATCTAGAGGGTCAATTGTCGTTGATAGCCGACTCGCAGCCAATGGCTGTGGTGGGGGGGGGAGGGGCCTGTTCAAAGTGCACGTTTGGGCATCGTGAGCTGGAAAGCCCCGACGCCGCTCTTCGCCACACCATCCCTGCCAGAGCAGGGAATGACGATCTTCTCGCAGGGTCCAAACGTGCTTCACTTCGTCATCACAGGTGATGTTGATTTCTACTATGAACTTGTCATGGTAGGATGCTTACTAAAAAGAGAATCTGTAAAAGTAAGGTCATGAGTGTTTCGAAGGATGCACTTGAAATGTTCTGGACGGTGGTTTCCGTTTGTTTGAAAGGGCTTTTCAAAAACGTTTTAGATGAAACACGCCATGACGAACATTCACGACAGATGCGCGCGAGACGATGAATGACCCGTAAAGTTGTGATTAATTCGATTCAATCTTCAATGACGTATGTGCTCTATGAGATGATAGCATAGAGTGTACATCGCTGATTCATTCTGCTCTTGGCAAATCCAAATCCAAATCATCATGCCACGGCCGGTGGTGGTGGTGGTGGTGGTGGATGCGGATGATTCATTCATGCATCTGAACTGTGCCAGCAACGCTAACAAGTCAGCCAAACTGTGATCCGGTCGGCACCAAAAGGCTCACCTCTCTATTCCGCCCCAAGCAGTTTGCCATTGTAGCTACATTTGCGGCAGAGGTCGAGGCTCCGAAAATGAAGAAGTCGTACATTCTAGTATTTCTCTCTGTCTGGAGTTGCGTTAGTGGATTCCATGTCGAGCAAGTACGTGGTCGGCGCAGAGAAAATGCTCTTGGATTAAACATGGTCGCCGCACCTGTTCTCCAAAAGGCTGCTGTTAAGTTAGGTATCGCTGCGGGCGCTGCTGCACTAGCTGGAACTGGGTTTGTGAAGCTTGTTCTGGACAAACCGTCTCGACCTTACGAGGAAGGCTCGGTTGGAAAGGAATATGACGAATGGACAGATCAAGGGATCGTAGAGTACTACTGGGGTGAACACATTCATCTCGGGTACTATTCCAAGGAAGAAAAATACCGAAAGAAACCCCTTCGCGAGGCGCAATACGCATTCATTGATGAAATGATGAAGTTTGGTGGAATCGACCCAAAATCTGATGGAGAAGCTAAGGTATTGGATGTTGGTTGTGGTTTTGGTGGTACGTCGCGTTACTTAGCACGCAAGTTAGGACCCAAGGCAGAGGTTACTGGAATCACATTGAGCCCGTCGCAGGTACGCCGGGCGACGGAATTGGCGATTCAACAAGAAACACCCAATGCAAAATTCATGGTGGAAGATGCCCTTGAGATGCCCAGTTTTGCAAACAATACTTTTGATATCGTCTGGGCTTGTGAAAGTGGTGAGCACATGCCGGATAAGAAGAAATACATTGACCAAATGATGCGAGTTTTGAAGCCGGGAGGCAAGTTTGTGATGGCGACTTGGTGTCAACGTGATGATCGCGACGTCCCTTTTGACAAGCGCGATAAACGTGACTTGAAGTACCTTTATGAAGAATGGTAAGTCGAGACAAGTATGTACTCTTCGTCTGTGATCATAGGCATCTCACGCAAGGGTACATTTGACGACTGTAGGAGTCATCCCTATTTCATTTCGAAAGAAGCATACGAGGAACTTGTCATTGACACTGGAATGATGGAAAATGTGAAGACTGCAGATTGGGTCAAGGAAACGATTGCTTCTTGGCGGCACACAATCTGGCTCGGCATTAAAGATCCTTGGGGCTGGATCTCCAAGCCCAGACGCTACATGCGCTGCTTCCGCGACGGATACTGCTTAGAGAGGATGCACAGGGCTTTTAAGCGCGGCCTCATGGAGTATGGAATGGTTGCAGCAACGAAGAAATCTTCTGATTAGTTTGCTCAATTTGCTGTTAAAAATAATTAGCATCATGCGGTGCCTAGCCTTTGTGGACAAAAAGTCAGTGCAAGTTTACACGCTACAGGTTTCTACTTGTCGGCTCCAACCCTTAACATTACTCTCTCATTCACACCTTAGACTCCCGCAAACTTGTTAGGATCCGGCTTTCCAATGGCGTGAACTTCAAAACCTATTTCTCTGAGCGCTTTGTGGTCGAGGATTAGACGTCCATCAAAGAGGAAAGCAGGCTTTGCCATTGCCTCGTAAATTCGCTGGTAGTCCAAGGTCTTAAATTCGTCCCATTCTGTCAAAATACATACACCATGAGCTCCATCACAGCACTTGTATACGTCATCTTCAGTTACAACAGATTCTTCCAACTGAGGTGTGTTCTCATGAGTGACGCCGCAAGTGTAGGCCATTTCACTCCACATTTCCTCGCGCTTCACCTGTGGATCGTATACATGAATTCTGGCTTGTTCCTGAAGCAAATCTCGCACCACAAACATTGATGGCGTCTCGCGAACGTCACCAGTGTCCTTTTTGAAGGCATACCCAAGCACCGCAATCTTTTTGCCGGTAACAGTGTTGAACATGGTAGCAACTATCTTTTCGGCAAAGCGCCTCTTTTGAAAGTCGTTCATTTCAATCACTTGACGCCAGTATTCGGCGCATTCTTTCAAACCGTAAGTCTCACACAAATACACCAGGTTGAGAATATCTTTTTGGAAGCACGATCCTCCAAATCCCACCGATGGCATCAGAAACCTCTTTCCAATGCGATCGTCCATTCCAACGGCGCGACTGATTTCTGTCACGTCTGCTCCAGTTGCTTCGCAAAGAGCCGAAATTGAGTTAATCGAAGAGACGCGTTGGGCCAAAAACGCATTGGCAACGAGTTTCGATAATTCGGAAGACCACAAATTTGTAGTCAAGATTTGCTCTCGAGGAACCCAGTTAGCGTAAACGCTGACTAGGGTTTCGGCTGCCTTGATACCCTCCGGTGTCTGCTGCCCGCCAATCAAAACACGGTCTGGCTTCATAAGGTCACTAATGGCGGTACCTTCTGCAAGAAACTCCGGATTGCTCAGCACCTGAAAGGAGAATCCCTTCTCGTTTGACTTGAGGATGCGTTCAATCGCCGATGCCGTACGGACAGGCACCGTAGACTTTTCAACCACAATTTTGCTGCTAGTGGCAATTTTAGCAATATGACGGGCACAAAGCTCACAGTTTTTGATATTGGCTGCACGTCCAGCCCCAATACCCTTGGTCTTGGTAGGGGTATTGACAGAAATAAAAATCAAGTCGGCTTCTTCGATTTCTTTGTCCAAGTCGGTGCTGAAAAAGAGATTCTTGTTTCTGCATTCCTTTACGACATCGAGCAATCCTGGCTCGTAAATGGGCAAATCGTCGGTGTTCCATGCATCGATTTGTTTCTGGGAAACGTCACCGACGACAACACGAATCTGTAGTCCGTGTACGAGAATCACGAGTGAGAATGTTTGCGGGCACAGGCAACAGACTTGAAACGTGAGACTCGCAATATCTGCAACACAGAGAAAAGCACTACCGGATATCCAATTCCACCAAAAAGCCATCAGGTCTGACGAGCCGATTCAAGAAACGTACCTTCGGACAATTTTTGGCAATCACGGCCATGGTCGGCCCACCAACATAGCCGGCTCCCATACAGAGAATTTTGAGGTCCCAGTCGCTCATCTTTATAATAGTTTCCAGCGACAACTTTCCTGCTTGATCTCTTAGAGTCTTTACCCACTGATATCTCGTGCAATTCTGACAACTAGCAGAGTTTTGACAACCTGCTGTCGATACTGTGAGGAGCGCGAGAATGTTTCGATTTCTTGTCGGTCATTTTGATGGGCGATGAGGTGTCGGATGGATGAACGAGACATCGGCATTTTCTATTAACGAGGAACAGGGATGGGAGACTAATTTCTTTATTACAATAGTCAATTAAATGTTTTGTAACAATGTTGAAGTTACCAAAAATAGGTTTTTAACGCATCAGTTTCTATTTTTAAAACGATCGAGAAAATGGGACAAAACAATGATCGGAAAGAGAATTATGACCCTTTGGCGTCTCGACAGTGATTGACGTCACTTCTCAACAGCTCAGTCACGCATCTCCCTCGATCCCGATGTCTCTGTGTGGCTGGCCGCCGACCCCGATTGAGCTGGAAGTACTATACCTGGTACGTATCTTTTGTACCTTGTATACCGGTAGTACAAAGTACTGCAGCTGCTCCAACCCCAACAACAACAAAAATGCTCTCTAGCTAGTAGCAAAAAAGTCAACCAAAAATCATTTTTCGATCTCACCGGCCCACCAATAACGTCTTCGCTGTAAAGGAATGAAGCATAAGATGTCTGATATCGTCGATTCCAGCACGGGCTCTGCTACCGGGCGCTACCTGTTGAATACGGTATCAGTTTTTGTTTGGCGCCTGTCCAAGCTAGTTGTGGGATTGGGCGCGGTTGTTGCCGCGTTCCTCTACTTCAAGCAAGACTCATTGCTTTACTTTCCAGAAATCGGAGGTATACCCCGGCGACCAAGTCAGAATCCGAGACGCTATCGATCACCATCTGAGTACAGCATCCCATTTGAAAGCCATCGAATCGAATGCGCTGATGGCGTTTCGATTCACGCTTGGTTATTGCTCAGAGACCAGAGTCGATCTGATCATCTGCCAACCCTTGTCTTTTTCCACGGGAACGCGGGAAATATTGGCTTGAGGTTACCCAACGCGTTGCAGATGCTTCAATATCTTAATGCCAACGTTTTGATGGTGGAATATCGGGGTTATGGCGAGTCGGACGTTGTCGCGCCATCGGAGGCTGGTCTCAAACTAGATGCTGAGGCTGCGTTGCGGTTTATCATTAAACACCCTAAGATTGATCCTGCCAAAGTGTTCCTTTTTGGTCGAAGTCTGGGAGGAGCTGTTGCATTTCATCTCGCCCATTATGCACAAAATGAGCACCTTCCTTTGGCAGGTGTCATTGTTGAAAATACCTTCACCAGCGTCTCTGATATGGTGGACCATCTGATGCCTTTGATCGCTCCGTTGAAAGCATTGGTCCTCCGAATAAGGTGGAATTCCTTGGCGATTGTTCCGAGTTTGACGGTACCAGTTCTGTACCTCGCAGGAGCTAGGGACGAACTCGTGCCCCATCAACACATGATTAAGCTCTACAGGGCAACAAACGGAGCAAAGATCCATGTGGTCAAAGACGGAACCCATAACGAAACATGGATGCAGGGAGGCCAAGAATATTGGGATGCCTTCCGGGGGTTCTTGGTGCACACGTCAAACCAGACGTCTTTGTCTTCAATCAACAATGGCTCAAACAGGTTTCGACCAAACATTGAAGAGCCACCGAGGTTGAGTGGTTTCAATGCTTCATCCGCAATGAGGTCGTCGAGTGCGATTCCAATCATGCCAAGCAACATCCTCAATATTGCGCAAGAATCAGTAAGGAGTAGCACGAATATCGGGGAAATGTCTGGCAAAAAGGAGCTCTAAGTTGCGAGATAATTCCACGAACAGGCTGGATTCGTGGGGAAGTTCAAACAGAGGCAACGATCGAAACCATCGTGATCATGGGTGGTGATTAACATAGATACGGACTACTCAAGCACGAATACCCGCTAGCAACACCTCCTTCATCAATGTGGCTGAACTTGCTTCTCAAGAGAAATCCAGCTGATTCGTTTTGGACGACCAGTCCTTCTGCATCCGTGACAATGGTCGCATAGCAACCCAACTCAGAGACACTCTCTCCCGTCCCTTCCACTTTCCCGCCTCTAAGCAAGATAGCGCGTTGATGTGGCGGGAACAAACGTTCCATCAATATGAACTCGGCGAGTTTGCTTTCCAGCTTCAGTGAACCATCGCTGCCAATCGATGAGTTTTCTCTTATTTTCGATTGCATCTTATCGCCATAGAAATTGTATCCCCCGCCTTCTCGTTGCGGCTTGAGAACATAGTTGGCTTGTTTTCCCTCTAGAACTTCTCTTGCAGCTCCCAAGTCTTCCGCGGTCGCATCGTCGCCCATACTGTAGAGTCCAGCAAAACAGGAACGCATTTTCTCAACCCTTCCCTCATCGTCAGCGGCCGAGAAGAATCTTTCTAAAATTCCGGGGCGTGCAAGTTCTTGCTGCACTTTTTTGGTTCCCGCCAAGTGATAGCCCAATGATGGGCACTTAGCGGCCCGTGAGTTTTCGAGTTTGAGCCGCGCCTGCCACTCAATCCCTTCGTCGCCACCAGGGTAGTCGGCGGGCGCATAACCAGCCCGATAATAAACGATTGCAATTTCTTTTCCAGCAAGGGTTAGTGAACCGTCCTTGGCAAGCTTGATTTCCGAGTGCGCTTTGGTCAGCGACATTCTCACAACAGGTATGTTGTGATCTTCAAAAAGACGAAACTCCAGCATGCGTTGGTCTACTGTATTGGTTTCGCCCTCTTGGACGACGAATAAAACGATAATGTTTGAAGCATCGCCGTCTCTAGTAAATCTTTGCACGTAACGATCGTAGGCCGCGGAGATGGCGAGCGGGATGCGCTCCATGGTAGGGTTTTCTGGAACACCCTGCGCGGGGTCATTGGTTGACGACGAGACAATCTTTCGGTTAATCTCCAAGAACTCCTTCACCTCCTCTCGAAATCGAGTGGTCAAGTAGCGATGGAGGCTGAATATTCGCGAGGAAAGACCCGCAAAGGAGGCCGCGATAGTGTTAAGCTCAACCTGCTTCAGCTGATAGGGTTCGCCTTGGCTCTGAGCATGTAGCATGTAGTCGCTACGGTGGATCCCAAGTCGATCGGCTAGGTTTGCCGGGCTGTCCTTGGGCCCGTCGACATAGACTTGCTTGTAAAGCTTCAGAATGTTTCCAGTGAAGGGATCTGTTTCAGCAACTGGCCCCAGCGTACGTTCGAGGAAGTCGGCGTCTCGGCTAACGCGGTCAACCAATTCATTGAAGTCGGTCGCGACGGACTGGGCCTTCGCAAACGCTTCTTTCGGGTAGGCGTTTGGCAACAGCGACATCGGGGCGCATTCAAAAAACGTGCTCGTCGGGTCATCGGGTCGCTTACGCTCGATTTGAATGCCTGAGGCCGAAGCGTAGGCATTGGCACTTGCTGCGAGAGCTTCAAGCGGCACAAGATCCGCCATTGTCGGAGCACTCAAGGCGGCAGCAACGTTGTGACGTAGATTGACAAGTGTGGTAGTGAAGGCAACTATTGAGCTTAAAGAGCGCCCGCCTTTCATATTATGACGGAGGCTGACAAGGAGACGTCTCTCGTTCACGAGATGCACTTGGAGGCAGGATAATACTGAAAGCGTTGTGACAAGATACCACGGGAACGCGAAAGGATCGTCGAGAAGGGGAGAGCCGCCTTCGAAAATGATCTCGCGCGGGCTTCGCCCCATGTTTGGCCTTTTTCTCCCGCCCCGCGCACTTAAGCCAGTGAACTACGCGTGGGAAGCAATCAACTATCCATCGAATGAATTCCATGGCAAGTGGGTGAAATCGCCCAGTGCTGTATGGGCTTATATCGATGTCTGGTTTTTCCCTAAATGACCCTTTGGTGGCATATGTCAGGGTCATTGATAATCTGTTGGGCATGTGTGACGTGGCATGTGTTCCATTTGCACCACGGGAGTTCTATCGCAGGGATTGGCACGGGAGAAGTAGTATAATCTTTCTCCATTTGAGTTTGACTGTTGTTTGTTGCTCTACTACTAGTTGTGTGTTGATTTTGGTGAGTAGCTATGGGATTAATTCGGTTTATCAGACCCAATTTGCTGTAGAGGAGGTTGAGAGGTAGTCAGGAGTGAAATTGGGAGGAAAAAGGGCCAAACGTGGTGGAAAACAGAGGAAATTTGATGTTGGCTTGGACCACGTCATCCGGGTGTGACTGCAAGCGAAAAGGAAGTATGGAGGTCAACTCTTAGCATTATCACTGTTGTTATGGTGGCTTCAGTGGCTAGAGTTATGAAAAGAAGCGTATGCTTAGCCATTTGGCGGAAGATGGAGAGGTCTGGGACTGATCACCCCACATAGACCGACCGAGCAGCATGGTATCCACCAATCAGAGGATGGGATTGTCCTCAGCCTGCCGGATAGGGAGGATATAAAGGAGGTTTACATCGCTTTGCGTGTCTAGTCACAACTTACCCGTGAATAATATTCCTCCTTGCTAGCTGTGTCCTGGAGACAATGGCGGAAGAAGTTGCTTTGCAGGAGGCATTTATGATTTGTGGCCTGGATGAGGACCGTGTGGTCCAGCTGTTGGAGAATGAGCGTTTGGCTTCATTGGAGCAGTATGCAGGCTTGGAGGAGGAAGATATTCGTGGTATGGCTAAGGCCAACAATTCGGCCAGGACGGAAGCCAATGGTAGGGTCGTTTTGACCATGCATGAGCAGAGGAGCTTGATTGCCCTCTTGCATTGGTGCAAGGACCAGTTGGGCCGTGGTCTGCCCCTGGAGAATTTTGATGAGGATCAAAGGATTAGTTCCATGATCCGGGTTCGTTTGACCAAGGAGAAGCATGATGATCCGTCGGTATCTGAACTTGGAAAGTTTGATCCGGATCTCTATGATGTTCATGAGCAGAAGTTCTTGACTTTTGTCTCTAGGACCTATGGTGTGAGGTACTGTTCTCTTGCGTACATTGCTCGTGATAGGGTTGCCCCTTCGGTGTATCGTGATGAGGATCACCGTCGCATGTACGAGATTCAGATGGAAGGTATGGAGTTTGAAAGGGACAACAACAAGTTCTTTGATCTTTTGAAGGCTTGGTTGATGGATAGTCCTGGGTACACTTGGATTCGTTCTTATGAGGCATCCAGGGATGGAAGGAAGGCCTGGTTGGCTTTTACTGATCACTATAATGGTGATGGTGAGAAGAACAACAGGACGGTGAAAGCTGATGCTGATATTGCAAAGCTTCACTATTCCAATGAAAGGGCTTTGCCCTGGAACAAGTTCTCTGAACGTCTTAGCAATGCCTTCAAGGTAGTGGACAAGGATCCTGCTAGGCGTTATACTGCTGAAAGGAAGAGGGACATCTTGTTGGACAAGATCAAGATTGACCACAAGGAACTGGCAGCCGCAAAGCTTTTCATTTCTGAGCTGCCCAGGGACCCTGAGGACACGCTCTTTGAGGAGCCTTGTATCAACAAGTTTGGGACTTATGTCTCCAAGGCATTCCAGAACCTGAAGGCAGATGAGCAGCATGTGAAGAGGCGTAAGATCTCTTCGGCTAGCTCTAACCGAGGTGGAAGAGGAGGTAGAGGAAGGGGTGGAAGAGGATACTCTAGTGGAAGAGGCGGCCGGTTTGGCCGTGGTCGTGGTGGCCGTGGTAATGGTGGACGTGGGAATGATTCCAGGAACAGCAACGTTACTTTTAATGGTGTTGACTGTTCTGATATCAACCGTGACTTCAATGCTGATGAATGGCAAAAGATGGGTCCGGTAGGACGCAAGTTCATTCATGAACAGCGTGAGTGGAAGAAGGACAATGGAGGAGGACAGAACAATCAGAGGAATGTGAGCTCGGTCAATTACAGTGACCAGCAGACGTCTGTGTCAGAAGTAACAGCGTCGACACCCTCCAATAATGAGGGACAACGTGGATCCCAGAATGGGCGTGGATTTGGAAGAGGTGCAGCAAGGAGTGAGGGCAATTGACTCCTAGGAGGGATTTGGCTGCTGTTGACAGCGTTTTACCGCTGGCTTTTGCGTAATTGGCAGCCACCTCCAACTCCAATCACATTGAAAATAAACGCATTCTGGATGAGAACTGTGAAATCAGCAGGGAGAAAAGGAAGAAAGGGACCTAGTCATGTGACGACTCCAGGTACATATGGAAGGAATGAAATGGATTCCCATGCCGACACTTCGTGTGCAGGCAAGAACTGGAGGCTTTTGGAAGTCTCAAATGAAGTTTGTGAAGTATTGCCATTCTTGGAAAGTTACGGTCCAGTACAAGACATCCAGGTTGGTCGCTGTGGTACCGTCTGGACGGATGACTATGGAAATGATTACTTGCTAGTTGCTGACCAGATGCTCTGGTTCGGCGAGCTGATGGAGAACTCACTCATCAACCCCAATCAGATTCGCGATTTTGGTATTGCAGTCAATGATAACCCCTAAATTGATGTGGACTTTGGCCTGACAACTGATTCCGTCTTCATCCCATTCGATGTAACGGGGACGATCGTGCACTTTGATTCTCGGGTTCCCACCGAATGGGAAGAAAAGCATCTACCTGTCATTTTGTTGACGGCAGAAGTATGGGACCCGCCCAGAGTTCGTATGGGGAACAGAGGATCGGCTGAAGGCTTGGCCATGGCTTCAATTCAGAGCCTGGCTAATGAAAGGAAGAAGCTTGGAATTTCATCTGTGAGTTCACAAACTGAGATTGCTGGGGAGACAGCCAATGTGCTTTCTGGTGTGTCATCAGTGTTTGACGAGAGAGAGTTCTGCCAGAGGCTTATTGGTGCCGTCAAGATAGCAAGTTATGACAGAAAGCAGGAAGATGAAGAGGAAGAACAAAGGAGGATAGCTGGCGTGCTGTCAACCGACCGGCATTCAAGGATTAAGGCAGAAGAACTATCAAGGAAGTGGAACATTGGTCTAAAGACAGCAGAAGCAACCATGAAATGTACAACCCAGTGTGGTGTACGTACTGCCACCAGACCATTGTCAAGAAGAGTACGTGTGGACCACCTGGACTTGCATCGCAAGAGGCTTCCGGGGGGATGGTATTGTGACACATTACTGGCTAAGGTGAAGTCCCTTCTAGGGAATACCGTTGCAAATGTCTTTACAAATTGGAAGTTCACAAAGGTTGTGCCATTGGAGGCAAGGCGTTTTGCCGGGGACTCTCTGGTGAGATTCTTTGATGATGTGGGAGTTCCAGAGTTGATGGTGACAGATGGTGCTACTGAGTTCACCAGCAAACAGAAGGACTTTGGTAAGCATGCAAGGAGGATGAGAATGAAGCTCCATGTCACGGAGCAGGGGAGGTCAAATCAGAATCATGCAGCAGAGCGTGAGATTGGATATCTTTCTCGTCGCTGGAAGATGGAAATGGGCAGAAAGAAAGTTCCCAAGCGTCTATGGGACTTTGGTTTGGTCTATCAGTCTGAGATAATCAGCAGGATGGCCAGAGGTAAGAATGGGCGTTCCGGATATGAAGAAGTTACTGGTGAAACACCCGAGATAGGAGAGTGGTTAGACTTTGAGTTCTATGAGCTCGTATGGTGGTGGGATCGTCCAGGAAAGCCAAATGCAACTGATGACCCAAAGCGTCTTGGTCGCTGGCTGGGCATTAGCCACAATGTTGGCTTGGATATGTGCTACTGGATTGTGACTGAATCCGGGCACTTGATCTCGAAGTCATCAGTGCAGCATGTGACGAGGGAAGATCGCCTCAATGATGAGGTAATGGGAAGGATCACAGCATTCAATGCTAGGCTGGAGGAAAGGATGAACGATGACAACTTCCAAATGCAGTGGGAAAATGATGGTTTACCTGATGACTTGTTTCTTGAAGATATTGATGAAAATGAAAACTATGGTGTGACGTATGGGGAAGTTCCACCAGATGAAGATTATGGAGAAATGTTGTTGGAAGAAAGACCAGAAGATGATGAGGTGGAAGATCAATTTGATAAGTATATTGGCATGGATTTGATATTTGGTGTTGGAAGTGGTGAAGAAAGAAGAGGTCGTGTCGTCAAGAGGTCCCGGGATAACTGGGGGCGGCCTGTTGGGCCTGCTCACTCAAATCCTATCATGGATACAAGTGAGTATTTGGTGGAAATGTCCGATGGGACAACAGAGAAGTATCGTGCAAATGTTATTGCCGAGAATATGTTCGCACAGGTGGATGAAGAGGGTAGTCAGTTCCAACTGCTATCTGAGATTGTCGATCACAAAAAGGACGGGAGTGCCATCCCTATATCAGAGGGTAAGATCAGGTTGAAGGATGGAGGTGAAAGGTTGAAGCCCACAACAAGAGGCTGGTCGTTACTAGTGAAATGGAAGGATGGGAGTCAAGATTGGGTTGCTTTGAAAGACCTGAAAGCTTCATACCCTGTTGAAATTGCCGAGTATGCAGTTGCAAATCATCTTGTGGACGAACCAGTGTTCAAGTGGTGGGTACCATATACACTTAAGAAGAGAGGAAGGATCATAGCAAAGGTAAAGAAGAAGTATTGGAGGCAGACTCACAAGTTTGGAGTCAGGATGCCAAAGTCTGTTGAGGAGGCTCTCCAATTCGATCAGGAGAATGGAAATCATCTATGGAGAGACGCTATAAACAAGGAGATGTCAAAGGTAAAGGTATCATATCAAGTGAGAGAAGGACTGTCAGCACAGGAAGTAAGACAAACTGAAATTGGTTGTCATGTTGTGTTCGATGTCAAGATGGATTTCACTCGGAAGGCACGTTTCTGTGCAAATGGTAATGAAACTGGAGCACCAACATCTATGACGTACTCTAGTGTCGTGTCAAGGGATTCTGTGCGACTTGCTTTCTTGATTGCAGGTTTGAATGACTTGGGTGTCATGGTAGCTGACTTGGAGAACGCCTATCTCAATGCACCATGTGCAGAGAAGATTTGGTTTGTGGCTGGTCCTGAGTGTGGAGAGGATCAAGGAAAAGTTTGTGTGCTAGTAAGGGCACTCTATGGTTTGAAATCTGCAAGTTCCAGTTGGAGATCTACTCTTGCAGCAGCTTTGAGAGAGTTGGGATTTGTTTCTTCTAGAGCAGACCCCGATGTTTGGCTGAGACCTGCTGTGAAGGAAAATGGGGTGGATTACTATGAGTATGTCTTTGTCTATGTGGACGACTTGCTGGCTTTGTCAGTGAGACCAGAGTTGGTAATTGAGTCAGTCGGAAAGTTCTTCAGAGTGAAACCTGGAAGTGACCGAGAACCGGATAGGTATCTTGGCGGGGACATTGAAAAGTTGACTCTGGAGAATGGGCATACAATTTGGGCAACATCGTCCAGATCTTATGTTGAAAATGCCATCAAGACGGTGGAAGGATTGTTATTGGAAGATGGAGAAGGGTATACGTTAAAGACGCAAGTGAAGAATCCGTTACCACAAGGTTACCGTCCAGAGTTGGATGTGACGCCTGAGTTGGATTCAGATATGGCATCACGGTATATGCAGTTGATTGGGATCTTGAGATGGGCTATTGAGCTTGGCCGGATCGACATCTTTCATGAGGTTTCGATCTTGTCCCAGCATCAGGCAATGCCAAGGGAAGGGCATTTGGAGGCAGCATATCACATCTTTGCTTATCTCAAGAACAAGGATCATTGGAAGTATGGTCGCATAGGGTTTGATCCCAGTAACCCAAATGTTGATTTTTCTGAGTTTGAAACCAACTTTGATTGGAGCGAGTTTTACGGGGACGTGGAGAAAGAGATACCAAGAGATCTGCCAGAACCAAGAGGGAATGGAGTGAAGGTTTATTGTTTTGTTCATGCAAATCATGCAGGTAATGTTGTGACACGTCGGTCACATTCTGGGGTGTTGATATTTGTGCAGAATGCACCAATCATATGGTATTCGAAGCGGCAGAACACAGTTGAGTCATCAACGTTTGGATCCGAGTTTGTCGCATTGCGTATTGCCAAAGAGTTGATTGTCGGATTGCGTTACAAGTTGAGAATGTTTGGCGTTCCTGTGGAAGGTCCAGCATATGTTTTCTGTGATAACCGAGGTGTGGTAAAGAATGCAAGCATGCCGGAGTCTGCATTACAAAGGAAGCACAATGCTATCAACTATCATGCAGTTCGGGAAGCAGTGGCAGCTGGTATCATGCGTGTTGGGAAGGAAGATGGCGAGACGAATCTGGCGGATCTACTGACGAAGTGTATCGTTGGGTCAAGGAGGTACAATTTGTGTTCGAATATTTTCAGGTAATGCCTTGGCTTTGGCGGCTTTGTTGTGTTGCCATGACCACCCAGGCGATGTGTATCATCGGGCTAATACCTGGGTTCGGCATCGTGAACCTCTGCGGAGGATGTAGCGATTGTCAGGGAGAGAAGAGTTGAGTTCTTGAGTTGTAAGAGAGAGGAGATTTGAGGTGTGAACGAGGGCAAATGTGTGAATGGAAATTTGTTCCGTTGCACTATCGGAAAAATGTTCTGTTGGCTCAGAGCGGAATTTTATTCCGATACGTGTTATTGCGTGTTATCGGGATGCTCATGTTACTCGCATAAGCTCTTCCGCGCAAAGGCGAGGCCTCATTTCCAAAAATTGGGCGCATTCACGATAACTCGTGTTGTACGCAAAAATAAAAGTACACTCGGATAACACGAGTTATCGCGTGGCGCACGGATTTTGGAAATGAGGCCTCGTGTCTGCGCGGAAGAGCTTATGCCCGCGGGGACCGAATGAATTCCATGGCAAGTGGGTGAAATCGCCCAGTGCTGTATGGGCTTATATCGATGTCTGGTTTTTCCCTAAATGACCCTTTGGTGGCATATGTCAGGGTCATTGATAATCTGTTGGGCATGTGTGACGTGGCATGTGTTCCATTTGCACCACGGGAGTTCTATCGCAGGGATTGGCACGGGAGAAGTAGTATAATCTTTCTCCGTTTGAGTTTGACTGTTGTTTGTTGCTCTACTACTAGTTGTGTGTTGATTTTGGTGAGTAGCTATGGGATTAATTCGCCATTATTATAAGGGCTACGAGTAGGCATGGAGGCCAGCGAGCGATCTTGAATGAGGCTTGACATCCTCGTATGTCAGTCCAGAGGTGCGTCAGAGACACTTGGAGCATCACACTCTCCCCAACCATGAGAAGCATCGAAGCTGCCAATGACGAAAACTCAAACAGGTTTGATGCGTCGAATGTTAACGCGTTCCATCAAGTTAGGAGCACATCGAAGTGTGACCGTTCCATTCACATGAACACGAGTGATTTCATGAGGCCCTGTGAACAGAGGTCGCAACTTATCACCGGGTTTGCGTGGACGTTCAAGATACACCTGATGTCCAATTCGAAAGTCAACGGGTTTCCTTTTTCGATTGGCACGAAGAAGACGAACGGCGAACTGAGCTTGTCGAGCTTGCTTGAGCGTCTGGATGTCAGCAATCAACGGAATGTCAAGGAGCATGTCTCGTCCAAAGGTTAAAGCACCAGGGGAGAAACCACCAAGAGAAAGGTGTGCAGAACATCGCGTCGCATGCATGGCAGTGGCCAATGTGCTTTCAATCATCGTGTCAACTTCATCTTGTTTCTGTGGAGGCTTCAGTTCCACATAAGTTCGGAGGACTTGTCCAATGGTTTTGTGAACCAATTCGATTACACCGTTTGCCTGAGGATTGTTGCCAGCCCTTTTGAGAAGATTCTGAAAGTCTTCACTGATAAACTCGGGTCCATTGTCGTGGACACATTCAAGCGGACGAGGGTACCGCGAGAGATAGCCATTTTCGAAAGCCTTAGCAACTGTGAGGCCTTTCTTGTCATTGCATCGAAAGATTTCCAAGAGATTCAGCACCGGTTCAATACAGGTCAACGCCTTGATTTCCAATGAGGTCTTGTTCACTTTTATTTTCCACGGTCCAATCATATCAACGTGTACCTGTTGCCAGGGAAGAACATGCGAAATATCTCGGATCGGCAATTCACCGTAATTCAATCGTGAGTGTTTCATTCGTTTGCAAATATCGCAATCAGCAATCAACCGTTTCGCTTCTGTACCGATATTCGGATGAGAGAAGTGTCGTCGCACCGTTTTCTCCAACTTTGTTGCCGCTTCGGCGTGGCCTAGCAGGCCATGGTAATACTTTTTCCGGGGCAAGGCTATCAGCCCACTGGCATCGCCAGAGTCGGAATCTCCGACGCAGATAACCTCTGCTCCGCCCATCGGACGTTTATTATACATTTCAGGGTTTTCAACCAAAAGCGCTTGCAGCGTCTCGTCTTCATTCTGATAATGTTCGATCGTGTTGAAATCAAAGGGGTATCAATCTTCGTTATCAAAACGAGGATAAAACAGCAAACACTTGGTGAGTAAACAATCCGGTTCTGCGCATGGTCCAAAATAATACTCATCAATTCGTTTTTCAGTTTCTTCTTCGACAAATAACGATTCCCTTGGAGTCGTACTCTCCCCAACCACGGAACGCGGTACGCGGTACGCGGCTAAGGGCATCCGCAACAACATTGTGTTCTCCTTTCTTATAGTAGAACTTTGCGCCAAAGTCTTCGAGAAGGAGACGCCAACGAAGTACACGTTGAGTGTTGTACAACGTCATCGAGTAAGTCAAATTCTTGTGATCGGTATGCACATGTAATTCGGCACCATACAGCATCATCCGAAAGGTCTTCAGTGTTTCCACAATACTCAACAGCTCCTTTTCAATCATTGTGTAGTTCATTTGAGCCGGAGTGAGTTTGCGCGAATAATAGGCCACCGGTTGTCCTTCTTGAAGAATTACTGCTCCGAGTTGATAATCAGAAGAGTCGGTCTCGATGTGAAAGGGCTTGTTGTGATCAGGATAACGCAACAATGTATCCATAGCAGCAAGAGCCTTCATTTCATCAAAAGCCTTGTCGCACGCTGAGTTCCATTCAAAACCGTTTTGCCAGTAAGGCTCGTCAACGGAGCCAAAACATGAGAGCGTTTGGGCCACATATCTTGATAGAAGTTAACCAATCCTAGGAAAGAATGAAGTTCCTTGATAGTTTTTGGTTTCTGCATCTTGAGAATAGAGTCTACCTTCTTCTTCCATGGTTTGAGTCCTGTAGGCGTAAGCCAATAACCTAGGAAGTCAGTTTCTTTGACCGCCCATTCGCATTTCCTTGGATTGATCGTGAAGTTGTGCTTTTCCAAGGTCGTAAGGACTTGATCGAGTAAAGCTAGATGATGTTCCCAAGAATTGCTAAAGCAAGCAATGTCGTCAATATAGATCTCAATGTCCTTGATCGCCGCCAGAACACGCTCCATTATTTCTTGAGTGGCGTCAGGACTAATCGACAATCCCATGGGGAGTCGATTATATCGATAGAGTCCAAAGGGCATTGCAATAACGCATAAGTCCTTGGCTTGATCCAAAAGTTCGAAAGTATAATATTGCATCGAGATATCAAGTTTTGTAAGAAACTTGTACCCCGTGCGTCAAGAAAGTATGTCGCCTATTCGAGGAAGCGGATAAGCCTTTCGCTTGATAGCTTTGTTCAAGGCTCGGAAATCCGAAATCCATCGAACGCTGCCGTCCTTCTTGGGTATAATAAAAGAACCTGTGATCCATTCGGATTGACCAGTCTTGGAGAGAACGCCTTCTTTTTCTAGGTGATCCAATTCCTTCTTGAATACATCAAGATGAGTTCGTGGCACCGGATAGGTTTGAGCTCGATAAGGTGGAACAGTTGGATCCAGTTCCAAATCGATCTTCTCATCAGGAAATACTTTTAGAGTGCCATCAAATAACCTTGTGTATTTCTGCAACAAACGTTTAAGGTCTCGTTTTTGAGATGAAGACAGGTGAGAACACGAATTAACAACTTCGGCAACATCGACTTTGCCATAGTTACTCTCTGAAATAGTCTTGGAATGATAACCAGATGCATTGACCTTCCCAATCGTATCAGATCTGTAAAGATCGTCATTAGGCTGAGAAAGAACGGGTTTCATTGGATTCGGTTGCATCGGCAATATCTTGTTGTCCCATTCAATCGTCTTGTTATTGAAATCCAGGATGATTCCCAGACCAATGAGCACTTCTCGGCCGATAATCGCATTGTACCGACAGGGTGCTTCAAAAACATGAAGATTCATATGTTCAATCGTTCGATGTGGGTCGAGCTCTGGAAGCTTGATGTCTTGTAAGGTCATTGCCGTGTTGGCTTTCAAAACCCCAGCCAACGTCGTTCCTTGAATGGCTGGGACCTTCTTTACAGATAGATCCTTGCCAGAAAGACAATTCTTACGAATCCATGATGTCGTCGATCCAGAAGCGAGGAGAACATTCAACTTGTACTTTTTATTTTCTTTTTCAAATTCAATCTGTGTCGTAGGTATGTAATCAATAAATCCCTTTACAACTGCTTCCCCCACGAAGCAATCGTTCCCCAATGTTTTTGACGATAGTCACCATTGACCATCGTCATACGATTCGTCGTATTCATCATAACCATCAGCGAAATACGCTTCGTGATCCTGAACATTTTCTTGATAATCTTCTTGATGCGGATCGTCAACATGAGTGCTAGCCAGGTAGCTATCACCACTCGACGGATCCGCTTGAGCTACTCCACCAGGGCTAGGTTCAACATAGTAAGCAGCACTATCATCAACATAGTGTGCGCCTTGTTGAACAGCCACTCGTGGCTGGTAGCGACCACGCCCTCCGAATCGTCCAGGGTATCCACCAAAACGACCCGGGGACTGATTAGAACCTTGCAAGCCGGTTGAAACGCGAGACGGAGGCGTATTCAAACGGCGATACTGAGCCACCGGCGTTGCAGCATCATTAACATTCACTTGTCCTTGATTATAGTAACCGTGGGGGCCACCATGACTGTAGCCACGTCCTTGTTGTCCATAGTAACCACCACGTCCTTGATAATTACCATCACGGTATCCACGACCAAAGCCGCGTCCTTGGTATCCTTGTTGAGCACGACCACGTCCGCCTCGTCCACCACCACCACGAGCATTGTTTCGTTCCCGGATTCTATTATGAATCTCTTCTTGTTCCGCAAAGTAATTAGTAATGTCCTCGTAGGAAGAGGTCACCACTGAAAGATTACTTCTGCCAAAATGGTCCTTCCATTCTTGGAGCATGGCCATATGCAAAAGATATTTAAGTTCCAGCTCCGAGTATGGTTCCGTATCGTTGGCACCCGGAAACCATTTCATCAACCGATTAAGGAATCGGTATCAAGCAGCCAATTCACGAACTGAAAGTTTGGATGGCTTAGGAGCAGTGTCCATATAGAGCTTCTGTTTAGGAATGTCAGACTCTCGTAAGAACTTCTTGACAAACTCAGCAATAGCGAGCCTGAAAGTATCGTTAGTCTCATTTGCTTGAGTAGCTCGAGCAATGTCCCATTGATCTCGGATAGTGCCCCTGAGACATTCACGGAACTTTTCGAACTTCTTGGGACCAGTCGACAAGTTGAGTCGCCCGGCGCTTGCGACGTCGTGAAATTCTTTGATTGTACAGAGAATCAATTCGATATTGAGTTCATCCGCTAAGGGAACCTGCACCTTGCGTTTTTCATGCACCGGGGCGTTATTCGTTCCGATGTTGACTGTCGCAACGATTGACGCTTGACGCAATTCGTTCAATTTCAAATCCGTTATCAACGGAATCACAGGAGCATGACTGGCAGCAGCAGTCGCCGAAAGACTCATGGTGATAAGATGGGAAAACTCGTAACCTATAGCAAGAGAGAGAAAGGTAAAAGCCGACAGATGAAACAAATTTCACTTGCCGGTCTCGTAGAAGATAGTACTGATTGTACGCGAACTTGCTTCTGAATTCAGAGTGAACTACGCGTGTGAAGCAATCAACTATCCATTATTATGGGCTACGAGTAGGCATGGAGGCCGACGAGCGATCTTGAATGAGGCTTGTGCAGTACACTGCTTTGCACGTCGACTCCTTCGAATGATTGTAGTCCAAAATTATTAGTCTACTTAGTCATGTGCGACATCATGTGTGATGACGTAGCATGACGAAAGCGTTGCGCGCGGACGCGGACGCTAGGCCGGTCTCGGACATCCTCGGACAGGCCCATAACCTATTGACGTCACCGACGACGTGACGTTGCACGACA
The DNA here is from genome assembly GCA_951394045.1 of Nitzschia sp. DOCU1. Taxonomy (NCBI): domain Eukaryota; phylum Bacillariophyta; class Bacillariophyceae; order Bacillariales; family Bacillariaceae; genus Nitzschia; species Nitzschia sp. DOCU1. The sequence goes on from OX595992.1 coordinate 1,887,840, forward strand.
CAGGCATCGCGCATGACTCCTGCTGGTCGAATGCCGATGAGATCCTAGTGTCAATGCCACCTAAGATCTGGCACCTCGATGACATTGCGGTGACTATACTTTATTCCAGAGTAGCTGACGACGTCCAAAGAACCCTAGTACAACGTCGTAGCTAATCTACTACAAGATGCATCAACCTCCTGTTCGGATTGTTGTCGATGCATGTCAAAGGTCTCGACTCTACTAGAACTACGAGAGCCTACGAGACAACTTGCATGAGAAATACATCTAGTTTTTAACTTAGCCATAATTTTTTCACAACTATTTCGATCCTACAAACGACGTAGTGCATAGTGTTAACACTCCACGACAATCGTCGTGATCAAGACTAACTTACCATCAAGATGAAGCTTTCTAACGCAACCGTCGCGGCCGTCGCCGCTATCCCTCGGAACGACATGATGAAAAGGGGTTTTCAACGCGCTCCAATCCCTATCCAACGTGAACCGGAAGTGATTGTGAACAAAGAGAAGCTTGTGACCTTCAAGTGCCGCAACATTCCCGACGATCCAAACTCGACTCAGTTTGAACTCTCGATTCTGCCTTTCAATGGCGACGAGTCGGCCGAGACCTGGTTTCGCTTGCAAGACAAGGCGGAAAAAGTGATCAAGGGGCAGAACTTGACCACTGGTCCGCAGAGGTACGAGTTCTATCGCCGTATCCTCATCGGAAAGGCTCTCGCCAGGTTCGAAGAGTCGGCAGCAGCCGCTGGAAACGAAACGATTGCAAATCTCAAGGCGACCCTACAAGGAGTAACCAATTACGTTCTCCCGGCTCGTGCACTTCAAACTCAGAAACGCTACATGCGCCGTTTGTGTCGCAAGCCTCCCGAGATGACCATGAAGGAGTATATCAGTCGCTTCCAGCAGCTCAACCATTATTTGGCGTTGTTTGATACTACGCGTGGCGACAGGAACAAGCTACCCAAGGACGAGATTATCGAGCATGCAGAGTTTGCTATCCCCGCTAGTTGGCGTCAGCAGATGATCCTACAAGGTTTTGAGCCGATTGATCACACTTTGGATGAGTTCACCCAGTTCTGTGAGCGCCTCGAATTCACTGAAAAGTTACATGAAGCTAATCACGTCCGTAAGCCAAAGCCAGATGGCGCCCATCCTCCGAAGGGGAAGCGAGACCCGAGAATGGATCACTCGAAGCCCGCTGCTAAGCGCGGCGCCAATGACAAGACTCCTCCCTTTAAATGTGCCTACCATGGCCCCAACTGGTCCCACAACACTGGGGACTGCAAGATGGTGGTGGCGCAGGCCCAGAAGATGGCTGCCGCCCACGGAAATTTCATCAAGAACGGCGAAAAGAAGCCTCGTTACGGCAACCGTACTTGGGTACGTGACGATGGCGGCGCCAACAAGAAAGAAGAACTGCATGCCATGATCCAGAACATGGTCAAGGACGCGGTCAAGGACGAACGCAAGCGCAAGGCGATTGATCCACCCGACGAGGAAAACTTCAATGTGGACGAACTCTTGGCTAACCTTGTCGCTAGCGACGATGAAAACTGAAGGTGTGAGCGAGTTGTACACGAAAAATCTAGTTTAATGCATAATCATAAGGACGAGTTATCCTATTACAAAGTCTCTGAAAGAGTAGGTGGGAAACGCAAAAATTGCGGATGTGACGAAGTTTTCGTTTTCCACGAGCAACGCGATGGGGCACGACATGCGCGCCCATCCGTCTATATACCGTCCGAGCCGGGCGAGGTCTTCGCCTCATTGGACCAATGCATTAATTACCGTATCGCGGCGGAATCGCACGCGATAACACGACTGTACAACCGGAGCTCACCAAAACGCCAGAAAACCGCGCCAGACGAAATTCCGTACTGTTTCGCGCAAATTAACACGCGCCTAGGCAAGGCCAAGGCGGCAGCGTTGACGACGCTACTAGACACCGGAGCATCACGAGGACTGATCTCCGAGAAACATGTCAAGAAACTACGTGTCAGGACGACACCATCGAGAACCACCTTCACGACAGCTGGAGGTGTCGTCGAGACACACCGCGAAGTAAAAATCCAGTTTAAACTTCCGGAATTTCATGCCAATAGGGTGATTGAATGGGTCTTCCAGGTGACATCCGACCTTGGCAACTACGACATGATCATTGGCAGAGATCTTCTGCGAGAACTAGGTGTCAAGTTCGACTTCAAGACAAGGGAAGTCGAATGGGACTCAGCTGCTATAGCAATGAAGATATATGGCGAGACGCCCGACGAAGACGCCTGGCAGGCCGACGCAGATGGTGGTGCCAAGTCTATTAAACAAATCTTAGACGCTAAATATGCCCCAGCGGACATTCCGCAGAAAATCTCCGAGATGGACCATCTGTCGGAAGAAGATAAATCCGCCCTCAAGACGCTTCTTCAGAAACATGAGACGCTCTTTGACGGCACGCTCGGCACTTGGAAAGGCGAGCCCTATGATATCGAGCTAAAGCCTAATGTCACGCCATATCATGCGAGGCCATATCCAGTGCCGAAGGCATATGAACAGACGCTACGCGACGAGGTCGATCGCCTCTGCGCAGTCGGCGTACTAAAGAAAGTTAACCGCTCTGAATGGGCGGCACCGTCGTTCATCATACCAAAGAAGGACAAGACGGTACGATTCATAAACGACTTTCGCGAGCTCAACAAGCGAATCAAGCGGAAGCCATTCCCGCTACCAAAGATACAAGAGCTACTGTTAAAACTAGAAGGTTTTCAGTACGCTACTAGTTTAGACCTAAACATGGGCTACTACCATGTGGAACTTAGTCCGAACGCAAAGAAACTTTGCACTCTCGTCTTCCCATGGGGAAAATATGAGATGCAGCGACTACCTATGGGACTCAGCAATAGCCCCGATATCTTCCAGGAAAAGATGTCGTCGCTGTTCGCAGACCTAGAGTACATACGTACGTACATAGACGATCTTCTAGTACTTACTAAGGGTAGTTACCTAGACCACCTAGAGAAACTCGACGTGGTACTACAACGTCTGAAAGACACGGGACTCAAGGTGAACATCAAGAAGTCCTTCTTCGCGAAAGCGGAGCTCGAATACCTTGGCTACTGGATTACCCGCGACGGCATCCAACCAGTAGCAACCAAAGTGCAAGCAATCCAAGCCATGCTCGCACCGCGCAATAAAAAGGAACTACGCGCTTTCATCGGTATCGTGAATTATTATCGCGACATGTGGGTGCGCCGTTCGCACATCCTCGCCCCGCTCGCATCACTTACGTCGAAAACAGCTAAGTGGGAGTGGACCGGCGCGCACCAAGAGGCATTTGACACGATGAAGAAAATAATAAGTAAGGAGGTTCTCCTAACTTACCCGAACTTTCATCTACCGTTTGATATACATACTGACGCGAGCGACACGCAGCTTGGCGCGGTCATCTCGCAGAACGGTAAGCCTATCGCGTTCTATAGTCGCAAACTCAATCCCGCGCAGACACGGTATACTACTACCGAGCGGGAACTACTAGCTATTGTAGAGACACTCAAGGAGTTCCGTACGATTCTCCTAGGTCAACAGATTCGCGTCTACACCGACCACAAGAATCTAACCTATAAAAACTTCAATACCGAACGCGTTATGCGCTGGCGACTCATCCTCGAAGAGTATGGTCCCGAACTCGTCTACGTTCGAGGTGAGACGAATGTAGTAGCGGACGCTCTTAGTCGACTTGGTAAGGACGAAAAGCCCTTTACCGAGGCCAATTTCGCAGAGTACTTTGGGGGCGACGAACTACCTGAAAGCGTCTTCCCCCTTACCTACAAGTACATTATGCGACATCAGCGAAAAGATACCGCGCTGCTCCAAAAGGCAGCGTTGGACAGTAGATATAGTGTAAAGGTTTTTCGTGGGGGCGGTAAGAAACGTCCTCTAGTAGTTAGAGATGGTAAGATAGTTATTCCGCAGTCACTCCAACGCCGATGCGTTGAGTGGTACCACGAGACACTGTGTCATCCGGGCGAGACCCGAACAGAGCACACGATTCGGCAGCACTTCTACTGGAAAGGACTGCGAGCCGATGTCGTCGATATCTGCAAAAAATGCAGGTTGTGCCAATTAACAAAACGCAAGACCCTTAAGTACGGGCACCTACCAATTAAGGAACCCGAGAGCGAACCTTGGGAAATCCTATGTGTCGATCTCATAGGCCCCTACTCGATTAACCAGGGTAAACGAAATAAGGGTAAACAGAAACAACTCGAGCTTTGGTGCCTTACCATGATTGATCCGGCAACTGGCTGGTTTGAGATGGTTCGCGTACCCAATAAAGAGGCTTTTAGTATCGCCGAATTAGCCGAAAAGACGTGGTTCACGAGATACCCGTGGCCGCAACAGGTTATTTATGACCGCGGTACGGAGTTCATGGGCGAATTCCGGCGAATGGTCAAGGAAGACTACGGCGTGCTTGCGCGCCCAATCACTGCGAGGAATCCGCAGGCGAACGCAATACTCGAACGAGTACACCAAACTATCGGGAACATGATTCGTACGTTTGAACTGCAGCACTCAGACGATACAGTCGGACTCGATGGAATCCTGGCAGCCGTGATGTTCGCCGTTCGCGCGACATACCACACTACGCTACAGGCTACGCCGATGCAACTAGTATTCGGTAGAGATGCTATTCTCAACACCCGCTTCGAAGCTAATTGGAAGCTCATCCGTGAGCGCAAGATGCAACGCATTGCGAAGAACAATGCGGCAGAAAACAAAACGCGATTGCCGTATGAGTATCGCGCAGGCCAACAGATCATGATCAAGCAGGACCAACAACGTAAGTTCGGTGCTAACCCCTACGATGGTCCGTATCCAATCGTCGCCGTGAATGACAACGGTACAGTACGTATCCAGAAGGGTGCCGTTACTCAGACTTGGAACATTCGTAACATACATCCGTATCATAGTTAAGTCCTGTCCCTCCGTCATGGGGGCGGGTGCAGTACACTGCTTTGCACGTCGACTCCTTCGAATGATTGTAGTCCAAAATTATTAGTCTACTTAGTCATGTGCGACATCATGTGTGATGACGTAGCATGACGAAAGCGTTGCGCGCGGACGCGGACGCTAGGCCGGTCTCGGACATCCTCGGACAGGCCCATAACCTATTGACGTCACCGACGACGTGACGTTGCACGACACAGGCATCGCGCATGACTCCTGCTGGTCGAATGCCGATGAGATCCTAGTGTCAATGCCACCTAAGATCTGGCACCTCGATGACATTGCGGTGACTATACTTTATTCCAGAGTAGCTGACGACGTCCAAAGAACCCTAGTACAACGTCGTAGCTAATCTACTACAAGATGCATCAACCTCCTGTTCGGATTGTTGTCGATGCATGTCAAAGGTCTCGACTCTACTAGAACTACGAGAGCCTACGAGACAACTTGCATGAGAAATACATCTAGTTTTTAACTTAGCCATAATTTTTTCACAACTATTTCGATCCTACAAACGACGTAGTGCACTTGACATCCTCGTACGTCAGTCCAGAGGTGAGTCAGAGACACGTGGAGCATCACACAGGTATGTCTACTAATGTATCCATGTAACAACAAAACTTAGACATGTACATACTGTTCACCGTTTAAATTCAAAAGCGCAACGTATCAATACGCGCCATCCGAACATTCTCGTGCAGTCTACAGCAACCTTGGTACTGAACGAACGAACGATCCGATCATTACAGACAGTAGGTTTTGCAGTGATAAAATATTCGAATCGAACCAAATCAAGATCACAATGACGACTGAAAACATGTCAGAAACATCCTCTGAACCACTTCCGTGTCCCATTGAGAACGAAACTCCCCCCACCATGATGCTCGAGGACCCTCCGGGCTGCGAGCCCCCCGCTCGGTTGCTGATAACAAAAATGGTAAGCATTGCAGGCAGCGCCCTGACTTTCTTTCGTTTTGCCTCGGCCAGACTTAGCCTCACCCGCACTTGTTTGCTCGCAGGTTCTGGAAAATTTCAAGTCATATGCTGGGACCAAGGAGATTGGACCCTTTCACAAGTGCTTCTCGGCCGTAGTTGGACCCAACGGTTCTGGCAAATCCAATGTAATCGATGCCATGCTTTTTGTCTTTGGCAAGCGCGCGAAGAAACTCCGTCTCAACAAGGTCTCGGAACTCATTCACAAGAGCGACGCTGTCAAAGACGACCCGCCGCAGTATGCACGCGTATCGGTGCATTTCCAAGAAATCGTGGATACTGGGGATGGCGATCAGGACTATATCGTCGTGCCTGGGACCGAAACCGTTGTGACGCGAGTGGCAAAGAAGGACAACTCTTCCACCTACAAGCTCGATGGGAAAAACTCGAGCTTCAAGGAGATTGCTGCCTACTTGAACTCCAAGGGGATCGATCTGGACAACAACCGATTCCTCATCCTACAAGGCGAGGTAGAGATGATCTCCATGATGCCACCCAAGGGCAAGACAGAAAACGACGAAGGACTCCTTGAGTACTTGGAGGACATCATTGGTTCGTCAAAATTCGTCGAGGCGACAAACCAGGCAGCAGCAAAGGTTGAAGCTCTCACGGAAGTCAGGCAGGAGAAACTCAACAGAGTCAAGGCTGTTGAGAAAGAAAAGGACAATCTTGAGGGCGCTAAGCAGGAGGCCGAAGCTCTTCTGGCGAAGGAAAGAGAAATCCGTCGTAAGCAAAACATTCTTTTCCACATTCATGCTATGAAAGTGGAAAAGGAGTACCAGAAACTTGCAGAGAGTAAGGAAGAAGTTTCTCTCAAATTGGCCTCCGAGCGCGAGGCGATTGTGGATGCAAGTCGGCGGATTCAAGAGATTGAATCTGGGCTTTCTGACCAGCGAAAAGAATATGAAACCACCTTCAACGAGTTGAAAAGAACAAAGGAAGAGTTTGCGGCCTTCGAACGAAAAGACATCAAACTCCGAGAAGAAATCAAGCACGAACGTGCTCAGAAGAAGAAACTCATGGACAAAATCAAATCCGAAGCCAAGAAAGAAGCCACTGCAGCCGCAAAGCGTGAAGCTGCTTTGGAGCAAATTCCTCAACTTGAGAGGGAAATTGAAGAAATTCTGGAACGAAAGGTTGAAGAAGATGCGAAGCTTGAAGCAATCGAAGAGGAAACCAAGGGGGTAACTCAGGAGGTTCGTCGCAAGCTTGAGGCGAAGACCGAGGAACTCGCACCTGTGAAGCAGGAACGAGCCGTTCTACAAGCTGCTCTTGAAACTGTTGAAACAGAATTGAAGATTTTGGAGGATTCTACTCGACGCGCTAACGAGCGCCTCGTCTCCGCGGAACAAGAGCTAGCCACGATTGACTCTACAAAATCAACCAAAAGCAAGCAGCTCTCTGAGAAAGAAAATGAGTTGAACTCTACAAAGGAAAACATTTCCCAGTTGGAAAAGGAAGATTCGGAGCTTGGTTCTGGAGAAGAAGCGCTTGAGAAACGTCACAACGAATTGGTGGTGAGTAGACCTTCTTGTTGAAGTCCCCAAAGTCAGATTTGTTTCCCTTCTAACGACTGCATAGAATCAAATCGAAGATGCTAGGTCTGTGGTGCGCTCAGGAACAGGGAATTCAAGGTCCAAAGCTGTCCAAGGAATACTGAATGCTGCCAAAAATGGTGGCGAGCTCAGCAAAGTTGGCGTGCTGGGTCGTCTTGGGGATCTCGCCACCATTCCCGAAAAGTACGACGTCGCTGTTTCCACGTCCTGTGGTGGGATGCTGGACAATATCGTGGTCCAGACCACAGCAGGTGCCCAACGGTGCTTAGAGTTCCTACGAAAGTACAATCTTGGGCGAGCCAGCTTCATCCCGCTGGACAAGCAGAAAAAGGGCGCCCACGATCGTCCGGTCGAAACACCCGAAAATGCCCCTAGGCTGTTTGATCTGATCGTACCGTCGAACTTCGCTGTTGTGCCGGCTCTCTTTCTAGCAGTTGGAAATACTTTGGTTGCCCCCGACATGGACACTGCGACTCGGTGGGCGTACGACTTTAGCAAACGTTGGCGTGTAGTAACTCTCAATGGTAATTTGATTGAAACGACAGGAACAATGTCTGGTGGTGGCAAGACCGCTAGAAGCGGGGGTATGTGGCTTGCGGTAAGTTTGAATTTCTGGAATTCTTGTATCTTTCTGGTCAACCTCGGCATGAAGTCTCACTTTTTGTCAGAATGCTCGTTCGAAGCCTATGAAAGCCATAGATGAAGATGACTCCGAGGCGCACCTTGAACGCCTTGAAAAGGAAGTGCAGAAAGTCAACGGGCTCTTGCAAGAATGCCGCAAACGACGATTGGATATCAAAACTGAGATTCGGGCATTGGTCAAGGCAGCCAAGTTACTCGAAGTCATGATGCCCAAGCTGCAGATGGAAATTGAAGGTTGCGATACGACGCGCGAGGAATTGACAAAGTTGATTCCACTTCTTCGGGCACAGTGTCAAATTTCAGCAGAAGAAGAAACGAAGCGCAACGCACTGGGAGAAAAGGTTCGGCGATGCCAGGCTGACATGGACTCGTGTGTCACACTTGCAAACAGGTTGGAGGCCGAGCTCTCAAAACTCCAACAGGAAATTCTAGATGCCGGCGGTCCGCGGTTGAAAAGGCAGAGAGATGTTTGCGAGAAGACTCTGTCTGATTTGAACAAAACGGAAGGCCTGCTGAACGCCTCGAAGGTCGAAGTTTCCACAGCAGAAAAGGCGCAATCCAAATCGAAGGTGGCGGTAGTTGATTTGGAGAAAAAACTCGCTGCCTGTGATGAAGCCTTGGAGAAGAAGGAAAGCGAATTCAAGTTGTTGGAGTCCGGAGCCCTTGAAGTCATGACGGCGTATGAGCAAGTCAAGGCCCTAGAGGCCGAGAAGCGTGCTTGTCTCGAGTGTGCATCCAAAGAAGCGGATGGTTTGAAAAAGTTGCAAACTGAAGTTCGTTGTAGGGAGATTGATCTTCTCGGGCAATTTGATGCATTGGAGAAGCAAATTGCTGAGAACAGGAAGAAAATGCAACATTGGGAGAAAGAAATCACCAGCTTACGGCAAGTGGATAGCGAAAGCGATGTTTGGGAGGAATATGACGCCCAAGACGATGCCGAACAGGATCGAATGGATACTGGTAACGACGAGGAAGACTTGAGCGGTGAGTCAGGTGTGGCGTCTCAGCCTATGTCGCATTCTGTGTTGGAAAGATACGACTGTGAAGAGATCAAACAAACAATTGCCACCCTGGAGGCAGAACGAAACGTGCTCGCAAAAAACGCCAATATGGGGGCCATAGCCGAGTACAAGAAAAAGGAGGCTGATTATCTCTCGAGGTACGTTGTTGTTGATGATGTTGTGGCCATTTTTGCCGTTTGATGTCTCACGCTTTCATTTTGCCTGCAGAGTCGCCGAGCTTGACGAGGTCACCGAGGAACGGAACGCGGCAAGAAAAGAGCATGAAGAACTTCGACGACAGCGTCTTGAGATGTTTATGGGGGGCTTCGGAACCATCACGTTGAAACTCAAGGAAATGTATCAGATGATTACACTTGGAGGTGATGCAGAGTTGGAGCTTGTTGATTCCCTTGATCCATTTTCGGAGGGTATTGTCTTCTCAGTTCGGCCTCCAAAGAAGTCTTGGAAAAATATCAGCAACCTGTCTGGTGGAGAGAAGACTCTGTCTTCCCTGTCGTTGGTATTTGCACTTCATCATTACAAGCCTACCCCGCTTTACGTCATGGATGAAATCGACGCGGCTCTGGATTTCAAAAACGTTTCTATCGTCGCAAACTATATCAAAGAGCGAACAAAGAATGCGCAATTCATCATCATTTCGCTCCGAAATAACATGTTCGAGCTAGCCGACAGGTTGGTCGGTATCTACAAAACGTCCAATTGCACCAAGAGCGTGACCATCAACCCTCGTGCGTTCGGCCTTCCTGGGCAGCAGAATGGTGCTTTCCTAGAAAGGACCAATGTAGATGAGCGCCATAATTGTGATGGTAAACGCTCCTCTTCGCATCAGCACGCCGAGTCGGCGATTGCAACAATTTCGGGGCACTAGAACTGGAGGGACTCGTCAGAGCAGAATATTTGGGTGGCGTCGAGTGGTTGGGACGTACTTTGGAGATCTATCTACTCTACCGACGCATAATCTCACATCTCTGGACTTTTAGTCGTTAGTAGGGGGCTTGTGCTTACTGTAGTTTGTCTCGACCAATGTGATTTTACGACTGTTGCCCAATCTGACTGTTTCTCGATCGATACTACGATGAGGCGATGCTCTGAGATTGGAAGAGCCATAGTGCCGGTAGCTAATGGAGTTTCTATGCTACCAGTTACTTTAAGTAGCTGCCAAGACTGGAGAGTTAAATACGCTGACGTTGGCCTGTCGTGTTATCCCTTGGTTGCTGCCATATGTCTTTTATTACATAGGTGCGGTTTCCATAAATAAACTACGGTAGGTGCTCTGTAGCTGGCTTACCTGGTACCTGTATAACGCTGTGCTACGTACTCGTAATAGCCGCACCAACGGCGGAGAGAGGTGGATAGACGAGACGACTGATCTTTCGGCATGCCATTGAGAGCACTTTCGTTTCAGACCTCCATCACATCAAAGAATCGGGTGAGGTTACCCCCAAAAGTCCAGAACCTGGACAACGGCGATATAGGTGATGGCTTTCATGTACTCTTCGAATATCTTATTGTAAAATGAATCCTCAGAAAAATGGCAAAAATCACTTTTTGGTGGGACAGGAAATGAACGGTTCCATTGTCGTTTCCTGCGTCGAAACAAAGAGTCCGTCGGGGAATCGTTGGCTGAAAATCCATAGAGAATTCGTACTGAAAAATGGGTCGAAGTTTTGGCTCGACAAGTTGGTCAGCCGCGAAAAAGGAGAGGAGACATTGGCAGACTGGCTCAAAGAACAATCTGAGGCCAAGGCGAAGAAAGAAGCTGCGCAAGCGAAGGCCCGTGACATGGCGAAGCTAAAAATGCATGCTCAAAACGGTGCAAGCCCGTCAACGAAACCCCTTCCTATTCCTCCTGAAAGAGCAGTGAAAACAAAGGTGGAATTTCCTCCCAAAAAGCACAAACTCCAGCCCTTGGGGAACAAGACAACGGCTTCAAAACATTTGCCGTCAGGGGGGGATCACACCGCGCCGCCTCTGCCAAAATCGCCACAGAAACAAAAACCCTCCTCGATGCGGGGAGGCCTCTCCCACAACGGCTTCACCGATGTGGATAAAAGGCCGAAACAGCCTACCTCCTTACGGCATACGAATTTTGACGATACCGATGACATACACGTTGAAACTCGGCCAATGAAGCCGGCATCCCTCGGAAAAATCCATGAGAGACGGGATCCGAACGTCGGGACGGGAAAACCCTCTTCGGCCAGGGTTGTCAACTTGAAAGAGCCGGATAGCCCGAAACGTTCTGAGAAATCCCAAGATGCACGCACGGCCAGACTGCTTGCAAAAGCGGAGGCTGAAGAAAAGGCACGTCGTGCAGGAGAGGATCGCAGGAGAGATGAAGAGAAAAGGCTCAAAGCAGAGAAACTTGCCAGGCATGAAGCAGAGGAAAAGACGCGCCTTGAAACGGAACGCCTGAGAATCGAGGAGGCAAGGCGAGAAGAAGAAGAAAAGGCTCGTCGAGAGGAGGAAATTAGACTGCTTGCAAAAGCGGAGGCTGAAGAAAAGGCACGTCGTGAAGAAGATGATCGCAGGAGAGATGAAGAGAAAAGGCTCAAAGCAGAGAAACTTGCCAGGCATGAAGCAGAGGAAAAGACGCGCCTTGAAACGGAACGCCTGAGAATCGAGGAGGCAAGGCGAGAAGAAGAAGAAAAGGCTCGTCGGGAGGAGGAAATTAGAATTGCAGAACAAGCTAGACGCGAAGCCGAGGAAATTTTGCTTCGGGAAGAGGAACAACGAAGGATTGAGGAAGCGAGGCGAGAGGCAGAAGAAAAAGCTCGTCGAGAGGAGGAAAAGAGAATTGCCGAACAATTTAGACAAGATGCGGAAGAGAAGGCTCGTTGTGAAGAGGAGCTTAGACTTACCGGAGTAGCCAGACAAAAAGCAAGTTCTCGTGGAGAGAATCCAGGTATGAAAGAAGTTCGAAGCTCCTTGCACGACGGCGAAATGGAAACGGCAACAGAAGCAGTGATGGTCGATGAAGGAGATGACGAAACAACTGGCTCCTCCTCAAGCGGGGCTTCCGCGCACGTGGAACCTCCCATTGAAAATGACTATTTACCCGTGCATGGGACAGGCAATGTAATTGCCCAGCTGCCAGACGACACACCATTGATCGAGGGATCGGCGCGGTCGCCTTACGACGAAGTACTTGCAGATTCGAGCAGTCGCCTCGGACAGAACGACTCTGACGGCGAAGCCAAAAAGCGACGAAAGAAAAAGAGAGAAAGCAAATCATCGAAGTCTGACGAGACGAAGCGACGAAAGTCCAAGGAAAAAGACTTTGGAGAGTCTACGTCGAGTAATTTGGACTTCGAGGAATCTACGAAATCTTTGAAGAAAAAGAAGAAGAAAAAGAAAGAATCGAAAAAATCGAAGGCTGGCAATAATGATCTCGAACAGTCCCAAACAGATCTCAACGCCGACAGCAAGGCTACAAAAAAGAAGGCGAAGAAAAAGAAGAAAGATAAGGACACCCCGACTTCGCCCCTAAAAGAGAAGAAAGAGGAGGTTGTTTCGAATATCCATTCTTTTCTCGAGGCCATGTTCGAAGATACTTCAGAAAGACGCTCTGAGGGTGATGAATCCGTCGGTGTCGATTTGGATGGTTCACGAAACATTGGAGCCCCTTTGGCATCCCGGGATTATGACTCTGACGGATCGGCCGAGTTTTACATAGATCCATCGCTCCTTGACCATCCATTAGACAACTACAGCTCCGACGAGCCTCCCTCTGACAATGACGACGATTTCGAATATGCACGTGTGGCTGGTGTGAACGACTTTGATGGCAGTGCATTGGGATTGAGTCAACGACCATCCGTAAACCGCGACCCAAAGCGTATTATCGAAACTCAAGCCGACATCGTGGATCCGGAAAGTGAAATTCGTGATGATCTTGACGAGAATCATGACGGTTTGAAAGAACCCATCAATTTCTCATCACTGGATGAAGTCAAAGATTCGTTTCCTACATTTGCCAAGATCATGGGTGTATGGGTTGAGCGGGAGAATAAATTGCTTTACAAAACTCCTTTAGAAACGGTCGCTAAAAGGAGCGGAACGAAAAAGGAGGTAGCGGTGCCAACCAGTCCCGAGGCGCCTTCGCTTGGCAGCATGGTCAGAAAGTGGGAAGCGAAATTCGTGAAGGAAGAGCCAGAACGCAATGATATCGCGCCAAGAAAGCTAAAGAATGTCTGGGCGGAAAAGCTCGAATTCACCAAACCATTTACAAAGCCATCTCATAAGAAATCAGCCGATGAAATCAAGCTTATCGAAGACACTGTGGAGAAGAGCTTTGCCTTCAAAGATTTGACACCGGATGAGATGGCACCTATTGTGGATGCATTCGAGCGTATCGAGTATGAGATGGGTGACACGATCGGTGACCAAGGGGAGCCAGAGAATTTCTACTCTATCGTTCAGAGTGGATTGGTCGACTTCCACAGCGACGGACGCAAGGTGGGTACAGCTGTCCCAGGAGACGCGTTCGGAGAACTTGCCTTGCTATACAGCGCTCCGCGACCTGCCGAAGCCAAGGCTGCTGGGCATCAAACAGTTCTCTTGCAAATCGATCAGACGAATTTTCGTCATATCATGAGGGAGCAAATGATCCGATCGGAAGAGGAAAAACTGAAGTTGTTGCAGTCTGTCGAAGTGTTCAGCAACCTAGACGAACCCGACCTTCGCCAGCTTGGCTCCGCCATGGTCCCCCACAAGTTCTGTAAGGGTGACAACTTATCGTCCACTTTTGCGGAAGCGCCATTCTGTCTCGTTCAGCAAGGTTCAGTTACAGCGACCGATGCTCAGATTGGCCCCGGGCAGTACTTTGGTGAAGAATCTATTTTGTCTTCCAAGGAGACAAAAGTCGAGATAACGGCAACGTCAGATGGGCTCGCCTTCACGATTGATCGAGCCGGTTTTGAGAAAGTATTTGGGGACTTTGACAGGGTATTAACGAAGTATCAAGACAAACAGACATTGGTACGTAGCCAGAAGAAAAGGCGGCAATAAGGTCCTATCTGTACCCTCACAGTCGTTTGTATTTTCCGGCTGTAGGCATCCATTCGGGCAATCAGGGCCGCAAAACTAGAAGACGACCAGCTCGACACATTGGTACGACAGATATCAGAGGTGAAGTTTAAAGCGGGAACACAGATTTTCGAATTCAATGCGAAAATGCCACCTGCGCTTTACCTCGTCCGTTCCGGTAAAGTCACGATTGTGAAGAAAAATGGTGAAGAGAGAACTGTAATGCCGGGAGAGTATTTCGGCGAAGAATATATGTTTTTCACATCGAAACAGTCGAAGGACATTGTTCCGGACTATGTAGTTGTCAAGTACTCTGCTGTCGCCTTGGAAGAGGCAGTTTGTGGCGTGTTGCCACTGCACGAGGTTGGCATAGTCTCCGGACGTATCCAAGCGATTCAAGATATTGAATCTACCCAGAATATTGCCCTTGATGATTTGGAACGCCATCGCATCCTAGGCGAGGGACAATTCGGAGTTGTCTGGCTGGTCACCGTTAGGAACATGGAGGATGATCCTTATGCTTTGAAGATTCAATACATCGACGATCCCTGCCGTGACGATCCCGCTGCATGTATCAGGGAGGAAATCAAAATGATGCGATCCATACAGCACCCATTCATCATTCAAGTGATCAACACGTACGAGGAGGAAGAAGCAATATCCATGCTGCTCAGTTTGGCTCCAGGAGGTGAACTTTTCGATATTCTGCACCGACAGGATGTGAACGGCTGGTGGGTTTCTGGCTTGGCGGAACCCATCGCCAAATTTTACTCAATGGTTGTGGCAGATACCCTTGCGTTCATGCATCGACAAAATTATGTTTATCGCGATTTGAAACCGGAGAACATTTTGATCGATAAGGACGGATATCCCGTTTTAACGGATTTTGGTTTCGGTACGTTTTCGTTTGCATCCTTGAGATATATGAGTCTCTGTTATCCTCATCACTCAAATTCCATCCCGCAGTGAAAAAGCTTGAGGACGGGAAGACCTATACTTTTTGCGGGACGCCAAACTATGTAGCTCCGGAGGTTGTTCTAAACATTGGCCACGACACTAGTGCGGACAACTGGAGTTTGGGTGTGCTGATTTACGAGCTGATTGATGGGGCCAACCCCTTCTGGGAAGATGGAATGGATCAGCAGACGCTTTACGAGTTGATCGCCTATGGGCTTCATCCTCCGATCAGCCGAAAAAAGTGCTCGAAGGCCGGGCGAGACTTAATTGGTCGCCTGCTAGAAAAGGATCCAAGCAAGCGCATTGGTACTTTCAGAGAAAAGGACATTCTTGAGCACAAGTGGTTTCGCGACTTTGACATCAGGGAGCTTCGAGAAAAGGTTATCAAGGCGCCATGGGTGCCGGACAAGATTCGCCTGGAAGATGATCAATAATGGAAGCATCCCCCAGCACATCGCACGTTTTCTAATTTGGGCTGTCTCGAGCCCGGAACGTAAGTACTCTAGATGCCAGCAAGGAGCCCGTGAGATTGCGCACTACGTGAGAAAACTTGCCACGGTGTTGGGATTGCGAGATCAGCTACTCTTCGCCGCTTCAGTCTGTTGCAACTCCATAAGCTACTCGTGGTTGTTTTTATCTTATCGTAGACCTACCCGGCCGATAGCTAATGGGTAAAAAGAATGCGAAGAAACTATAAAATTAGGACAGGTGAAAATGAATGAACCAATGGAAGAAGGTCTGGACCGGGATATCCCCGCTCAACAACAGACAATAAGCTACGGCAAACCGGTAGATAAGAAGCAATACACGCAAAACTGGCAGGCGAATTTGAGGCAAAACATGATGACCGACATTTGACTAAAAATTATTCCATGCAAAACTGTCGAGAATCTCATGCCGACCTTGCAAGCCCGCTCATTCGTCTCTCGGGTGGCTGACGTCCCAAATTGAGCTGAGGGCTGGAAATACCTTTCTCGTTGGGTTCGATACTTGTCGTCAGGGCTCGCAATCGGGCCATGGCTTCTTCTTGCCGTTCGTTTTCAAGGTCCCGTTGTCTCTTCAGTCGTTGGAGAACTGAACCATCGCGCATTCTGTCAAGCGCAGCGCTAACACTGTGCGTTTGCGGTTTTGAGAGTAGCTTGCTATGGTGGCCAATAGGCGCTACATTTTCTGAAAAGGTCGGGGGGCACAGATTTTCAAGGTTGCTCAGCACACGTCGAGACAAAGTCGTGATAGCCCGCTTGTTCCGCGGAGTTTGTGGCTCGCAGTCAAACGGATTGACAAGGACTCTTTGCTGTGGTGTCTCGAAGCTGATCATCGTGAGAGAACGGACACTTTGTATCACTTTCACAGGGAGGCAGAGGGAGGAAAGATACAATAATATGTCAGCGTTTGAGCATTACAACAACATCAAACACCTTGAGCGCGTTGTGCCCTTTTTTCGCATCGCATACGATACTGTCATCACACCCACGCCATAGTTTTCATCGACGGCGACCCCGCCCGGGCAGGTGCGTACTATACCTGCCTGGAAGACCGTCATAAATAATATTTTAGATGGCACCAGGCATATGTCCTTTTCGCGAATCCGCCGAGGTGGCGATCTTGGAAAAGAGGAAAGGGCTTATTATTTTGTTTTCGTGGGAGCAGCCACTCTACAGTACCGCTCGGTATCGTGCGTAGTACGGTACCTGGTAGTGCACGTACTATACCAGGTACCTGGTATCGTACGATACCGTATGGTTTGATCCTTTGATATCCATCACAGTACAGACAGTACAGTCAGACAGACAGACAGACAGACAGACAGTCAGTGCGTGGACCGCGATTTCAGATTGCGTGCAAAATGAATATACTCTAGTACCTATCTATTCTATTCTATGTTATATTTTAGTCCTACTCGCAAACGCAATGACGGCAACAAACAATGGCCACGTGAAGCAGTTATGATCCTGCCTTGACTGCCTCATGGTTCAACATTTTCTTCTCCAGTTCCTGATAGTTGTCAATAAGGAGGGAAATGATTCGTCGTCCACATCACAAGATCGCGACCTTCTCTTTGTGGCTTTCGCTGTTTACTAGCCAGTTCGTAAGAGCAGATCCAGAAGCATTGATTAACGGAGTCGTAGATTTACCGAAGGACGCTCATCTTTCGGCCGGGACTCTTCCTGTCGAGCTGCTGACTGAAGCTGAATGCACGTGCGGTAGCTCCTCGGCGAGGAGCGTGGATAAGAATCAAGAGGAAGCTAAGATATTCTATTTGGTGGGAATCCACAACAACCGCACCTTGGACGATGCCTTGTTTCTCTTCCGAGGCATCCGAGACGCTCGCAACACGATCTTGATTCACATAGACACCAAATTCGACTTTCAGAACTATGAGACATCAGTGTTGCGTCGAGAAGTAGAGGCCTGTCCGTGCGGGAGTCACGTGGAAGTAGCATCGGTACACAATGCTAAGTGGAGCAGCTGGTCCATGAACTTGCCTACATTGTGGGGCATGGAGAAGGCCGTCAATGAATATCGAGGGAAGTGGGACGTATTCATCAACTTGAGTGGCGATTCGCTACCAGTCTACAAACCTGATCGAATCGCCCAGCTTTTCGGAGGGCCCTTGAAAGGTATCAACTTCATAACTTCCTCTGCCTGTGAGACGGGATTGACCCCGACCCCCATCACCGCCTTCCCCAAAACTTGGCACAAGAGAAGCCACTACTCGAACCACCCGGCTTTGCTGGACTACACAGACGACGACGGGACGAAGCATTACAACGTTTCATTGACTACGTATTTTGGAAGCCAATGGATGGCACTTCTACCTGATTGGTGCGAGTTCCTTGTCAGCGAACTCAAGCGGCCCGAAAGTCTGCCGAGCAAGTTTCGAGATCACTTGATTGCCACGAAGAAGCTCATGACCGACGAAACTTTCATTCCTACTCTTATCATGTATTTGCGACCCGAAACTTCGCCTCGAGTCAATTCAGACTACAGTCTAGTTATTCCAGACAAAGAAGGAGTCATCGATCCGCTCAAGATTTATGCCATCCGATATGAACGCATGGATGAACATGTTCCAAGCTCAACTGGCTGGTTCCCGTCTGAGCAGCGCTATGAGGTGCCCGATTCTTCAGGGGTGGAAAAACCCAAAGCATGGGGTCCCTATTACTTGGGTGTTTACGACCTTGCAAATATCCGACAATCTGGGGCGCTCTTCATCAGAAAAGTCGCGACGGCTGTGGACCCCAACATTTTTCTTTTGCTGCCGGTAGACGGCCCAAGAAACATTCCGCCGATTGCTTGGCCGAAGGAAGTCAAGTTGAGCCCTGTCCCCAATTGGGAAAAGAAGTTGGTTGCCATGAAAGAGAAGTTCTTGCAGGAGAAAGAACTCAAGTCGGCTGAGGTTACTCAAACGTCACAGGACGACGAAGTTGATCCGCAGAATGAAGATGGAGACAACGATGACGCTGAGATCACAGAGCAGGAAGAGGATGGCAATGCAAGTGACGATGACATGGGATCAAATCTCCCTCAAGAACTACGCCCAAAATTTGACGGCGAAGGTCAACAATTATGATTGTCGAGCCGAACAAGATGGAAATCTATATTATTACGAGGCCTATCGAACGGCGCCCTTTTGACCGTATTTTAGTATTATAGCTAAGGTATGAAGTACGTTTTCGAGAACATGATTCTTGACCAGACCTGGCGTCACCGCACTGGTGGGCAGGCCGATTGCCAACAAATCATCGGGGGCAGAAGAGGCCTCCGGTCCTCACTGCATTTAAGACTAGCCAACAATCGCGTTGCTAGGGCGTTTCCGTTAGAGAGCCGGGCTCGGACGAATCTCAGTTCTCCTCGAACCAGTACGCATCGTTGACTCGATGTCGCTTCGGTACGTTTGGCCGCCAACATGCATCCTCGAATGGGTCTTCAATCAATGATATTACCTTTGACTGCGATTTCGCTCCAGATCTTTGCATTGCACCTCAAATGGTGGTCGCAAGCACTTGTTACAGGTCGTAGCGCTGAGAATGTATCGTGGTTATCGCCTGGACCCTTGGTTCGGCCAGAAGCGACTTGTTTCTCACAAGATGTTTTCGCGGAAGACAAGCCGAGCCGCTCCATGTAATCAGCGAAGAGGTTTTCGGCTGCCGCAAACCCTGGTGGACCCCAGCTGAGCACGGGGGGTCTAGTTGCTTTTGGTGGACTCGTGTCAGCTACTCTTTCGCCAAGCGGTCCGATGCCCGAACTTTGCATGGTGCCCTCGTATTCTTGGTGTCCAAATTCAACCACAGTCGCCTCTCCCCCCGTTGAAGCTTGAAGAGCCATTTTATTGAGGGGACTATCGTCCAAGCTGGACCCTTCATCATCGTCGTCGTCGGACTCTTCGAACTTTTCCGCACACTCTTCCAGTGACTTCTTCCAATCTTCCTCTATTACAGTATTGTGCACTGTATCTGCGTGGACCTCAGCTCGGCGCTTCTTTCCTGTGTCGAAGACGTGTTTCGCCTTGTCATCGCTGAACGTTTTGTGCGCGGATGATACGTCCTCCGCTAGCATAAAAGGCGGAGCCGCTTGTTCCGGTTCTTTCCGCTTCGTGCTCTTTGCCGATGCATGTGCCTCGTCCTTTGAGACTCGAGACCTCAACTTGATTGCATCGCGTAGCGCATGCCCCACCTACAAGAGTGTGAGTAGTCAGATTGAGGATAGAAGCGGTGCGAGAGTATTTTGGAAACTGGTGCACCCACCTTTTCTCTTGAAATTTTGTCTCCGACTTCGTACCATCGTCCACTGACTGCGTCTTTCCTTATGAAACCCCCACGGCCGTCAACCCGACACTCTCTTATTGCGTCCACAATGCCAGTGACAACCATCGACCTCTCGTGTTTAGAATTTGCCCTCGAGTATGTCTCAAGATTGTTGTCAATGCAAACTCGAAAGCGTCTATTCCCAATATGCTCATAGCTGTCTTTGCCGCCCTGGCAAATGATATCCCAGTTGCCCGGTTCGAATTCGGCATCTAAAGGTTCAATCCTTTCAAGGTCTTTGCACAAATCCAGCCGGCCTCGGTCAACCATCGTTTACTGGCCCTTGTCTGGCACTGGTTCGAGGTGGTGCTTTTTTCACAGATAGTAATTCACTGCTTGTGATGGCTCCTCCGAAGGTTGGAGTTCAACGCAAACTTACAGTGTGTCGACAGAAAGAGACGGTACTATGAAAAGAAGAGGAAGACTATGTACCCGGTATTGATTGTTCAAGAGTTTTGTGCCCCCCTCGACGCGAAGCGGCAGCACGAAGTCGACAGGCGCAACGAAAGTGTTTTTCGTTGTGGTCGTCGCCGCGGAGATGAGAAGGATGGTGTCATATACATATATATATATTGTATTTACATATGATTGTTCATTAATCTATATCTTCGTCGCATTCTCATGCACGGCCGGCGTCTCTCGTGGACGCACATGCACGGTCGCCAAGTTTTTCATGGATCTCCCTGTTAACCATGGTGATGATGATATGGCGTCTCAGTATCCGGTCCGCAATGATATCCCGTTCCCGTAGCGTAGTGAATACAGGTAAAAACGGCCGATCGCCCTCAGAATTCTACTTCATAGCTCCTAACCCAGCTAGAGAAAGTCAGTGAACATGTCCGATGACGACGCCTTACGGCGGCAAAAAGAGATCAACATGTTTGCGGCAATGGCCCAAGGAGATGGATCAGCTGCATTCAGCAGTGGAACGTTTGATTCCCCTGTGCTTTCAGCCGTTGCGGCCCCTTTGGCAGAAGATCCGGGGGAGGACCCCACACGATACATGTTTGCCCAGGCTGCAACGGAATCGGATTCCTCTGGGACTTTCAACTTTCAAGATCGCACTGTCACCGAAGGCTCGCATGGTAGCCAGAGCAATCCTGCCGGCTCATTCGCGAGAAAACACAATCTGGAGGCCGCAGCAGCAGCTCTTGCGGATGACGATGAACCCTCGGGTCTGGCGGCGCAGGACTCAGCAATGCCGTCGCAAGGCATGCTCATGGCGCAGCATGCATCTCAAACACAGGTGGAAAGTTTCCCGAGGCTCGCCCCCAGGACGCCCATGCACAGTCAGCTGGTTTATCTGCCGAAGCCACTGTTTTTTGGGTGCCACCTGCCGCCTCATGTTGTCAACGAGGCGCGGGATATAGTGAAGAATTGCCCTGGCGATAGACCCCTCCCACCCGAAGTGCGCAACTTGCTCTCTGTCATAAAAAACTATGGCCACGGGTTGGATATTCTAAAGGAGGACTCGAAGCCTACGCCGTATGTTTCTGTCTATTGTCCGAAATGGAGCCAAATATTGCCACCTGAGCCGGAACCAATCGAGAATCAGGAATCTTTTATGCCTGGAGATCAGACTCGTCCGCACGGAGCCTACACTGAATCTCAACTTTCAGCTGCCGTGGCGGCGGCCGCAACACAGTGTGGGCAAGATCATTTGCACGTCGAGACGGCGCCATTTACGTCCTTGTCGGTAGATACGAAAGATAATTTCAGCGAACGGGACCTCTTCAGCATGTGGGCGAGGGGGGATGACAGCACCGGTGACGACAGGGACCGTGCCAGCAGCCCAAATACTGTCACAAGAGATGCCAGCACCGGTTCTTTCGAGAATTTGCCGCTTCAGCGCGAGAATAGCTTGGGCTCCCTATCCAGCTCACGGCGAAATTCAGGGGGCGAGACTTCGGGTGGATCTGGATCTGCCGGTGGAATAATGAGTGATAGAGACTTGTTTTCCCAGTGGGCGAGGGGAGAGTCGCCTCGTGAAGATCCAAGCGCTAGGACGCTGATGGGAAACAGTGGAAACTCAATCATTCTCAACGGAAACTCGAGCCTCTCAAACATACTGAGCAGCAACAAAAACAATGCTAGCGCTGTTTCCAACTTAAATGGATCGGTCGTAATCGGTGGGAGCGGTGTGAATTTTTTCAACTCCGGGACGTTCATGAATCTGCCGCCTGCTGAAGACAGCGACGATGATGAATTGGTCGTCAGTGAATTGAAGAAAAAGGTAGGAGTCAATGAGCATATAAACGCAGCCTTGGCCTATTTGGAAGAAGACCAAAACGAAAGTCGGAACGTTGGAGAGAATGCTGGAATGGAAGAGTCGGCAAACAAACTAGTACAAGTGCCTCTCACTGCAGATGGTGGCCGCCCGTTGACCAACCATGAACTTATGAATGGAATTGCGCCTCTGTTCGGCTTCGACGACTCACCCTTACCTACTGAGGCTGACCTCGGTATTCACGAAACGAGGGATGAACAACAGCGATCCAGAGACCAAAGACGGAATCAAGCCATCATCGAAAACTGTTGCCCACAAAATATCTTTGGTCCCCTCGCGTGCCCAAATCCTGCCATACACCCCGATGATAACCACAGCTGGAACTCGCGTGCCACACCGCCGACACAGCCAAGAGTGCCTGTTTCCGGGCTGAAGCCAAATGACGTTCCGAGAACAGTAGCACACGCCAAATTGGGGGTGTTGCCGAATCCTGATGGACAGACTGGTAAACCTCCACCAGGGCCACGACGCAATCCGAGGTCATCGTCAGCCCAAAGTGCCGGTGGCGCCTCTGCAATCGCCCATTCGGCGCCATCCAAAATTCCCCATCTAGCGGACAAAAAGTTTGATCCCAGATCACGATATGGCTGGTGGAATGTGCCCGATGACGAAGAAACAGAGGGTCCGGTTTCTGGCGCTAAATTTGACTCTGGCGTTGCAAACGAAAGTTCTGAGAGTTTAAAAAGCCTCGCAAGCGACAAAGAGGATCAGCCCCTGCAATTACCTCCATTGGGACACTCAGCTACAAATGTCTTGGTAGAAACAAGGCTAGAACCGCAGCCCGAAAAACTCCAGGAACAGAATCGCCCACTTTCCCAACTTCATCCTGCGACCACCCTTGCACAGTCCCTTCCTTTTCTCTCAGATCGTCCACCTTCCTACCGATATCTGCAAATTGATACGCAAGCAGTTGGGTTTCTTGGCTTGGGAGGCGAAATCGAGCCATTGTTTTGCTCTCTTGCGATCTATCATGTCGAAACGATTGCCCCTAACACCACGAAGGATCCGAGCTTGGCGCCAATTCCTGACCTTCAACGTTGCGGAAAGGTGACGGAAACACTCAACTTTGATGTTGTGAGCGACCCAACGGTCGAGGGGCGCTGCCATGGCTCCCTTTGGCCATTTAGCTGCGATAATGAAGATGAAAAACTGCAGGGAACGCGGTGCGGAGTTTTCCCTTTGCCATCCAATCTCAACATACACAATTTATACGCTATATTGATTGTCCACAAAGTCGTATCGGAGGGGGCTGATTTTGAAGCATATCTACGGCCTAGCAAGTCGAATGCGAAGAACACCGCTGGGACTGATTCTAGCGACACACCAGTAGATTTGGAGCTACTCCGCAGTCGGGCAGAAAAGGCGTCTAATCAACAAGGCAGATTCATTATGCCTTTTGCGTTTGGCGTAGCACCACTCTTGCAGGTCTTTGGTGCTGATGTGCCTATTGTGCCAAGCAGTCGAGCTGTCCAGATCCCTCTCTTCCGGTTCGCGGCCGGTTTAGGCGATCGGCAAATAATTGATCATATCATGGTCATGCTGTATCCGAGGTAAGTGCAATCCATATTTGTAATTAGCTTGAGAAACTCTTTGTCTCACTCTGTGGCAGAGCTGACCACAGGGCATCAGGAATCGGCGGACCGGCCCCAGTCACAAACAAAGGCACTGCCATGTTGGTAATGAGAAATTTCGGTTACCTTGGATTGCATTGTGTGGTTCATAGCAAGAGTTCTTTGGCCCGAGATCGGTTGGTGGATTTCACAGGAGCGGTACAATTACGTCGTCGCGAAGACAACGATACAAGAAATGACTACATGGTGCCAAATGTTTTAGACGGTATGCCAGGCGTTCAAGTTGTACCAGAGTGGCACAAAGGTTTCATTGCCGAGCCCACTATTGGCGGGGGCCGAATAAAAAATGAAACTCTTCAAGATATTGGGAGCGAACCTTCGACTGCACTCTCGACATCGCCACTGTATGCGCAAGAGTTGGCTCCTCTACGTCTCCGCGCAACCCCGGTGACTAGGTCTTCGACTGCGTCTTTGAAGCCACAACGCGGAAGAGGTCACCACATCAGCGGCGAAGACATTGAACCTTACTTTCACACAACTTTCTGCAATGAACTTCTTTGCTACCCGAGGCTACTACATAACTGTCCAAAGGGAAATATTGTTATTAAAGTCGAGATGCGGGAAGTGGAATGGATGCCTCGGTACGAAAGTTTTGTTGCTCACTTGCCACTCAGTGGGCCAGCGGTGCATAATCCTCGCAGAGGTCCTTTCTTGGTTCAAGGAGCTTTCTCGTCGTGCAGTGCCAGATGCCTTGACCCCCACTTTCTCGACGAGTTCAAGTTGAAGCTGCCTCTAATCCTGAATGACATCAAAGACGCTTCGAACTCGGCCCGCCAGTTGTCGGTTTTCTTCACAGTCTATCGCTTAAGTTTCAGCTCTCGCAAAAAGTGGGGAAAGCGCTTCCGAAGTAAGAAAATGGGAAGAAAAGTTGATGAAGTAGCGGGTGATATTGTAGGCGAGAGCCCGGAAGAAGTTGACGGGAGTACTGGCTGTCATTTGATACAACTGTCATGTGGTTACCTTCCTCTTCGGTCGAACTCCGCAATCGTCGCCGATGGGAACCACGACGTGAAGATGACTCAGATCGCGCGACAACCAAAAGCTGAAGTAGTTCAGAAGGGGGAAATGCATGCATCGACTTTGATTTTGTCGGAGATCCCGGGATTGAACGAAGTTGGTAGGGGCGAATCAGACGATTTGCCCGGCGACGACGCCGAAAGTGTCGCGTCTAGCTATTATGCTGCCGAAACGGCGTCCGTGACAAGTGCTTCAGAAAGCGTGGCCGTTTCCGAGATAACTGAAGGTTCTCGCTCAAAAGGAAAGCAAAAGCTGGTTGTCGACCCCATTTGTTTGCAGGTTCGTATCACCGTGCATTCCTCAGTGCACTGTCAGAACTCAGTTTTGAACGAGTTCCTCGGACAAGAGCCCGAAGTTTCAGCCCTTGCAGGTCCCGAAGGTTTATCTACAGACGTCCTCAGTCTTAGTCGTGAGGAAATGTTTCAACAGAGCTCTGCGTACCCGCCCGCGTCTTCAGATGCGGACAGCCACCACGACAACGAAAAGCTTCTTATTTCGGCTGTTGACATTTCAAAGGCATCGATGTGCCCAGTGCCTGACGTGTCCGAACATTTGCTTCGAGTTGTCAGCCAATTGTGGAAGGTAGTTGTTTTGGGGACTGCTGAACCCAGTTTGCGATGGGCAAACCCTGCTGCTTTATTGCCCCTACGCGTACAGGCTTTTGCCACTTTACTTCAAATTCTCGGCTCCTGTACTCTGTATTCTTCGAAACGAGGCCTGTCGCAACTTGACGGCTCATCGAAGTGGAATCTAATTGCCCTGGGCCGTGTGATTGCGCTTGCGTTTGATGAAGAGACACTCTTCGGCGAATTGGCTGCTGAAGTGTTGGACAAAGAACTTTCCCCGGCAGCGAAGGGGGTTTCTGCAGCGACGCCAAAAGCCGCTCCTGACCAGAAACCATCAAACGAGAAAAGAAGGCGGCATGTGAGGTCGAACTTTGAGTTTTTAAGTAATGTTGCTGGTGGTGGGGCTTCAAATGAAGACTTGTCAGGCATTGGGTCCGAAGGCGTGCAGTCAATCGGTGGTACTTTTAATGGTCTTCGTCCGTTAGAAACCACTTCCTCTTCGGGGCTCGGCATTCCATCTGCGCTAAACTCGACCACTTCTGCTGACAAGGGAATGCAAACTACCAAGAGTGTGCACGGTCTTGCACCGCATGCAGAGTCAATCAAGGTTGATTCAGTAACGGATTTTCGCAGCGCCCTCAAAGCAGGATCCCAAGAGGTCGAAGATGATGGGCCATTTTACGATGGTTCGAGCACTGGCTCCAAGGCCGCCTTGGCTTTAGTCAAGGCTTACAGTGGGCCCCAGGCCATGACTCGGAGATGGATGACCGCTCCTTCCCCCGGGCTAGCTACAATCCGGGAGGACGGCGATGACGACGGGGACGCAAACGCAGGCATTTTACCAGAGCTACCGGAAACGAGGAAAGTCAAAGGCCCCTTGGATTCACTGGACACCGAGCTTTACATTAAACCTGCAAAGAGCACCGTTAAACAGATGAGGGTTCCGAAGATTAGGAAGAACACAAATGATCAGGATTCGACTGCGGTTGAAACTGACGGCACCGGAACTCTGGTCGATTCTTCTCCAGCACCGAGCTCTGGTCAGATTTTTGACAGTGACCCAATAGGAGGCCCGCCTATCATGTAAGTATGAATTCACGCCGACTGATGAAAAGTTGAAAAATGCCGAACTCAGCAGATTTCGCCCAGGCCTTTCGAGTCAAAAAGTGGTCCATTGAGAAGCGAATTATCGAGTCTGGATAAACCCAAGCAACTAAAACACCGCAGCAAGACTCTTCCCTCCACCGACGCCGAAATCGAGAAGGCCGGAACTTCGTTTTTGGATGCTGTTGAAATGAGTCTAGGTCTAGGGTAAGTATTGCGATTGCGGACGTATTTATTTCGCGAGGCAAGTACTAATTTCAATGTCAGTGGCATGGTCGGAAAGGGGGTTTCGACTGGCGAAGAAGACAGAGTGGGCGAGGCGCACCACAGGAAGACAAGGAGCAGTTGCAGCATCGACTGGTCTATTCCTAATGATGACTTGGGAAGATTTGTTTTTGACTCCTCTCCCACTTCGAATGCGCCAGATCCAGTTGAGGAATCCGAATCCAAACTTGAATTTGATGAGTCCATGACCACTCTTTTCGAGGAAACTAGCACACAGACCAAACTTCCCCATTTCATCGATCGTTTGATCGCGATGAAGGAGCGTTCTGCTAAATCTGGGCGGTGGTTCCCTTTCGCTTACGAGGTAATAATAATGCAATGGGCTGCTCTACTCCAGGAACAACGCACATCGGAATCTGATAATGCCAACGATCTCGGAGCACAACCAATCTTTGCAGACGGCGAAAATCATTTGGCAGATGCTGCCTCAAGGACGACTGGCGTCGCCATCGCTTGTGCTCCAGTTCTTTTTGACGTTATTAAGCAGAGTCTCGGCTGGAGAATTGCCGATGTACGTCGCCAACTCAATAATCGGGGGGTAAAATCAAACTACCATTTCCTGGTAATTGTTGACGATACCCTGATGGCTAGCTTATCGAAAATCGTGGAATCAGTTACACTGGCTTGTATCGACTTTCGAAATTTCGACTCCTGGGAAACCCGCCAGACTTGTATTGATGTCAATGACTCGGCTGTGTGGTTTCTTCGGGATTTATTTGCGTTTCTTAGCCCAACACAAGTCCATCGGCTTTTAATGATCTACTTATCGAGCCTGCTTGCTACGAATGGCAAGCTTCAAGACCGTGATTCCAGCACGGGTCTGCGGTGTTCTTGGGAAGTTACAAAGCTTCAGTTGAATGCAGTGTCGGCCTTGGTGCGTTTCCCTGACTTGATTAAAGTCAACTCTCCACAGTTCAATAGTATTGGCGAACCCTCATTCCGTAGGCCCGGGTTTTCAGCTGTCTTCTTCTTCGACGAATTGCTCGACAGCTACCTTAAATTTAATCCGCAGCTGGCGAACAAGGGTGAAGCGGCAACCATGTTTGGTTCGGAACTTCCAACCATGAAGCCGCATTGGTTGGTGGAGATAATCATAGACGTCTGCATCCTGGGGACTGAGCACGCAGAGCAAAATATTCAACGCCGAGCGTCATCGCTACTGCTCGAAATGTTCTGGGGACAAAGTCAGGCAAGCATGATCGAAGGAAACTCCTCGCTGGTAGCTAGCATGCATGTCACATTTCTTGAGAAGATCCTTGCGCGGACGAGTTACATATCAAAATGTTTCTCTGCAAAAAGCCAGGTCCGACAAGACATTTTGCGATCAGTTGTCTTCGTGCTGCAGAGTGCCCCAGCGGGGCTGTTGCGCGCCTTGTGGCGAAAACTGTGTGGCAGATCGACTGGAAAGGGTTTCAATGAAAAGTATGGTGGTGTTGGCTACTCAGTAGTGAGCGACTCTGTAGATGAAAGTTTTCAAGATAGCCAGCGGAAACTTTCAAGGGCAGTGGCCGACTGGAAGCAAGAAACTGACATTTTTGAAATGTTCAGCCTCATAAACTTGTGTCTCGCCACTCTCGAATACGAAGGAAGCGATGAACACGCCGAAGCCGAGCACCCGAGTGATGACGATGGTCCCCACCTTGCAATCTGGAGGAAAGAGTTTTTATTGGTGAGAGAGCAAGAAACGTTGGATAAGGCAAAGCGGCGTCGGCTCATGGCTGCTTTTGGAAAAGTCGAGGACCGCGAAAGAGATGGCACAGACTATGCCACAACGAGCTCTCGCCGATGGCACTCTCATGATGGTTCTATCGTTCTCATCAAAACTGCACAACAAATCGTCCGAGAACTGAGGAACGTGCTTGAGCCCTCTGAAGAGGCCCATTCTTTTTTCAACCCTGCGAGACGGAAAATGTCTTCTACACCGAAGCACCGACAAGCGTCAAGTGTCGAAAGCAAAAATCCTCGCCAGCATTCGGTCGGATCGATCAGTTTCACTTACATGGACACTGTCATTTTTGTCCGAGCAGCCACTTCAGTTTATTTGCAATCTTTAACGCTTCAGCAGAGCGATATCACGTTGGTGAAGACTTTAAAAGCATCAGTTGAGATCGTGAAAATCTTTGGCATCAAATTATTCAACGAGGCGGTGGGTGAGACTTTGCAGCATTGGATGCGTGTTGTTTCATTCCATTGTGGATCTCGAAGGGCTGAGGTTCGAGTGCAAGCGTCAGACTTTTTGGAATTGGTACTGCGGAGCACTTGGGACAGCTTTGGTAGCTTTTTTCGCATCCGCTTGCCACTCCTAGCAGTTCAGACTGAGGTGATGGAAAGAATTGTAGCCACGGCCGCGGGCCGACACTATCGAGAGCAGCGAATGATGGATCTTGGCATTGGCATCGATTTGTTCTCGAATGGCAGCGCAGAAGCCAGCTTGGCGCCTCTCTGGAGGACTCTCGATCGTCTCCATCACCAATCGGCTAGTCAGAATGTTGCTTTCAGGAGTGCGCTGGTGCGGCTCGCAGAAAAGGTGAAAAAGCTTTTCCGTGCGTACGTCGCAGCCCATGCTTTATCATTTTTGAACCAAGGGAAGACTCCGTTATTTTCACACGAGGAAAATGACTCAGTTGCTGACGGCGCAAGGAATTTGGAGGCTCAGACTTTGATAAGAGCCTCTAGGATCTCAGTGCATCGTGTGATCAATGCAAGTGCTGGTTACAGCAAACAATTCCTTGGCTTTTACAGCACTTCACTGGAACACAGCACTGTGGCCCACAACGAGGCGGTCGAAGACGCTTTCCTGGCAGCTGCGGCTGTGTTTTCTCCGACTGAACTTCCTGACCACAGGGTGGCATGGTTGAGACGGCTTGCCAAGTTTCATTCAGTCAGACAGAAATATGCCGAGGAGGCGACGTGTCACTACAACATTCATATCACGTTGCAGCAAGCATCTAGCCTTCACGGAGCACTATGGTTTAGCACGCCGTTTCTGCCATGGACTAGCAATAAATCTGATGGCATGCATCTCGACGGAGAGGGACCGGCTGGGGATTCGGACGACAACGATTTCGAAGATCTATACGACAATGATTTTGGGCACCAGATTGAAAAAACGAATTCTTTTCGACGAATCTTCTATCGCAACGAAAATTCTATTCGCGTAAGCGGAGGCGAATTGGAGGCCGGGACCAGCAAATATGCTTTCTACGGTGTGACACTTCCGTCGGAATATAGTATTGTAAGCCCCTGGACAAGCATGCGCGAAATGGAAGTGAGCATGCTAGAAGAGGCCGAGGCAGCAGGTGACCTCTTTCTGAAAGCTGGTATCATTGCCAGTAGTCGTTACGCGTGGAGCCTTGCTGTCCGGCACTATGCCGAGAAGTTCAGTTACGGAAAACTGAAACATGTATACGAAAGGCTTGCCAAAACTGTTGTCTCGCAGGTTCCACCGCTGGATTCGAACCAAAACGAAGTTTCTGTCACGGTAAGAAGAACCCCGTCGCCACCCGGTCGATTATTGTACATGGCCGGTATCCCGTGTGTGCATGTAGGCCGATTGACATTCTCTCGCTGTTTGACTGATATTTGTTTTGCTTTTATTTCTCGTCGATTCATAGGTCCCCCTTGGCCGTTTCTACCGCGTTTGGTTTCATGGCGGCGCTCCAGACGAGCTCATTGGCGCTGAATTTGTTTACCGGACCGCCAGCCATGTCAAGTTGGAGACGTTTGGTAAAGAACTGAAGGAAGTCATTCGTTGTATCATCCCGGACAAGACACCTATCCATCTTGTGTTAGATGGGAAGGCAGAGGAACGTGAACCTCAAACGTATTCAGGTTTTCGCATGGGTGCACAGCTTGAACCGGTAAAAGTGAAGGTTAGTTTGCTGGCGTCATCGTTTTCTCGTGGATTTCTGGCACATCTAATTTTCCCATGATTATTCCTGTTTTTTAAGGTTACACCTTTGCGTTGTTTGGTGCGGAAGTCCAGCAGAATGCGTGGTCTTCCCGAATGGTTTCATGACTACGTCGAAACAGCATTTTCTGCGCAGGGAAGCCGCAGTAATAATTATGGAGGAAAGGGCCTGAGACGTACTAGCTCCATTTACAGTGACGGAAGTGTGACTGATTCAAGCGCCAAACCACGACACAGAGAGCATGGACCAACGTTCAGTGCATCTGTATTTTCAAGTTCGGGTAACTCTGTTATGGCGACTCGTCGAGCCAGCAATGGCAGCGGAGGGAGCGGAGACAGCCGGCGATTCCGGCAAGAGACTTACGAAGGGGAGCTGGTTGGTGCAGACAAGTTCTCTTTTATGCAACCAATAAACAAGGGCCGTGCACTCAAAGGGGATTGGCTCCGAGGCTCGTCGGGTGATTTTGCGGCGAAAACGCTCCGTATCACACAACTTCAGGTGGCACAAGCATTCCCAGCTTGTGTCTCGAGGCAAGCTGTAGTGCATCGAGTAGTCTTCACTCAGAGCCCCCTGGAAGCTGCTGGTGATTCGATGTGTCAGTGGTGCGCAATACTTTTTAGGTGGGTAGAATTGTCAGAATTCACGAACGTTTCGGTTTGATGTGATCGCTCACTTTCTAGTTCCATTTCAGGACCGCAATCGCAACGAACGGGCAAGCTGTACTTGGTAGGTGACATTCATTCGATCCGGCCTTCTTTTGCTATCTTTTCTCACCTCACCGCCCGTTGATCCCGCATGCACGTAGGCACGAACTATGACCCGGGCATTGGCATCGAGGCCGCAAAGGTTGTCTCAGATTGTATCCATTCAAGCCGCGTCAAAGAAATGGGTCTTTACTTGCTGAAAAAGAATACAAACTTCGAAGAAGAAGAAGAGGGCGATGCACTTCAGAGCTACGATAGACTTGCCGAAGACGAAGTGAAAAAACTTCAACTGAGGCTCGCGAGGTCACTTGTTGTCTTTATGGAACTGCTTCACCTGATGATTGCGCGGAATAGGGAGATTCTCCTAGAGGTTATTCAGGAGCGGAAGAGGGGCGAATCGAGTTCCCGCCACAGCCATTCTGCGAGCTTGTCAAAGGGAGATCTTTCATTCAGCGACGGGCGATCGAATAAAAGCGTGGTCACACGCCAGGGTAGCATGAACGGAAACGAAAGCTCCGACCTGAAAGGAAGAGGTGAAGACTCCTCCCGATCATTCCACAAGAAGAAGGGAAGTGCCCCTGGCGGGTCTGGCAGCGTGGGCGATGACCAATCAGTTGCTTCGGCATTTACAGCATCGGAGAAGGCCCGTACAGATTCCGCGATTGGAATCCAGAGTGAATTGCAGCGTGCCTTCATCTCATTGGCCAAAGAATTGCACCCCAAAATCCTTGGGATAATGGGGGGAGACACGCCACGATGGTTGAAACAGTGCACCCAGGATAATTACTTTTCGGCTTATGCATACCGCCACGTGAAGATTCGTAAGTGCAGTAATTTTCCAAAACGTTTTGTTGGCCTCATCCCACTCACTCATACACATCGTCTTCCCTCCGAATTTAGCGATGGAAGAAGAGCTCGCATTCGAAGATTTGAACTCCCCAGGTGAGATTGACGATGGGGCGGTAGGCCTGGGACCGACTGCTTCATCACGTTCCCACTCATCGCTGGAAGGTACCGGAATTCCAATGCAAGGGACAACCCGTTCGTTGAACGGCACTCGCACTCCTGGGTCGCCAGGTGGTAGCCTCGGTAGTGGCTCGGTTGCATCTAGAAGCTCCGACACGGGCCGTTCCCATCAATCAAGCAAACGATCGATGAAATCGTACGACAGAGGAGTCGACCGGGTCCCTGCATCGCAGGAAAGTATCAACAGGATGTCTTCAATTTGAACCGTTTCTGGCGGAGAGTGAAAAAATGAGAGTATTCTGGCAGGAACGCATGTCGTCGTCCCATTATTCAAACTCTAATCTTGATCGCATCGCTTGGTTCCGGATAGACATTCTATTTCTTTTACAATAAGTTCCGTCTTTCTTGCAGCACCTAGCTACAACAGTCACTCCAAATGTAGCATGATTGCACGCAACCGCCCGTCCGCTCCTTCGGGCACACTCCCACACATCGTGCTACATCATGCATTTGGGGGCGACATAGTTAGGCACATACCCGGCTACGGTCGGTACATAAATATCGTTCTGCATAGCATTGTCAATTGATTTTGATTGGGTTTGCCCACAACAAATGACGTCACACATCTCATAAAAAAGGGGGAAAAACGCTTGAGCTCCCACCGAGACCACTGCAGCGCGCATACTTCGAGCCAAAAGAAAACACGATATTCTTTGACACAATCAAATGAAAGATATACTACTCAGTACGATTGCAACTTACAGACCTATCATGCAATTCTACAATGCGGAAGCTCTCTACGCCGATTTTGTGGCTAGTAGAAGGAGTGAGAATTTCCGCCGTTTGCTGCGGCGTGTTTGTACTTCAGAATTTTGGCAAGCGCATTGCTTTTGGATGGGAAGTACCATGGCTACAATAGCTTCCTCAATGGACCTAATGGAAGCGTTTGACGAGCGAGGAATGCCTTACGACGATGATTCTCCCGCCCAGAGTCCACTCAGAACTTGGGACTCGAATAAAATACTCATGGTCTGCTCGACATCCTTGTATTTGATCGACGCAATTCTCCATGTTCTCGAGTCCCATCGAGGAGATGAGGCAGATACCGAGGATTTCGCATTACTGGTCCTCCACAGCGCGCGGCTACGCTTTGCCATCGGTTTTGGAGTTGCCGCTTTCTTTGATCTCGCCAGTTCATCGACCGAGGACGAAGATTATCCGTGGCCGTCTTACGTTTTCAGTTGCGGCTCGGCATTCCTCTTTTGGACGTGCGCTGCCATCTTGTTATACACCAAACGATCCTCCTATTGTGGCTATTGTTACCCCCTCCCCAAGTCCTGTGGGTTGTTGTGTTTAGGGGACTGGTGCTTCATGGCAGGCTGTACGGTTGATGTAGTGGCTTGTTTCTTTGACACACCTTTGCACGACGTCAGTTATATTTGGTCAGCCAGTCGAGGCATGCTTTCGTCGCTCTGCTGGCAGCTAGATGCGTTGTTGTATCAGTGGGCGAACGCCGACCTTTTTGATGTGGCTGTCCCGGCCGATTCGACAAGTCCAACGCTTGGTCCATCTTTGATTTCTATTCCACAGGAGGATACGGAGGATCACCTAGGGAGCCACTAGGACGCTTCATTCATACCTTGAACAGGCCAAGCGTAAAAAGGCAAAACCAAAGCGTTCTGACGCAATAGAGTAGCTAGAATTAATTTGCTCTAATGACTGTCATTAGAAAAATCCCAGCATCCGGAACAAACGCCGTCCTTCATAAACTCGCTCAGGTTCCAAGTCAAATTCAGTGGCAATTTGCCACTGAGCCTTCTCTTTGGAAAACAGACTTGCGCCAACCAATCGAAACGGTGATGACGAGTCTTGGAGTGGTCGAAGGCGAATTTCGACCAAAGAATGGGCCGGAATATGTCCGATGGCGGTAGTACGGGTGGCGTGGCGATGATCATCGTCGTCATAGTGGGGGTCGACTATAACTCCTTTTCCTTTCTTCAAGGCATGGCCTTCTTGAAAGAGCTGGACTTGAACTTGTGGATACGTTTTCACTGCATTTTGGGCTACCGACGCGGTCATGTACGTCAGGTATAGCATTCGATCCTCGTCAAAGGAATTCTCAAGAACAATGGATCCTCCTTTTCGCGACACTTCCAAAGAGTACTTGTCATTTGCAAAAGGTCGAAGCACCAGATTTGAAGAGTGCTTTGGGACAACCACTGCAGCCTTTTCACCGTTCGGATCATAATCAAACCAGAGTTGGCACTGATCACCGGATCCCCAGTCTCCAAGCTTGTTCCGCTCGTCCAAAGACCCAAGCGGTAGCGTAGCTTGGTCCACGACAGATCGTATGTGGCTGGCGACGACCAGGTGCCCCTTAGAGGAAAGCGTGTACTGCAAGGGATCAAGACTGGAATCTTTGTCTTCCAAGCCCACGCCAAGATCGTCTTGAAACTCAATGAACCACTTGTTGGCCGTTTGAAGACCATGAATCGGATCTTGTGGCGGTGCCAGGTGTACAAAGTGGCCCTTCACTTGATCTGCGAGATGTTGAAGACGAGACGTCGCACTTGCAACCATCGGCGAGTACTTCCAGCCCCTTTCTTGAACGGAGTCTTGCCAATCCAGAGAGTCCCACGTCCAGTCCTCGCCTTGAGTTTCCCGCTGTCCGTCGAGCTTGTGCCGCCTCCAAGTGGCGAAATCGACGATTTCTCCATCACTCTCGCTTTCAAAATAGTAATGCGACGGCGACCATAGTTGCACAAGCACAATGACGGCCCTTGGAAAGCGAGTTCGCAGGCGCTGCGCCAAGAGTTCGAGGGCCACCAGGTCCGACTCTTGATAGGCATTCGAGAACTCCAATGTGATGACATCGAAGACGTTTTCTTCCACTATCGACTGGGTGCACAGGGCTGCCAAGGTCGGACCTCCCACTCGTTGCGCTGCATTGTGGACCTCGGGGGACAGACGGTAGGGATACGCCGCCTCGCGTGTGTTGACAGTGGTGACGCCTGCGGAATCAACAGTAACGATCGGCTCCGGCTCCAATAGTCCCACACCCCAGGTAGATGCCCCGCCCAAACTTAGATATCGAATGCCACTGGAAGTACTGGTATCTTCCAATCTCCGCCTAGGAACTTGGAATGGGTTGCGTCGTCTGCGCCGTGCGTGTGGCTGGGGACGACTCGAAATCGCCAGGAGAGAAGCAACTACAAATACCATCCCCACTGCCACCGACATGCCAAGCCACTGGCGACGGCGACTTCCCCGGCTCACGGTCGCGTGCGGAGACAGCGGAAAGGATCCGCCACCGATGAAAGGTCGATGCAAAGGAAGCATAGCGCCTGTCATAATATTGAATGGTACACGCACGAGAAATGGCACTTTATCAATCTAGAGCCGCAAATTCGAAGTTGTGCCGCGCTATTCGGCACAGAATCGAGATAGAAAAACAAAGTCGGAAAGAGGTGCAGATCTCCGATATACTATGTTGGATGTTGGATGTCCAGCTCTGCACCAATCCCGTTCTGGAAGAAGGAGATATCGATGAAGAGATCCGGCGGGACAAGTGAGTCTGTTTGGAACTCAAGAACCCGATTCAACGCACACTGACTCGCAAAAAAGCGGGGTCGTGCTGCGGAGTTTTTGCCGCCAAAGAATCCAGCGAGGCGAAAGAGATGCGGCTTCCACATGGTTGCAGTCAGTCGAAAATTCGGAAGCCTCGCCGCTGTTACTTATGGCAAGGTGTCATTTCACTGCCAAAACATACGCACCGAACGACTTAATTATAAACACGAGTCTCCGTGTCACACTGTCGGGGGGCATAAACCAATCAAGGCCCAGATAACGACCCGATCGATCAACAGAATATCGATCCAGACGCACACTCAGGCCCACCCCGACCGTTGAAAATTCG
This sequence comes from Nitzschia sp. DOCU1, assembly GCA_951394045.1. Lineage (NCBI taxonomy): Eukaryota > Bacillariophyta > Bacillariophyceae > Bacillariales > Bacillariaceae > Nitzschia > Nitzschia sp. DOCU1. Next base: position 1,924,233 of record OX595992.1, read on the forward strand.
CTGTAATGGATCGCTGTAATGACCCGCAAGGCTATTCGTACGACGGACGGACTTCATTACAGCGATTTTTTAGGCTGTTACGCGAAATGAATACCCCCGATCCTGGATATTCATTTCGCGTAAATTCGCTGTAAATTATCGGGCGGAGCAAGACCGACGCCTTTAATCCAAGCTGCTTGTTAACAGTCGCTGTGCCCGCGAATTGCTCACGCACGAACGCATGCATCGGTTGATTATTGCACTCGGCAACACACTGGATTTGGCTTACCCATGTCTTGCAGCATAGGTGGGATTTAGGCAGGTCAGCCAGGGGCACAGGCGGCGGTGCATGATATTTATCTTTGTTAGGCGGCATCACGATTGATTTTCCATTTTATGAGACAATGCTCTGTGTGGATTCCATTCGGAAGTTTGAGTAGTGTAAGCTGTCATTTTGAATTAGGGTAAATTATTAAGGTTTGAATGGCGGAGAAAGAATTACTGTGATGCTGGTTGCAGCATAGAACAGTTGCTCGACAGTTGGATTGATGCCGATGGCGCCATGAATGGTGGCACTCGGTAAAGCCGAGACATTGCTACACTTCTACGGGACCCATTTGAATCTTATTACCCAATTCATTTCGGCACCTTCCGACCGTGCGACAGATTTAGCGTAATTAGGCTCTTTTCCGGATGGAAGGACGGACCAATTACAGCGATTTATTACAGCGAATTTACAACGGTCGGAACGCCACTCATACATGTTCGTCCGTCGGATATACATCGCTACTAGCGGAAGCCACTACGAGCCATCGGGGACAATTGCAAGGTTGCTACTCCGGAGCAGCGCGTGGTAGGTTGATAGGTGTGCTATGGTGTGCTATATATCGTACTTGTATCGTAGTACTATAATACCAGCTTCTACAGACTTAAGCTGTAAGCTAAGGTCCACCTAATTTTCTTTTGAGTGACCTTCAGGAAGTCATCGAAGGGCTAGCCGTCTCGACAAAACATGAGTGAAATCCATGTTCTAGTCGATGCCTGGCCAAATGTTTCCCAATCAGCACTACCTTGCCAACTCTTTCCTCGCTTGATTCAAACTGTAAATTGTCGCTCCCCGGATGCACATCCCACAAATCATGGACGGCTTGAACGATATACCTTCGGCAATCTAGCAGCTGCCCATGTGCTCCTACTGACGTCGTGTACTTTGCCTTTTCCTGTGAGTCCAGCAAATCAGCGCCATCGTGAACGACCGAGACGATTCCCTTTATGCGATAAATCTGCATGGCATGTTTGTGTTTGTGGGAAAGCCCTCCCTTTTTTGACGGATCCTTCAAGATAGCCGTTAAGACTTCATTGGTTTCGTCTTGATTTGGCCAGAGAATGTCCGCCAGCCATGCATTGAGCTTGGGCAACGAAACTGATCCAGCATGTTGAAATGCCAAGGTCGCGATGGTGTCAGTGTGACGGTGACGATTGGCACTGCTAGGCGACGATATTCGTGATTCGGGTGTAGTTGGATGCCTCTGTTGCTGCTCAGCTTGACACACTTGGCAGTCTCCATGATGGTCATGATGATCGTGCGTATGAATGTGACTAAGCTGGTCATGCCCTTCGTGGTTCACTGTTGCGGAGTTCCATAAAACATCAAGCTCTTCCACGCGCGAGGCGCCTCCAAAACAGTTTGCGTTCAAAATCCAATCCAAGTCTGGAACTTGGGAATAGGTCGTTGTGATCATGGGCGCAGTCGGATGAAGTTTTCGCAGTGCATCTGTTACTTTTGCTAACGCTTCCGCTTGGTTTTCTTCGGGTAGGCAGTCGATTTTGTTGATTACGAGGCGGTCGGAGTAGGCAATCTGTTGCGCTGCCTCCTCTGTCGTCGTCAACTGTTCCATGATATGATTGGCGGCCACCAAAGTCACAATTCCATCCAACCGCAGTCGCGACTCCAACGCTTCGTCGAGCCAGAACACGCTCGCAATGGGTCCAGGATTGGCCATACCGCTTGCTTCAATCAAAATATAATCTAGTTCCTTCTTTTGCTCCACCAACTTTTCGAGCGTCGAAACCAGCGAATCTTTTACAGTACAACACATACAGCCGTTCGGCAACTCAATGAACTCTTGGAGGGAGTTACTCTTAGGATCGACCCCGTCCCTGGCAATGATGGATTCGACAGCCAGGCCCTCTCCAAATTCATTTTCAATGACGGCGATGCGTTTTCCATGATCCGGATTGCGTAAAATATATTGAATCAGTGTTGTCTTACCACTGCCCAAAAAGCCCGACAAAATGGTGCAAGGCACTTCTCGGGCGACCGCAACTGATGGTTCGGCGCTTTTAGTTGTAACACCTGGCTCAGCGTCTGAGGGAAGATTTATCAAGATTGGAGCTTCATCGTCGCTGTCGGGGTCCATGTTGTCTGCCTGCGTCTGGAAGCGACTTTGTAAGCTTGTGCTTTGCGCCTAGCTTATCCTAAAAATCCGACTATCGGTGTTACAAATCAAGTCTAGAAACAAGTTGTTACGGTATTGTGACCAAGCGTTTCAGGGAAATAATCGATCGCCGCTCTTCGCTCCGAGATAACAACAAAAGGATCGTCCGTGACTTCTTTACTTCGACTTCCCCGCCACGATTGCTTATTTTCTTCAGCCAGTCGCACCTTCGTGCGTATCGTACCTGTGTACCAGGTACGATACCCGGTATGTAGTCAGTAGTGAAATCGCGCCACGACAGCTTCGACCACACAACGCGCAACAGCGCAAACAGTAAGAATAATCAGTCGACACGCTCACAACTCACATGCCTTTACTACCCACAGCATCATAATGACATGAGGGAGCAGTGCGAGTGCTAGCCTACGTCCCCTGTTTGGTCCTCGCGGCTACGATGACTTCTACCACCCCTGATGCTAACGTAAAAGCTGTGGCCTCCCCACGATGGCAGGAGGCGCCGCAACTGGCACGATACCGAGGACCCGCAATCCTATGACGAACTCGTCGATACTTTCAAAGCCACCGCCGACGTCGACACAATCAACGGTATGCTCCAACGCTTCTCACACCAACGCCCAAAGATATGAATAGAAGATCGTTGCTAGGTAGTAGAACACCCGGGGCACCGGAATCTTGCCAACGAACGCGAAAGCGCAGCGCCAATGACGACACAGGCTACAGCGCGACGCATGTGCGGATGCGACATATCTGAGGACCCCGAAAGTCGAATGAGTCGACGAACCTCACCTGATGAATGATACATGCACCCCTAACATATCCAACCTCAAAAATTCAGTCATCCAACCTCTAAGAATACTTAAGCCTAACCGTAAAATAACCCTAGCCCTAACCCAAACCCTAACCTTACATATGCCCTAACAGTCATAGGGAGGCATATATAAGGGCATATTGACGGGTTGGCGGACAGGCCTTACAGGTTGTATGTGCATCTCTTACGGGTTGCGGACCCCAATGTATATATACAATCATGAATATACGTACTTCTATTCTTACAGGTTGAGAGTCCGTTCCTTGCATGATACATACACATGCATGCATGCGCGCACTTGGATGTCGATATGTGATGTCTATAGTATGAATTTTGCAGGACAAATGTCCAGCAGACATATGCCCGTGACTCGATAAGTTTGAACATCCAATAGACTGACTCGAGCACTTTGGGCAACAGTCAATTGAGTCACAAACGCTTTCACCTCGCGCCATGTCGATTTTCGGATGTTACTACTACTACTACTACTACTACTACTACTACTACGTTGACGATGACGAGACAACGCCAATGATATTATTAGGTATTATAGATACTCATTACTGGTGCTACTACTCATTACAACTAGTTCTGTTCGCTGACCTCAGATTTTGCAATTAGCTGGCTCAATCAATGCAAAAAAGACGTCCTCGCCTGTGAAGTTGCCGTTTTCCAAGGCAGGACCCGATAATCAATGCTGGTTTGAATAGGGTAGCTATTGTGTCATGCTTCTGACAATGACATTTGGGTTGAAACGACGTTGATCCGAAAACGGTCGCCAATCGGGATTGATTGGAGGCCACCGCCTCCATCATCGAGGGCCAAATAGCGTCATGCCCCAGTCATTGAAAAAGTGAGTCATTGGAGTCCAAAATCGAATGGAGGACATTTGTCCTGTGAAGTTCTAATGATCGTTCGAATGATCAAATTAGCGCTATTTTACATAGGGGGAAATTTGATCAGACAAACTTTTCCGGGACATTTTGTCCTGCATCTCTCGTGTGGATCACGGATTGTTGTCCCGTAAAGGTAAGCTAATGTGGGTTCGCGGTTGTCTTCAAATTATTAAACGGAGTCCAGGCTGCAGTCTCATATTTCTGCCCACGTCCAACGCGGAGTGACGTTTCGAGAATCTGTCGAAGTTTGCTGTCAATACGTGATTTCGGTGAAATCATTTGGAAGAACACTGCAATTGCACCAACGATGATGATGTCCGGAGACACGAAGACTCCGACGATGCGGAAAGCTTTTGACTACCGTTCGAAGGATGGTATTCTAGCTACTTGTAACGTTGACCCGAGTGATCTTTTATTGTCTTTAATCTCTATTGCTAATCTTCATTACTAATATTGTCTATGCTTGATGATGATAGTAGTAGTAGCGTCCCCGTTGTGGTAGTAGTAGTAGTGAGCGATAGCAGGTTACTCCGTTGGCCGCTGCATTTGCCTTGCATGGCGATGGCAGAAGCGCTCAATACGGCATGCCGCAGCATCAAGTAACCTCTCCGGAGAGCAGAGTGATACCCTGATGATGTTTTGTACTCCCATCGCCATCCCAGGAAGTACAAACACATTTTCCTCGTCTACCAGTCTCATTGCGAATTCGAGATCATTTTCCACCTCTAGCTTGCTAGTATCGACTGCGATGGTCGCATACATAGCCCCCTGAGAGGTAATCACCTGAAGTCCAGGGCACTTATTGAGCTTCCCACAAAGAAACTCGCTTCGTCCTTGCAAATTGAGCCGTAAAGTCTCCCTCCAGTGAGCTAACCCGGGTGTTGAAGGGTCCAGCAACGTTGGTACAGCAGCTTGAGCAAGATTGCTCGTTCCATGGTTCAGTTGTGCTAGGCTGGTGGCACCTGCCTTTATCTGCCAAAGGGAATGGTGGATACTGAAACGATGGACAGAAGGGGTATGGTGAGTTGAAATAAGTCCATGGGGGGCGAGGTGAAGTTTTGCGGGTTTCATACAAATCGATAGGGTAACTTACTTGTCATGAAATGCCAGCCACCCGACTCTCCATCCTGGCAGTAGAAACTGCTTTGAAATACCGCTTGCAGTGACGACTGGTACTTGGCGCCCCAGCCTTGCTGCCACCTGGGCCATGGGGACGAATCTATTTGATCCAAAGGTCAAATCACCGTAGATTTCGTCAGCTATGATAGGAAGTTGATGCGCCAGTGCGAAATTGGCAATACTCGTTAGGTGCTTCTCGGAAAAGACAGCTCCCGTACTGGCACCAGGATTGTTGACAACTATCGCCCTCACGTTGCGATGGGACAACATGATCGATTCAAGATGCTCGATGTCGCACTCCCAACTTTGTTCAGGGTTCAAATGATAATGGACTACGCTTGCACCAATTGATTTGGCAATATCCTCATACAAAGGAAATCCAGGCTGAGGAACCAACACTGTTGTTCCCTCTTCTAGGAGACTCTGGAAAGCCAAGTCGAGGGCACCTGAGCAACCGTTGGCGACAATCACATCTTCCGGACCAATTTGCAGCTCTGGATATGAATGGTGCTTCGCGATCGCGACGCGAGCTTCAAGAGTTCCACACGCGTTGGTATAGGCAGCGGCATGCGGCCCCTCCAGACAAGCTTTCACCACCACTTCAACTGCAGCTGCGCACGGCGTCAAGTTGCCTCCTGCCGTGGCGTCACCACTCTTCAACCAAGAAAATCTGCGTGAGCAATCGCCAGCAAGATCGATGAAGCCCATAGAAGAAAAACCCTGGTAAGTACTTACTGCTAAAGAGAGGGGAGCCTTGCGATCCTTTCGTTGGCAGCCTAGCTTGATACGTCGTGTTACTTGCCCGACGACGGATTGCATAAGCGAATTTCGATACACCAACCTCGATCGCTTAGAGGCCTGGCAAAGCCATGGCTCAGCATTTCTTGGCCGCTTTGCTTCTCCACTTAGTTCGGGTACTCCTGTTGATTCTCGGCTGGTGTTTATTATTGAATGCGCGGGAGGCTGAAGGGCACTACTATTCAACACCAGGGTTTCCAATTTTCCTGCAGGAGGGGCGGAATGATGGAGAACAGATTTTGGAGACTGATCAGCTGAAGTATATGAAACAGAGTTCATAAAAAGAGGCATGGTTGCATGTGAACTCCAGTGATAAACAGTTCTTGTTCGGTTCCGCTTTTTCTTTCTTTTTTTGTTCTACTAGGGTCAAAATGTGAGCATCGGAATGTGTGTTTTCTTTCTCTATCTGCGGATTGCATTTGCACTCCCAGTGATGTGATGTATCCATACGGTCACGGTGATGGAACCCATGTGGAAGAGTTGCGAATCGTCGCGTGTCGTCAACTCCAGAAGCCGTGGATCAATGTGGACGTTTTAATTGGTTCGTATGCAATTTCGACTGATCTCGACATAATGACCTACCACGTTCCCCTGCTTCTCCGGGTGTAGATTCAATCGGGATTCAATGGGCTCCTAAGTGTCGTAACAGTCAGTATGATGGCACCTCACATGTTGACATACAAATGTACCTGGTACCATGCATAGTTACTACACAACTGTACAGCCCGAACTGCTCGATCCAGTTCGATCGTCAAGGTACGAATAGTTGCCAACTGGATAGGTAGTGCGTACTCTACGCTGCTTTAACTATGCTACAGCCACTACCACTACTATTTCCAGGAGAAGAGCAGCAAAACATCATCTTCTCAGCCACGATGATGATGCGAGGTTGCACTATTACTACAGCCGCGGCAGGACTCCACACTTTCTAGATTACAGGCAGCACTGCACTATGATAACCACCAATATACTTGATAGAACTGGAGTGTTATCATTCTGCGGCGCCACTCTACGACTGAAATTCGTTATCGTTTCGTCTACAGTTATACGTATCATAGAGCTAAAATCGCGACGAGTTTGCCTTCTTGGATCTGAACCCTCTTTTCCGCCCCTCTTTCATTTCCCCCTTGCCAGGCTGGAGTGGGAATCGCCCTGGTTTTGCACGCACGTTCCGCCTCGCCGTCACCACGTCTTTACGCACGCGCACCATCAGAGCAAGCGAACGTGCCGGCTGGCCCTCACACGGAACTAATTTTCACCAATCAAATCAAAGGATTTTTATTAGAGCACAGGCACCAACAATGGAAACCAAAGTTCCCTCGCGCGCGCGGGCTAAAAATAGCCATTGAAATCCATCCAATGCTTCCGACAAAAATCCTTCTGCGGCCAGTGCGAGATCCTCCACTTTTGCGTTCATAAATTTGCATGCCAGAGGTGTCATTTTGAGCTATCAACTGTCGCAGCTACTGCTTTTTTCGCCCCCATCATTATGTCTTTCAAGGATTTGGTGAGTAGATGAAGAGGCTTTGGAATCAACAATTACAGTTTACGAAGGTTTCCGATCTCGACGGCGGCTTGGCTCGGTGAATTTGCCGTCGTACGGTTGCCTGTTCTTCTGACGTGATGTATGTGTCTTGCAACACCGTAGGAGTTTCAAGGTCTCAAGGACCTGAAGGATCATGACCCGGAAATGTTCGATTTGATTGAACAGGAGAAATCGCGCCAATGGCGTTCGTTGGAGTTGATTGCTTCGGAGAATTTTACTTCCAAAGCGGTCATGGACTGTTTGGGGTCCGCCCTCACTAACAAGTATGCCGAGGGTCTCCCCCATGCTCGTTACTATGGAGGAAATGAGGTTGTCGATCAGGTGGAGGAACTTTGTCAGAAACGCGCCTTGGCGGCTTATGGTTTGGACCCTGAAAAGTGGGGTGTCAATGTGCAACCGTACTCTGGATCGCCGGCCAACTTTGCCGTCTATACTGCCCTTTTGCGACCACATGACCGCATTATGGGACTGGACTTGCCCAGTGGAGGTCACTTGACTCATGGTTTTTACACTTACTCGAAGAAGGAAGGAACTCGAAAGGCCGTTTCTGCCACTTCGGTCTATTTCGAGTCGCTTCCGTACAGGGTCCACCCCGAAACAGGATACGTCGACCACGACCAGCTGGATCGTGACGCTGGACTTTTCAAGCCAGCTTTGATCATTGCTGGAGGGTCCGCATATCCTCGTGACTGGGATTATGCCAAATTCCGCGAAATTGCTGATGCTAATGGATGCCTTTTGATGATGGATATGGCCCACATTTCGGGATTAGTCGCGACTGGAGAACAGGCCTCTCCATTTGAATACTGCGACATCGTCACCACCACTACACATAAATCTCTTCGTGGGCCCCGGGCTGGTATGATTTTCTTCCGCAAGGACGAACGTGGATTCGAGGCAAAGATCAATCAAGCCGTCTTCCCTGCGTTGCAAGGCGGACCCCATGAACACCAAATTGCCGCCATTGCTACACAACTCAAGGAGGTTGCCACCCCAGAATTCAAGTTGTACTCTCAGCAGGTGAAGAAGAATGCACAAGCGCTTTCCAACAGGCTTACATCATTGGGCTACACGATTGCTACTGGAGGAACTGAAAACCACTTGGTTCTATGGGATTTGAAGCCTCAAGGAATTACCGGAAGCAAATACGAAAAGGCCTGCGATGCAGTTTGCATTACTTTGAATAAGAACTGTGTTCCTGGAGATCGATCCGCTGTCACGCCCGGAGGCGTTCGTATCGGTGCTCCGGCGTTGACGACACGTATGATGGTCGAGTCTGACTTTGAACAAATTGCTGACTTCTTGCACGAGGTCCTTCAAGTTAGTTTGAAGATTCAAGAAGCCAGCGGTCCCAAGCTGAAGGATTTCATCAACGCTTTGGAGAGCAGCGAAGAGCTCAAAGCAATCCGAGCAAGAGTCAACGCTTTTGCCACCAAATTCCCCATGCCTGGATTCGACCCCAAGACAATGAAGTACCAGGACCCCAATGGCCCCCCTGCGAGCAGCTAAATTTTTCTACAGCAGACCCAAGGTTTGAGTTTGGGATAACTATGCTTCTGCCTTCGGGTTGACACGGTGTATGTCTACATGCCATGCATGCAACTTTACAACTCCTACCTTTTGGAGCTGTGGCCTACTTAGCTTTCGATTCGTGTTAGTTTTAAAGTAGCAAGTTATACTGCTCGTAATGACATATCGCCTTCCGACGCCTCCTCCTCAATGACCGCCAAAAGGGCTCCGTCCTGTACGACTTCGTCGACCCTGCAGTGTAGAGATTCCAAAACTCCTGACGCTGGCGCCACGATTCTGTGTTCCATCTTCATCGCCTCCATCACCACAAGTACATCGCCTTCGGTCACCCTATCTCCCTCCGCCACAAGAATACGACTGACTTTTCCGGGCATCGGAGCCTTAACCGTCCCTTGACCCACAACCCCCGGCGATGCTCCCGCTAGTGACGAAGAAACAACGGGATTTCGAACTTCAACCTGCCAAAAATAATCTTCGTGACCAGCTGTTGGCCACATGCGAACATGAAAATGGCCACGAACCTCTTGAAATGCCGTTGCAATTTTGATCCGTTTCGAGTGGCCCACCACCACTTGCATATATTTAGAACCAGCATTCTCCGCGAAGCATCCATCAATATGCACCGGTGTACTACCGTCAACGGATATCTCGTAAGATCCATCTCGGAGGCACGTACAGTCGACAACTCGACCATCTTCCAGGATGAAGCTTCGTTTTGCTTTGTAGCCCATCCGCCAGGACCCTGAGAGCGAACTCCAGGGAGACTGCGCTCGACGAGCTGCTGTCAGGTCGGCGCCGGGAATCCCAATGCGATGCTCCATGTGAAGTAATGTCGCAAATATCCCAACTATTGTTGACAATATCGACGATCCCTCGGAGGAAGTCGACGCACGCGCCAAGACTTCCTCCAAATGATAATCTAGGAATCCAGTATTTATGTCTCCTGCTTTTTGGAAGGCTTTGTGCTGGGCGCACGCAATCAAAAAATTTAGGTTGGTGGGAACGCCAGCGATCTGGTACGATTTTAACGCTTTGGTCAACTTTTGCAAAGCCTTGTCACGATTCTCGTCATGAACAATCAGTTTACAAATCATAGGGTCGTAGTAAACTCCCACTTCTTGGCCTATTTGAATCCCGGTATCAACTCGAACGCCCTCTGAATTTACTCCAGTATTCGGTTCAGCAGGAGGTACGTGATGCCATACCGTTCCAGTGGCAGGCAAAAAGTTGCGATCCGGATTCTCTGCATAGATGCGTGCTTCAAAAGCATGCCCTTGACCTCTGATTTCAGCTTGATCAACGATGGGCAATCTTTCTCCTGCAGCAATCCGCAGTTGCCACTCAACTAAGTCTAGGTCTGTCACTAATTCCGTAATAGGATGCTCCACTTGAAGGCGTGAATTTATTCAGAAAACGTATGGTAGAGATAAACATAGTGATATCCAGACTCTGGTACGTACCTTGGAGCCTCGTGTTCATTTCCATGAAGTAAAAAGAGTTCCCCTCAAGTAAGAATTCTACCGTTCCGGCGTTTACGTATCCAACGGCTTGAGCGGCCCGCTTGCCCATCTCTCCAAGCTTGTCTCTCAGGTCTGGATCTATATCACTTGCAGGAGCTTCTTCGATTATTTTTTGATGCCGCCGCTGCAAACTGCAGAATCGTCAGTCTCTGCAGCACATATTAGGACCCCATAAATCATTCTGAAACGTACCTACAATCTCGTTCTAGCAAGTGCACAACATTGCCATGGCTGTCTGCCACCACTTGCACCTCCACGTGTCGAGGGTTCTGCAAGTACTTCTCTAGCAATACTCGATCGTCTCCAAAACTATTGAGCGACTCTCGTTGACAGGCTTCCAAGGCGCCCACAAACTCTGACTCTTTCCATACGATGCGCATTCCTTTGCCACCCCCTCCCATGACCGCCTTTATCAAGAGCGGAAAGCCAATTTCTTTGGCCCTTGACAGCAAAAACTCGGCGTCTTGTGTTTCGTCTCCATAATATCCTGGTGTTGTAGGAATACCTGCATTTTCCATGATAGCCTTGGACCGAGATTTGGACCCCATGGCTTCAATTGCGTGTGGAGGTGGCCCGATAAAAGCGATTCCTGGCGTGTTCATAACGCGCTGACAAAAGAGGAAATTCTCACTCAAAAACCCATAGCCAGGATGAATAGCTTGAGCTCCCGTTGCTTTTGCTATTTCTAGAATGTCATCTTGCAACAGATACGACGCCGAAGGATGGGGACCCGTGCCAATCAAGTAGGCCTCGTCTGCCATTTGCGCGTGCAAGCAATCTGGGCCATCCGCATTGGAATACAATGCTACAGTAGGAATGCCAAGATTTCGGCAGGTTCGAATCACGCGACAGGCGATTTCTCCCCGATTGGCAATCAAAACTTTGTCAAAAGGTCGACCTTCACTGATCGTCGAGCTGAGGGCACGGAAGGCAATGACGCTCGGGTGAGATTTCGGCAAATGCACCGTGGCGCTGCCTGCAAGTTTCCCAAAGGATCGTAACATTTCAGTCAAGTACAACAGAGTAGAATAAGGTGGATGAGCTGAAAGAAAGTCAGGGAAGAATCATCAATGACAGGAACAAGATGCGGTCAAGTCAGAAAAGCGCAGATGTCGAAATGTCGTCGTCGTCGCGCAGAAACAGAAGAATTCCTTCAAAGCGGGATGTCGTTGGTGTCAAAAGAAGAACAAAAGCTTCTTCCTGTTCGAATCCCGAGACATGGATACTTCGTACGAGTGAATCTCAGTCACGAGTGAAACTTTTCTCTAGTAGGTCGATGTACTCGTAGTCGGAAATTCTACAAAAGTGCTCCTTCGCTACTAGTGTAGTCCGGATACTACCAGGTATTCATACCTGGCACCAGGTATGCGGTATTTTATACCGTTGCTATTATACCGGTAGTGCAGTAGCCACACACAATATTACTTATTCCAAGGACGATGATGATGATGATTCTTGTAACTTTCGCAGTCGGTGCGGGAAATCCAGGGGGCCATCCTTGTTCAAGCATGCCGATGGTGCATCATACCTAAACAAATAATAGTCCACCGCCAGAAACTCACATAGTTTCACCAAAGTCGACCGGGAAAGTCGGGTGACTTCTGTCGGAAAGTACTTCATTCGAAGTGTTGACTCGCGATCCAGCCCTGTCTTCTGAATATCTCCCTGGAAGCCCACAAATTCCATCACGGCTTCCCATTCGCTAGCGTCCGCGATAAAAGCAAGATTGGAATGGATAGCGCCCACATCATTCATCAAAAAGTTGCTTTGCGGCAATGCATGCATCAACGGATTTTGATAAATCGTGGCTGATCTTCTGGAGAAAGCCTGGACTCGATCCAAAAAGCTGGACACACGCTCGTCAAAAGTCTTTTCAGGAGATTCCCACTCGGCCTTGATGAAAGAGGCCATGTCGTTGTGTCCTTTATTGACGAATTCCTCCATTACCTTAATTTCGGCCATAGCCCATCCTTCTAAGAAGTGCTGGATTGGATCGCGGACCAACGCCATCCATCGACGGTTCTGGATTGCCGAGAAGTCTTTGGGCTGCTGGACTTCGTTCAGTTGATCTGCTGCAACTTGAATGCCCGTCCGATCTCCACCGTTCGCCCAAATATGCAGAAACGCCCACTGATCAGACACTACAGTTGCCCCGTATTCCCCCGGGTCAACATCGAAGCGATAACTACGCTCAAAGAGTAATCCCAGTGAATCTTTCTTGCTCCAAAAGGAGGATAGTTGAATGGCTGATTTGTACAACAGGGGATTTTGTTTCATCATCCCCAAAAATGGATTTTCCGCTGCTGCTTCAGAAGCATCAGCCACTGGTTCGTCGGGGGCCTTCGATTGTGGCGTCCCTTGTCTCACTACGACTGGAGCAGCGAATGCGCTCGGCGGGGGAAATTGCTGGTGATCCTCCAGGCGCAAAAACATTTCGTTCAAGTCCAAGAGACTCATGAGCACAACACCAACCAACGCGCCGACCAAAAATTTGATTTTGCTGCCGCTCGAAACAAAAAACATGGCGGCAAAGAGCGTTCTTGCCTTTGCTTTCAGCAAGTAGAAATGAAAAGCGTCTTGAGAGGATTGTAAGCAATGATAATGAGAGGTGGATGTCGGATGATGAAAGCAAACCAAATTTCGGAACTTCCAATATATTTTGTGTTGTACAGACGGCCAGAGCTAAATTTTTCAAATAATCTTGTCACATGCTAGCCTTGCGCGCACGTCAAATTTCCCAATCCGACTAAGTTGACCACTCCGAGCGCTCTAGCAAGTCGTAGTAGAGAGACGACGACGTCTTGCAATATTTTCAAAAGAAAATGTGCCTACTCTATCGGGATTCATAGTAAACCTATAGCGTCTCCTCCTTGATCACCGATTCTCTCGCTTGCCATTCTTGAGCATAAATACATGATACCGTTCTCGAAAGAGGGAATCATCCTCAATGACGATTGTTTTTGCATCCACGTTCCACCCGTAGGAATTGTCTGAGGCTACTTCATACCACCAATCCCGACGGACACCACCCCAATCGAAAAGCGCATCACAGTAAGGAGGAGAAACTTGCTCAACGATTACCGGTACCCCCGGCTTGGCGATACGAGCCTGTAGACATGAGGGTCGTGGATGAATGAGGAGCCATAAACTAAACAAACAGCCACAGACGTGTTCAAGCGATTCTCACCATTTCAGCGACCCATTCCCCATACCAGTCGTTTTGACGTTGTTGCGCAATCTTATTCAGGGTTGCCTCTGCCCATTGTTCGGCTTGATCGCTGCTACAAAGGGTTGTGTACCGATCATAATCCGCTGTCGTACCCAGGCCAAAGTTGAGAGGATCTGACAAGGGGCTGTGAAATATTTGACAATTTAGAAAACGATCGTACCTCCAAGCAGCCAAATAAGAACAACACCTTTACCTTATATGTCCGGTGTAGACCAAGTCAAATGAACTGGCAGGGACAAAGCCCAGATGAGCCGAGTCCGCTGGACAGATGATACCCTTGTGTGCTCGCGCCGGAGCGACGTGATCAAATACTGCATTGGCCTTGTTCGCACTGACGTCCCCCAGCTCATTGCCGTACACAAACAAGTTCTCGATGCCATTTCTTTCTTGAAGGATTTCCAGTGTCATGTAGAGATTGACACCTCTTCCGCATGCACTGTCATATATTGTACTTCCATCTTGCAGGTATGGTGGATAGTACGTCGATTTGAAATGATACATTCCTTGCTTGACTTCATTGTACGACTTTCCCCAGTCGTCAAAATTACTTTCCTTAAAGGTTTGGAGAAACTCGGTCACGTTGCTATTGATGGCTTCCGAAACAGCTGTGTATTGGTCCGACGTTTCGGGAGCATAGTTCTCCGTGCGTGATCCATCAGTTGCCCGACATTCATATTCGACAGGGATGCGAGCTGGTGTCCGCAGAACTTCCAACGTTTTTGATTTGTTTCGAATCCCCGGGAGCAACACTGCCAATAATGCTACTATCAGAATGCAAACCATACTCATGACCAAAATTCGAAAACTTCCGGAACAGACACGTTCTTCATCGTTATCATAGTCCAAATCCATGCTCATCGCTGAAAATTCATCTTTGGGAACAGCCGACATCAGCCCTGTTGCTTCTTCGTCACCGTCCTCATGAATGACAACGATGTGAGGATCGCTGCTTCGCCCGTCGCCACTGTGGTGGTCACTATCATCGCCAGGATCCTCGGTGGGAACTGCTGATACCATCATGGCCTTCGATCACTGTAACTACAGAGAGTGTCTTCGTCCTGCATCAACAAAGTAGTCTTTACTGCCTGTTGAGTTGCTCTTCGCATAAGGTTCTTGTTGGTGATGAGGTTCCGCCTCCCAGCGATTGGTGCTCTTCTCAAAGTGCGGAATTTTTGGCGGGAAACAGGATTGATGATTGATGACATGGAAGCTTGAGCTTGAGAGAGTTGAACGAAGATACGCGTGCTCAAAGGAAAAAGCTAGCCTTCACGACTCGTACGACTCAAAAGCACTTTTGGAAGCCGTCTGCTTTTACGACACACCAAAGAGCCTTTTCGCTGCCATGGCAAAAGATTTCAGATAGCGGTAAAGGCGACGATCATTCTCCCTGCATTTTCCAGCTAGCTCGCTTTAAGTTGTTCTGTCTTCTTCTGCCGATCTACACCCAGCAGCAGGATGCCGATAAGTCCAATGGAGCTGGAAGCGAGTTCCGACCACGGCGACAACCGCAGCCGCGCGAGTTCTGACACGAGCAGCGTCGATGAAAGTCCGCTTCACCGCCGCCGTCGGATAAATCGACGCCGACTCGGCAGCTTTGAAATCGAAGACGAGGAATTCGAAGAGGCGCTCGGTCTACTGGGTCACCCGATTGCGAATCACACCGATTTTGAAGAAGAAACGCCGCAAGGCCGAAAAAACTCAGCGAGAGCTTGGATATGGTGGATATTAACGATGGGCCTGGTTGCAGTGTTCTCGCGCGTGCTGCACCACAAGGAAAACCAATGGCAAATAACCCACGGAGACGAACGGCTGCCTCCTGTATACGAATGCTCTGCTGTGACCGACGAGAATCATGCCGACAAGGCGTCACCCGCGACAGATACTGACACGCTTTCAGGCGCAGAGTTCAGCTACGAACAACTGAAAGAAAACCTCAAAGATTGGACAGCTCAGCAAGTTGCACCGCACTTGCTCCAACCACAGGATTCTGGAGTCGTCAATCGTGTATCCATTTTGGAAAGTTCTAGTAGGACTCTCGGTCTTACTTTGTATCTTACCTTGGAACTTTTGGAAGAGATGCAATCTGGCGACGAAAATCCTACGCAGTTTTGGGTCTACGGCAACGATCGGGATCCTTTTAGAGCTTCGTTTTCGTTCTTTCGGCAAGAAGAAAAATTACAAAAAATCCCGAATGTTGAACTTGGAATTCTATGTGCAGAGGAAAATGCGCCGCTGACGGACTTGTCGTACATTCCAGCGGATACATTTGATATGGTATTTACGGGACACCTACCGTAAGTAGAATCGTCACTTGAGTCGCGCACGAAATGGTAGAAACACACTCACTCTTTCTGGACTCTTCAGTCCCTTAAGCGACCCACTGGAAATCGGCACAACCGTTGAAGAACGAACTACTAGATACCAGGAATTGTGTGCGTCTGAGGAACGAAATGAACAAGGAGAACTGCTCAGAGACGCAGCCCAAAAGGCACAAGAGGCGTGGTTTACAGCCTGGCTCGGTGATATGGCTAGAGTAGTCAGGCCTGGTGGGTTGCTTCTCCTAGAAAATCTGTCAGGGCCATACTGTGAAGGTTTTCATGACGGCGGGGGTGTCGCCCGAGAATGGTGGGCAACTGCGGTAGACGAACAGAAAGAGTGGGAGGTAGCCCCTGCTTCTCTTTTTATAGGCGACGATCACTTGCGAGAATGGCGGTATCATGTTGCGATGAAGAGAAAGGAGAAGGCGCAAGACACAAAAGCTCCTGGCGGTGGTCGAGGCGGCGCAGTCTGAAGATTTACATTTTAAGATTGTGCTGTACCTTGCCGGTTGTTCACTTTGAGCAATAATGCTCGGTCGCCAGCCACCTCATAGACCCACAACTTATGCTTCCTGCAATTGCTTTGCCTTGACGGCGTTTTGTGCTTCCATTAGGGCACGAATTTGTCGATACGGATACAAGGATCGGTGCCCATCTGACCAATCAACTGACAAGGCGTAGTTACCAGTGGAAGCCATCTTGGTAGGCTTGATGGAATCTGGGACGCTTGAAGCCACCAAAATCTGGCGTCCGGTCAACTCTTCTACACATGCCGCGCATCGACAAGAGCGTCGTAGGTCGGCCGGGATTAGTATATCCTCGTCGACGCGGAGCTTGTGGGTTTCCTCGTCATAAGAGATATTAGGTCGATTTTGCGAAAATTTGCTTTTGGCGACCTCACTGACCACGGCGCGCGCCAATTCCACGTATATTGCCGCTTGGGGACTTTCAGGATGTTCCAAAATAAACGGTGTCCCCGAGTCACCATTCGCAGCAATGATATCCATGAGTGGCATCGAGAAGGTGTGCTCGATTCCCCATTGTTCGGACAATCGACGCTTGTGACCGGCACCAAAGATTGGAATCTGTTTGCTTTCTGTACTATCCAAAACCACTCGTGCAAGTTCCTTGGCAAGATCTTTAGAATCTCCATTGATGCCTTTCTCTTCCAAAGCTTCCGATAAAGCGGCTTCGAGCTTGTCCATATTAAACATCTTTTCCTTCTCGACCTCGTAGTACGCCATATTTTCAACAACCGCAACCGCGGGAACGTTAACGGAATCGAACATCTCGACTCCTCTCACAACATCGGCAAAGCTCAATTCTTGTGGCGTGGTCACAATAACAGCTGCTGTGATGTTTAGCCTTTGCGTCAGCGTCAGCTGAATATCGCCGGTACCCGGAGGCATATCCAAAATCAGGTAATCCAAACTGCCCCAATGTGTAACACTCAGAAACTGGTCCAGCAATTGGGTAACCATAGGTCCCCGCATAACAGCACTCCCTTCGTTCACATAACCGAAACTCATCAGTCGGACACCATTGCGCTGAAGTGGCGCAATCTGCCGTCCAACAAATCGGACGATGTCGTCGTCAGGTTTGATCATAGTCGGCAGACTCGGGCCGTACACGTCCGCGTCAAAGATTCCAACTGTCGCCCCCAGGGATTGTAAGGCATAGGCAAGGTTAACCGCAGTCGTGCTTTTCCCGACACCCCCCTTGCAACTGCTGACGGCGATCACAGCTCCAACTTGCGCCATCCCCAAGGTTGATGTTTCCATGGCCGAAGGCTGAGCTGTCATTGTGATCTTTGCACTTTCAATCCAAGGTAAGTCTCGTACAATTTTTTCGCAATCTGCGGCAAATTGGTCTTTTACTGGGCATGCTGGTGTTGTCAGCTCGACGTCAAAAGACACCTCGCGCCTCTCTTTATCAAGCGATAAATTCTTCACAAAGCCCAATGTAACAATATCCTGATTTAGATCCGGATCAATCACTGCTTTCAATGCACTCAAAACTTCTCCCTGCCACTCCTTCGGAACAGGCATTGCTCCTTCACTGCCATCAGGCGTGGAAGAGGACCCCCAGATTCTTGTAATGGGAATATCCCCGACAGGCCGGGCAACAAAAGCGTCGCACGGGATGCATGCCAGGATTGCCAAGGAAACTTTTAAAAGGCTAACCATATCATCAATTATCCGAAATGGATCAATAAGCTAAAATTCAACTTCGGTATATTGATTCGATACACAGCGAGATTACTTTCGATTTTGATATGTATGCGATAACCTACAGAATGTGAATTCTTGAAGGTAGCAACGTAATCCGTAACACCGAAAAACTAATCTCGCAGTTGAAGAAAATGAAGCTGATGACGTCACAGATCCTCTGGCTCTCCGTTTCTCCACAAGGCCTTCCAGCTGTTTGGCGTTGCGTGTGCTCTACAGTAGAGTAGTTGCCAGGGGCTGATGTGATAATGGTTATGAGCCATGTATGAATGTAGTCCGCGATGTCGCGTCGCGCGTCGGAGGATCGGCTCACGCGCCCGCACGAAGCGAGAGGCCGGCGCGCCGAAGGCCGATTGATGGGTGAGTTTTTCGATTTTTGGATTTGAGGCATGATCGTTGCTTGATGATTGCGGCCTCTCCTCCTCCCCATCGCCGCCGCTCCTCGCCATCACCACAAACAACCCCAAAACGGTAGAGATCCCTACAGTACCTATCACTTGTGGGGTGTCTACGTTTAGCTCTGTTGCCCATGGTCGAAATTCGAGTCGCTGGCGTCATGATTTTGGCGTCAACACTTCTCGTCGTGCGTGAGGTCAAATCTTTTTGTGTCCCTCGAGGCAGCTACGACAAGCATTTTGGCAGAATTCGTTCGCGTACGTTGGCATCAAGACCCTTGCTTGGCCTGTCGGAGCGAGATCAGGCATACCTGGCACAAGCCTTGGATCACGCCAGGCATGGATTTGGCAGAACGTTTCCAAATCCTGCGGTCGGCTGCGTTTTAGTTCGACAGGACACTGATGAGGTGATTGGATCTGGTTTCCACCCTCGGGCTGGGTTCCCTCATGCAGAAGTTTTTGCGTTGTTTGAAGCAGCTGGGCATGTCCCAAGTGGGGTCGAAGCGGCCGACGCCGTGGTTAAGGGAGAAGCGCTAGAAAAGGTCCGAGCGCTGGCCGAGAAATACTCTTCAACAGATGGGCCGAACGAACTTTTCGGGAAAATATTTGAATCCATTCCAGTTACGGCGTATGTTACTTTGGAGCCATGCTGTCATACTGGGAAGACTCCCCCGTGCGCCAACTCGCTGGTCCTGTCCCAGGTTGACAGGGTTGTCGTTGGCTTTCGAGATCCGAATCCACGCGTGGACGGCGGCGGTGTACAGTTATTGGAAGACGCTGGTGTCACTGTAGAAATGGCCGACGGAATGGCCAATCAAGCGTGTGCTGACATGGTGGACAGCTTCGTGAAACGAATAGTACCTAAAGAATATGATGTGGACTACAGTTGGGTGAACGGTGCGATGCGGCGATCATTGCGTAGCCTAGCGGGAAAATTGAAAGCGGAAGACGGTCTCACGCATCACAACTGGAATGGGCAAACGATGGCGTCAGATGAAACGGAAGTAGATGAGTTGGAGCTAGAGGCAATGTGGATGGAACGGTTAGATTTTTTGTTGTGGCAAAAGGAGATTGTCAACGTGCGCTTCAGCAAGGCAGTGGGCAAAAAGAAATTGGCACGGCGGCTTGCGGAACGAATCGCTTCACAACTAGGAGCGCACGTGGCTCAAACGGTGGGGCACACTGCGCTGTTTTATCGGCCAGGTGTTCCACCATTTTTGGACCTGAATGACCTCGTGGAAGAAAATAAGGAAGAAAATGCAGTTAATGGCGAAATCAATGATGTGGTAGAAGAGATAGCGGAAAAAGAAAATTAAGATTTTGATTTGAAACGGGGCTCCCATCAGCTGTATTTTACTTTTATACAACGGCTTCATCACTAGACCGATGTTGTCAACACTTAACAATTCTGTAGCAGAGCAATTGCTACGGTATGGACCAAGCAGACCCACCTAGAATGGAGCATCTGTACTGAAGGCGACTGAATTCTTTGAGACAGGGTGCCGGAATTCGATGTATTTTGCGTGGACACAAGGCGATAAACCTCGTGCTGCCTTTGCCACAGCGGCTTGCAATTGCTCGTTTGCTCTGTTTGGGTTAGGTGCCAACTCCTCCAGCTCCTCGTCTGTGAGACCTCCATTCGATACAGCCTCACCGTCGTAGCCATAAACCGAGTCTCCGACAATTGGATGGCCGAAAGCGGCCATGTGCACATTTAGTTGATGGTAGCGACCAGATATGCTCGCAAGTGCAACCCGTGTGACCGGAAGGCCATGGAATTCTTCCCTTGAAACAACTTGATATTTTGTAATGCTTGATTTTGGTCCCTCCAGAATCTTCTTGCCGACAACATCTGGATCAAGATCC
Source organism: Nitzschia sp. DOCU1 (assembly GCA_951394045.1). Taxonomy (NCBI): domain Eukaryota; phylum Bacillariophyta; class Bacillariophyceae; order Bacillariales; family Bacillariaceae; genus Nitzschia; species Nitzschia sp. DOCU1. The sequence goes on from OX595992.1 coordinate 1,944,924, forward strand.
AGCAGAGCCTTTTGGTGTTCCAACGTTGAAATTCGCACATACGGAGGAAATTCATAATCTCTCATTAAGGGAAGACTGATAATACCCTCGTCCTTAGCAATATGACCCACGACAAGTGCCTCATAAAGGCGTTTCACCTGTCGAGTTCTGAATTCCGTGTTCATACCCCTTACTGCTGCCTTCGTCTTTGCGAACACCAACATTCCACTAGTATCCATTCCCAACCTATGCACTACCATGTGATCCGCGGAAGGAAGCTCAGTGTCAACAGAATCGAAGACAGACTGTGCAATATTTTCATTCGGCTCTTTTCCGGCGACAGTCAATACTCCAGACGGTTTGTCGACAACTACGATGTCTTCATCTTCATGAACAATTCGAATATCCTGTGAAAACAATCGCAGCAGACAGATGAGAGACAAAAATCTCCAATTTCACTATATAACAACCGAGGAACCAGAAACCACCCATTTGAGGCATCAATTGCTTCTGCTGATTCTTTTCAAAAAACAACATACCTCCTTGCACAGCTTCTTCGAAGTTTGATCTTTGGAACGAAGTTTGACCAGTTGTCGGTCAAGGCGGGTGGCGAATTCTTCTGAGGTAAGTGGAACAATTTCCTCTTTGACTTCAGGCATCGGAAAGATATCAGCGATATCGATATCAATATCGGCAGAAGTAATGCCTTGCTGCGTTGCTTGCTTCGTTTCGACGGCATGGTCGGGATTCGTCGTACTGAATACAATCACATTTCTCGGAATGCTCCATCGTGAAGGGGACGCCGTAAAGGAGTCACCGACAAATACGGATACGAGAAATACAGAAACAGCAAACTGGAAACGCGTCATTTCGAAAACACCAAGACAGTAACCCAAAAAGAAATTCTTTCTTCGAGGTCTGGTGATGGGATTGATGGTTATGGTCGTTTCTTTTGTGGCACTTTGCCTACCGGTACTGTAGCCCATCGACCATACCGCGGCCGTGATGGCCAGCAGGTTATGGGTTGACATACGAATATTTACCGGTACGTCAGCGGACGGAGTACAGAAAATGTGCTGGCGAGGACAGGACGCGTTAAGGCGTGTCAGCTCTCTATGATAGGCTGTCTGTCTGGTTTCCGTGCGACTGCCCGCTTTTTTCTCGATGATTTCTTGCTAGGAGACCGAATGAATCGAATGTTCCTGCAGACTGCTCTAACCTTGGCACTCTCTCACGACGGTATTTGCTTCTTCTGCTGCTCTAGACTACTTGGGCAAAGCAACGAAGAATACTGAAGCCGTCTCTATGGTAAAGGTAGCAGCCTACCGGTAGTCGTAGTGCTCCACTCATCGTATTATTGTAATAAGACTACGAAAGCACCACTACGGTCGTAGTACTACTAGCCACTGCACGTGACAGCGCTCCAATAATATGATAGTATAAGGGAACGGTTATCGGCTCAACTAGCTAGTTTTTCTGCTACTCGAGTACCCAAGTTCATCTTGTGGATCTGCTTAGAACGGCAGGACTGGAGGAGAGGTGAGAAGATTGAAGGACCTGGAAGAATTCCGGACCGACAGCAAAGGGACCATCGATGAAGAATGATCGGCCCCGAGGGTTCGTTTTGGTAAAGAGCAGTTCCACGAGCAGCAGTTCGGGTGCCTGCCTCCCACTATCAGGTATTCTGTACACAGAATAGTTCTTTGAAGATGCTGTCCGCACGTTCACCCCCCGCCGCTTCTTCTTCTTCGCTCTATTACAGAATCACACCTTCCCTCTTCCGGGATTACTAGATTCCCCGATCATCCGCTCGCGAGATTGGCAGTCTTGTCGCCTTGGGCGCAGTGCCAAGAATCATCGCCGATGATCTTGTAAATATAATTTTTCACATCCGACAAATATCCGTTCAGATGCAGCTACGACAAAACCAAGATACATTCTCCATGGTTGATCCCCTCGTCATGCGTTGACAGGACTTCGTCACATAGGTAAACGACACGATTTGCGACACAATGGATGAGGGACGTATTACAAGTCCCGTTCGCTTGTCCCGTAGATAAAAAGTGGGGCGTTGAGGATGCACTTAACTGGCGTTTGGACAACGGAATTGGGGCATACTCGCACCTTTGTTCGGCTGATGTTCTTCCTATGCCTTCCCTTCCAGGCTTGCGTGGTTTTCGTACAAGACTACACATACGTCGGGCACTAGAGCCGACTCGCTTTATAAACTACTCATACTCTTGCACAAATGATTAGAACGAAATATTTACGTTAAAAGTGGATCCTGCAAACAAATTAAACTCTGGTGTTCTTCATCGAACGATTTTTGTCAAATAATTTTCTTTCAAAATACCACTCCTTGGAGTCTTTTCGTCCAGCGGTATATTATAATGCGAGTCGATGGCGAGTGAAATTCTGATGCGATAGCCATTTATTTTTTTTGGCAGCGGGTAGCCTTTTTGCCACCGTAGAACCCAACACATGAGTATTCTCAATGCCCAATAGTATCTGGTACTGCGCCTACGGGATGTCAAGCGCATGCACATGAAGATTGTTCCGCGCAGCATTGTTTGAGCCGAAGACGCAACGCTGCATTTACTGCCTCAAAAATTAATGTTGTCCGCATTGCACATTTCGTTGTCAACATATCTCTAGCTAGCAGTGAAACGATGGACGTAGAGGACGCTTCGAGCGTTCATTCGACGCCGGAATGGGATGCGCATGCCCGTACGGTGTCGGAGGGTAGTTTAAGCACAAGTAGAAGCTCAGAGCAGCTCGCATTGATGGGCTTTGCCCATCGCCTATTTTCAGTGTCCACCAACAATGATCCCGGCATTGTTGAGGAAAATGATGTGCGAAATGAGGCTAAATTGCTGATGAGCCTCTCCTGTATACCCCCAACAAATATTTCAGTCGAATCCGGCCGAATCACCCCTCCCAGCGATGCTTCATCCTGTATTAGCTTGAGCTCCCGCCAACGGGACACTTTCCGCTTTTCTTGCCCTTCCCTATCTCTCGAGAACTGGTCTCAGGAGATCGACCCCGAAAACACATATTTATCATCTTCCTCTTCGACTTCATCACAAACTTCAACAGAAAGTGCCCCGGCGGCTCTTCTGGGGCGCGTTCTCAAGGTTGATGATCCTGACGCGTTGAGACTCTCCTCTGAGGCAATGGCACGCAACATCATGCAGTCATACGAGAAGGCAATACAATGGAGGATCAAATCGTGGATCGATTCCTTATCCAGAATCCTTGTTAATATGGAGAAGGAACTCAAGGCGCAGGGACTTGCTAGCGAAGACAATCTTCGCCGGCTGTGTGAGTCATCAGAGGCGTTGGTGCTCATGCGCTTGAAAGAGATCAGCAAGGAGATTCGCGTTGTTGATGCATGCAACAACTTCAATGTCCTCCCACAGCGTGCGACTTCCGCTCGAGACGATGAGTCTGAGACACCAATCAAGAAGCGAGGCACTTTTGATGACGAAGATGGAAGCCTCGAGGAGGGTGAATACGAATACACTGTGTCTCATCTGCTCTTGTTCGAGTGCGATCTGAACATACATGCACCTGCGGTGGGTCACGCTTCGATTAATCTCCAAGTCCCTGGAACAATGAAGGGAACCTTCCTCAGCCTGGAAGACGGGAACGAACACCTGTCCGATGTTGTGATCGATCTCAACACTGAGATCCTCGCCTCAATGATCGAGAAGTCCAGCCGAATGGTTGTCCGGTCTACCGTGGAGGCCCTCTTCACGAAAGACGACCCCCAAGAAACAGAAGAAAAGGATCTTACCAAAGAAGAAACTCAAGCCCAAGACGCCGAGGTGGACGACGAGTCCAACACTGACACCTCGGAGATCCCTGAAGAGGGAATGGCTCCTCCGTCTTGTACCCCCAAGCGCATTTTCTCAGAAGAACGCATGTCTGGCATTGTTCTGATCACCCCAAGGGATTCTTCTTCGCCATCTTCATTCGAGGAAAGCGACAACGAAGACCGTCCGGTGATTTTGTCCATCCCGGACAACTTCAGCTCCGACCAGCCGAAGCCTATCTTGGCTCCTCAAGCTAAGCGTGCCCGAGACTACGAGGGGGTCTCCTCTTTGACTACGCGACTTCCGGCATTGAAGAAAGCCAAGAAGATTCTTCCAACAGTGGTGACTCCTTCCAAGACTATCCACCAGTTCGTGGAAGGCAAGGGGCCCGGGCCCAACCTACCGACCTTGGTCGAGGTTGCTCTTCAGCTTCACTCGAAGTAGAGAGCTACGATCTCGGGCCCCGTAATAATACAGCTGTCTCACACCTTGAGCGAGTTGTTGCTATATGTGCAAACTGTATTTGGTACACTTACGACCAAAACATGTTGTGAATACTACTAACAGTGATTTCAACCGTGCTACGAGTTAACAATTGGAGTGAGGCTATCTCATTATGCTGCTGGTTCCGGGGCACAGCCAGCGGCATCAACAAAGTTCTGCAGATAACCTTGTAGGCCCCTCTTTTTACTACATTGCGACCAATCTTAGATTACTTCTCATATGGTCCTCCCTTCATCTGCTAGTAGAGGTAGTGATTGAGATCGTGAACAAGTGCGACAGCATTGGTGCGTTGGGATGGGCAATCTTGAGAGGCGTCCGCGTGCGTGCCACTGCGCGCAGGGCGAAATTTTCTCTTTGTAAATAGATAAATAGATCGTGCTCTGTGTATTGATGTAGTTGAAGTGGATGAACCAATCAAAATGTGGCCATGATTTCGTGTCTTTGTTCGTCGGTGCCATCGTACGCAGGTATCGTACCAGGTACTATGGCTATCTCCACAGGGAACGATTCTCCGCCCGCGGTCTCCTACAGCCCCGACCAAGACTACCAATCAACCCCCCTTACTACCGGTAGAAAAGGTGGTATATTTTCGATGTCCCAACATTGTAGTATAAACGAGACTATGGTCCTAAGCAGGAAACAGGATGCTAATCCCTCGATCCGATGGCAATAGAACAGTACCATAGTCAGAGCTCGTAGATCCCCCGGTACGCATGCAGAGTGCAGCAACGTTCGTCGTCCAGTGCCACAAGTAGTCTTTAAACGCCACTGACAAAAGCGTAGAAAGACAAAGCCAACGACGTTCGCAAGAATGCGTATGGAGTAGTGGCAGGGTGCTGCGCAGATGGCATTCAGCGCCCAATGAAATTGTCGCAGTAGTTTGGATACCGAGGATGCCGCTACTCCCCAGGCGCAAGTTTGCCAAATTTTTCACGGTGAAAGGTTGCGAAGTTTCGCAATTGTCATAGCTGTAAGGGAAAACCGTTGATTCATATGTGTACCACAGGTGGTCCCCCAACCATTCTATTCAAAGCCAGCCCGGACCGGCTGTCGTTTAGTATTCTTCAGAAAACAATCATCTTTGCTTCATTCCACGGGAAACGATGGCGCTTCAACAAACAAATACTAGAACGGAGCATCACCAGTGAATTTTAGAGGCTTGCCGTGAACTGGATGTCGGAATTCGAGCAGCTTAGCATGGACGCACATGTTCCGATCTTTTGTCGCCTCCGCGATTTTGAGTTGCAAGTCAACGCTGGCGACGCTCTCGCTGTACTCAGGGATGTCAAGGCCACCATTCGATGCCGCCTCGCCGTTGTAACCATACACACGATCCCCAACAATGGGATGGCCGAAAGCAGCACAATGCACATTCAGCTGATGGGTACGTCCCGTGACGCTCGTAACTGTCAGCCGCGTAACAGGTAGATCAGTGCCATCGAGGGTTTCATATCTAATAACCTTGAAATGTGTCTGACTTGGCTTTGGCGCCTCCAAAAGCTTTTTACCGACAATACTAGGATCGAAAGCCAGTAACGCCTTCTGGTGCTCGTCTGTGGAAACGCGCATGAACGGTGGATGGACATAATCTCGCATCAAGGGCATGTCGATTGTACCTTCACTTTCTTTTACGTGGCCGCAAACAAGGACCTCATATTGTCTGGTCACCTGACGAGTCCGAAATAGCGAGTTCATTCCTCGAAGCGCTTCCATCGTTTTGGCAAATACAATCAGACCCGAGGTTTCTGTTCCGAGCCTGTGGACGACCATTCTGTCGTGTGAAGAGAAATTGTTCTTGACTCCCTCGAAGACCGTCTGCGCAAGAGATGGGATCCCTTCCTCGCTGGCTACCGACAAGGCTCCAGAGGGCTTGTTCACTACGACCAGATAATCGTCTTCCCATACGATAACCAAGTCCTGTCGAAACGATGGTGAAAAATAGGTTTAGCGTTGATGATGCATGCTGCCCATAACAAAATCAAAATGCTAACATATACTCACTTCTCTGGTGACGACTCTAGCATTTCGATCCTTCTGCCGCAATCTTTCTAGCTGGAATAGAAGCCTGGATCTGACCTCCTCACTTGTCAAGGATGCCCGAAGATTCGATTCAAAAGATGCCGAGTCGCGTAGTGAGACTCGACAGGATACGAATGCACCCGTGCTGCCGATAAAGTTGCAGATGAAATATACGAAAACAACGAAGAGTTTAATATCCAGCCGAGATCCACGGGCGTTCCAAAAGGTGCAGCCCATGCTTGAAAGTCTTGTTTGTCCGCAAAACGGATGTTTGGTCCCTGATGATCCCAGCATTCCATTATGCGCTCGGCTGGATTTTGTTGAGACCTTTGTCCCTCCTCCTATCTTGATTGATGGTTCCAGACGACCGACTGCAAACGCAAAATTCGAAAATCCAATCAGCACCGCAATCCCATCCGAGCGCGCGTCCGACCACACTGACCACAAAATCGCGCACGCGCAGGCGCGCGACCAGCCATATTCGGGTGGTGTGTCCACGCCGACGGACGGTACCTACCGAAGGAGAATTGTGTTTGCTCTCTAGAGTTCCAGATACCCTACCAGCAGGAAGAACTACTTTACGATTAAATGAATGGATGTCCATTCGGTCACTTAGAAGTAGATAAAGTAGCGAGGCGGGGATGTCTATCTGAGAACTATTCGTAGTACTACCGGGGTAGCAGTCGCCAAGGATCCAAGCCGACTGAACTTCACTCGCTCGCTCTCAAATGCCCGTCTCTACTGGCAAAGAGAAGCCTCAGGTCCGAACTACTTTGATAGGAAGGAGCAAAGAACGTGGCTACAACTTGATACTCTTCCTCGTCTATGTTGCAAGTTAATTTACCCAGGCAAGTTTTGTGGCTTGGTTTCCAACACGGCCAGGGCTGCGCACTTTGCACCGAAACTAACTAGATTACGAACTGATCACGAATACTTACTTACCCTACTAGCTAATGATTCGGATTTCATGACAACCCATTCAATACTAAAATCTACCAATTCAACCATGGAGTTTGCGAATCATCGACAGGATAACCCCAGTATTCCAAAGCCTCCTTCATCTGATACCCGGGAGCATCGCGCAAGGGGTCTTCAGAAACGAATTTACCCGTGACATCCAGATTGTTGTAAAAGTGGACCCTCAGATCCTTGTAAAGTCCCTCGATAGCGGACGGCAACTCCTCCGCAAACTTGATGGCATCGTCCCGATTTTTTGCGTTGAAAAGTATCAGATCACCCACTGGGATGCTGGAAGGGTCGTCTTTGAATTCCTTTGGTAAATGTAGCGGGCCAGCGGAGATAACCTTTTCGCTTCTGATCAGGTATTCAAGGACGGTTTCCTTCGTTTCTGCTCTGAGATTTCCGATGTTTTCGGCTTCATCATCCAGACCAACCAACATACAGGGAAATCCAAAACGCCCGTCATCGATTCGCAGTGTGTAGTCACGGATTTGCCGCCATCGATACAACTGAACTTTAGATGGATCACCTCCATTCAAATCGACAAGGTTCGGTTCCTCCTTCAGCATATCGTAAATATGGCTAATATCGTTGGATTCCAAAATCATCAGGCTCCCAACAATTCTTTTCAAATCAGAGGCGAGACTTTTAAAATAGACGACAAGTCGGACGACTGGTAAGATATGTGAGTTTTCCCAACGCACACACTATGCTAACACTGCTTACATTGGCAGACTCTTCAAGATATCGACCATGCTGTCAGCGTTGAAGGTTTCGTTGTAAAGATTTCGCTTGCGACAAAACATGACATGATCTTCCACCAACTCATTTCGATCGTGATGAAGTTCCAGAGCATCTCGTCCTTTGGTATCTAAATCCTGATCCCATAGTAAGGCCACAAAGCGATTTCCGCTATTTTTGGACATGGGTACCGGAGTGAGTTCTGTCACTTCCCCTTCCTGTTCGTCTTCGAATTCCTTGTTCTGGAAAGCAGCGGCACTTGCAATTTCATCATCGTCGTAATCGGTGTCCTTCGATGAATATTCCGACCCATCTGATGCGAACGAAGACATGAATAAAGGTCCTCTACGCAACGGACGGGACGACCGTCGAACATCAGGGTGGAAGGCGAGGGAGGGATGAAACGCCGCTGTTTGTGAGAAGAGTAAGTTTACCGCAATGGTAACGACGGTCACCGACAACATCCTGCCAATAACTTCTGGAGCAATAGCGTCGAACTTTTGATAGATACAAGTTGGTGATCTAATGAGGATCGCTCCAACAGCATAAGGTGCCTGCGGACGATGAGGGTATGATACTCAAGGTACCCACCGCCCAAAATCCACTGGCTGCCGAGCGACTGTTGACTGCCGTAGTTGATGGGTCTCGTGACTTGAATCGATTATCGACCACTCCGACTACTCGGGGCTGAAAAGCAGGACGAGCGCGCATGTCCATCCGGCCCGCTCGCCCAGCAAGCGAAGGACAAATTTGAGAAGCTTTTGGATGTAGTCCTCGGGATCGACTGTTCAGCAGCTTCACAGTCCCGAATGGCAACAGCGTGGCGCAGAAATGAGAAGTCCCATAACTACCCAGACTAGTTGACAGTTTTTCGTTCCGATCGCAGAGTGAAAATGATATGCCCCAACTGGGATACGATGATCGTGAAAACCTTCTCAACTTTAGTGAAGATGGACGAGGCAAAACTTTGGCCGCTTCTAATGAATGAGGAGTACAACTATGACCAACTAGACCAACTTGCATCAATTCGTTCCAATTGTGGAGTGAAGATGATATGCCCCAACTGGGATACGGAGATCGTAAAAAGCTTCTCAAATTTAGTGACATGGAGGCAACACTTTGGCCGCTTCTTGGTACTTTCGGCGTGCAAATGCACTACAAATAGTTGAGCGCCAGGTTTGAGAAAGCATGAATGAACAAGACCGGACTAGACCGGACTGTGTCTAAGGCTTAAATATAAAACAGGAATCTCGAAAGCCAAGCAGAAAGTCTACCGCTTTCTTCCCCAAATCAAAATTGTCCAGGCAACCAGAACTCGGAGCACAGCCGAAAAACTTTCACCAGCCCTCTCCTCATAAAACGGAAATCATCAGATTCGTCAATATCACTCTACCATGAAACTCCCTGTTGCATTGATCATTGCTCTTGCTTCTCTTGTCGTGAACACCCTCGCGGACACTGAAGCGACTGCTACAGCTGTCCTCGACGACTCCTCGTTCGCTGCCTTGGAAACTCGTGAAGGCTGGAGGGACATCTTTCCTCGCTTGCGCGTCGGCGTCAAAGGACTGCCTCATTCTCCAACATCAGCGGATGTCAGCTTTCTTATCGAGGCCATGAAGTTCGCCTACAACGAGGTCCATGCTCCCCTTGATGACGATTTCAACTTTATCGACTTCAACCTCACCGCAATGGAGGTGGAAATCGACGATGATGAAGCCTTGTTCAAGGACGTGGCTATTCTCAAACGACCGAAGGCTTTTCTTTCCGGGAAGAGTAAGTATAAAGGCCGAGGCGTCAAGATCAGCGCGTACGGTGCAGGCGACTTTACATGCCGTTTTTGTGGACGCCGAGCTGAGGCGCTTGACTTTGCTCCGGACGAAGCAAGCGATTCCTCCGTAATGCTTGGAAAACCCGAGCCTCTCGCGAACATCAAGGATGTCCAAGAGCAACTTTGCAAGATTTTGAAAGAGCAAGGGCCAAACGGCTCCAAGGGTGTCTTTGGCGCGGCCCATGGTTGCAAGATCTTCCAGATTGAGTCTCTTGGCAGCTGGGACCTCATGAGCCTTGCCCCCGACACTGCCGAAGAACTCGTGGCCAAAGCTGCTCAAGAGCCTGCGCAAGGAGACTCGGTTCTTTCTATCGTGCTTACTGGTTTGACTTGCGAGGACGATCTTGCACCATGCCACGATGACGACTTGCTTCGACTCTTGTCCGACGGTCTCGTCACCGCTCACAACAAAGTGAATTTCGACCATGACCTCTTCATAGAAGCCTTTGATCCTACTTCGTTCGAACTCTACCGCAGTGAGGGCACTCCTGTCACTTCGGTTCTCCGTGGAACTGCAGACTCCACTGAAATTTTGCCTGTGGGCCACTGGCATGGCAACGTCCGAGTCCGGTGCCGCGCCTGTGACAAGGAACGCGGCAAGGACAAAGACCCAGTCATGGCTCACTTCCTCAAGCTCAAGCAAGTCGAACGTGTCTTCTGCGAGTTGATCTCGGGTCACTCCATTGCCACCACCAACTTGGTGCAATGCTCGTTGGCTTTCGTCCAGGATGTTGAAATCCTCCCGGACGTCATGCTTGCCGACTTGGACGAGTATTAATAAGCCAACTCTTCTGCATGGCACTGTGTCCTTTGGATCGTATGTTCCTGCAATTTCTTCTTATCGATGATTTACCATTGCATCACTTGTGATGTTTGAAAAAGCCATATTATGCAGAGCGGTCCACTTGTCGCAATCAAATGTGCCATTGATCATCGAATGAATCATATTGTGAAGTTTCCCCATATTTGTAACTTTATAGACGCTCCGGCTGTCATAGGAACTTTCTGGAATACTGGCGTAGATCATTCCGATCACCATTCTAGTATACTGGTATCGTGCACTCATTCTCCCAATCGCAAGCACCGAAATTTTGCACTATTCGGAGTAACGACGACGAGGCCATGCCTTGTTTGATGATATCTTGATAGCAGCCTTGTAGAGTAACAGGTATGCTGCCCGATGTGCCTGGGATGGACTGACACGGTGCCATAACTCGCCATCAAACACTGGGAAGGAAAGAAGAGCATGTCATCGTTGGCTCTGTTTGTTATTTGCGTGATGGGATGTGTGGAAGGGTGCTTCATTGAAGAGCAACAGCAAAAAGATCCAAAAATGAGATGCATCGCAAAACCATCGTGAAAGATCGGAGGAGTCGAAGATCTAAATTTACTACGCGCGCGAGGCGGGCGGCACGCATGCACAAGGCATCAATTATCCTTCGTTGCGACGACGACGCCCGAACTTGACGAACAGGTCTTGCATCTTTTTTGGATAATCAGATAAGGGCACAAGATCAACTCGGACCTGAGCTGATTCAATCCATACACCCACCACAAAAACGCAATCGGTGCTATAGTCATTCCTCAGAGGAACAGTGGATGCATCGATCAGCAGGTTTTCTTATCCACTCTCTTGTTTCGGTAGCAAGGAACTCCCATCCCATTTCCTCACTTCCGCGCCAGTTGTTTTGCCCATTGATTCGTCAAACGCTATCAACAGTAAAAATGTCAATCGGGCCAGGTGCCGGCATGTGGGATGAAACCTATTCGGATGAAGACGTGTTTGTCTATGGAACCGAGCCCAATGATTTTCTCAAGGAGTTTCTTCCATCCCTCAATCTCCCCCCTGAGGCCAAGTGTCTAATGATGGCCGATGGGGAAGGTCGAAATGGTGTCTACATGGCCCAACAGGGCTACCAGGTGACATCGGTTGACTTTTCTCAAGCTGGCTTGAGCAAGGCTGAAGCCCTCGCAAAGAAAAAGGGGACATCGTTAATCACGGTATTGGCAAATCTAGGAGAGTACGACTTTGGAACCGAACAATGGGACTGCATCGTTGGAATCTTTTGCCATTTTCCACCCCCCATTCGAAGTAAAGTACTTCAATCCATTCCGGGGTCTCTAAAGGATGGTGGGGTCTTATTGATGGAGTGTTACACTCCAGATCAACTCAAGTACAAGACAGGAGGCCCGCCGTCGCCTGAACTTACTTACACATCTAGTCTGCTGTCGGAGGCATTCGCAGGCAAGCTCTCCATCGAACGCAACGAAGAACTTGTCCGTGATGTCATTGAAGGCAGACTTCACACAGGAACTGCTGCAGTAGTGCAATTTATTGGCAAGAAATAATAATAACATGGATTAATAGTTAAGTGACCGATATCGAACTACTGCCTATTGAGAGGCTATGAAGCGCACAGGAGGTACCACCGGTAGCAACATCTTAGAATTGTACACGCCATAGCTTTGAGTTGGAACGACGTAAAGACTCTAGGCGGTATAACACAGAATCAAATAGACCTGCTGTTTCTGGATGAAATGGCGACGTGTCGACTCGATTTCCAAATCTTGCATCTCTAGAGACGACGGAATTGGCGGGATTTCACGCAAAATAGGATGCAGTACGGTGAGGAAAGAGCAACAATCATCGAAGAAGTTGATAGTCGACGATTATGTTGAATCTTCAGTCTCAATCACATCGTTTTGTTTCTACCAGTTCTGGAGTAGTCACCGTTTCTATTGTTTCATGCCTCGGAGGCAAGCTGTTTCTCTAGAGCCGCAACCTTTGCCTCTAGTGCCTCGAGTCGGGGGATAATTGCCGCCATAGCCGTCTCAGAATACTTTCCCAATACATCCACTTCCAGGTTGACCTTGTCACCTTGGAGCTTGCTGGGGATGATTATTTTCTTCTGAGTATACTCGACCAGCATAAAGCTAAACCATCCCTCCTCTACATTGACATCTACCACTGTCAAGCTTGTTCCGTCGATTGCGATAAAACCCTTCGGCACAATGTATCGAAGCAAGTCCGGATCATCAACGGTTATTTTGTACCACATACTGTCGTTGTCAGTCCATCGCTCTCGCACGGTCCCAGTTCCATCCACGTGTCCCTGCACAAAGTGCCCTGAATTTCGTCCACCGATTTCGCTGGCACGCTCCAAGTTGACGGCATCTCCAGCTTTCAGGGATGGAAAATATGTTCTTCGTAAGGTTTCCGGCGCCAGACCAACTTTGAAAACTTTCTTTTCTTGATCCAACTCAGTCGCTGTTAAGCAGACACCGCTGACGCAAATACTACAACTGGGAAATAGAAGTGAGTTTGAAGAACAGTATTGAATAGGTCCGTCAGAAGTGGCGCTTACCCCAAATAGGCACCCTCCATGACCACGTTGCCCTTGACCACAAGTTCCGTCCCTTTGCCTTGGCTTCCATCCCAGAGAGTCATATCATCTCGTTCTTCCAAGGACACAACAGTTCCCATTTCTTCCACAATCCCGGAAAACATCTGTTGAGAAACCGAACGGCGTTGGTGGAAGCTCATCGGCACAAACGCCGAAACCAGCAGATGACGTACGCCTGATACCATCAAGATCGTTGCCAAGGCAGAAAGGAGTTGTATTCGAAGATTCATGCTTTCTGGACAAGATCACGGTTTCAATTCGTGGAGTTGGTTCAGCAAGCCATCGGTTGTTTGATAAATGGCACTCGTGGTTGGGGGGGGGGGGGGGGGTTGAGGTTGGATGTGTAAATTCTGCGTCCTCCGCCGAGAGAGGTGTATTTTTGGGTGGATCTCGGCGACCAACGAACTTTGATTAGTTCGACTTCTTAATTGCGCTCAGCTCGGCCCAATCCACGCAGAGCGGTGGAGGCATAAAAGCGAATGGAATGAAGTGACGTGCTTTCTTGGAACTCTCTAAATGGTGATTGACAAGACATATTTAATACTGGTTCACGAGTCGAGTCGCAGCGTTCAGCGCATACCTGGTATGTATGATAGCTTTCTGCGGCAAGAAACGCTACAATCAATATTGCATGGAGGCGTGGACAGTTGGCTTTCATTTGTTTCATTCCACGAAATAGAATTGTGAAGATGGGTTCGACTAGAGCTGAAGCATACGGCTCATCGGGTGGTTCTTCTGCAGGCTCGACCACGTTGTTGTCAGGAGCCGGTGATTTGGAGAAATCTTCAGATGGTAATTCAATGGGGACCACCCAAAAGATCATCCTGGGAGTGGGCATCTGCGTAGCACTTACGCTACTTCTTGTTCTCAAGTGCTACTGCATGCGCCGTAGATGGTCGCAGCAGATCATTGCTGGATCTGGCGAAGAACCTCAGTACGTTGCCGCCAGTCCAGAGGAGCGTCGCAAAGCGCTGGCAGATCTATTCAAGAATACAAACTGCCAGACTGAACTAAAAGGCGAGGACTTCAGGCCCAGGAGCGTTTTTCTCCACAGATCGACGATTCGAAGAGAAATGGGGGAAATGTCGATGGGGTCTTCAGAACTAGTAGGCAGCATGATTTTGGTATTGTGCAAGGAAGATCGGAAGCGGTTGCCAAAACCATCGCAGAAATGTGCAGTTTGTATGGATTTTTACGTGGCAGGTGATACGATTGCTTGGAGCCAAAATTGTGACCACGTCTTTCATCAAGACTGTTTGGAACGATACTTTGCAGGAACTAAAACGGAAGAGCTTCCTTGTCCGTGCTGCCGCACCGATTTCATTGTTCCACAAAAAGGCTTGCAACTACCTGACGAACAGGAAGAGCCGGATGATGGTCACGAAACTCCTCTGGAAATGGTTAAAGAAGCCGATGAGGTAAACCAAGAAGCAAACTAATCGGGTGGAATCAACTTGTTGCTTCTTCACGAGGAGGGCCGTGTCTTCTCTTGTGATGCCTGGATCGCTTCTATTTTGCCTTTCGGTCAAATCGTGCTGGCTACTGCTGGCTTCGTCTTTGTTCCGCCCAACAAATATCTCATTTCTGCCCAAGTACTAGTATGATGGCGTAAGCTCATCACACAACCCATACTGCTGTAAATCAAAGCATTAATGCTTTGCACTGCGTCATGATTTCGACTCGTGGTGGTGGTCTTGTCGAGAGTCTAACTTCTAGCTAGTACGTAGGAAATGCACCAAGCGGAGCAGGTCCTCCTCGTTTCACCAGTGCTGCTGCTGGTGGTGTCGTAATGCGTCCTCCTAGCTAGTAGTACCTGTAGTAGTAGTAGTAGTTTGCAGACAAGATATTGTAATCAACATTGTAGCTGAATTAGCCATTGTTGGATTGGACACTGTGGTTACTTTTCGCCGCTCACAAGACGATGCAATCATTGCATTATTAACTCTTCGTAGATAACATAGCAAAAGTACTAGAGAGAACAGTTCTATGATAGTAAGTATCCGCCAAGGCCGTGTATGTATGTCGGCTATCATTATGCTTCGACGTCACTCTCACGTCAGCGAGCTGTCCCAAGAGAAAATCCTCAGCTTAATTGTTATATTTTAATAAGCCTCTCTCTTTTATCCAAGCGGTCTTTCTGCTCCCGGCATCGACATCCGATCATTTGGTATCCAGTAGTCGTAAAACATTTAGGGCGATTTCGTTGGAGGAATGACAGCATCGCATTTATGGTATATTTTGTCATTAAGGCTTTTTTGGCCAGATATCGTTCTAGGGCACTTCATTGCAGTATGAACACTGGACACCCGGAATGGTCGTGTTGCAGCTTACCGGTATGCGTACGACTATACCTGTTCGGGTTGGGGCTTTCACATCCGGCGGGGCTATTCTCAACCTGATGTTTTTACTAAAGAACCCTTAATTCACCCGGTTTCCGAGTTCATAGCGTACATGCATGCCCTTGAGCCTTCTCGAAGCGAATTATGACCAGAGTAAAATCCAACGAATATCGCGTCGTGGCATGATGATATCGGTTACTGGCAATTGCAGGACGCGAAATCGAGCACAAAAAACAAGCATACAGGCATACATATCATAGCTGCATCGCTGGTCTGATTTTTCATTCTCAAGCAGCAAACGTTCTATCTTTCCAGATATTCCTTCTGAATTCCACTAAGTAATAGCATCAAGATGCTTTACACACTTCAATCAGAAGAGGCAAGTATTAGAAGCGGGGATAAATCACTGTCAAGGCACATAGAAACTTGGGGTCCACGGACGAAGAGTTATGTAGGCGGTGATGGTTGGAGTCAGCTCTCCTACGACTCGTCTGAGCTGGGAAATGTAGCCAGTCCGTTCGATGATATCGGTTTCCTAGCGGGTGGTACTGGAGGAATGGATACCGCCACCAAGAGTACCATGAATTTAAATGCCACCACTGAGCAACCTACAGATCCAGCCACTCCGTCTCTTGGGGCGTTTCTGGAGACAACAAAGTCCGACGGGCTGCAAGCCATCGAAGAACAGCCTCCGATGCAGCAGGATGTTAGCCGACGAACGAGTCGACGGCTAGATAAGACAATATCGAAACGAGAACACTTCCAAGATGAAGAAGCATCGCTGGCGTTGTCAGCTGCCATGGCCGGGGGCGACAAGACCAAAGGGACTCGAAATTTGTTCGAGTTCTCTAAGGCTTCTTTGGGACTATCAGTATTAAGTGGGCCAAAACCCAGACCCAAAAACAACGAAGATTCCAAAAGTTTGTTCGGGGCATCGAAGAGTAGCGTTACCAAGCCGAAGGGAAAGGGACATGATAGCTCAAGGAGCTCATTCGGGTTCGGAGCATCTCGCAATTCCGAGGGCTCCCGGACAATCGGTTCAAAGTTCTC
Organism: Nitzschia sp. DOCU1; assembly: GCA_951394045.1. Classification (NCBI taxonomy): domain Eukaryota; phylum Bacillariophyta; class Bacillariophyceae; order Bacillariales; family Bacillariaceae; genus Nitzschia; species Nitzschia sp. DOCU1. The sequence goes on from OX595992.1 coordinate 1,961,563, forward strand.
CAGCATGATGCGGTCGAAGAATGACAATAATGACAAATTGATGAAATCAGAAGAACGCGTCACTATGCTCGAGTCTGAGAACCAGCAGTTGGCCAAGGAGAACAACCTCTTGCAGGCCAAGTTGGCTGAAATGGCGGATCTGGTTGAGAAGCAAAACGCTGTGAAAGACTGGAGAAATATTGAGGAGCTGGCCAACTCAACTGCAGAAATGTGGAAGTATCGATCAATGTTTGTATTGGCGAATCTGGAGGTCGAGCAACTGAAGTCGCAGCTTGCTTCTTACGAGCACCTTGTTGAAGCCAAGGAACGATCTATTTGTAACCTCGAGGACGTTCGAAACAAGCAAGAAAAGCGAATAGGCTATCTCGAAGTACAATGCTTACAGAATGGAGTCGATATTGCCGAAGAAGGCTCTGTGGCGCCAATCAAGCTTATCGAAGAAGCACCCTTGAAAGGTGACGATGATGATACTGGTGACAACGAGAACAGCTTTGCGAGCTTCCAAGATGATGATGATGTTCCTTTCAGGATCGATTACAGCCCAGCCCAACTGGAGAAATTAATCAAAGCCAAGCGTTCAAGGGACGAAGACAACGACCACTTAGGAAAATCGCATCGCTCCGAGAGTTCGAACAGTATCGGTGTTTCGGATCTGAGCGGACACGATGAGCACAGTGAAGGTTCTCCCGACGAGCCAGAGACAAAACAGAACTCATGGTTGGCTCTGGATATGGCTCCTACAGGAGGCGAAGCACCACGCTCGTCTTCAGTTAAGGTCAAAGTACGCAGCAATGATGTGAATGCCAACGGCGTGGCTCTCGAAAACTACCTTGCAGCTGCTGAGCCAAGGCAACATTGCCTTGAAACCGGCACCTGGGATCCAACGAAAATGCTCGACTTTGAAATGACATCTCCACGAGACGTGGGTGTTATTCCGCCCCCTCCGCCGCCCCCACCATCAGCAGACCATGTACATAGTGCGCCAGCTCCGTCAAGCCGAAAATCGGCTCCCGGGGCGTCGACCGTTGTTTCGCGCTCGACGCGCTCCAAGTCTCCTGGAATGCGACGAAGGCTCAAGGACCCACGAGGCGAAAATGACCCTCTGGGATCGGTTACTGTCAAGGTAGAACAGGGTGCACGACGGTCCAAGTCGCCAGGAACCCGCCGACGTCTCAAAGATCCAGCGGCAGCGGCAGCATCGACTACTGCTACTAATCTGGGGGCATCGTCATCGAGCCTGACTATGGGGTCGGGTCACCGCCGAAAACTCAAGGCTGCCGCTTCCTTCAACAAGGAAATGGATCGAACTTCGTTGAGTCACGGAGATAAAGCTCGCAGAAAGCGAGATACAGGCTTGGATGCGGGCAGTACTCACTCACTTGGTCGTGGCAGCGCTCATCGTCGCCGTCAACGCAAGGAAAGTGAGTTTGACCGTCAGACAGTATCGACCGCGTTGGAAAATGCTCTCGGTCGCTCGTTGAATGTCTTGGATATGGACGATGACTTTCTGCACTTGATTGCTCCACCCGGGGCTAGCGTGTCAAAGCCCGTCCTCAGCAATAAAGACTTGGATGCCAGCGTTTTGGTTCGCAGCAAAGCAAGCAAAGAGGATGATATTGGGTTTGCGGACCTCGATTTGGATGCTATATTCAAAGAATAGACTATTTATAGCAACGCTACTATAAGAAAGTTCGTTCGCACAAGTTTCGCATTGATACTACTCTGCAATTCTGCTAAACGTGAGCCACCTCCTTTCTTGTATTATGTTTCTCTATGCTATCAAATCTTGTTTGTAGGGATTGCAGGAGGAGGCGGGGGAGTAGCACGATAGCGCCGATGATTTTATGATACCATACCAGAGTAGAGACTGATAGTCGTGTTCATGTCTATACTCTGTCTACTGTCTGAATCTGGCTCTCTTCTATTATTCGCGTCAGCCCAGCATCCCTTGCTACTCGTGGATCCATCGGTTTTCTAAGTACATGTGATACAGGTTGTCGTTCCGGCCGCTCTCGCTTGGTCCAAGGTAGCTTTTCATTTACCTTGTAGCTAGTCTTCCTTGCTTTTGCCTGCTATCATGCGAATGCTACGACGCCCAACGACCTGGCTTCGCTCGATCCCACAGCATCGCGCCCACATTTTTTCTCGAGCCCGGCCGACGCACCTACCTGCGTTAAGTCCGACCGTGTCGTTCCCTCTGAACCACGAGCCAATAAATAATGGAGAACACCTCACCCCGCGGAGTGGGTCTGACGACAGACGCGTCCGCCGACCGACCCTCCGCCAGTCAATGATTGAACACAGGCTCGGCGTGCTGCATGATAAAATATGCTGCAATCAAAACGACGAGTGGAGGACGATTGATGTTCGCAGATTCATTGGTCATGCCCTACCGTAGAGGAGGCAACGGCCAAGGTTGCATTTCTTTCTACAACTTCTGGAGTATTGTTGTTATTGTTCAGGAACTTGCCGTTTGAAACTCCTGGGCGCCACATTCTTCCTCGAGGTAACTTTTCGCTCGGTCCGGCTGTGGAACAAACCTGTCAGGAAACATGGCCGACGTTGTGATGCCTTTAATATCAGCCAACGGGGCATCTGACATAGATGCCTTCGATATTGTTGATGCGATGGGTGCCGTAGATCTGTTGGCGCGCAATCAACAAAATAACAAAGCCGAGGGTGACGCTGATTTTCGTGCGTTTAAAGGAGGCGCGGAAACTCTGGAAGCTGAAACCGTTGCAGATGCTCAACTGGCTGCTGCTGCCGTGGTCGCCGAAGGCAACACTCCTGCGGTTGATAATCCGAAAGCTGTCGTTGCGGCCGGGGTAGCAGCTGCTGCAGCGAAGGAACTGCCCATGGAAGCAACGCCTGCATCGGATCCCAGAAAACGATTTGTCACACCCAAAGACTTTGAGCTACTGAAAGTCATTGGAATGGGCGCGTTTGGAAAGGTCCTCCAAGTGAAGAATCGGCAATCGGGACAAATATTGGCCATGAAGATTATTTCCAAGCGACTTTTAAAGCGTAAGGCTGGCTATATCGAAAACATTCAAGCAGAGCGAAACATTTTGACACGAGTCAATCATCCATTTGTGGTCACCATGCATTGCAGTTTCCAGACTCGGGAAAAGTTGTTCATTATCATGGACTTTCTGGCTGGAGGTGAACTGTTTTTGAGACTGGGTAGAGAAGGGATCTTCCTGGAGAAAGATGCCGCCTTTTACCTCGCTGAAATCATTCTGGGACTAGACCATTTGCACGGCTTGGGAATCTTGCACCGCGACCTGAAGCCCGAGAACATTCTCCTTTCACACGACGGCCACATTTGTCTCACGGATTTTGGGCTTGCCAAGGACTTTGGTCCAGACTGGGATGCAGAAGATGAAGAAGGAGCTCGGGCCAGCACGATCTGCGGGACGCAGGAGTACATGTAAGTCAGTTCAGCTCTGCTTGGGGCAATGATTCCTCTCGCTCTCACAATCGTTTTAGGAGCCCTGAGATGCTCAGTCGACAGCGGGGCTATGGAAAGGCAACTGACTATTGGAGTTTAGGCTGTATTGCTTACGAGATGCTGAGTGGTCTCCCGCCATTTTCAAGCAAGCAGGGCAGCAAAGAGTTGTTCAAAAAGATTATGAGCGAAAAAGTAAAAATGCCACCGGGATCTACTGCGCCAGCGTGCAAACTACTGAAAGGACTACTCAATCGTAATCCAGATGCTCGACTAGGGTGTGCACGATCCACCATGTTTGAAGTCGGAGGGGTTGCAGGTTTAAAGCAATCTGCGTTCTTTGGTAAGATTGATTGGGTTAAGCTGGAACGAAGGGAGTTGAAGCCACCCTACGACTCTTCCGTTGACGATTTCTCGGATTTGCGGCATTTCCACAATGACTTTACCAGCATGCCGCTTCCTCGATCAGTCAGAGAAATGACAGATCTAGATTCAGTGCCTAGACGCGTGGAGTCAAACTTTTTTCGGGGGTTTTCTTTCATTCAACCAGATTTTTCATTACCCACGCGGGACGAGAGCGATGTTGAAAAATACTGGAATGCCGAAGCCGAAGGGGACGGCGAAAGCGACTCTGAAGTGGCGTCAAGTAAAGCGGAATTTGCTGGCAACAATGAGGAAGCGGAAATGGCCGAAGCTGATAAGAAGAAACGCCCGCCCCGAAAGCGCAAAAAGAAGGGCAAAAATGGAAACGTGGACAGCAGTGTTGCTACATTGTCCCCGGTTGCTTCCGAACAGGGTGAGGCCTCACCGGAAGCTAAAGAAACTACTTCTTCCGTGGCCAATGCTCCTACCTCGTCACAAAAAACAGAACCTCTCGCACCTGCGCCTGCTGTCATAATCAAAGAGGAGCCCGCGACACCGCTAGTCGGCTCTCAGACGACTCCTCACCCTTCGAGTAAACCCCTTCCAACAACACCAAGTGTGCCACCCAAAGGCACACCTGATCCCAAACCCAAAGAATGGGCGTCAGTTTCCAAATCTGTCGGGAGTAGTACCGCGGTTCAACCACCGAAGCAAAACTGGAGTACGCCGGGGAAAGGAGCGAACAGCGCTTTAGTTCGTCCTGTCGTTGGCCATACTTCAACACCACAACGAGGCTGGGGACCTCCTTCGTCGGTAGCCGCAACTCCACAATCGGCTACCCCTACATCATGGGCTGCACGCGCCCAACAAAATCAGAAAACACCTGGATATGCGACTCCGGCATCTTCGACAAGAGCCGAACCATCTCGGACTCCTTGGTCGACACCACAAGGCCCGCCAGGGCCCCCCTCTACCGATCGACCCAGCTTCGACACTGAAGACTACGCTGACAAGGAAGCGCCATCCCCGTCGAGCAACTGGCGACAACACTCTTCGCCACAAGTTAAACGGGCCATCAATCGTTCCACGATCCGCACTCCCCAAAGCAACCCGACTACTCCTCTTTCAGCAGAGGCTCCTAGATGGCCGTCATTGAATGACTTCCCAAGTGTCCCCAATATCAAGGCGCCAAATAAACCATTGGGACAGCAACCCACTACTGCGGGAGGGCAACAGGCTCCGAAACTGGCCCTAAAAGGGGCCTGGGCGAATAGGGCCAAACCATAGCAAACTGTCTATTCTAAGGCAATCTGACTACCGCATGACTCTAAAGTATCGTTTCTCGTTTCTGGCGGCCTTGTCCTCTCGTCAAAAAGCAAGGACTGTGAAATTCGGCGCTCAGCAGGTTTTAGTCACTCGTGTCGAGTCGAGTCGAAGTTAAATGCATTCGATGGATTCAACTGCATATTTCTCACCAGTGTGATCTATTCGACTCGCTTAGTCTTTTTGACTCGCTTAGTCTTGATGAAACCGCGTTTTGCGGCGCAAACCTCAAATGCTTGGAGCTTTGTTGTTCCATTTAGAGCAATAAAATATCTGTCAAAGCGATGTTTGCGCTATCTCGCATTGTCATTGTTGTTTGGTTGGCCGTCCTGGTCACTCCTTCTGTGAGTCGTCTAGCCGGCAGACCTGTGTCTGTTGTTGTTGGAGGGCAAGGGGACTTCCAGTATGAGTACGATCCGTCGAGGCTCATTGCTCCCCCAGGGGCTTCGATGATGAATTGTCACGGCTTGTCACTGGACAAAGACGACAACATTTACCTCACATATGAAAATGATAACCAAGGTTCCGAGTTGCACTGCATGATTCGGTGGAACCCTGATGGCATGGGCGTTGGACGTTTCGTGGGTGAGGGTAAGGACTTGTGCACTGGAACTCCGCACGGTCTGACGATCGCTGCAGAGCACACGACAGCTCAAGATGTGGAACAGTACTTTTACCATGCCAACAATGAGCAGAAATTGACCAAAACCTTCTTGAACGGAACCATTGTGTGGCAAACCAGCGGAAAAGTCGATCCGTCGGCATCCAACACGAGTTATCGTCCCACGTGGTTGGGTGTTCCCCCGGTCGGAGACTACATTTATCTTTGCGATGGATATGGATCGAATAATGTGTACTTGATCAATCGATTCACGGGTATATACGCGAATAAAACATGGGGTGGCAGAGGGAATAGGACACAGCATTCGAAATTTGCGACAAACCATGGGTGTGTCTACGACCCGGTCTTTGACCAAATTGTGGTCGCTGACCGCGAAAATGGACGACTGGAGTATTTTGACTATCACGGTACGACCTTTGACTTTTCCCATTCGGTTGACCTCCGAAAAGAAGGATCCAAACTTGGGCCTGATACAAGACCCTGCATCTTACGACGACGGAAGGCGGAGCAGGGAGAAAAGTTGCTAGCAGCCATCCCCGACTTGACCGGCCCTGTTGCTATTGTAGATGAAACCAACGAGGTTTTGTCGGTCATCAATGTTAGTGCGTTGTTGGGCCATTTGGGTCACTTGCATCCACACGACGCGCAAGTGCTGCCGAATGGTGACTTGATTGTGGGGACTTGGAACCCAGGGAGACTTTCTTACTGGAAACGTCTGCCACAGGTGACAAGCGAAAGCCAATAACTACAAGTTGAGTTGCAAACTACAGTTAACTGCTGCTCGATCTTCTGGATTCCCGCCCTTGGCGCCTGGACCGAAGAAGCTTTACAATGCGTCTCAAAGTGGGAAATGACACTGGGCGCCTGATCGAACGATCATCGGATATACCCGCGAGGCCTTCTAAGGTTTCAAACGCAGAAGACGTGACTGTTAGAAACTCCGAACTGATACCACCCGTTGCGTCTGTCGCAAAGTCATCTTCGACTTTGCTTTCGGCCACTACCATGACTGAATTTTGGGGTTGTTCTTCGTGCCTGAGAGCAGCACACTGCGGTCTGTTGTGGAATGCGGTAAGCATGGGCATTGCTTCTCCTCGGATGATCGCGTAAATGATACTGGCTGCTCGTGATTCTTCTGACTCGAGACACCATTCATTGGCCATTTCGAGAACCAGAGGCCAAAGCGAAGCTGGCGCATTTTCAGCGTTCATGACGCTGAATTTTCGAGTGTCGAGCCGATGCTTCAATCGGACATTGCTGCAAGCCCAAAAGGTTCCAATCTTCAAAGGAGTCCGATTCAGCAATCGACGCACCCAGACCGTATGTTGCTCTCCTAGATCTAGCCAAGAAAATCGGGCATGAAAAAGGTGCAAGTACTTCAGTCGATGGCAATTTGGAACGCTCAAGAATCTTCGAAACGCCAACTTTGTAAGCCGGTTGTTGGATAGATCAAAGGTCTCCAACAATGGGAACTTCCACAATCTGGAAAGAAGCTCGTCGGCTGCTTCGTCGTTGAACTGATTGCCACTAAGGGTCAAAATTGTCAATGAATTGCTGATAACATGCTCACCCGTCAACATCACTGCAGCAAAATCAGAAAGGCTGTTTCGTGAGAGATCAAGTGTCGTCAGCAATGGAAAGTTGATGAGACAGCCAAACAAGTGGTCCAATTGATAATTGTGTAGAGAGTTATCACTCAGATCCAGACGCTGCAACGCCTTGGACATGGGCGAAAACTGCCATATTAGTTGACCCAAATCCATCAGTCCCATGCCGTTGAGCGTCAACGTCTCAAGCGGTTGACAAATATCGGTTGCAATAAAGTCACACAGCCGTCCGGGTGTACAATCACCAGAGAGGTGAAGGTATCTTATCGAGTGGTGTCGGGCTGTGGCTGCGTGGAGAATCACGCAAGCCTCAATGGATTCCTTCCAGTTGTACGTCAAGGTCTTCACAGATCGATTCCTGGCTATTCCTTCAGCGACTTGACAGACTGCGAATCGTTCAAATGTATTGGACCGCATAGTGAGATCAACCAATCGCGTTGTAGTTTCCAGAGCCTGGCGCAACTGCAGAGCCTGGCCAACAAGGAAAAACTGGCCCGAAATAGTAAGCGCTTCCAGTTTCTCATGAATACAATCTATTGGTGGAAGATTACCGATGATGTCTTCGTTGGCCAAAGTTGACCTCAAAATAAGCCTCCTGAATAGTTTGTGGTTGAAAGTATACTTCAGTAGCGAATGTAAATGGTGATCGTTGACACAGTCAGCAACTTCCAGCGACTCCAGCGGGGACGCCTCCGGACAAAAGGCTTGCCGTTCTGCGAAAAGCTCCAGCAGTGCAGTCGCTGTGGCCTTGGTCAGCCCAGAGCCCAGCAGCTGAACCAAATTGAACGATCGACTCCTCTGGTCGGAAATGTACTGCAGCGTTTCTGTCTCATCCAGCATTCCGGGATGAAGAACAAGACGATTAGGTAGACGTTGCGTATCGCCCATGTTAGAAGAACAAGGAAGTTCTCAAGTTGTTTAGAGGAGAGCGATCGTCGTCTCTTACTTTTTGAGAGAAAGCAATTTTATTAACATGAGGTAGCATTCGATCTGTTTGGTGGCACGTCTTATTTCAGGCATCGCTCTAGGCAAGTCGCCCTCTACTGGTATCAATCATCCGCAAGGTGGCGAAGTGAAAATGATGCATGAACACCGGGTCTGGAAAATCACCCCTGAGGGGTCCAGCCACTCTTGAAAGTGACTTTGGGAAGTGCCCCTCGACCCCGAGGGGCAAAAACTGCTTCCGAATTTTCAGCGGAGGAGGGCAGGCGCATCTGATGATGTCATAATTTCTATCCGTTGCGTCGCCAGCCGCGCTCCTTTACCGTCTCTATCTCGCCGACAACACAACAAACAACCTGAACAACAAATGTTGTGAGATCGCATGGGCATGCATCAAATGCTTTCCCATTCTAACTCAATCTGAGTGAGAAGGCGTCCCATACTGCACTATTTTCATTGACTCAGCGGTTTCTTGAAACACAAGCAAGGATGTTTGGTTCTCAGTCGAGTGATGCTCTCGATATAACCGTCGAAGTCGACGACAGCGCCCTCACGGCCAAGAAAATGTCCTCGCAGACGAACACGTTGGTGGGGGCCATTGACCAAGGGACTTCGTCGACTCGTTTCCTGTTCTTCACTCCCAAGGGTGAAATTGCGGCGTGGGCGCAAATGGAGCATACTCAGATTTTTCCAGAGGGAGAAGATAAGGTGAGCGTTGCTGCGTGGTTGTGAAGGATTGAAGCGCGATCGAGCGCCCACCAAGGCACTGGCTTGCACTTGTTGATCATGTTTAGTGACGAATGTATATATTGTGGAGCTTCCTCGTAGTGCTAATGATTGCAATCCCACCACAGGTCGGCTGGCACGAACATGACCCTCTTGAGATCTGGAACAATGTTGTTCGTTGTATGGACGCCGTCGTTCAGGCCTTGCAGAAGCGACGCATCAAATTCGAAATTAAGGCCATTGGAATCACAAATCAGCGTGAAACGACCGTCGCCTGGAATGCGACCACTGGAAAGCCCTACTACAACGCCATTGTGTGGGACGACACTAGAACTACTTCCATCGCTAGCGCAATTGCTGCTGGCGACCCTGACAGATTGCGTGCAAAGACGGGATTACCACTTGCCAGTTACTTTGCTGGTACCAAAGTCAAGTGGCTGTTGGACAATGTCCCGGAACTTCAGTCGGATATCAAGAACAAGCCAAAAGAAGTTCGATTCGGAACCATTGATTGCTGGTTGCTGTATCAACTCTCGGGAAAACCTAGTGCGGTCAAAGGTGCTGCCAATGTGGGTGGATTGTTCTTGACTGACCCTACCAACGCATCTCGATGGCTATTTCTAGACATTGCCAAAGTGAAATGGGATCAATCATTGGTAGACAGGGTATGTAGCCCTCATTCCGTTCCCCTGTCGGCTCTACCAGAGATTCGTTCTTCGAGCGAAGTGTACGCAATTTGCACGAAGGCCGCTACAGGTATTCCAGCCGTAGAGGGCGTGCCAGTGTCATGTATTTTGGGGGATCAACACGCGGCGTTGGTGGGGCAGGTTGCGTTTGAGCCAGGAGACGCCAAAAATACCTATGGAACTGGCATGTTTTTGATGATGAATACAGGGACGAAGCTGGTGCCATCGGCACATGGATTGCTCACTACCATTGCATACCAGCTGGACGATACCGTGTATTACGCATTGGAGGGATCGGTCAGTCATTCAGGATCCACCCTTCAATGGTTGCGCGATCAATTACAAATCATCTCGAAAGCTTCGGAATCAGAAACCTTGGCTGCACAGCATGAATGCAACGATGGTTTGTATTTTGTACCGGCTTTTGCAGGGCTTTTCGCACCTCACTGGCGGTCCGATGCTCGAGCTTGCATTGTTGGCATGACAGCATCGCACAACAAGGGACATATCTGTCGAGCAGCGCTGGAAGCTGCGTGCTATCAATGTAAAGAAGTCTTTGATGCTATCTTTGCCGACTCGCAGGTGTCCTTGAAGTCACTCCGAGTCGATGGTGGTGGTACCAACAACAAATTAATGATGCAATTTCAGGCTGATATGATCAATGTTCCTGTTATTAAGCCAAAGATCATGGAAACCACTTCCATGGGAGCAGCGTTTGGGGCTGGTCTCGCTGTTGGAGTCTGGAAGGACTTGAAGGAAATCCGGGAGTTATGGAGCGAGGCGGATAGCTTCTCGCCGAAAATGGGCAAAACGGAACGAGAGAAAAACTTGGCCGGATGGAAGAAGGCGATCGCGAAAAGCCTTGGGTGGACAGAGGATGTTGAAGAGGAAGAGCAGTTTGTGGACGCCAAGCAGGATGGCGAGGAGGTGGCAGCTCTAATTCCACAAGCGGATCGTGGCATTGACAAATCTGTGGGCGGCGCTGGGTTTGGCGTATCATCGGTGGTTTTCGTTGCTGCGATTGGCATTGCCGCAGGATTCCTGTTGGGGAAAAGTCATCGCGAAGGGAAGCTATTTGTTCGGAGTTAATGCCCAATGAAGAGAGTAACAGTTTTTAATAGGTATTGATGATGGAAGAACCTTAGATTTTTATAATTCAGTTCAAAAAGAGTGCAACGTGAACATATACTCGAAGCAGGCACACATTCCTCTAGTCCTTTTCCTTCTTGAACATCAGAAGCATGCGGTAGGACACGGCAAATCCTCCAAACACATTGATTGCTGCAATAGCAATGGCAGTGCAGCCGAGAACGTTTGTGGGGCTTCCAGTCGGTGTGCTCGCCATGAGGATACCTCCCAAAACGACAACACCTGAAAGGCTGTTGCTAATACTCATCAATGGACTGAACAGCGCGGGCTCGACGGCCCAAATCAAGTAGTAACCGAGGAAGCCAGCAAGGATGAAGTATAGCAACTGTACCACAAAGGAAACTGGGGCGTAGGTTGCAACAATGCCAAAGAACACACCCACGAAAATGATGAGGACGAATTCACCCAGAGGCGCCAGGTCAAACATTCTCTTCGCAAAGATCGATGGCTTCTTTACTTGCTTGACGATTCGAGTGTCTTCGTCCTGGTTTGTCGCCGCAGCGCTTGTCTTCGTGACGCTTTCTGGTGGTGGCCAAGTGATGGTATTCTCGTGGACGCATGTCATTCCACGGATAACAGGATCTTCCATGTCGATGATGAATTTCTTCTCTTCTTCTTTCGAGTTCGGCTTGGGGCACAGCAAATCCAAAAGATTTGCCATGTTATTGGAATACATGCTCGACGCCTGCCACGACATACGGCTGATCAAGTCGGTAGTACCGATTATGGTGACTCTGTTATCATACACATAAGTCTCTCCCGGCTTGGTAAGTTCGCAGTTACCGCCAGTTGCTCCGGCCAAATCAACAATTACGCTTCCTGGTGCCATATTGTCAACAGCATCCTTCATGATCAACTTTGGAGCGGGACGTCCTGGGATGGCAGCCGTTGTAATAATGATTTGGCACTCCTTGGCTTGTTCGCGGAACATTTCCATTTCCTTCTTGTAGAAATCATCGCTCATTACCTTGGCGTATCCGGTTCCGGCATCTCCACCATCTTCGGCAAAATCGAGGATCAAAAAGTCACCACCCAGAGACTCAACTTGCTCCTTGCATTCAAGACGGGTGTCGAACGCACGGACGATGGCACCCATGTTGGAGGCAGTGCTGATGGCTGCAAGTCCCGCAACACCAGCGCCAACGACAAGAACCTTACTAGCAGGGAAGCTTCCAGCGGCAGTGACTTCACCGTTGAGGAAGCGCTGATAGATATTGGAGGCTTCCACAACAGCACGGTATCCGGCAATCTTGGCTTGGGAACTAAGCACGTCCAAACTTTGGGCACGAGAAACTCGAGGAATGGCATCCACCGCCAGCAGATTGATTCCGGCCGCAAGTGCTTGATCAATGAGTGCCTTTCCTTGGTCTGTTCTAGGTCCAACAAAGCTGATCATGGTCTTTCCCTTTGGCAACATTTCGATTTCGTGTTTGCCAGTGACAGGGTGAACCTCTGGCTCCTTGATCTTGATGATAACATCAACGGCGTTGTAGACTTCTTGGGCAGAGTTGAGAATCTCGCATCCCATCATAGTGTAGGCCGCATCAGAGAAGCCACCACCTTCACCGGCCGTTGATTCGACAACGATCTGGATTCCGGACTTGAGCAAACGCTTTGCGATCTCAGGCACCATGGCAACACGTTTCTCTCCTCCATCTGGAGAAGTCTCTTTGCAGATACCGACACGCAAGAACGTTTTCTTCTGGAGTTCTGGGATTTCGGCAAAGAAAGGGTCAACCTTTTCTTCCTTGACCTTTGTTCCGTTCTCAACATCGCCGTTGGCAGCCTTTGTCTGAGGTTTAACGTCGCCGAGTAGGTTGACAAGTTTTTCAATGGATTGCTTGGCGTCGCCCAGGAACATGTAGTTGTTCTCCTTGACAAACAGCGGGTTATCAACACCAGCGTAACCTACGCGCAAGGATCTCTTCATGGTGATGGATCTGACGTTTTCGAGACAGCCATGTGTTAGAATGGGGAAAAGTGAACAGCCGAAAATGTATCTTCATTCTCACCTTTTGGCTTTCCAAACTTCAAGAACAGGCATTCCAGCAATGGGGGAATCGGGATCAGTCTGTGCAGCAGGATTGACGGTATCGTTGGCTCCCAAAACAAGAGCAAGATCGGTCTCAGGGAAGTCGCCGTTAATGTCGTCCATTGAGTATGTAATGTCGTATGGCACACGTGCTTCCGCCAACAATACATTCATGTGTCCAGGAAGACGTCCGGCAACTGGGTGGATGGCAAATCTGACATTGTTTCCGCGAGCCCGAAGCTTGGCAGTCAAGTCGGCAACAGCATGTTGTGCCTTGGCGACAGCCATTCCATATCCGGGCACGATGATCATCGACTTGGCATCGAGCATCATCTCAATGACGTCTTCAGCACTAACTTCCTTGACGGTTCCCTCGGCCTTTTTGGCTTTCTTGGCGCCGGCTCCTGCACCGTCACCAAAGCCTCCGATCAAAACGTTGGCAATGCTGCGGTTCATGGCACTGAACATAGTTGGAGAGAACAATGGAATGGATGAGACAAATTTCGTGTGGATGTAAGGAAAGTGGAGAGCCCCAGCCAGTAGCAACGTACATGCACATCACCATTGTCAGAATAATACCACTGCAACCGACAAAGGCTCCAGAGACGACCAACGCCTTGTTAGAAAGCATAAAACCAGCCGCACTGGTGGAGAATCCAGAAAGAGAGTTTAGGAAACTGATGGACACAGGCATGTCACCTCCGCCAATAGCCATGACGGCAATAACTCCGTAAACAGAAGCCAGAACACCGACGACGACAATGCACCAGATTCCCACGTCGCGGTCGTTCCAGGTCTGTCCAGCGGAAAAGGCAAGACTGCCGAAAACAGCCATGGCGGCAAAGAGGGTCGCCGTAACTCCCCAGCGGTAGGGCACGATGCGTGGCTTGGAGGCAATTGTTCCGTGAAGCTTGAAGCAAGCAATCATGGAACCAGTAAAAGTCATCATACCAATGACAATGGAGAGCACCAATGCGATGGCTTGAACCCAGAGCATGGCATCTGTCTGCTCGGCGATCACCTCGCCACCTCTTACAAAGTCTCTGGCCTGAGGGTCAAGGTACAATCCAAAGCCTTCCAGCGCAGCCGCCAGACCGCCGAAACCGTTGTACGCACCGACGAGCTCGGGCAGGCCAGTGATCTCCACGGACATGGCCGACCACACACCAAAGGCGATTCCAGGACCCATCGAGGCGGCAATCAGCCATCGACCGTCTCCAAACGTGTAACTTTGATCGACCCAGTAGCCGACGATAAGACATGCCATGCCGATCATTCCGTAAAGCATACCCATCTTGGAGGTGGCGACCTAGGAAGCAACAACTGAGTGAGGTGGCCGTCGTCGACACGAATGAATTACTACGTAACGACACCCAGCGTACCTTGGACAGGTTCATCAAACAGAGGATGAAGCATGTCAAGCCCAAAGTGACGACGGTGTCGAGCCACACGTTGTCGACCCAAATGGGGTCATCCGTCCCGATTTCCGTGAGCAATCTTGTCTCTTCCATGGTCGTTGAAGTCGTCGTCTCACTCGGTGTCCAATGGGTTATTGATATTGCGCTGTTGCTGGCCGTTACAATGATTCTTTTTTGATTTTGTGACAGCTTGGTCGGAAGAAGATCGGAAGGGGTTCGCAACTTTTTTCTTTGATGGGTGGTGGGAAGGCTTGCTTAGCGAACGTGTATCCAGTCCTAATAGAGCTCGTACCGCGTAATTTTAGCGGTGCGCTCGCTCGGGATGAAAGAGAGAATCCAAGAAGAACTCGTTCATGTCCGTTTCCCTATTGGCTGCTTCATGCGGGCTGCGTCGAAAACCTGGCACAACGGTGGGAAGATTCCATTTACGTATACCCTACGTAGCATTTGGTACTGCACTCCGCCAGCCGCAAAAACTGGCAGGGTTCGGATCCCATGATTTGCGAACACTGTCAAAAAAAGGAGAAGATCGCGTTCCTCGCAGCGCGCGCGCGAAGAATTCGAGCCGGCAAGCAACAACGAGTCGTACGGTTCGACCAGCGGGCTGCCTGCCTGCCTCATGCCATTTTATTCATTCGAAGTTCGTGTTTATAGGCATATCGCAACAATTCGAATTATCATTCATGGAGGCTTTTGTCCTCTGATACAATTTTTAACATGCATGCTTCGTGTTCGAGCGAAATTCTTGTCTCACTGTTTTTCACTTGATGACGTACATAACGTACTAGAAAATCAGTTCATAAGATATAAGCGCGACATTCGACGGCAGGCGAACTACAATAGACGTATCTTCAGGGTTGGCTTATTATTTGCGTTTGACTTGCGCACGAGCACTGGAATTAACATGAAGGCTTAGAACCTCCGAGCGAAACTCTTGTCTCACTGAGCTTCTCTCTTTCCAGTAGGATATGTACTACAAAAGAAGTGCATGAGACATGAAACGCGTCTCATGAGTTCGGATTCTGTACCACACCAAAAATGACGTGGCAGCAATGGGGAAGGCGATGAGCAGGCCGACCAAGTCTATGAAAAGCAAGCTTGGAGTCTTTTCCTCACAAAAAGACAAACCTAAACAAGATAAACTTCGCCCAGGACTAAAACAACAAAACGAAAACCACCTAACGCAATGAAATCAATCTCCTACTATCTTGCGTCGACAGCCTTGATTGGCACCATTAAAGGAAATGTTCACGCTTTCTTCGTCCCTGCACCTCCAGCCGCCGCAAGAGTTCGAGGATTGCCCGCCAATAAGAACAAGCAGTTTCAAAACCCGCGCCAGTCACATGTAAGCTACAAGACCAAAGGTGATGGTGAAGATGCACCTGTCGACCTTGAAGTGCTAGTCAAGCCACGACCTTATGGTCTGTTCTTGGCTGAGAAAGCGGCTGAGTTCGTCGAAGGCAAGCCAACCAGGCGCAAAGGCCAAAGCGAGCCACAGAATACGGGGGAGGAATCCGGCGGGAAACAATACAAGGAAAAGGTCGTCATTCTTGGAACGGGGTGGGGATCGGCCGCTTTCCTCAAGACTATCGATACAGATATGTATGACGTCACAGTTGTTTCCCCTCGAAACTACTTCCTTTTCACACCCATGCTTGCAGGTGCCAGCGTCGGAACTGTGGAGTACAGATCCATTATCGAACCCGTTCGTGAGGTACGGACCTGTAGTACTTGCTTCAGCCACCTATCATTCCCTGTTGTCCTAATATCGACGTGTTTTGTCGCCTTCCTTTTGACAACAACAGATCAACAGGAACGCCGCTTACCTAGAGGGTACGGCCGTTTACATAGACACGAAAGAAAAGACAGTCACGGTCAAGCCGGTGGAATGCGAAGGCAACAATGCCCCATGTACAATCGACGACGTCGATGAAATCCCATACGATCACCTGATTTACTCCATTGGTGCAAAAACAAATACCTTTGGCACTCCTGGAGTCGAAGAATATTGCAACTTTCTCAAACAAGTCGGCGACGCTCGAAAGATCCGCGCAGCCGTCGTCAATTGCTTCGAGCGCGCGAGCTTCCATGATCTCACAGACGCTGAAAGGACCAAGCTTTTGACGTTTGTCATTATTGGAGCTGGTCCCAGTGGAATCGAATTTGCGGCAGAACTGCGAGATTTCATCGAACAAGATGGGCCAAAATATTATCCTGACTTGCTGAAAAACGTTCGCATCAAAGTGATTGAAGGTTCCAATACAGTCCTCGCGCCCTTCCACAAGACTCTCCAGCAAGAAGCGATTCAAAAGTTGAACAGCCAAGCTGTCATTACCCACCCCGATGTTAAGAAGCTGTTGCCGCCCAGATTCAAGTTGACCGATCTCATGCTCGAGTCCTTTGTGAAGAAAGTCACGGAAGACAATATCGAGCTGACAGATGGCACCATGGTTCCCTACGGCATGGCCGTTTGGGCTGCCGGGAATGCACCTCTAGAATTGACATTGGATCTCATTGAAGATCTTGGTCCCATTCAAAAAGAGAAGCAATCCATAGCTCGCGGAAGAATTGCAACCGACCCCTGGCTTCGAGCTCTGGGGAGCGACGGCAGTATCATTTCCATCGGGGACGCCTCTTGTGTCGTTCACAATCAATTACCAGCCACTGGGCAGGTGGCCAGCCAACAAGGCGAATATGTTGCTCGCCTCCTGAACAAGCAGTATGACCTTTCCCCAGCCAACGTGGACGCCAAGGACGGCATCCTTGCTCCCCCAGTACATGCACAAAATGCCACTCAAAACTCTCTCGCCGACTCGATTGCGAGTCTCTCCACCAAGACAGACAAGTACGCCAAGCCCTTCCAGTTTCTCAACCTTGGCATTCTGGCGTACACTGGACGTGATACCGCCCTCGCCCAAGTTACGACAGCGCCCAACCTCGAACCGATTACTGCCACTGGGAAAATTGGTAGCGAACTTTGGAAAAGTGTCTATCTTTGGAAGCAAGTTTCGTGGAGAAATCGAATCATGGTGGTAAGCGATTGGTTCAAGCGCCAAATATTTGGCCGAGACATTTCCCACTTGGAATAATCGACGGACTTCAAAGTCCAATGACGACAGCATCAGCACCTTCTCCCAGCATCCAAAAACTCTTCAATGCGACCACCAAACAAAATGAACATACCGTGAACACAAGAAGAGCTCAAGTAAACAAGGCACCTCCCATGCAAATCCGTCTGATGCTCGTCCAACAGGTAGCTATCCTGTACATAGTCAAACTGTTACCGTAAGAAATAGGCTTGACTTTGATTCCTTTTGTCCTCTGCATTTTTCGTTCGTTCCGAAGAGCCATGCTGAACTCGAAAATCGCATACACGTACGGTGTATGCAAGGATCTTAATGTATCATCCCCCGTCATGCAGGGAATGGGCTTTGCTTTCGGCCCACGGGGGGGGCGATGTGGTGCCTCAACATATGTGATGCCATGGTCGAAATAAGAAGTGCGTGTGACGGCAGGAGCGAGGCGACAGAAGGAGCGTTATATCTACGTTATAGCATAGTAAATGGGATATTTTGATTGGTCAGTGCGAGCAGCGGACAAGCGTCATCGAGAGTACCTGGTATCTTTTTTGGTCGAAGATGGAGACGATCGATAGAAGTGAGATGACATTCCTTTTGACTGAATGAGTAGTCCTTTCATCGATATTGCGTTTACTGTACATGCTAAGCTCTTAAGCCTACTTCCATTAGCAACAAATAACAACGATGGAGTACCCCTGGAATTGTGTCGCCGACCAAAAATTCTCGGAAGACTTTTTCACAAAGCGCATCCAAGAGCTTCAAAATCAGATCCAGAGCAATCTGCCCCCCATCGACCAAACGGATCAGCATGCCTTCGTTGGCGCTTGTAACATGGTACAGGCCTGTATACAATCCCAAGAAGAGGCCCAAAAACTCGTGGATAGCCTCCACAAAGCCAAGGCAGAGAAGGATTTGATCGATAAAGCGGAAGCAGCACTCAAGGCATGCGAAGCCGCTCGTGACTCTGCCGAAGAAGCAGCGGCTCAAGTTGGACAAAAAACCTTGCAGTCCGTTAATGTGTTATCTTCTGTTGATGAACCTTCCTTGTTGGAATGTACGGTGTTGATTCAAGCGACACCCAAAGTCCTGGCAAAGTGGGTAGACGAAGATCGGCCGACGAACGAGACGCTCCTCGAGTCTTTTCTTGGAAACGTGGAGTGGATGAAACAAATGATGATAGGTGGTGGCGCATCCAATGGTCATTATGGACCAGCCATTGCGATTCATTCTCAGCTTTTGAAACAACTTGCTGTGACCAGTTTTGACAACGCAACAGCGCCAATGAGGCACAAGATTGCATTGGCGTGTGCCTTGGAACATGCCACTCCAATTGAAGTCTTCAAGGACAGTAAAACAATTGTTGACCCCATTGATCGATTCTGGTTTTATGTCAACGCATACGAAAACGGGGAGCTCGACGAAAACTTTGAACATTTTTCTGTTTGGGAACTACGAATGGTGATTGACAGCAACGCAACGGACGAGGACCTAACGTGGGGCAGGGAATACCTAAAAGCCTACCGTCCGGATGAAGTCACGGAGAAGGATTTCGCGTGGAAGTATCTGGTAAGAAGAACATGTCTAGAGTTTACCGCGTCGGTCGTTGCACCATACTGACTACCCCCTCCATTGTTATTAGCGATCCGTGAGAACAGATGTTGGATACCGCCATCCTGACCACGAGTTTCAAACCTACAAGGCTTTGTTGAGTGCGGGTGGGGAATGTGGACCGCGAGCTTTCTTTGGAAGATTTATTTGTAAAGCATGGGGCACCCCGACGTGGGGAGTGCGACAACCGGGTCATGCTGCCATGAGCCGCTGGACACCATCTGGATGGACAGTGTGTCTTGGCGCGGCATTCAAATGGTCTTGGTGGGAGGACAACAGGCACGGAAGTAGGGGTTCTCGGAAAGGCCCTGATTTTCTGGAGGAAACTCAGGCTCGCGCTGCCTGTTGTCCCATGGCGTATTACTCGCGGATGAGTGTTCTTGAATGTCTTGCCGAGAGTTTAGGGGAAACTATTGACGAACATGTGAACCCTGAGAAGATATGGCGATCTTTGTCTTTGGCTGAAAGAAGAGGGCTTGCTAGCACATTCAATCCATCGTCAATTGTACCCCCAAACGCCAGCAAGAGTTCAAGCATGGCCGACACAGAGACTTGGGACTTTGTGGAAGAGATCGTTCAAAAGGTGTCGGGAACCATTATCATACCGGCTACATCTTTCATCGAGCCAGCCAAACCCGACAAGGACAAAGTGATGACGATGCAATCATATTTGGGTGGAACTCAGCTTCATTTGGAACATGATGGTTCTGTGGCATACAAGATACCACCATTTCTTCCGTCTGGATCTTTCTTTCTGACCGCTCGCGTGGTGACCGTTCATCAAGTCCAGCCTCCTTGGACATTGTCGATCGAACCGAGTCGAAGTCAAGAGACCGCCACGAGTGTTACAACTACGACTCAGATAACAATTCCTTACACTGGAGGTGAATGGCAGGTGACCGATGCAGTGAAGGTGAATCTCGCACCTGGATCCGTTTTGAGATTCTCTCGTGCTGCAGAAGGCTGTCATGGACTGTCAATCAAGGACTTTACGCTCGAACCCGTACCAGAAGGTACTATATAGACCAGTTGGATGGGTTGCACTAGCTAGTTGACATGTTTTAATCCATGTCTTTTCCTATTGCAGCACGATAGATGTCCTTCGGGAGGTTGCATGAACTGTGTAAGTCGACCACTCGGACTTCATTCTTGTCGGAATGACAGTTGAAGTATATTTAAGTCGTGCGTTGCACTTCGACCCATTCGACAAGTGATTCATCGTCTCTCCTCGTCAACGTCATCATCACGAAGAAGATCAAAAAAGAAACAAAGCAACAATGACGGCGCCGACGTGGGACTTAAAGCCTATCTGAATCTGCACACACCCGTCGGCAGCCCTTCGGTAAAGTAGCGACAAGGCGTGTTTCGGTTTACGGGTACATTAACAAAAGATTCATCATGGTAGACTGGAAGGGAATTGAAGATGTGGCGCAAGTTCCATCTCGGGTTTGGTGCGTATCTTGGGCTCTTGCATGACATAGGTTTGGCGCTTGAAACATCGTTTCTAACTGAAAAGTTTTCTGCACATATGTTCTAGGTTATCACGTGAGAAGGAAACGGAAGAGTGGAAGCCCTTGCGCAAAGTCGACTGCAAAGCCTTGAACGAGAATCCTACGGATGGGGGGCCTGTTTTGATTGAGTATGGCCGTGCTACTGCAGACCCAGATTTCGGCACAATCAAGTACAACTACTATCCCAAAGCCGATCAGCAGTTGACGTCAGCTACTTGGTTCATTCGATCAGAAGATCCCAAAGACAAAAATCGGTTTCTACTCACACCCATCACGGATGTTCCAACAACCATGGCGATTGAAGAACTGTATCAACAAGCCGTTTACGCCGCGTCGTCGTTGGGTAGTGGATTGGATGAACTTTTGAAAGAACAGGTCCCCATTTCCAATGATCACCACGTTGCTGTTCAGCGAAGTAGTGATGGACACTATTTGCTGAGAAAGGTTCCGAATGGATGGTTTGGCGGTCGATCCTTTGACTTACAGCGCGGATATGGAAGCTATGCGACGGAAGGGGAAGAGGAAGAGGCTCTGCTAGGACCAGTAAAGCATTTGATTTTTGTGGTGCATGGGATTGGAGAAGCCATGTGGTCGCGAGAAGATGTCACCTTTACGGGATCGCTCATTGAAGATGTCACAAACTACAGACTGATAATGCAAAAGCGCCAAGTAGCAGACTGGAAAAAAGCTTGTGAGCGCGCCAACAAGGAAAAGTACGTTTGACTTGCTACTCATTCGTGAAATCTTGATATGAGCTGTAAGTCTCAAGCTGACCGCGTCTCATTGCATTGTAGTAAACCTTCGCCACCACCGCCGAACCGGGTCGAACTGGTCCCTATTCTGTGGTATGATCGCATCCATTCCTCGTCTTCTTCTCTCATGAAATCGCTCAAAGCCACCACGTTGACTACCATTCCAGCTTTAAGAGAGATTGCAAATGACGTGATTTTTGACGTTCTTATGTATTTGACACCCAATTTCTGCTACGACGTCCTGGAATGTGTAACGGATCAAATCATTCAAATCGACGCCCTCTTTCGGAAGAACAATCCCGAATTTCTGCCTGGCGGCGGTCAACGATCGTTGATGGGCCATAGTTTAGGAAGCGTCATTTGTTGGGATCTCTTGTCGATTTTACACGACCAACGCTACGATCAAACTTCCGGTGCCTCCGCCAACACTACAACACACGAGGACCACGGCGTTCACATCTCCAGCGATGGCCATACGGCCGATGTTGGGTATCAAAACTACGCCAGCCAAGAGCACGCGGATCAAGCCAAGAATGGCAGTTTTGGTCCTTCCCTGCCCAAGAAAATGGAACGAGTCTTGCCCTTTGAACCCCACCACACCATCTTTTTGGGTTCTCCGATCGGTCTCTTTTTAACACTCCGAGGAGCACACCCAGTATTTGATGCCTTGCGAGAGAATTTACCCGACGGTCCCGGGAAGCCCAAAGCATCTCCCTTTCGTCTGCCAACAAAATCGATCCACAATATCTTTCATCCCAGTGATCCAGTCGCGTATCGCATCGAGCCTCTGTTATTGGCGCAAGGTACGCCGCAAGAAGATCTTCCACCACCAGCGTACTTAACGCGTGAAGGAGAAAGCGTGCGATTGCATGTGAAAGCGATGCAACTAGGAAGTCAGCTCCGACAATCGTTTGCGGAAAAGAAGAATACACTTTCATCTTTGATGAGCGTCGTGTCGGATCAAGCCCATTCGCTGATGCAGCAGATGGACGAAAAGAATCGAATTCAACAGGAGCAAACAAAGAAAACAACGGGAGGCCCAAAGGAAGATGAAGCAGGGCAGCAGGCACTACGTTTTCCCTTAGCGGGACGTACGGGACGACTGGACTACCAATTGCAACCGAACGTGATTGATAGTGAATACGTGTCAGCGGTTTTGGCGCATGCGTGTTACTTTGCAAATACCGATGTGATCGACTACACTATTGATTTGACCCAAGTCAGGGCAGCCGAGGAAGCGCAACCCATGGTGGTGGACCTAACGGGAAGCGACGCCATGGCGATAATATGACGTTGATACTATAGCTTAACTGGGTATCGTCACATTGATAGTCATATTCCATGTCGTTCTCAAGTTCCGCGTCGTTGTTGTTAGTCCAGCTTTCTTTGCATCTTCAATATCTTGCATGATCTCATTAACTCGTTTCACGATATAATCCCCCCAAACTTCTAGTCCTTTCTGTGTCGGATGTAAACCATTTTCCAACAATTTCTGATCAATAACTCTTCTCCCCTTGCTCTCTGATTCTTCCAAAAAGAGTGGTCCCGCTTGCATGTAGTAGAGTCGTGTCGAGTGTTCACAGAATTTACGAATTTGTGTGTTGATGGCCTGGGCATACTTCCAATTCTTTTTCAAGAATTGCGATTTGGATTTTGGATTGTCTTTGCGTGGTAGAATACCGTGAACGATAAAGGTAGCAGTGGGTTTGAATTCATGAATCATTTTGATAACGTTGAGAATACTGGCCACCACGAATCGATCGGTACACTTTTCGTTAAACAAATCGTTGGTGCCAATGGAAAGGAACCAAATTTTGGGGTTGAGATTGTTGATCATTCCATTTTGAATATGCCATAACAAGTTTGGGCCCTTTCAAAGAGAAAAGAAGAGAAAGTGAGACGATACTACTCCAGACCAAAACATAACGAACCCAAGTCTGTCACCCATGTAATATTTGGCATACCGTGTCCACTGCGGATCCCAGTGCAAGTCCTTCCAACGTCCCACCTCCCTTGGTTGTAAATCTTGTCTCAAAGGGTTCTCTCATCCCGGGAATGACTTTTCCCAGATCTTTGGTACCATTCCACTGTTCTATGATTGCATCCCCCAAGAACACAATATCTAGATTCTTGGGTGCATTTTTGGCATCATTCAATAACCGAGCATGGTGTTGTTTCCACTCTTTATCCGCTACCGCAAGTGGCAGACTAGGATCTGGACAAGTACATCGTTCGTGTTGGCCATGACGTCGTTCACTCTGTGTAGCAAAGAACAAACAAACAAAGAACAAAAAAGTAACCCAATTCAAAACGCATGAGTACATGAAAACGACAATATTCGTTTGCGACTGCAGCCACCCACTTGTACACATAAATGCATATCTCCACTCACATAACATCGTTGCGATGGATCTTTCTTAACTTCTGGATCTAGTAAATGATGAAATTCTTGCCAATGCAATGCCTTGGCCTCTCTTCCCATGACAAAAAAGGTAACCATTGCCGACACGGCCGTCAAGGAAAGATAGCGCATCAACCGATTACACGACCACGTGTCTTTTTTGTTGGACTTTTGGCGCCTGGAAGAAGGTGCTGGCGTGGGTCGTCCCAGATTGTCAATGAGGGATACTCGTTCTTCTTCGGCTTGCTGACGCATCTTGGCAGCCCGTTTCTTGGCCTGAGTGGAAGGCCCGGAAATTTGAAAGGGCTTCATCTTGATAGTCTTTCTCCCCCCACCTGGTGTGCGTTGATTGAACGGTTGACGTTTTCCGGATCACTCTTTCGTCTCCAACCACAACAGCAACAGCGACGACTACAATGCACTTCACTCAACTATGATCGATTGTTTGGATGTAGAGATGAATGGACAACCGGCAAATATCCAACACTCTCGCCGATGATGCCTTAGTAGGCTTCCCTTTTGGAGAGTGAGTCGGGTCTCACGGTCGGTCGCGGGGCACCGCGACATTTTTGAGTCGGTCAGAATGATGACTAACGACCACTCGGACTCGAATGTTGTTCGCTCCTAAAATCGACTTTTCCGACTCTATTTATCGGGCACAAACGGACAACTCACATGTTCTGTCCGAGAACGGGGTACATGCCAGCGTGCGCATTGGCGGCAAAAGACCACGCAACTACTACGACGGCAATGGCGGCGTGGACGTGTGGGAAACATCAAGTCCATCTATCTGTTGGAGAAAGGATAACATCCGAGTAGATACATTACATTGGCAACGACGAGGCCTGTTGGTTATCTCAAGCGTAGTAGTTGCCAAGGGAAACAAGTGGGGGTTGTGTCTTTTTTGTGATTTTGGAGAAAGACTCAGGTTAAAGGCCGAGTTAAAAATCACACATTCATGTTCTCCCCCCACAAGCGCCGTCCAAAGGGGCAACAGCAGCAAGAACAAGAGAATGATCGATCCTTTGGCGAGCACGTGAATCACAACCATGGTCATTTCCAAGGACGTGGTGGTGGTGCTGGTAATCATCATCGACGTGGGTTGCAAACCGATGCCGACGAGTATCCGAATCAAGCATTGATTTATTCGGCTCCCACCGTGGACACGCTGGGTGATGATTCCGCCTCGATTCGTCCATATGCAACACCTCGACCACAAAGTAGTGTCGCTGCTAAAACAGCAGCAACTTCTAGTAACAACAACAATAATGACAACGGGGGAATCTATGCATCGGCCATGTGGAAGAATCATCACCAGCTGTCTCCCCGCCGACCACGAAAACTCCACATGACCACCAAGACGTCTTCCGACAAACCTTCTGAAAAGGAATTTCAAAACTCTCGAGATGCCATGAGTCTTTCGATTCGGACCATTCCAGTGGCCGAACGATCCGCCTTTTGCTTGCAACCAGCACCATCTCTTCAAGACGTCCTGAGCAATACGCACCACACACAAAAACACATGCTCAAACGCATGAGTCCATCGCCACAGCATTTGCAACTTATTCACAAATTACAGAGTATTGCTCATGTGAGACAATTAGCATTTTCGCCCGCTGTGGGAAGTAGCAGCGATGTACTCTATGATGCATCCACACAACAGCAACGGCGACGCAAGAATCCTGCCAGTCGACGATCCACGTCGGCGTCGTCCTCCTCCATGGGAAATAATAATGATGCTGTTATTTCGGATGGTCGTTATCGAAGTATTGATCCAGTACAAGCCACCAAAAGTCGACTGCCCAAGGCTCCACCACTCTTGTCCAACAAGCGTCATCGATTACCCATGCGAGCCGATGTCGGCTTTAATGCTTCGCCAGGGGAAATACAACAAAAACAGGTGGAAATTAATCAAGAAACCGAATGGGAAGAAGCGAGTCCGCGATTGATTGTCTTGGTGACGTCGGATGATCTAGGAACTGCAGCACTGTCATCGAGTCCACTGGATAACAACGAAGGAGGAAACGGAGGCTTGCCAGCCATGCCCTTTGCTGGGCCAGAACTGGTGGCGGCCAAGTGGCAGAATCAACAACACTTTTCTAGGGGCAATGAGGATGATGAGGAGAGTAAGATGAAATCACAAGGGGGGAAATCGTCGTCCAATCGTACTGCGGATCGCTATTCGGTGTTGGCTCCACCTTTGGATGCTACGTATAGTAGTTCTCTGGGATGGCGCCCCCGACCATTTCATGATCGACCACCGGGATGGAGATATACCTTGGTGTCACCCTTGGCAGTGGAATTTGGTGTGGGCAATTTGGAGCCATTGGTGTGTTCCTTGACATTGTACAAACTAGGCAATGACAGCGGCCACCAAGTGCTGGGAAAGTCAAGTGAGGCGTTTTATTTCCCCGCCGGAGACTGGAAGGGAAAGCTGCAGCTGGATGCTTTGCAAGGTGACGAAGAAATGATGCGGCAGTGGTTGAATCGCAAGCACAAGGCTTTGTTTGCTCTTGATCCGTTAGTGGTGGCACCACCGGATTTGTATGTGGTGTTGCAAGTTTACAAGGTGCCGCATTTGGATCTGGCAACCGCCTACCTACTAGGGCACCGTGCAATGCCGTCGTCGTCACTAGATGATAGTGAGCAGCAGCAACAGCATCAGGATCGCAAGAGTTGGCGGAAACGACTCAAGCTGCAATTTCAAAAGGGCAAAGCGGCGACTCCGGAGGCATATAGGCAACAGACTTCGTATCGCGCCAGTAGTGTCTTTGATGCCTTTGGTACGCAACTTCTTTCGCCTTTATGCTTTGGTGTCACGGCTCTTTACCAGAGTCGAGCAAATGACGACGATTACACCTGGCCTGCTGGACGAGTGCACGAGGACATGACTTTGTACGCCTATCCATCCGTTCCAGAATCACAAGAAGATTTTGTGCAGCGTTTGTGTCAATTGGCAGCTCCGGCGCCGACGATCAGCAGCGCTGTGAGCAATGCAGGGAGTAGCAGTGTGGCCTCCTTTGCCATATCCACTACTCCCAGTAGCTTTGTGTCCTCTTCTTCTACTCCTCCTACCGATGATATTCGCCGCAAAGGTCTTGGGCGATTCATTACTCCAAAAAAGGGAGCACGAAATAAATTGGATTCTGAAGATGGCGGGGGGTATGCGACTGCACCCACTGTCGGCCACAAGAAAGTGGAAACTACTGCAGTCATTCGGGCAAAAGTGTCTCTGTTTGTGTCGGATCTTCAAGCTGATTTTTTGGACGCTATGCTACAAAACCCAGTGGAGTTGGCAGATGAAGAAAGGGTGACGTTACCGGTGGTGAGTGATCGTCGCGTCCTCCAAAAACTGCTGGTGGATGTCTCTGGCTCGTGCGGTATCATAATGGATCCATCCAAAGAACTTGGCGTAAATGATGCGAATAAGAGATCAAATTTGGTTCGATTGCCTTCAGATCCAACGGGATACATGAGTGCGTCGGATTTTCGGGAAGTGTGGTTCTTGCCCCCGACCCCACCAAAGCAACGCGCAGTCGACATACCTCCATCGTATCGATCGCTCGTCAATATTTTGTATCTCTATCCGCGCCTTCTGCGCCAATCGAGTTCTGTCGAAAGCACCAAGTCCTCTCGCCGAAGTATGAAGCAGCCTCAAACACGGTATACCGTACGGGTTCGACTGGTAGAAAGTGTCTCGGAGGCCAAGGAAGAATCTGGGGTCGTCGAAGCTCATAACAGTGCCTTGAGGAACTTCCACAATCCAGCTCCGTGGGCGGGTCCATCTCTGCTCAAGTCTGTGTACACCAAAATTCCAGGTGATTGCAAATTAGATGATCTCAAGGCGGGTCTTCCGTTGCAGGACGAATTCAAGTTGCGATTGCCGACTATTTTGGATGGAAATCAATTTTTGCAATTCACGCTATGCGTCGTCGATTTTTTGGACGATTTGGAGGATTCCATTAGTGCGGAGCAAGTAAGCACTACTGATGAAGCTTGTGGCCTGTCATTGAGACCCATTGCGGAGGCCACGATACCGCTCAGTTCGTATTCTACTCGCGACCCAGCATCGGGAAACAAAGTGACAACGATTATTCCAAATGGATGCCATCGTCTCAAACTGGGAGACTTTCAATTCCAAGTGGAAACTCGACTATTGAGTTCACTTCACGTTTCGGATCCATCATTGGCAACGGTATTGCGGGAATTTCCATGGACACCGGGCAGCGACTTTGAGCATAGTGGTGACGGTGTTCACGAGCTGTCTTTGGCTACCAGCAGTAAATCTTCGCAGGAAAAGATTCTCTTCTCGTCTCTTTTTGCCACAGCAGAACCAACAGCTCTTCTGAGCCATTTCCAGCCTCTCGTCTTCATCCACCTCGCAAATCTGGTAAAAAGTAAGGTCAACCCAGGGCCGAGGGCCTCAAGTGAGAAATTCTTGATGGATTGCATGGACAGTTTCTTAGAGATCTGTAATCGAGTCCGAGAAACAATGATAGGACCGAATGGGGGTGTCAGCATCAGACTCAACGCATTCATTAAAGCGGTGATCGATGCCTATGACGAAGCCTACTTCCACTCCTCGAGCATACAAGATGGGACAGAAGATGAAGACGCAGCGTCTGAGATCGCTGCTGTGGAGTCGTCCGATTCTGCAGACCAATATCTTTTCGGGGATGAAGATGAGGACGACCAATTCGACGGTGGTGCCATTCGACGGCGCAAGAAAGATTCCTTTCGAAGCGAGATCGACACACGCATTTCGAAGACGTTCTCAGCCATTGAATCCCCGAAAGCTGGATTTCTTCGAACAGCTTACGGTGCGACGAAGACCGATCGTATGCGTCTGGAGGCAGAGCTGGTGGGCGGTGCTGGCCGCTATTCGCATCTTTTTGACGATGACGAAACTGTTGTGACGTTTGCCACCGGTTACAGTGGCGAAGCTCGTATGGCAGAGGCTAGAGAAGCGTTCGAGCGATCGAAGACCCCGAAAGCCCAGGCACAACCCGAAGCTAAATGCCTCGATGAAGGCACCATTGGAATAAGTCCCACCAGAGACTTTTCCTACAAGTCAATAGCAGAGTTGCCTCTGGCTCAGCGTGTACGTTCTGCTGCCAAGGTAATGCTGGCCCCTTGTGTACCGCCCAATTTCTTCAGTTCGAGCCCTCGAAACAGCAGCTGGCAAGAAGAAAAGACAACGGTTGACGACGCGGATCTTTCCGTCGTTGATAAAAATGTTCCAGGAAGTCGAGATCGAATCATCGCCACTCCAGGCTCAGACGTGGACGAGGACGAAGCAACTCTCGCTGAAGGATCGGAAGATCGGCAGGTCCAGATATTTCTAACTACAGGAATGACTCTCCGTTCTCCTTGGCAATGTCCTCACCTGAATTTTTCAGTTGGATTTAAGTCCTCGAAGACAATTTCTGAATTGTTTCCTGTTGAAAGATCCGAATTTGTCTACGAATCGATTCTACTACTCTGGCTGCGCTCTGTTGCGACACATGCGGCAAGCATTGGGTATACTGGCCGATCCCTGCCGATCTGCACTATAGCTTCTATAGGCGAAGAGACAGAAAAGGAACTTTTGTGCCGGTGTTACGACAACATGGACTTCTTGCTACCTCTTTGTCTGAAGTCACTAGCTCTAAGATTTGGAGAAGCGACGAAAGATATCAGCTCTCCGAATGCTCGCGTTATCGTTGACAAGGAGCACATGGCTATTTTTGAGTCGTTTTGCGAGACTCTTCCTCTCTTTCTTATGCGAGAAGCAATGGCTGGATTGCATTCCGACGACAAAATTTTACAAAAGGTCATCAGGAAATCCGATCACTTTCTTGATTTTCTCGTCGGTCTGTACGCCATTTTGCACCCAGCTCACGTGGCAGTCCTCACGAAGAAGTTCTTCCAGATCCTTCGATACGCAGAGACTGAAGGTGTGGAACTCCGGAACGGTGGCGTTAAATTCGAGTGGACGGAAGAAAATCTTCATCGGGTAAAATGTTCGAGGCAGCTTCGGGTTCGTGCCATCGAGAGACTCTCAGTGTTGCCCAATTTTGTAGCCTTGAATTATCCTATGCGCTTCCCGGGTCAAAAGCTCCCCAAACAGGGAAAGAAGGCTTCGTGGACCAACCAATATGCAGACACAGCAGTTGATGAACCGATAACATCAGAAGACTTGCTGAATGACGGCGAAGATTTACTTCCACCAAGTGGGTGGCTTGCAGAAATCCTGACCCGAGAAAGTCTGTCAATTTGCGCGTTGTCTTGCGAAGCAGTGGTTGCCGAAGCCATGGCGCATATCGAAGAAAAGGAGTCGAAGAATTCATCTCCTAACGCATCCGCACTCAAGAAACGACCAACTGCAGTACTCACTCGAGGAGATTTGCTTATGTTCCAATCTATCGCCATCCATGCTATCACCTGCGTTCACGAATTACTGCTTCGTCGCCACGCAATGGACAAGCGGTATCAGAAGGAAAGTTCTCGAGGGAGGATTGCATCTTTGTTCGCGATTCCAATATTTGAGAAGTCGTTGGCGAGCGTGCGATGGCTTGCTCGGATGGAATCAACCCATAAAGTTCGGTCTCTGTGGATGCTCTGTTTCACTTATGTTCTACAAGAGGCGCCAGAGAATCTCTTGAGAGAACTTGTCAGGTCTTATAGCAAAACAAGCGAAGTGCAAATACACCGATTCATCCGCCTACTTCGCCTCAGCAGCTCTACTTTCCAGAGCTTTATAGACCAGCGAAGGTACTGCATGTTCCCCTCAGAGATCGACTCTGGAATCAGCCCTTGGCTCCTTCAAGAGTCTTTCAACACCATTTGCGCTACTACCATCATTGTTGTGGAGGAATGCGCTAGTCCAACCTCGACTTCACCGGCTGATCAGAGGAAAATGATTCAAGGCGTTCTCGATCTACTTTTGCACATCCTCACCACGCCGCAATCGACCGTGACCCACCTCCGAGCAGTTGGTGGGGCCATCCAGGCTTTGGAGCGTTTTGGCGTAGCAATGTTCTTGGATATTACTGCTGGAAGTCTTCAGCACTGGATACGAGTTGTCATTGGTCTCATGAACAGTATCGCGCTCAGCGTTCGGTCCATCGCAGTTGACTTCGTGGTATCCCTAATCGGAAGCTCGTTTGATTCTTTTGGTAGTATCGACGAACTCGCCATCATATTTGCCACTGTTCTACCAGAAGTTGCGGCGCGAGAGATAGGGCTTTGCAGCGTCTCGGGGCACATCAAAGGCCTAGACGACGCCGAAAAAGCGATCTGGCCCTTGAGACGGTCATTTGCCGATCTTGAGGATGCCAACCCTTTGGACGACTCGCGGGTAGATCCGCAGCTCGCTCCTGCCTTGTCTATATTTTGCAGAGCATGTCAAGCCATTCTCGACGGCGTTCTCATCGAGATGCGTCTTCAGGGCGGTGACTGCGAGATTGTGGGTACCAAGATGGCACCGAAGCCGTTAGACAACTACACTTTTGACGCCGACGAAGAATCCCTGTTTGAAGCTGCAAACTTCTTTGTCCCTGAAAGTGCACCAATGCAACGTATACGTTGGCTTTTGACGCTCCGATCTCTTCACAAGGCCAAAGGGCAGTGGGTAGAAGCGGCAGAGAGCCTTGTTTCGTGCGCGAGAACCATCGCTGATTCGATCCCGCACCTAAATGACATTTGGAGACCGAGTCGATTCCCTCTTTGGTCCGACGCCAGGAGGTCTTTGTGGCTTTCGACTGTGGGTGAAGACTTGGGCATTCCGGAGAGAGGAAACGACCAAGTGATGAGTTTTGCCGATGATTTTCTAGAGCCTGACATCTTTGGACAGTCAACTCCTGGTTCAAGCGAGTCTGAAAAATTGAAGCAGCCGAAGATATCAGAAATGTGCACACTGTTGACGAGCGTCGCGAAGGAAGCGGTCGCGATGTATGAGCATGAGGGCGAGATGGACGGTTTGGCTTATTCCCGGCTTGAATCGCTCCTGATGATCCTGATGGAAGTTTTGGAGGCACATGGGGCAGTGCGAGTCGATGTCAGGCATACTAGAGCTAGGAGCATCATTGGACGTCGACGACACGTTGAAGACGAGGCTTCTCTCAGAAAGGTTATCGCGAGTATCAGTGGCGATATGACGAAATTGGCCGAACGAATGTTGCTATTGGCTGAAAATGTATCACCCGCCGGTACCCCGAGGGCAACCGGCGGACCGGGTGCCAAGACTGACATTCGGCAACAATATTTTGTACGCCTTTTACTATCAGGGCAAAAGCCCACTCGTTTCACAGAGAGCACTACTCTGCCTGCATTTTTGGAGTGGGACTTGCCTTGCATTTGCCGTGTACCCAAATCCTTCGTCGAAAAGGCCATGTCCAGCACCGGGCGCGATTCTGACCGTCTCGAAGAAGTGATGTGTTCCCTGTATGGAAAGCGAATCCGAAATGCACTCCTCAGAGATGGCATTCCATCTGCTTCGATTATCTTCCGTTTGGGCAACCAGTCACCTCGCGAAAGTGACAGTAAAGACGCGATTATTGTGGACATTGGATTCGTGCACATGAACGTCGCTGAATCACGCGGAGGCGAACGAGCAAATCTTACAAGTCCTCAGCAAAAGCGCGAAGATCCTTTTAGATCTTCCATCTATGACGGGCGAAATCTGGTATCTAAACACTTCATTTACCGAAAGCCACCCAGCGCGGCCGAAGTTATCAGTTCCACCTTTGTGGAGATAACGGTGGCCAACCAATTCCCGTGCGCACTGTCGCGCCAACGTAGTTTGCTGACAAGCGAGTTTGTGTCGAACAAGTAGTGAAGTCTTCGATATAAAACTTTAAGACTAGAGCTTTAGAACGGCGTTGTTGTTCCATGAGACCATCATCACCATTTAAATGCCAGTTGCTTATGATATAATATCCCCCCGTGAGATTTTTCTCACCAGCTTCCTCCTTGAATTCTCCAGCCCTCTTTAACACACCAATCTATTTGAAAATGTCCCCCCATTGCTGACACTTCTTGCGATCAGACTTGACTATGACCAGTAGGGGCGTTTGCTTTCGTCGACCGACCCTTCATCGTTCATATCTTTTTCAGAAGCTGGCCCCACTCGCAAAATCACGCTGCAAATCTTCGTAGCCACACACCAGCGGATGTCGCTCGCTCCCCTACAGAAGAGAACTGGATTTAGGTAGCTTTGTTGGTGCTGCGAGTGACTATTTCCTTTTCCTATTCACCGGTGGAGGTGCTCTGGCTACTGAAGAAACGGGAAGTCTTGTTCTTCTGGGTTCGTCTCGAGAGTCTTCCGTGGTATCACCCTTATTCTTTGCTTTACAGAAGGATCCTTTCCGAGCAACACCCTCTGTATCTTTGTGTTCGATGCCATTTCGGATGCGTCTAGGCGGCTTTGGCGTTGTCATCTGCACTTCTTCCATTGAACCGATGCTCTGTTCATCATCCGACAACTCATCACACGGTTTCTTTGATAAAGGACCAAATAGTGTTACAGCCTTGGCTCTCTTCCGATACTTCTTGTACAATTTCTTCTTCAATTGCACAGATTTTAGCGCAGTCATTTGGTCAGAGGGCTTACTGTGCGACTGCGCCCGGTTCGTCCTTTTGACGATATCTTGAAGTTCCTTTTCTCTCTTTGCCATTTCGTCGTTACTTTCCGTGTTATCTCGTCGTTCATTTTCTCTCTTTGCCGTTTCCCCGTTACTTCCACTGCGTTGATCCAAATTAGGCTCACTTTTGAGTTTTATGCCCCCGAATTTTTCGGCTATCTCAACAACTGAACGTCGTGCTGAGTATACATGTTTGGAGGCATCATTTGATCCCGACGGTGCACAATCACGTTCATCAAGAGTCACCGAGCGAACGGTAGAAACTTCGAATTGTTCAACTCTTTTTGTGCTTACTCCTTTTGCGCCTTTCTCAAAACGAGAGATGAGTTCTTCAACTAGATCTTCGGTCCCATCGCGGGAATCTTCCTCTGGAACGGGGAGGAGGGGCAACTCATCCTTTACGCTTGCGAAAGTGTCTTCAGATCGGCATCTTTCGAAATCAAACCCTCCAGAAAGACTTTTGGTGAAAGGAAGATCCAAAATCGGCATTTCCGTGAATTTCCTTGGGTACGCAGTTCTAGGAGGAGTAACAGACCTTCGGAGCGGGGAAGGGGATCTGCGAAATGAGGATGGCGCTTTGTAGAGCTTATAGGAGCCATTGGAGGTAGATGGTAGTGCCAATGGCGCTAGGTCGCCATCTTCTTGATCATAGTCTCCATTGTCAAGGAAATCATTCAACTTCTTGCCAGCTTGCCGAAAAAAGTCAGCGACGCCAGCTTGCCGAAAAAAGTCAGCGACGTCTCCCAAGAAGACGGCGACACTATCACCGTCGCTTTTTACCGAAGCGGTCTCCATTGTTCTTGCTCTCATAGTTTCACAGTTCTGAATATGCAATCTTGTTGCCGCATCCTCCTTCACCAAGTACTTTCTAGCATCCGTTAGCAACAGCCTCGACCCTCTTTCGCTCTCCGAAAGAACATCCGACGTGACATGCGAAAGCCAAGGAACGGCTTGCTACATTTCAACTGACAAAACGGAAATATCACATAGGATTCTCTCTAAGTAGTGCTCAAATCCAACGGTCTAAATAACAATCCCTATTCATGTGGTTTATGCCCCACCATAGGATACCATATGCATACAATAGATGACTATGCACCCTTCTTTCTGCGAAGTCTCCCGTGACACCCCAAAGAACAAAAAGGACCGTGACCCCAAAAGTGCGATCTTTTCAAAAAAAGGAATGAAAACAGAACACCCCCGGCGAAGCACGTTCATTAGTTGCTTGGAGATCACAGGTGACACAGTGAAGCCTTTATCGACCAGTGACAAAAACCAACAGAGTGACTACCAACATGAAGATTACGACGGCCATTACAGTCATTGGGACCGCTTTCTTTGTCGCCTGGACAAGATACCGGCTTCAATTGTGGGAACGCGCCATCGAAGAGTTGGAGGGCCGCTTGCTGCAGGCCCCCAAACTAGTAACGAAGGGTGGCTCAGAGTCAGGGCAGTCTTGGGAGGACTTGCCGCCAGTTGTCCAGCGCTACTTTGCCATGGCCCTGGGGGTATCGCCTGAGAAGGAACCAGACACCACCATCAGCAGCATTCACTCTCTGCGCTTCTCTCAAAAAGGCACTTTTCAGACACACCCAGACAATCCTTGGACTTCCTTCTCGGCGGAACAGGTAATCGCTACAAATCCACCGGGCTTTGTTTGGGATGCTAGCATCGCGATGTTTCCGTATTTAAACAAATGGCCCATGGTTCAGGTCTGTGATGCTTGGGCCAATGGAAAGGCGGCGCTGAAAATTGCTCTCATGAATGTTTTCGAGCTTCCTACAACTCCACATTTTGATGACGAGGAGACGCAGCGACAAATGGATAATACACTGGAACTTGGGGAAGCAATGCGCTGGCTAGCCGAAGCGGTTTTAGTCCCAACTAGCTTGCTGCCCGATCAAGGCCTTGTCGTCTGGAGTGGGGCAGAAGAAAGCGATCAAGCCATTCTGAGTCTTCACGATTCCTTCGGAATGGCTGATGCGCGCCTTTTGGTAACGTTTGACCACGATTCGGGACTTGCCACCCGCATTGACGGGGTTCGCCCAAAGTGGTTGCCAGTGAAACAAACGTTTGAGATGACCGCCTGGCGAGGGCTCTTTGAAGAGTTCCAGAAGCAAATGGTTGGTGGAGGAACTGTGGTCGTCCCCACTCACATGAAAGTAGGATGGATCAATCCAACAACAGGCGCGCTGGAACTATATTTTGAGGGGTACAATCAAGACCTAGAGTTTTCGGTAGCTCGAAATGAAGCAGCGAAGACCAAGTTTGAACCGGGTTCCATTGCCAGCACCGTAGCATAGGGCTGGAATATGGCAGCAATGACAGGCCGTGGGGCAGAGAGGCACATAACCAAGTCTCGGCTGTTGGAGCCGGTATGGTCTATTCAAACACATGCAAATCCTTTTTAAGAAGCCCGCTGCCCTACGGAAATATATTCTCAAGGCGCTCACGTCTCAAAATTGAAAGATACATAAAAAGCAAAGAGCCTCATACTTTCTCGAATGATTAAAGCCAAATATATAGTTGTACAACTATCCAAACAATGCTGCCGCCTAGCGAGAGCAAGAATGTTTCTCGCAGGACTCTGGATCTACGCAGGTTGTTCCCGACGTGGGAGTCACGCCCTGACAACACGGGCATAAGCTGCCTGAACCGGCGACACAATCCACCAAGACAGACGGTGGTGTACCCTCACGCACATCGCACCTGCTGGCTGCCTCCTGGTGACCCAAACCAGAGTTGCCAAAGAGCATGATCTCCCTCAGGTTCGACATCGGGCGCAAATTTCTCGTATCACCCGTCAATTGGTTATTGAATAACTTCAGTGACGAAAGATTCGAGAGCGAAGAAATATCGGGGATTGGTCCTGCGAGGCCATTGTTGGACAGATCCAGTTTCGTCAGTTGGGATACGGCTCCCAACTCGGGGGGAATGCCGCCCACTATGTTGTTGCGAGTGATTTGCAACTTTGTCAACGTGGACAATAATCCAAGCTCTCTGGGAATCTTGGAAATTCGATGAGACGAATCATCCTCGAAGACTCGGTCCAGCGTGATTTCCGATACCTTGGCTGTTATAGCATCAGAGCCGTAACAAGTTACCAGTTCCCAGCTACATACGTGATGCCTTGTATAGTCGTCCGACGCTAAATTCCACTTTCCCTGTGAACTTGTGCCACTATTCCAATCAGGACCATTGAGTGAAAAATACAACGTCGCCAAAACAAAGCGTTGAATCGTTTGATCGGCATCTCCCGTCGGAAACTGATCGCTAGTCATCATCCACTGAAGCGCCTTGTTTGCAGCACTAGCTGGGCTCTCCAAGTCTGAGGAAGGGCTCTTTTGCTGTATGATGCTCTTTATGCTACTTGCTCCCGACGATGAAGTGCTAATGCTACCGGTACCCGGACCGCTGGATACAGGTCCTCCTGCTCCACCCGTTCCGCTATAACCAGGACCACTGGATCCTGCTTCTCCTACTCCACCCATTCCGTCATAACCAGAACCGCTGGATCCTGGTCCTCCAGCTCCACCAGGAAGATTCGATGAAGAAGGAGAGACGTTTGGTCCAATGGGCATTAGCGTCGGCATCGGCTCGGTCGGATCGGCGACTGGTGAAAAGTGGGGAGCCTGCATATCCGCGGGGACAACGTTGTCAATGGTAGGTTCTGGTTCCACATTGAAAGGTGGAATAGTAGGAGTAGACACAGTGAGAGACCCTTGTCCTGACTCGGGTGAAATCGGGCTTTCACCAGTGTCGTTGCCATTTCCCCCCATGTGAATCGCATAATCCGAATCGCTTCGGATTAAGAAATAATATCCCACAAATCCCGCAGCGCCCAAGCATGTGAGAAAGAGTAACATCTTGAGGCAACGACCAATAAGTGATGGTTTCGCCTCTGGATCCGACCGAGAAATGTTCGGTGGGGCTTGATATTCATCAAAGGCCACCCGGGTGTATTGACCTTTGTCTTCTGTGGCATCTTTACGATCTTCACCAATAATTCGATCTTGAATGAACATGGTCTATCAAATCCTGCCGAAACTCCTTCGGGTTCAGTTGTACACAAGCAAGCAAAGAAACCAACCGAGAAAACGGAACCGAAATCCCTGCGGATATGTTGGGTTGTCGAGGCGAGAATATTTGGTAGAGTGCTGCCCCCGGATTCTGTGTTTCCTGTGCCTGGGTGTTTTTCATTTTGCCGCAGAATTTTTCACACGGTAAAAGATATGTCCGTCGAAAATGACTGCATCCGAGCAAGGGGGCGAAATGCCTTGTCTGATGCCTACCTATGGTTCGAACGTACAAACTCATTCTATCGTACCTATGATCCTAGTTCGGAGTCTTGGTAGACAAAAATTGAAGTACTAGTAGCTCAGGTGCTCCTCAAACGGCCTCATGCGTTTTTCCTTTCCTTTCCTCAAGGATAGGCCACCGTCACCAGGTGTCGTTAAGAAAGAAAGGGACCCTGAATACGTCATAGTCACCAAGATCACCCAGGAGGATGTCCCTTCTTCAGTTTCTAGTACGATTTAAGAGTCCATCTAGTCCCAGACTGTCTGCCTTGAGGTTGCAGCATGATAACTACAGAAAGCAATGCTAATATTACTAGAGCATTTACAAATAGCAAGATAAGTAGAAACGTCTATATTGCAGTAATCTCGCAGGATGCTTCGCTTTTCCGACAAAATGGTGATACTTCACCAGGTGCCGGGCCCGCAGATTGTGCACTCGTACTATCATCACAAATTCGAACATATGGAAAGCAACAAGCCCCGAAAGCCGGATCCATTCAACCACTCAAAAGCGTTTTGAGCACCGAAGGAAAAACGCAACCCATTTTATTACAGATATGGGATAGGTGGCATTTGAAATCCTGCGGTCTTGAATCCCATATAAATCAATAGGAAAAGCCCAGGAGCGAAGAAGTAAAATCGGACAAGAACAGCGTAGTGACTCACTTTGTACCAATGTACTAATCCTTGGCATAGTCTCAAGTAGACGTAAAGCCATGCTTCGTGGTCAATGGAAGCCACCGAAGAAACGTCGGATTCACCACCACTGATGCTGACAAAAGCGTTGACCAGCACCACCACCGCAAAGAGTGGAAGATTCTCCAGACAATTCTGATGATGACAGGCCATTCGTCCAACGAAGTTATCCTCAGTATAGGAACGAGACTTGGAAAATTGGTCGGCGCGCCGTTTGCCTCGTAGTAACAACGGGATGCGCTCCAAAAAACCCAACAGAAGGACATGCATTGCCGTCCACCCAGTGAACGCCAACAAGGCTGTCAACGCAGAGTCAGGATTCAAAGGTGGCATGGCTTGGTTTTGCTTCTACTCAGAGGGGCTGCTTTTTGTGTCAGCTTCGGTCCAGCAATCAATATCCGTCGCCAACACGAAAGTGAGAATCTCGATCTTGGAATAAGTTGGCGCATTCACAAATCTATCAGCAGTTTCTGAGTGACAACCCCAAATGTGGTCGCACTATCGTTAATAAAATGCGCATTTGCATCAAGTCGTGGCACTTGCATGGTCGGTTCCAAAGGAACTTCCAACCACCACCGCTCTGTTTGGTAGAGAATGGTCCAGTTGGTCGATCAAGATTGTCATTCATTTTATTCATTCGAACACCTGATGAACCATTTCGCTTTGTTACCTTTTTGACATCTCCATCATGTATGAGTAGAAACTAAAACCCTCGCCCATCCCAATCAGCGAAAGAAACAAACTTTACTCCATCGGAACTGTGTGGCTGTGCCAACGTCATCCGTCTACTGAAGACTTGGTGTTGAGGCGATAGTGATGGATGTGATGCATGATGATCGGACGAAGACGACTTGATCGACTACCCACGAGCCAGCTAGTAAATCGCCGGGCGGCTAGCTTTGGGAAACGATACGACAAACAATACGACATTAGAGAAGTTGGTGAAAGAAGATCCGAACAAAGGAAAGAAGCAAGAAGTGCCGGAACGCATTTCATTTGCCGTGATTCTTATAATCATCTCGACCACAAGACTTCAGTCTAGAGTGATTACTGATTGCCGTGATTGGGTAAATGAAGCACTTCAGCTGTATTCAAGTCGTCTCGCTGCTGTTCGCGACAGCATTGGGATTTCAACCGCAGGGTCCCGGTGCGACGCAGAGTAACCCCTTGAGTGTGGCCGCGGTCGAGGCATCCCTATCCACTCCTCTTGCGGGACCGTCGCTCGACGGCGTTCAAGACATCCTCTCCCAGCTCTACGGTCATGAACGCGTAAGGCGCCTTAACGCCGCCATGAGTAAAACCAACTTTCTTCAAGCAAACCCTCATGTGGACAAGCGACACATGACGTACGGAGAACTTCCATTGGAACTGTTTGCCGAAACACTCAACCGCATTGCTCAACTGGTGGAAGCGCCCGGGAGCTTTGTAGATCTTGGCAGCGGTGTGGGTCGGCTAACCATCGCCGCCGCGCTTCTGGCGCCAAGTGGTATTTTCACAGATTCCAAGGGAATCGAAATTGTGGCTGAACTTCATCAGTCTGCACTCGAAGCCCGTGATCGTGCATTTTCACTTTTTCCTGGCTGTGCACTGCCTTTGTCCTTCCACCTTGGTGATGCCTTTGATCCTTCCAATGGGCTCTTGAGCGATGCATCTGCTCTTTACTGCTACTCAACGACCTGGCAGTGCGACATTAATCTTGTCATTTTTGATCTATCTACATCATTGGCACAGGCCATGAAGCCAGGGTCAATTGTCGCCATGACAGATCGCAAGCTTGCCAGCCCCTTCGTTCTTGTTGATTCGTTCACTGGGTCAAACCCCGAGAAAGGAGGACCAGGAGCCACATCCATTGTAAATATTTACCGACTGTCGCTATAAGAATATTTTCGCACTTCGGCGGTTCAATGATGATCCTGATTTGTCTAGTTCCTGGTCGCGAAGGAGTTGCGCTGCATCATCGCGAACGCAAACTTTGCTTCTTTGCCAACTGGACGTCGTTATTTCTAGATAGAGCCATAGCCGAGTTCAATAGTTCGGTCCACGCACAACATCTTTTCCAGCGGGAATTTCTATTTCTGCATCGTGGCAGGGACGATGATTGGATAATAGTAGTAATAAAATTCGTCGAAAAATGTCAATCACTCCATCGGCACCCTCAATACTGTAAAAAGACAATACAAGAAGTTTCATAGCTATGTTTTTCGATATCATGTAAATGAACAATCAATAACTTTATGACAAGAGACGAAACTCCATCTCCGCCTTGTCAGAGCATAAAATTTTCTCGATTTGACCGGTGACGCAATGAACACTTTTTCCCAATCTACACGGTCAAAATTCAAATATCTCCATTGTTGAGCATGCGGGCAAGTTTCAATTCCCTTTCGACATCGGTCATGCGTTTTCCTTCCCCATTAAGGAAGGCTTGGATGCGCTCCTCCCTTTCCCGCTCTTCTTTCTCTTTCTTGGCTTTGTTTCGTGCAGCTGCTTCGGCCGTCTTCTCCGCTTCTTTTCTCAATTCCTCAGCACTCGTTGCCACTGTCTTGGCCTTATGGACCTTGACATCTCGTTCAAGCTTCAATTCGCGTTCCTTCTTGGCAATTTCTTCCTCGATTTTCTGTTGACGTTTCCTGGCCATTTCTTGTTCTTCTTCCGCCGAACGCTTGGCTTCTTCCTGCAGATTCTTTTCCAACAGTTCTTGTTGGGCGGTTTCGGATTCCAAAATCTTCATATTGAACATTTTGCGATCGGCCTTGTATCGGAAATCTGCCAAAATCTTGCGTTCGTCTGGATCCTTCATCATTTCGACTTCGAGTTGCAGACGATCCTTCATTGGCGTGGACTTGTTAAAGATTTTTGCCAGTTTGGATCGCACTTCAGGAGTAACCTTTTCCAGCATTAGACGCAATTCTTCATCAGGGTCTCCTTTGGACAGTCCCAGTTTGGACTTGTCCAAAGTGGCCTTACTTTTTCTAGATGGGCTTTTGATGGGGCTTTTGGTGGCACTCTTGACAAATAGGTCGTCATCGTCGTCGTTCAAATCCAATCCCCCCAAACTACCTAAAACTTGATTTTTGGATTTTTCTCCTACCTTTCGGCGCCGATGCAAGGCTGCTGTGTGAGGACTCCATCCCTTGCTGGGACTCAAAGCGGCCCTGTCAGCTTCTCCCATGGTAAATTTCGGATACGAGATGAAAATGGAAAGTATTCGTCGTCAGGTAGGTAACAACGACGATGTGTGGATTACCGTAGGAAGAGCGCTTGGAGAGATCTGACTTGCAAAGAAAGGCTCGACGGTTATTTCAACAATCGGCAGTAATGATTGGTTTGGATCGACGAAAGTTAGGAACGTTGTGCTTTGTGTCTCTCGACAGATTTTTTTTGCGACCGACAAGTCGTTGGTCTCCCACTTTCGAAGTCTCTTCTTGTCACTTTTGTTTCGATCTTGCTCGCGTTGTGCTGGCGTCGTGGGCGTCTCACCATTCGCGCCGGGCAAGCCCTTGAAGTTTACGTAAGATCTACGTGCTGTAGGTACAGGCTTTGTGGATTTATGGATTTATGGCACAGGGTCTTGCTTGGGTCACTTGCGGTCATTCTGCTTGTGGCCGAATCCGGCGACTCACTCCTCTGTTTTGGCGGCAGACGGGCATGCAACATAAAAATGGTCGGATTAGTCATTTAGTCAGAGTAGTCGCCTGTGTTATTCGAAGAATCAGTCGTGAGTCACAGTCCAATCACGGTTCCATTCGCTTTCCCTCGTTAACACCAAGCGAGCCCGCCCGTCATCATCGACGCGCCTTCTCCCGTGCTTCAGAACTTTGGAAGGAATCGTTTTCTTTACATAAATGCCCCTTGGACACGCCGAATTCGAACAAGTGCCAAGGGACACGACGTGTGGGTGTCTTCCAGATGGTTCCTGCCCGAACCTTTCTTTGGAATGGATGCGTTGAGAGCTGTTCCATCTTCTCTTCTCCAACATTCACAGCATTGTTTTGTGAACGGAAAAGAAGTTGTTGTGTGAGTCAGCAAGAGGCAGATGCTGCTGCTGCTAGTTTCGGCAGTGCACCTCGACAGCAAACGCTTCCAAGTTCCTTACAATCATTTCTTCGCCCACAACAAAAATGACAATGGAGAGCACTCGTGTCATGACGACGACGACGACAACGCGATTTCTCTGCTTGGTGTTATTGCTTCTTGTCAGTCTTCCGTGGGCAGGATCGTTTCATGTGCCGTGGCATAGCAGCAGCCATGCTGCGTTTCTTCGGAGGTCTCCCCCACTCTTTTCGACCAGTGCGGATGAAGATTGGAGAGCCTTTCGGGCTCGCCTCATCTTAATGGTAAATGATACGTCCACAACTTCGACCTTTATGGACCGCCACAAGCATACCTTCATGCCCCCACCGACTCGGTCTGCTTCCTGGGCCTATGATGCTGGCCTTTTGGTAGAAAAGGGTTCGATTGTTCTGTCTCGGATCGAACCGAACCTGGCGTGTCCAAATCTCGATCAGCCGTACTTTGGCAAGTGTGTCGTCTTGATTGTCGAACATGACGACGAGGAACAAATAACGCAAGGAATCATTTTGAATCGACCCTCGGATTTGAAAATGGACAGTCAAGGAAATGTCATTTTTGGTAGTGACTCAAACCATGCGGATAGAAGTAGTAGTGGTGGAGACTACTCGACGATGATTCGACTGGAAGAATTTGATGAAGAATATGCCAAGGCTCGAAAACGAGAGGAATGGCGCATGTTCTTTGGAGGTGAAATTGCCACCTTGGAAGTTGATGATGACGACGAAGTCCAGGAAGAAACACCCATTGACGATTTTGACGACAACGACCGAGACGACTCGGACGAAGAAGTCATGATTGTGTGCTTGCACAACATTACGTCTCCCCGGGCTCAGGAGCTATCCGATCAAATTCTTCCTGGGGTTTACATGACGAGCCATGCTTCCGCGCGATCGTTAGTGGCGTCAGGGGAAGCAACACCCGAATCCTTTTATCTGTTTTACGGCTTTTGTGGATGGGACCCATACCAGCTGCAGACCGAGGTTCAAAACGGTTCCTGGTACCTGGCCTCGATTAGTCCTCGAACACTATGGAACGAGCTTGCGGTTCTCAGAGATGATGCCTACGATACTCAACTAGCAGGTTTGGACATGTGGGAGAACCTCATCCACAAAATTGGCAAAAGTAGTGAAGTTGCCCAGGATATTGCTGGATGCGCCGACAGCAACGACTTTTCGGATCTCATGCTCATGGAATGGGTCACGCAAACGTTAACAGCAACGCCACACCGAGGATCGGTGAATGCTGGAATTGACGATGCGTTGATTTACCGAGCTCTCCATGCCGCCGACCGACCTCCCGTCCAAGCGGGGAGCCTTTTGCGAGGTTCAAGCTTGCCGGAATCTCCGTATCTATTTGACGATCAATTCCTTCACAAGTCCACCGTTTTGGTTCTGCACGAGGACGACGAAGCATCCATCGGTATGATACTCAATTTACCTACTTCTGAAATTTTGTCCGTACCAATCAATAACAGTACGACAGCAAATTTTACGATCCGATATGGTGGACCTTCCAACGACGAGAGAATGGAGGACAACAATGACGATTACAATGATGGAGACCAACAAG
Source organism: Nitzschia sp. DOCU1 (assembly GCA_951394045.1). Taxonomy (NCBI): domain Eukaryota; phylum Bacillariophyta; class Bacillariophyceae; order Bacillariales; family Bacillariaceae; genus Nitzschia; species Nitzschia sp. DOCU1. The sequence continues at coordinate 2,005,491 of OX595992.1, forward strand.
AATCCATGATATTTTTGCATTGCAGTGCCGGGTTAAAGTTTTTCGGGACGGGCAAGCCCCTCGTATTTGGAGACGAGAATGGTGTCTGGACCTGCACCAAGGACCAGGCTGCAAAAGCCATTGACCTTGGATTCGGTGTGGCAGATGAATTTATGGTAGTCAAAGGTTTTTGTCAGTGGGAAAAGGAGGCTGGCGCTGGTGGAGTGTTGGGACAGGTCATGTCTGGAAACTTAGAAGTCGTTGCGTCCGATAAAATTGATGGCGCTTGGACAACACTACGTCGTCAGACGCAATTGAGCAATGATTCGCTCCGGGAAAACTTGAAGCTGGCAAACGATGCATGGCTACAAGCATCGGACGATGAAACTGCTTTGACAGAAGAAAAGCCAAGAGTTGTGTTTGGCTCTACCGTATTGGTCGACGAGCTCGCGGACAGGGCATTTTCGACATGGGTCGAGCTTCACCTGCTCCAGGAAGAAGAGGTAGAAGACAACGACACAGAGGACTCCTCCTCGACACACGAAGGAGAAATATAACACTCAACCGAGGAGGTCACAGTTTCTATGCTATTGACAGCGGCACCTTACCACCTGCAAGCCCCGAAAACGTCGCTCCCACTCTCCACTTTCATCATCTACACGATTGACACAATTTCACGGCCAAGAGACCGAACTATCTTTGTCTCTGGCTCGAAACAATGTGCGCTCTTTGAAATCATTCTGCACTTTCCTCTTCGTTTGCCACCGCTATTTCTAGACAAGGTCATGGGGTGTTGCAAACCATTTTTTAATAGCTCTTAGCCAGCCACTGGTGCCATGACCATTCTACTTCTTTTCCCTTGATATATTGTAGTGACATGCTTCTGTTTCGCTTCTACTCTACTAGCTAGCGAACTCGGCATGAAAAAAATCGACTACCCTGTTCTATTGTCCAGAATTCTGCCAGGGCAGCATCGTCGTGTACTTGCAAGCATTGGAGCAATGAATGATGCTAGAGAAGGAGACTTTGTGTGTATCTGTAGACCACGTGACAGAAGTCCACTATCGGTATCGTACTATGGTAGTAAGAGTTCCCTCGACTACTGTAGCAAAACTTCCCTACGAGTCAAATTAATCGAACTCTTGCCAATACATGCTACTGGAGCATGCGGGCATGTGCCCCTGGCGAACTCCAGGGCTATTCAAAGAGAATGCCGTTTCGTATTTGGTCATTATGCATTAACTAAAAAAATATCTTCAAGAATCGCCAACATAGGTAGTAACATACATTTACCTAATGTTAGCCTATGTCAGCCTATGTCAGCTTTTTTCAGCCTATGTCAGCTTTTTTCAGCCTATGTCAGCTTTTTTAAGCCTTTACCTACCTACCTACGTTGGCCGTTCGCCAATATTCAAACCGCGGGAATTCGCCCTCAAAACATCACAGAATTCTTCTTTCTCACAACGAGCAGCAAGACGACAACACAACAAATCACGACAATGGCAGATCCCCCTGTTGCCTCGGATGCTGATCCATCTCGGCATGGTCGTGTAGCAGGCGGTGCAGGACGAGTTCTTGGTGGCCGAGCAGGACAACGAGATGGTGGGGCTGGTGGGGCTGGGCGCCACCAGCAGCAAGTCGAACAACAACCACAAGTAGCTTTGGCGGGTGGTGCTGGCCGTGCAGGCCATCATGGCGGTCGCGGTGCTGGTCGTGCAGGTCAAGTTCTTTTTGGAGGAGTTGCTGGTGGTCGTGGTGGTGAACAAGAACCAGCTGATGCTGGCCACGGAGGAGGCCAATTTCGTGGCGGTGGCCGTGGACAAATGCAACAACCTGCGGCAGCTGGTGGGGCTGGCCGTGCAGCAGGCCGAGTGCTTGGCCGTGGTAATGAAGGACCAGCTGATGCTGGACATGCAGGCTGAGTTCTTGGCCGTGGTCCTGGTCGTGGCCACCCAATACAACAAGAACCTGCACAAGGTGGTGCTGGCCAAGCTCTTGCTGGTCGTGGTCGTGGTCGTGGTGCCCATGTTGCAGCTGCTGTTCCACCCATCACCCCAGCCAAAATCCTTCAACGTGGATTGGCATTAATTGGGTTTCAAGCACCACAACAAGGCAGTGCAAGAACCCTTGCTCGCCGCTTTCGGGGTGGCTTTGGTCCGTCATCCGAAGCGTTGGCTTCCCTCTACAACGACTTGGTCCAAAACATTGCTCTCCTAGACGAAAGGACAGCTAACAATTTGGTGTCGATAAAACAAAAAACGTTGTCAATCAACTTGAAAGACTATTTGATTGCAATGCATTGGCTCAAGACCTACGATCTTGAGTCCAATCTTGCAGGACAATTTGGCTACAACGAAAAAACGATTCGTATCAAAAACGCGGGCCTACACTAGATGGATTCAGGTGATGATGGAGGTCAAAGTGGTGTTTAATAATGCTATTCCTGATGAAGACATTGGGTTTATCATTTCGGTTGATGGGGTTCATTGTACCATCTTTGAACCCCGAAAACAACCGGGTACCCAATGGTACTCGCACAAACACAATGGTCCAGCTCTCACCTATGAGCTGGCCATTGCAATTCACGGCAACGGTGGGTTAGTGAACGTTCGGGGTCCGTTTCCTGCATCACAGCACGACATCACGACCTTTCGTGGTGGAAAGAAGACGGAAGAGAAAGATCCTGATGCCTTGCAATTCAAGATTCCGGAAAACAAGAGGGCAATTGGTGACTCTGGTTATAGAGGCGAGCCGGTGCACTACGTCGTTTGTAGGATCGAAATAGTTGTGAAAAAATTATGGCTAAGTTAAAAACTAGATGTATTTCTCATGCAAGTTGTCTCGTAGGCTCTCGTAGTTCTAGTAGAGTCGAGACCTTTGACATGCATCGACAACAATCCGAACAGGAGGTTGATGCATCTTGTAGTAGATTAGCTACGACGTTGTACTAGGGTTCTTTGGACGTCGTCAGCTACTCTGGAATAAAGTATAGTCACCGCAATGTCATCGAGGTGCCAGATCTTAGGTGGCATTGACACTAGGATCTCATCGGCATTCGACCAGCAGGAGTCATGCGCGATGCCTGTGTCGTGCAACGTCACGTCGTCGGTGACGTCAATAGGTTATGGGCCTGTCCGAGGATGTCCGAGACCGGCCTAGCGTCCGCGTCCGCGCGCAACGCTTTCGTCATGCTACGTCATCACACATGATGTCGCACATGACTAAGTAGACTAATAATTTTGGACTACAATCATTCGAAGGAGTCGACGTGCAAAGCAGTGTACTGCACCCGCCCCCATGACGGAGGGACAGGACTTAACTATGATACGGATGTATGTTACGAATGTTCCAAGTCTGAGTAACGGCACCCTTCTGGATACGTACTGTACCGTTGTCATTCACGGCGACGATTGGATACGGACCATCGTAGGGGTTAGCACCGAACTTACGTTGTTGGTCCTGCTTGATCATGATCTGTTGGCCTGCGCGATACTCATACGGCAATCGCGTTTTGTTTTCTGCCGCATTGTTCTTCGCAATGCGTTGCATCTTGCGCTCACGGATGAGCTTCCAATTAGCTTCGAAGCGGGTGTTGAGAATAGCATCTCTACCGAATACTAGTTGCATCGGCGTAGCCTGTAGCGTAGTGTGGTATGTCGCGCGAACGGCGAACATCACGGCTGCCAGGATTCCATCGAGTCCGACTGTATCGTCTGAGTGCTGCAGTTCAAACGTACGAATCATGTTCCCGATAGTTTGGTGTACTCGTTCGAGTATTGCGTTCGCCTGCGGATTCCTCGCAGTGATTGGGCGCGCAAGCACGCCGTAGTCTTCCTTGACCATTCGCCGGAATTCGCCCATGAACTCCGTACCGCGGTCATAAATAACCTGTTGCGGCCACGGGTATCTCGTGAACCACGTCTTTTCGGCTAATTCGGCGATACTAAAAGCCTCTTTATTGGGTACGCGAACCATCTCAAACCAGCCAGTTGCCGGATCAATCATGGTAAGGCACCAAAGCTCGAGTTGTTTCTGTTTACCCTTATTTCGTTTACCCTGGTTAATCGAGTAGGGGCCTATGAGATCGACACATAGGATTTCCCAAGGTTCGCTCTCGGGTTCCTTAATTGGTAGGTGCCCGTACTTAAGGGTCTTGCGTTTTGTTAATTGGCACAACCTGCATTTTTTGCAGATATCGACGACATCGGCTCGCAGTCCTTTCCAGTAGAAGTGCTGCCGAATCGTGTGCTCTGTTCGGGTCTCGCCCGGATGACACAGTGTCTCGTGGTACCACTCAACGCATCGGCGTTGGAGTGACTGCGGAATAACTATCTTACCATCTCTAACTACTAGAGGACGTTTCTTACCGCCCCCACGAAAAACCTTTACACTATATCTACTGTCCAACGCTGCCTTTTGGAGCAGCGCGGTATCTTTTCGCTGATGTCGCATAATGTACTTGTAGGTAAGGGGGAAGACGCTTTCAGGTAGTTCGTCGCCCCCAAAGTACTCTGCGAAATTGGCCTCGGTAAAGGGCTTTTCGTCCTTACCAAGTCGACTAAGAGCGTCCGCTACTACATTCGTCTCACCTCGAACGTAGACGAGTTCGGGACCATACTCTTCGAGGATGAGTCGCCAGCGCATAACGCGTTCGGTATTGAAGTTTTTATAGGTTAGATTCTTGTGGTCGGTGTAGACGCGAATCTGTTGACCTAGGAGAATCGTACGGAACTCCTTGAGTGTCTCTACAATAGCTAGTAGTTCCCGCTCGGTAGTAGTATACCGTGTCTGCGCGGGATTGAGTTTGCGACTATAGAACGCGATAGGCTTACCGTTCTGCGAGATGACCGCGCCAAGCTGCGTGTCGCTCGCGTCAGTATGTATATCAAACGGTAGATGAAAGTTCGGGTAAGTTAGGAGAACCTCCTTACTTATTATTTTCTTCATCGTGTCAAATGCCTCTTGGTGCGCGCCGGTCCACTCCCACTTAGCTGTTTTCGACGTAAGTGATGCGAGCGGGGCGAGGATGTGCGAACGGCGCACCCACATGTCGCGATAATAATTCACGATACCGATGAAAGCGCGTAGTTCCTTTTTATTGCGCGGTGCGAGCATGGCTTGGATTGCTTGCACTTTGGTTGCTACTGGTTGGATGCCGTCGCGGGTAATCCAGTAGCCAAGGTATTCGAGCTCCGCTTTCGCGAAGAAGGACTTCTTGATGTTCACCTTGAGTCCCGTGTCTTTCAGACGTTGTAGTACCACGTCGAGTTTCTCTAGGTGGTCTAGGTAACTACCCTTAGTAAGTACTAGAAGATCGTCTATGTACGTACGTATGTACTCTAGGTCTGCGAACAGCGACGACATCTTTTCCTGGAAGATATCGGGGCTATTGCTGAGTCCCATAGGTAGTCGCTGCATCTCATATTTTCCCCATGGGAAGACGAGAGTGCAAAGTTTCTTTGCGTTCGGACTAAGTTCCACATGGTAGTAGCCCATGTTTAGGTCTAAACTAGTAGCGTACTGAAAACCTTCTAGTTTTAACAGTAGCTCTTGTATCTTTGGTAGCGGGAATGGCTTCCGCTTGATTCGCTTGTTGAGCTCGCGAAAGTCGTTTATGAATCGTACCGTCTTGTCCTTCTTTGGTATGATGAACGACGGTGCCGCCCATTCAGAGCGGTTAACTTTCTTTAGTACGCCGACTGCGCAGAGGCGATCGACCTCGTCGCGTAGCGTCTGTTCATATGCCTTCGGCACTGGATATGGCCTCGCATGATATGGCGTGACATTAGGCTTTAGCTCGATATCATAGGGCTCGCCTTTCCAAGTGCCGAGCGTGCCGTCAAAGAGCGTCTCATGTTTCTGAAGAAGCGTCTTGAGGGCGGATTTATCTTCTTCCGACAGATGGTCCATCTCGGAGATTTTCTGCGGAATGTCCGCTGGGGCATATTTAGCGTCTAAGATTTGTTTAATAGACTTGGCACCACCATCTGCGTCGGCCTGCCAGGCGTCTTCGTCGGGCGTCTCGCCATATATCTTCATTGCTATAGCAGCTGAGTCCCATTCGACTTCCCTTGTCTTGAAGTCGAACTTGACACCTAGTTCTTGCAGAAGATCTCTGCCAATGATCATGTCGTAGTTGCCAAGGTCGGATGTCACCTGGAAGACCCATTCAATCACCCTATTGGCATGAAATTCCGGAAGTTTAAACTGGATTTTTACTTCGCGGTGTGTCTCGACGACACCTCCAGCTGTCGTGAAGGTGGTTCTCGATGGTGTCGTCCTGACACGTAGTTTCTTGACATGTTTCTCGGAGATCAGTCCTCGTGATGCTCCGGTGTCTAGTAGCGTCGTCAACGCTGCCGCCTTGGCCTTGCCTAGGCGCGTGTTAATTTGCGCGAAACAGTACGGAATTTCGTCTGGCGCGGTTTTCTGGCGTTTTGGTGAGCTCCGGTTGTACAGTCGTGTTATCGCGTGCGATTCCGCCGCGATACGGTAATTAATGCATTGGTCCAATGAGGCGAAGACCTCGCCCGGCTCGGACGGTATATAGACGGATGGGCGCGCATGTCGTGCCCCATCGCGTTGCTCGTGGAAAACGAAAACTTCGTCACATCCGCAATTTTTGCGTTTCCCACCTACTCTTTCAGAGACTTTGTAATAGGATAACTCGTCCTTATGATTATGCATTAAACTAGATTTTTCGTGTACAACTCGCTCACACCTTCAGTTTTCATCGTCGCTAGCGACAAGGTTAGCCAAGAGTTCGTCCACATTGAAGTTTTCCTCGTCGGGTGGATCAATCGCCTTGCGCTTGCGTTCGTCCTTGACCGCGTCCTTGACCATGTTCTGGATCATGGCATGCAGTTCTTCTTTCTTGTTGGCGCCGCCATCGTCACGTACCCAAGTACGGTTGCCGTAACGAGGCTTCTTTTCGCCGTTCTTGATGAAATTTCCGTGGGCGGCAGCCATCTTCTGGGCCTGCGCCACCACCATCTTGCAGTCCCCAGTGTTGTGGGACCAGTTGGGGCCATGGTAGGCACATTTAAAGGGAGGAGTCTTGTCATTGGCGCCGCGCTTAGCAGCGGGCTTCGAGTGATCCATTCTCGGGTCTCGCTTCCCCTTCGGAGGATGGGCGCCATCTGGCTTTGGCTTACGGACGTGATTAGCTTCATGTAACTTTTCAGTGAATTCGAGGCGCTCACAGAACTGGGTGAACTCATCCAAAGTGTGATCAATCGGCTCAAAACCTTGTAGGATCATCTGCTGACGCCAACTAGCGGGGATAGCAAACTCTGCATGCTCGATAATCTCGTCCTTGGGTAGCTTGTTCCTGTCGCCACGCGTAGTATCAAACAACGCCAAATAATGGTTGAGCTGCTGGAAGCGACTGATATACTCCTTCATGGTCATCTCGGGAGGCTTGCGACACAAACGGCGCATGTAGCGTTTCTGAGTTTGAAGTGCACGAGCCGGGAGAACGTAATTGGTTACTCCTTGTAGGGTCGCCTTGAGATTTGCAATCGTTTCGTTTCCAGCGGCTGCTGCCGACTCTTCGAACCTGGCGAGAGCCTTTCCGATGAGGATACGGCGATAGAACTCGTACCTCTGCGGACCAGTGGTCAAGTTCTGCCCCTTGATCACTTTTTCCGCCTTGTCTTGCAAGCGAAACCAGGTCTCGGCCGACTCGTCGCCATTGAAAGGCAGAATCGAGAGTTCAAACTGAGTCGAGTTTGGATCGTCGGGAATGTTGCGGCACTTGAAGGTCACAAGCTTCTCTTTGTTCACAATCACTTCCGGTTCACGTTGGATAGGGATTGGAGCGCGTTGAAAACCCCTTTTCATCATGTCGTTCCGAGGGATAGCGGCGACGGCCGCGACGGTTGCGTTAGAAAGCTTCATCTTGATGGTAAGTTAGTCTTGATCACGACGATTGTCGTGGAGTGTTAACACTATGCACTACGTCGTTTGTAGGATCGAAATAGTTGTGAAAAAATTATGGCTAAGTTAAAAACTAGATGTATTTCTCATGCAAGTTGTCTCGTAGGCTCTCGTAGTTCTAGTAGAGTCGAGACCTTTGACATGCATCGACAACAATCCGAACAGGAGGTTGATGCATCTTGTAGTAGATTAGCTACGACGTTGTACTAGGGTTCTTTGGACGTCGTCAGCTACTCTGGAATAAAGTATAGTCACCGCAATGTCATCGAGGTGCCAGATCTTAGGTGGCATTGACACTAGGATCTCATCGGCATTCGACCAGCAGGAGTCATGCGCGATGCCTGTGTCGTGCAACGTCACGTCGTCGGTGACGTCAATAGGTTATGGGCCTGTCCGAGGATGTCCGAGACCGGCCTAGCGTCCGCGTCCGCGCGCAACGCTTTCGTCATGCTACGTCATCACACATGATGTCGCACATGACTAAGTAGACTAATAATTTTGGACTACAATCATTCGAAGGAGTCGACGTGCAAAGCAGTGTACTGCACCGGCAAAGATCACAGTGACCCGACCAGAAGATTCGGCCGAAGTGAAACGTTTCAAGGCTCGAGTGAAGGCTCGTCACGAGACCTTCAACAGCCGCCTCAAGGCTTACAACATTTTGTCAACTCGTTTCCGTCACAGGTTGACGACTGATTCGGAGTCGGAGGACTTCTTGTCCCAGCACAAGCGGGCATTGGAAGCAGTTATTGTAGCAGTGCAGTATGACTTGGAGAATGGTCATGCACTCTTCAATGTTTAGAAAGAACTAGATAAAAGTAGCTACTACTAGTATGCCGCTTTAATAGTAAGACTTAATCTTGTATGTTATTTACTACTACTAGCTATCAAGGTGGATAGATCGGGTAGGGCGCTGGCTATGTAACACATGTATTGTGATGACTGTGACTTGCACGAAAAGCTCCAAAGACTGTGACTTGCACGAAAAGCTCCAAAGAAGGTTCATTTGACATAGAATGCTTGCACGAAAAGCTCCAAAGAAACTTCAGTCGATGGAGTTGAATGCTTGCAAAAAATTCATTCCCGGTGGAGTTTGGTCTTGTGACAGCTGGTGTGACATAGTTAGTTAGAGATGTGACTCTGGGCTATTCAAAAGTGCTCATTTGAAAACCATGGATGGTATGATTCAAATGGCGGCAAACAGAGATTTCTTGGAACCACGACCCCACAAATGGCGGCAAACAGAGATTTCTTGGAACCAAGGCGCCATGAATTTCATGGAACCTCTTTTTGCCAGCCTTTGATTCAGCTCATTTTCAATGCATCACCATCTGGGCGAGACCACGCTCACTCCAGCGGCAGAAGAAACACTTGTCCGCCTGCTCTCAGACAAGCAAACACGAGACTTGCCACTTGCTCAAGTGTGCAAAGCCAACCCATCGCTCCGAGACGTATTTGGAAGCCCGAAAAGCCCCGAATACAAAGCATTAGCAAACCGCAGGTGTTATTTGCGATCGCACCCCCGAGCACTCCAAGCAGCCGTCTCCACCATCTTTGAGGTACCATCGGTAACACCAACGCCACCCAGCACAGCACGCCCCCGTGAACTCTTTCCGCCAAGTCAACCGGCCACTATGTCTAACAACGAAGACGTCTACGATTTGCAAGCTAACCTCGATTGGGATATCAACATTGGAAATGCGTTCATTTGGAAGAGCCAGGCCATTAACCATCGGGCCGAAGTAATGCAACGTGTTCGATTTGAACTCAACTACGTCAATGCCAACGATAAAGACCATATCAAAGTTCGTATCTCGAAGGATTTCCGTGGGTTTATTGTTGAAGAACCCCGGGTTCCAGCCCATCGCCGCGACAAGAAGACTGTTGGAACCCTGAACAAGCTATCTGCACTGGTGAGGGATGAGAAAGTGGATGACAAGATGCTTCATGCCCAGCTTCAAACGGCAAATGATGCAAAGAAGCACTTGATCAAGACAACGAAGTACTGGTTGCCGGATGACCTTTGCATCGACAACAAGTCCTTCAATGGAGTTTCCCAGGGGGACAACTTTGAACTTCTTCGGTGGCCTTTGTTGTTCGAGACTCCCCTCAACAAAAAGTTGTGGAAGGGCGTCGACGCCAAGTCACAGTTTATCCCGGCATTCTTCTGGGATGCTGCAATCACTGAGAAGAATGTAAAGTCGATTGGAATCGATGATGCAGAGGATGATGGAGCTGTCTTCAGTAAGGCTGCACAAGCCTTGAAGGATGTGCTTGCAGCTGCAGAAGGTGCAGCTGCAGAAGGTATGGACTCTGACAAAGGCGAGGGTGATTTTGACCAGGACGAGTAAGGTATTCAATAATGTTTCTAAGCCTTTGTTGCTTTATGATCTTGTTGTATAGAAATACCCACTGCTGTTCCGGCCAGTGCACAGCCGTCGGCACCACAGCCTCCCACCACGCCCCGCCCGGTAGTAGGTCCAGCAGCAGCACCGACGGAACCACCTACTGAGGAGACCAAGGAAGATCATGTTGTTGTCACTCCAGCGAGAAACACCAGGGAGAAGGCATGGCGCCGAAGAGCTTCTGGTAGTGGTACTACGGGTCGTAATCGAAAGAGTGGCAGCAAGAAAAACGATCGCTTCAGCAATGCACGTGAAGCGCGCAAACGGCTATACCACGGTGGCGGAAAAGGTGACGATGCTGCTCATCATGATAGTGGTGGCCCTGAAGAATGACTGCAACCTTCAGTTGAACACGAAGCAACTATGTGGCTCGTTCTATGTGAGCTAGAATTCAAAACACTAGATAGACGCGAGGACTAGAATTATAAACTAGTAATGATCTATTACTTCCTATTATTGCTACTGTGTTGCCACTAGCTAGTTCTCTGAAGTTTCCTGCTCAAGGACTTGTTCATAGGCTTTGTTCATCTTGCGATTGCGCTTCATCTGCCAGTAGACAGCCTGGCGCTTCTTGGACTTTGTCTTGTAAAAGTAGTTTCGAAAGTCGTCAAGCGAAAACGCCTGATAAGCTTGATGGCGCCTATACACCTCGGCTGGTTTGAGGTGGGAAACGTCATCCAACTCTTCTTCAAGGAGCTGCTGAGCTTCCGAACGATCCCAGAAAGGAACACCTCGCGACGTCAACTGTGGTCGAGGGAAGGAATGCAGTTCCTTCTCCCAGGCATGCTGGTCAAAAGCAACCGCATCCCTAGTCCCAACCACCTCTGCTTTCAACTTTCGTAGATTGCTGGCGAAATTCTTTTTGTCATATCGCAGGTACAGCCAATGTGACTGCTGGACCTGCTTGGGCTTGAGCATCTTGACGAAAATATCATCATGCGGATTGTTGAGTCGTCTACGAAGGTGCTCCTTCGCGCGACTGTTGCCCCAGGGAGATGGTGGTCCCTCCCCGGGTGCGGCGTTGGTCGAATCAGCATCCACAGGAGCCACATCGCCTTGTCGTCCAGCATTGCTGTTGCTGGATTGAGCTTCGCCGGCAACTTGGCCAGCAACTTGATGAAGCGTCCGATCAGCTGACAAATTTTGCCCAGCAGCTGCTGCTGCTGCTGCTGCTGGTCTCCCGGCTATGAGCCTGCCCGCAATAGCGGCAGGCGGCCCCGCAATGACTGGTCCTCGACCCCCAATCTCCTGGAATGCTTGGCCTTGTCGTCCTTGCCCACTCGTCATTGTCGTGATGTGCGTTTGTGATTTTGTGTCGGTGAAAAATATGGCGCGAAGCTTAAAGCGCGCCCGAAGGGAGGACAACTGCAACGGCTAATACGTTCGCCACGACACGGGTGAAAATCTGTGTTCGCCCAAACGGCTGATAAGGGTAGGTAGGTAAAGGCTTAAAAAAGCTGACATAGGCTGAAAAAAGCTGACATAGGCTGACATTGTAAGTCAGCCTATGTCAGCTTTTTTGCAGCTCAAAACAGTCATTCTTAGACGAGATTTTTTTAATTAAAGCGGAATGACCCCTTTCGCAAACGGCATTCCCTTAATATATCCCCTGTGTTCGCCAGGGGGCATATGCCCGCATGCTCCTGACTGCGGTACTCTCTGTACGTACCTGGTACAGGAACCAGTAGTGGCGATCCACATGAAAAGGAACGAATGAGATGCATCGTATCGCTTCTTCGTAAATCCAATGCAGAAATCTTTTGAAAATGCACCTCCGGCGCGCCAAAAAATTCGCCCGCGTGGTGAAAGTTGAACACTGTTGATGTGACGAAAGATCCCCCGATTGCCGAGATCGCTGATGGAATTTCTTGCGTACGTGGCAACCTGTGGCCATCCATCAGCTCTTACTAATGTGGAATGCCCTACTCTGGCTACTAGATCCCTGGCCCTGTCTTGTACGATTGCAAAAGCTCTGACAGCATGATAATACATTATGAGGATAACTCGCTGTTGGCCATCGATTGCAAGTTATATTAGTAGTGGTATTGGCCAATGCAGCCGCATCATTCTAAGTGCAAGAAACGTTTGAGCAGTGCCCGACGCCGCAACGATACTCTGTAATATTGGTAGAAATTCACGCATATAAAATGATGTATAATCTATAGCTTGCGTTATTTATAATTGAACAATTTGCTCGTCTGTAAATGGCCAGTGGAGACCACCCCGGCAATCCGGTAGATATTAGCAGGCGCAGCGCCTATGTTTGTGCATGGTGAGGGAGAGGATGGCCACTCTCCAGGGATGTGTTTTGAGATGTGTGTTAGAGATTCTGTAGGCAGGGACCCACTATAGGAAGAAGCCCACACAACGATGGGGCTTCAGTTTGAAGGTGTGATGAGTAGTTGTGAGTAGAAGAAGATAGCGTGCAGCAAGTAGCGTAGGTAGCTGGAATGTTCCATAGCGGTGAAGAACATCCAGCCTTAGAAGGAGGGAGCATTGATAATGTCATCGAAGTCGTTATCATCACTGTCTTCATCCAAAGTTTCAAGCGAAGCCCTTCTGGGGGCGCAGGAAGGAATGAAAGACTTTTCGTCTGCAAGCTCGTCCTGAAAGTAAGCGAAATGCCCCCACTCATCTACCGAATCTGAGCTGGTCACTCTAGATACTCGTGCAGGAGACAGTGGTGGATCTTGAGGTGGCTCATCCCAGTTGTCATCGTGAGCTTGAATGATGCCTTCTGGAACCAGACCGTCGCAAGTTGTTTCCGCGTTGTTCGCAAAAATGGAGTTGAACAAAAAGCCAAAAATGTTGGCAACGTGGTGCTGAGCTTCGCCGAGCAGTCTTCCTATGCCCGTCTCACCCAAGATGATTGAGTGCAGAAAAGAAATATAGTGGAATATGGCATCCTCCACGAAGCCATCGGCAATCTTTGACCTCACGGCATCTTGCTTTGGGGATTGATGCCCAGTGCTTGTGATCGTATGATTGTCCAGTTGATGAAAGGACACAGTACTTGAGGATCGGATCTGACTTAAATCAAGAGTGGATCTTCTTAGTTTTGACCGCGATTTGGGTGAGGAAACTTTCTCAAAGGACGAGCCAGACGAGCATGAGGAACTTGGTGAAATTATCCTATCCATCCGGGGAACGTCGTTCGCCCATTGTCTCGCATTGTGGCATACGCCGTTGACTTTCAAAGCTCCCATCCTGTCCCTTGTTTAGAAGAAACAAATCCCCGTTGATCTAGCTTATGGATCGGCTTGTTATGCAAACAATGAGAATATGATATTTTTTGATGGCTGGCCATCGGCTTCCCACGCCCATACGTTTTTTTCGATGGGAAGCTTGGCTTTCCTTCTCCACTTGCGAGTACACTCGACTTCTGGAGGTACAGTACTGCCTCGTGAAAATATGCTTTGAGATCGTTGAGAGTGCACCTGTACTATCTGACGTAAGGCTGTCTCATTCGCTCGTCATAGCCGATACAATTAACAGATTCGGATTCGATGTCAATATTACTTATTACTCGTTAGCCCACGTGGGACTGCGTCACTGCAATCCTCCACTACTTTCGTACGTTTTGTTGCGTCATGTGGTGATTTCACGCGTTGTATTGCAGTTGTACGGGGCAACTCCTCCCCACGATGGCGCACCACACTTGGCAAACTTCTTGGTCTTCCTGCAAATACGTACCCTGGGGCCTATTTGACAAATTTCCGTTCCCTTGTTTGCTTTGGAAGTATTCTGACACCTTGTTGACACCAAAAGAGCACACGTAAGTTCATCTCTCTCAATACCCAATAACGATATGCTACATCAGAATTTCTTTTAATTCATTGGCAATCGAATTCCTTATGGTAGCTGAAGTGTTGGCGAATCCTCAACTAATACCAACCGCAACAACTTTCGGCTGGTCTCGTATGACAGCTTTGGATACCATTCAATCGCGACCTATCCCCAACCAGCAACAACGCAGACTGTGGCGTACGCCGTTGTGTTTCCCATACAGAGTGTGACGTTGGGGCCGGAGGCAAGAGGGGACAAAGGTCCTTTCGCCTTCCTTTGGTCCTCCTCAAAACACCAGTAGAGTATCATACTGGGCAGCACCCACTAGTATGTAGCAGCTACCGTAGTAGAGGCAGCTCCCGCCATCAAGATGATGAATTTTCAATGAAATGCTAAGTGACGTAACATTGTGATGGCTGCAAGACTCACGTTGCTAACCACCGAAAATCATTGAGGTGTATCTTTTCGTCTCTGCTACTACCTTGGAAGAATGAGTGACACCCTTGAAACTCGGATCGGTCCCTTTTGCCTAAAAGAATGAGTAATAGTAGCTAACTACGACGACCACTCTAGAGACTTTTTCGTATTACTCCCAATGCCCATAGCAGCCGATCATGTTGATTGCAGACTGACTCTAGGGGCCACACATCCTACCAAAACATCTCGCGCCCGTGACTGCCATTTGTTCACGAATAGTGTTAATCAAAGTAGTCCACCTTGGCATCTCATTTTCGGGCGCAAACTTGTTTTTGCACGATGACAACACGAAAAGGAATTCGTTCCATCGACCATGGCAATGGTCGGATCACCATATCTTCATCAATAGGCCGTATCATTTTTATCGCTTTTAGACATAGCTCCAAAACATATCAATGGACCATCCTGCAAAAGGAATAAAAATGTCAGGCCCTCTAAGCGTCAAAATCGGTGTAGTAGCAGACGCCATGGTACATTTGAAAACGCTTGCCACCAATGCAACATTCCGAGACAAGTGGATGCCGCCAGAAGCATGGGCAAAGGCGCTAGATGTGAAATAAGGTGTGTTCTGACAAGACAGTTTGCAAGTCTTTGAATCGAATTGTTGAAGATGGAGGTGGTGTATTCCGTGACCACGACAATGGCTTTGTATATATTGCGCGTGCACAACATCACATTTTGAAACCTGGCAAGACAACGAATCAAAGATGTATTTCTATTCTATGTTCTTGTTCTTTCTATCGGGATAGTAAAGAACTGTACTGTCAGCAGCAACAATGATGACTACTATTAGCTAGTAGTGACAGCTATGTATCATTGTCCCATTCCATTATATTTGTTGTGGCGACACCCTCCTACCACTTGTTGATGTAGGCCGCAAATTGTTCCATCGACATCCGAATTGTATCTTCTAGTATCGATTGACAACGCCATGTCAAGTCTCGTAAGGATCCATGTTCCAAAAACTACTAGCCAAGTATCGTCCAGTTTTACCACCCGAAGTAGTAGCCATTTGAAGAGCACATTGCAAAGGTAGCTGCACCTTGCCACTCCCTCACTGCAGACCAGACGTGACCTCGTGCAATGCCACTTTAATTCCTTTCGGCTTTCGGACGGAAATGCCAGCAATTCATTGATGCAAGGACAACCCGTCGTCGAATCGCCCCTGGAAGTTGAGAGCGCCATTCCAAAATTGTGACTCCGGCAATGCTGTTTGCATTTGCATTCCTTTCTTCGTATTGTTGTCTGCGTTGTTTGCGTCGTTTGCCTGCACAAGTAGTTTGTAGACGTCCTAAACCGACCTATTGAGATTGCAATTGCTGAATCATGGATTGCTGCTCCAAATTGGACGCAAAGAGAGCAACACCGGCGGTGTCTCGACTGGAACTGCGGCTTCTTTCAAGCACTTTTGAAGCGTAGTATGAAGAGGAACTGCATTAAAGGTTGGCATGATAGCAGCAAATGGGAGGACAAGATGACAACCGATTGTGCATCGAAGTGCATCTCGATGCGATGATGCATTTTGTCACTGTCGTTTTCGCCACATACGTCAGTCTTTTTGTTGTTCGGATGGGTCTAACTGGCATTCGAATGTGTCGATCATTGCCATGGCGCACGCGCGCGCGTGCACGCCCGAATCGAGATGTTTCTACGGGATGTGTGGCCCCTAGACTCATTCAAATCATCGGCAGTTCCAACAAGATGCGTGGATCCAAGAAGTCTACATCCACGTGGAAGCATTGAGGTCGTGAAAAATAAAGTGTATCGGGACATTGGATTCCGTACTCTAAATTCCATTGAAGTCGAAGTTAGCATATCGTTTCCCTGATCACTTTCTCATCGCATCCAAGAATAATCCAAAGAGGGATTCCGCCTTTGTCGAAACGATGGCCGATGTGCTCGCCAACCTCTCTAGACTTAAATCCTCTCTTGTCGTCTGTATCGTACCGGTAGCGGAACGTCAAGAATGACTGATCGATACCATAGTTCTGATCGCTCAGCACAAATTGTCAACCATCAACTTGTCGTGGCGTTCCTTTTCTTGATCGTTGCAGGATCCAATGCTTTTCAGGTTTCAAGAATAACGCCTAGATTACTGCTTCCAATGGATTCCTCATTGCCAAGATCAAAACATTCAAAGTTGGCACGATCACTTGATGTGGTCTCCCCTCCTCATATTGTGGAAGAGACACGCTTACAAAAGGCTCAGGCATCCAAAATTTCGGTCGTTCAGCCAAAAGTACCCACAACTATGAAGGAAGCCGCCGCGACGTTTCTCTTTTCTGGCGATTGCGGTCCTCTTTATGTCATCATGTCCATTCTGGCCTTCATGAGTTGGCGAGCGCAGTTGTCGTCTTTGGAACTGGCCGATGGCGTGGTCTTTGCAGTTACCGTCTTGTTTTGGTCGTTTCAGGAGCATTTTCTTCATGAAAAAGTGTTGCATTCCAAAATGGATTGGATCGGAAAAGACATCCATCAAGGTCATCATGAGAAGCCTTATCATCATGTTAGCTTGGATCCCGCGCCACTCTTGTTGGGTTGGATGTTTACGGCGCATTTCGCTTTGCGGGCGGTCCTCCCATTGCCGCTCGCTCTGTCAGCAACAGTCGCCTACAGTCTGTCGGGACTTTTCTATGAGTGGGCACATTATATAGTCCATACCAAAGTTCGGTTTCATAGCAAATTTTGGAAGCGCGTCAAGGAAAATCATTTGCGACATCACGTTGTAAGCGATGAGTATTGGTTTGCCTTTTCCATGCCATTTATGGACGATATCTTTGGTACGAACCCACCTGTCAGGCAAGTTAGGCAGCAAGTGGTAAGAGAAAGACGCGCAGAAGAAGAAGACTATTGATGTCATGATACGAAGAAATGTCGCCCCCCCCCCCCCCCCCCCTCCCCTCCCCAATCAAAAGCCGAGGCTAGCCCTTGAGCCTTCACACTGCTCCTGGTCCGGCTGGGCAGACTTCGAGGGCTGAATGCTCAGTTTCTGACTCGGTGTTGAAGTAAAATGATGTACCTTACCAGTAAAGGCTGCAAAACCATCACACTAGACTTGGAACTCAACCGCCGACCCAGTACAGAATTCTGCATCAGGGTGTGTGTGCATGGTGGTATTTTAATACGGACCATTTTCCAAAAATATGCGCACAGCCACAGGCATAATTTCTTTGTCGTCGCCATGATAAGAAAGAAGAGCAGCACAGTTCACTAAAGTCTAGCTTGGCATCATTTGCTTCGTCGATCATGGAGCGAGCGGTTGCCAGATCGTGGATCCATGCGGCGCAGGTGGCCATTCGAGCACGACTTGATGACCGGGAAAGATTTCCAATGGTCCAAAATGATTTTCGTGTCTGGGCTACGTTGCGGTTCGTGCGAGTAAAAGGAAGTAAGGGAAAAGCTAAAAGCTCAGTAGCATTTCCAGCTACCGGCGCACAACAATACATGAATTCGGACGAGCTAGCCACATTATTATTCGTCCTCAGCTTGTAGCTGCAGCAGTACTGATTGGTCTGATGTCATCTTGCGAAACCCAGTTCTATTAGCCTGCCCTGTGCATATATATACATAGATAATATTTAGAATCCAGCCGCCAAGCTTCCCATTGGGGCATTAGAATCCGACATGACGTAGTCCTCGCCCTTGGAGACTGTTTCTACGCGGACTTGGTCATTGGCACCACTTCCAAACGTCTTTCCTGCCACGACAACCATCAAATCTCCTTCCTTGACTAGACCCGCCTGAATAGCTCTGGCAGAAACCTGTTTGGCCAAGTCAAAACTGTCTTCTAGACTTTCCACCACGAAAGCACGGCATCCCGACAAGGCTCCACTGCACTGACGAGCGACGGCAGCATTGGAAGTAAGGCACACGACTTGACTGGCGGGGCGGAACTTGGAAACATATCGCGCGGTAGTTCCCGTCTCACTCAAGACCACAATCAAGGGTGCTTCGACATCAATCGCCGATTTCACTGCACTCGACGCCAAGGATTCAGCCGTCGCCAAATTTCCATGTGCCTTGACGCTGGAGTTACGAATCGACTGAAACAAGGCATTGTAGTTTCGCGAGCTCTCTGCCTCCAAACACGTCTTGGCCATGATTGTGACTGCTTGTTCAAAGTAGGGTCCATTGGCAGTCTCTCCAGAAAGCATGACACAGTCTGATCCATCATAGACAGCATTGGCGACATCGGAACATTCCGCACGAGTGGGGCGGGGGTTGTTGATCATAGACTCGAGCATTTGCGTGGCGGTCTGTTTTTGTGAAAGGAGCGTAAGTACGCTTGCTGTAGGAATTCCATTGATTACGTCATTGTCACCAATACACTTACCACGACGGGCTTTCCAGCAATATTGGCCTTTCGGATCATCCACTTTTGTGCCAAAAAGACCTTGGAAGGAGGGATTTCCTGTCATGGAGAGAGATTGTAGATAACGTATTAGCGTCATTACCATAATGAGGCTTTCCTCCAACTTCGTCCCCCACAACACTTACCATACCGAGATCTCCACGAGCAACCATGATAGCATCTGTAACCTGCAAAATTTCATCGTAATTCTCCAATCCCTCTTGATTCTCAATCTTGCAGATAATCTTAATGTGTTGGCCACCATTATCCGCCAACAACTGTCGCAGATTCTTGACATCGGACGCCTTTCGGACGAAACTGGCAGCAATAAAGTCCACATTGTTCTTGATTCCAAAGTTGACAATGTCATCCACGTCCTTTTCAGTAAAAGTGGGCAGATCGACGACGACTCCAGGAACTTTAAGAAACGACAAAAGCACGCATGTGGTGAGAATTCCAGCCAGGAGCCACAAAAATGTCCGAGCGCCTTGAAGCACAACAACTTACGATTCATGTTTTTGCGTTCTCCAATCGAAGCATTGTTTTCAATGCGGCAAAGACATTCTCCTTGCGTTTCGTCACAAGACAGGACGGTCAAGACTAGCGATCCATCGGCCACCAAGATCTCCTGGCCAGGCTTGACAGATTCCGCCAACTTTTCATACGAGCACGCCAGTTTGGTTTCATCTCCTTTATAACTATAATCCGAAGTCAAGATAATTTGTTCTCCCTTGACTAGATGAATCTTGTCGGTTCCTTCCTTGAAGAATCCCGTGCGAATCTCGGGTCCCTTGGTATCTAACAAGACCGCAACATCGCGTTTCATGTTTTTGGCAGCCGTTCGAAGACGCTCCAGCACAGCACCGTGACCTACGTGGTCACCATGGCTAAAGTTAAACCTTGCCACATTCATTCCAGCCGCAATGAGTTTGGACAAGTTCTCCACACTCCAGCAGGCGGGGCCGATGGTGCAAATGATTTTGGTGCGTCGCAGACTGGGATCCTTTTGTTCCTTGATGACTTGCGCCAAGTCAATCATGCCACCTGCCAAAGTGGGGATAGATGAAGTATTCGATACGGACATGGCGAAAGTAGCAGCAGTAGTCTACGGCAAGAGAAAGAAATGATCAAAGTAAGAAGGGAATGATGGACGATCGAATGGCGCAAACAAGATGCTGACGACATGGATGGGGGAAGGAGACGATGGCGGGGTGGCGCATTTTTCTTCCGGCCGTTTGACCAATGGATGGTATCCAAATCGAGGGCAAGGCCGACGTCGGCACTTGGTAGTCATTTGTACATGTGGTCCTACGCACGTGTTGGTGTGAACGCATGCCAGGACAGACGTGCGAAAGATTCCACGACTGGGGCCTATCGTCTACTTTTGACTTTGTTGGGGAGGGGGGATATCTTGGCTACCCTCAATCAGATCCCCGAATTTGAAACAATAACCACGGATGGATTTCGCTTCCTCTACTACAGCTACCTGGTACCAGGTAAGCCTACCACAAGGCGTACCTGGTAATAAACAATTCATACACCGGGAAACACCTATAGCAAGGCGTAGACATAACACACACGGGGAAACATCTGTATAGTTAGCAGCAACTCTTGTTCTAGAGCAAGCTAGCGGGGGGCAAGACGCCCTCCGAGTAGCCAATTACATGTTGGTGTCCACTTGTGTAGTAGCTATGATAGAACGAGTCCGTCATCAATAGCTGCGGGAGAGCACATACAGTAGCTCTCATTGTTATCCTCCTCCCGTTCGGTTGGCTACCTCGGGTGCAAAATCGAAGACAAAATCATCGAGTTGGGCACGCATCTAAGCACTACTCAAACGCAGCGATGCCATCTAACGTTACGAGTCTGAAAAGCCTTCCAAATCACTGGATCGCAACGACTCTCGAAAGTGGGGATGTTCCACGTCAAAGCGATACCAAGAATCGGTCGTGTTGATGTCGAATGCCACGTAGATATCCCATAAGGCTCGCCATAACCATTTTTCATGATTGGATTGATGGTTTCCGTCGCGTATCTTTCCACCTCCCTTCACTTGCCATTTTTGCAGGCAAAAGGCAGTATCACTCAGCAGCTGCAACGTTACATATTCCAACAATAACCAACGCATATGGCGGTCGCCATCCAGTAGCTCAGCAATAGTTCGGTCGAGACATTCTTCAAAGGCATCATAGGCCTTCGGTAGGAGCTCTTCTGTTTCCTTTGTAAGAGCAAGTTTGTCTCCAACCACAACGAATCGACGGACCCAACTGCCGTGGCCGTCGTCCTCCATTCCCAGGGTGTGAAAAAAGGAAAAGAGAAATTTGGTCAAAAAGCCAGGCAGCGACATGAGTTGAGGCTCCCCCAAATCAAAAAGATATAATTCCGTCTCATCCACAAAGAGGTTGTGAATGCCTGCATCGGTCAAGCCGCAGGTCCAGATACGTTGCAGTGCCATTTGGCTCATGCTGCTCCGACTTTCCACGGCACGTCGCAAAATGTTGCGCCAAAAATGGGGATGCGGTTGTAATACCGTCGGTTCCATGGGAGTGTTCAAAAAGGCATCACTCATCAAGGCACCACTTCGTAACAAAATACCCAAGAGTTTGGCGGGAAGTTCTTCTTCTGGCATGAGAATGAGTTTGTTGTCGCGGAATTGAGCGCACATTTCACGCAAGAAACGTTGACGACCCTTTTCGGGATGAAAATTCTTTTTAATGGCATTTCCCACAAAGGAATCCGCGACTGCAGATATATCATTGGCCCGTAATCCCACCTCGTCTTCTTCTAGTCGAATAACTTCGTCTCGAATCTGTGGAATGACATTGACTTCTTCTGGAAATGTAAGACGTTGCAAATCTCGAATGACACGAATCATTTGATCCATGAGATTTTTCAAAATGGGACCCGATAATTTTCCTTCATAAAGCCATTGATTGCCCGTCTTTGGATTATGGGAGCCGCCAATTTTCTTTTGTGCCAAGGTAAACTTGAATAACTTGTCGGTCATGATGGGTGTCAAGCCTTCGACTACACTTTTGAGAGAGTCATAGGCATTACCACGGACTTGGATACATTTGGGACTCTTCAGGTCCGTCGACCCCGCGGGCATTACGAGAGACAGACTTTGCTGACTCGAGGACTTGGTGTTCAAGACAAAGGATAATTTTTCCACATCTTCTCCTTCAAAAATTCGAATTTTCATTCCAACGTCGAATTGTGGTAGTTTTTCATTTATTACCATGGCGGCTCGACGCATTTGTGGATTGTTACCGCCGTGGTTGCTATTGCTCGAAATAGAATTCATACTGGCAACACTGGTCAAGGACCAGTGTCGTACAAAATTCCTAAGGAGTTTGACGAGTTCCTTGCCCCGATCCATAATGTGGTTGGGACTCATGTAGATCATTTTGAATAAGGGCAATCGATCTTGCATATTTTGTGCCTGTAACTCACAACCCAATCGTTCTCCTCGTTGTTTTAATTGTTCCGAAATAGTGGCCAGTGCAAATAAGTCTTGCAGATCTTTATAGCCGCCGTGTTTCATGACAATATCCCCGAGTCTCGCAGAATGACCGCCAAAGACTGCCACACCACTTCCTCCTCCATACAACACCTTCATGTTGGATATATTCGCAGGCGCATAAACGTGTGGATGGATCTCCGGATAATTGGCATCCGGCACGAGATGAAACTGGCAGTGTCCATTTTCAATACAAATCAGCAAACCGACATCAAAGAGTTGAAATGGGCCTTGTTGTTCTGGCAAACTGGACATGGACCAGTCGCTCTCATCTTCCGAGTTCTGGGAGCCAGTCTCGTGGTCCTCCGACACGGTGGATGAGGTTGTTAACAGACGCATTTTGGGGTTCCGTCGCAATGTAATGGTGTGATCGTGATCTTCTTTCATTCGATGGACCGTTCGAGGAGGATTATTCCCATCGCTGCTATCATTCAGGGGAAGTATTGCTGAATCTACCAGGGGCGCCAAACCAGATGAAGGCGGTACAATGGCAGAATCATCGCTTTTTGTGCTGCTCGTATCATCGAAGTCGGCATCTTTTTCAGTTATTGTGTTCAAGTCATGCTTAACACCGCCCCCGCCTCGTTGTTGTACGAGGTCGTCGTCGTCTGATGGCGGTGGGGGTGATGGTTGCAGCACTTTGAACTTGCCCGGTAAACAAGGCAACGGAGACGAGAAACAACCACAAAAGGTCATGCTGGATAAAGCATATAGGATTGGAGCAGCAATGAATGAGAAAAAGCTTTTAGCTCGACTCTCCTAAGAGTAGCGGCTCTTTGTTCCCTTTCTTGTACTTTTTGTGGGGGCTTCGCAATGTGAAAGCGCAATCTTCTTGTGAGAAAGCATCGGCGGAACTCGACGCTCTTCAAGTTCTCTCGTTCATTCGCGTCGTGGCGCATGAAGATTCGATGATTCGATTCATTCAATTGACTTTTCATTGCTACGTAATTTGGTACGATACCCTACCTCGCAGGACGAATCCCTTTAAATACTGATGACGTCATGCTTCCCCATTTTTTGGACGAAGACAGCTGTTCGATTTGGTTCCTTCGCGAACTTCACGCCGAGTTAGCGCTATGGCGCGCAATAAAGATTTCTCGTGCGTGTTCGATAGGCTACGAATTCGATCTTGGACGATCTTTTTGGCTCTCACCACCACCAACAACAACGACACACATCCCATCATCCCTATACCACAAAACAGCATCCCTATGATACCGAGAAGCGAGCGATGGGATTGTCTTGCATAGCTTGCTTGGTTTGGAAATAAGCGATTGCATTCTTGACCATCAGCAGCACGATGATGTACTACGGATCTGTAGAAACGCCGCCCTTGGACCACGACAACAAAGTCGTGGGGATGGGCACCGCCACCAGGCCAACGACTACGTCTGCCGATGCCAATGAGGATACAACTCTCGGCGAAGATTTTTCTCTCGAGGGCGAGAAAAATGAAAGGAACAAACCTCGATTGTACATTTCGGCGAGTCTTGTGCTATTATTGGCAGCAGTGATGATTGCCTACATGCCTGTTGGACGAGAACGATCACATACCAACAGCAGCGACATGATCCAACCGGCGACGACGATGATGGCGCAACCAAACCTGGGTGCTGCATCCACGACGTCTCCAACGATTTCGAAACGAGGTCAAGGCTTGACAGCCGTCCGGGACGATATTCCACTTTTCCTCAAGGCAAAAGATGATGCGTACGATCCAATCGAGAATCCAGATGGATATCTCGTCATGTTGGTGGCCGAAAATAAGCTCATGTGGAAAGAAATGGCCAAAAAGATAGAGCAAGTGCAAGCATCTAGTCATCTTCCGGAATGGGTCTTTACCTATGGAGATATGGGAGGAAAGGACGTGTTCAAGCAAAGCATGGCCAAGTTAATGCAACGCTGGATTCACGGTGGGCCTGTCGAACCAGACTATTTGCGATTTCAAGCGGGTGCGGGGTCCGTGTTGGATCAAATCTCGTTCGTTTTGACCGATCCTGGTGACGGGGTGTTAACGAGTGCCCCAGCTTATACAGCATTTCCGGCCGATTTTGGCATCTACGGTGGCGCCAAACTTCATTATGCAGAATCGTACCCCGAAAATGGATACGTTCCGACTACGAAGCAATTGGACGCAGCATTTGACGAAGCAGTAGCTGCCGGGAATCCTCCACGTATTTTCATAATTTGTCAGCCACAAAATCCCACAGGAACGGTGTATCCCAAAGAAGCCATGGAGAAGATGATGGAATGGGCGTTGAGCAAGGACCTTCACGTCGTGTCGGATGAAATTTACGCACTCTCAACATTTCCGGATTACAGTACAACAAGTGCGGCCGATATCATGTGGGAAAAATATCCCAACCAAGAACGCTACCTGGGTGATAGGGTTCATATTGTCGCGGGACTTTCCAAGGATTGGGGATTGAGTGGCTTTAGAGTAGGATCTCTCTTCTCGCACAACATGGCATTGCTTGCGGCACTGGATACGATTGGCTACTATCAAACTGTCTCGACATACACACAGTATGCCCTCACCGGCGTCTTTGATGATGATGAATTTGTTGACTGGTACATTGGTGAAAATCGGCGGCGATTGTACGAAACCTATCTAGCCCTAGAGGAGGCTTTGGATCTTATCAATGTCCCGCTGCTCCCGTCGCAGGGGGCAATTTTCGCATGGGCTGACTTCTCGGCTTACCTTGAAGAAGGCCAAACCGAAAAGGATCTATGGATGGAACTCTTTAATGAAATTAAAGCGGCGCTTACTA
Organism: Nitzschia sp. DOCU1; assembly: GCA_951394045.1. NCBI lineage: Eukaryota > Bacillariophyta > Bacillariophyceae > Bacillariales > Bacillariaceae > Nitzschia > Nitzschia sp. DOCU1. Next base: position 2,030,718 of record OX595992.1, read on the forward strand.
CAGGAGAATCCTGCAAAGCCAACAAACCGGGTATGTTCCGAATCGTGTATGGATGGCCGGAAGGTGGGCCGGACGCAATGAAAGAATTTGGGAAACGGCTAGTCAAATGGAAGACAGCCCGGGATAAGAAGAAAATCGGGGAAAGCAGTGACAGCTCTGAACGATAGGATAAATCAGAGTACACGTAGTCTACCTTTTGATGAACTACGATGCCATAGTAGCTACCGGTAGTACGAAGCTGTGTTTGTGCGGTCAGTGGCCAGAATTTTGTTCCCGGGTGGCAATCCAGTCCTGAATAATGAGGCCATTTCATAAGTGACGTCACACAAGATCGCTTTTGTCCGCATGAGCCTCACTGAAAATGCTTGAAAGTTCTTCCTTTGTTCATTAGCTTACCTTTACGGGACACAATGCGTGACCCACATGAGAAATGCGGGACAAAACGTCCCGCAAAAGTTCTCCTGATAAAAATTTTCCCCTATGTAAAATAGCGCTTAAGTCATCATTCCAACAATCAGATGAACTTTACGGGACAATTGTCCTCCATTCGATTTTTGCCAGGATCGTACGAATCATCACTTTTACATCAACACCGACATACAACCAACACCAGGAAAAATGATTGCCGATGGTGCGGTCGTCAACGTGGATGAAATGCGGGAGGCCATTGTAGGTCGCAACACCTACAATAGCTACAAACATGACATCCTGAAAATCATCGATGCTGCAAACTCCGGAGAATATCTAGAAGGATGGTTGACGCCTGCTACAGAAGAGTCCTACAAGTCACTGCTGGAGGAAGTTGAAAGTCTTGGTTCCACACGACAAAAGCAAACACGGAAGCACGAGTGGGTCATCGAGGTTTTGCGTAACTGCGGCCAACAGCCTATCCTCAATGTTGATAATTGCACTGCCGCTTCATTCATGAGGTGGCTGCAAAGTGTACGTGACCATGGCGGGCATTTTTTGTCGCAATCAGCATATAGCAACAGAAGTGCTGCTCTGCACCATCTCTTCCGGTGCCATCCAGACATGGAAGGCTTTCCTCCTACATTTGCAAGGGAACTGGCATCCTTGAAACGAGGATTCTTCCGCATTCTTGCCACCAAGCAGCAAGATGATGGTGATACTGCTGAAAATGGCGGGAAGAAGGCGTTGTCATATGAACTGTACGCCAAATTATGCGAATGGTTCCTAGCCGAGGGGACCCAGACAGGCATTTTTGCCCACTGCTTCCTTGTAATGACTTGGAACTTAATGTGCCGTTCCAACAACACTACACGTATCCTCTTTGAACATATCACGTTTGAGTGGGATTGTATCATGGTCAAGTTCGCACAGCAAAAGAATGACACGCACGGGCATACCAAAAAGTACCCCCGTCATCTATTTGCGAATCCATTCCGTCCTGCTGTGTGTCCCTTCCTTGCATTATCCATGTATATTGCCACATTTGGGGTAAACATTAAAGGAAGCGACCGGCTTTTCCCAGGGAAAAGTCAGTACAATCATTTTGCGAGGCATATGGAACGAACATTGAAGAATCATGAAGACGAATTAATTGCCATGGGTTACAGGTCCTACAATGATCTCGGCTGCCACAGCATCCGAAAGGGTGCTGCCAAGTGGCTTAGTGGCCAGCCTGGTGGCCCATCCGCAATGGCAATTTGTATACGAGGTGGATGGACTCTTGGGGGGGTGAAGGACGTCTACATGACGTACGAGGCAGAAGGAGACGCCTTCTGCGGTCGCATGCTGGCATTGTTACCATTGCTCCAAAGCGACTTTGCAGCAAGCCCCCCCAAATTTCAGGGTGTGCCTCTTGCATTGGTGCAAACTAGTGTCGCAAAGGTTTATCCTACCCTCGTAAACTATGGTGAATTTTCAGCAGTTGCTCACCAATTATTGGCAAGGCTGGCGAGAGCCAAGGAATTCATCCTTTCATGGCCACCAAGCCATGTTGTTCGACAAACAAACCCTCTCTTCTCCGACTTACCGCTACTTGAGCAATTATCAGGAGCTGCTGTAGTGCTATACCCATGGGAAAGCAATGATGGGAATGAGGACAACAGTGGTGATATGCAATTTGGATCCGGAATCCCACCACACGTGGTGCTACTGTTGACCAGCCGAAAGCTACTGCATGAGTTTCGTCAATTTGCATCAAGCCATGATGGTCGAATGACCAATCTCATCAATGGTATCTTTGACGATCGCAATGTAGCAAATGGCAGTATATCCGAACAGCGTATTCGGAATATTCTAACGACTACGCAAGAACAGTTCTATGACAGACTGTTCCAAGAACTCAACAATAATCAGGGTATGACTGATTCAATGACTAATATTAACGAGGCTGCAGAAGATCGGCATGGTCGTCGAGGATTCGCACCCCATTTTCACCATGGCAAGTATTGGAGGCTACCTGCTAATTTTGGGTTCCCGAAGGGCACCGCCAGGGATCTATGGAGGCGTTGGAATGTTGGTGATACTGTCAATAACGTCCCCCCATTGCGGTCGCTAGACGCAAGGGAGTACAAGTTCATGGATGGTGTTGAGGGGCAGCGCCCATCAAGGAAGCTTGTAGCGGACATGAAAATGGTCTGCGATTTTATTGAGAGAGAATCAGGGGTTGATTGTCGGGTAGCACTGACTGAGACTCAGTGCTTTGAGATCTTTGATAGGGTTGCAACCATGGAAAATGGTTTGCAATCGACTTCGAAGAGAAAAGCCCACACCCAATGGCGGACAGCTGTGAGGAAGATCCAGCGGATCAAACAAGCAGCTGCAACAACAATCGACCCAGCACCGAACCCACCAGCAATGGCCACTGCAGCTGCAACAATCCCACAGGCTCCGGCGACTGCAACAATCCCACAGGCTCCGGCGACTGCAACAACTGCAACGACTGCACCGGTAGCAGCATCAGCACCAAGAGTCAGCAGACCAGCTCATCCAACAGTAACCCCAATTCCTCCTCGAAGAAGAAAGCGTGGCCGCCCCCGTAGAGTGGCAGCTCAAGATACCAGCGACGCATTTGCAAATTCATTTCCTGCCTCGGAGCCAACTGTGTACCAACGACGGAGGGAGGCACAAATAATTGCCCAAGTGGCAATTGAAGACAGGGAGCAGAGAGACAGGGACGAACAGAGACAGCTGGTTGAAACCGGCACTATTGTTCGTGATGGAATGAATAACGTTGTCCGGACTATTGGGCGATGCTGCATCGGAGGCTGCAACTTTGCAACGATGCAACTGTTGCATCGATGCGACTTCTGCAATAAGTATATACATGTTATATGTGCTGAACCCTTTTCGGATGCCTCACGGGACAAGTGGTCGTGTGGTTGTCGACGCCACACGACTTAGCATCTTCATGTAGAAATGTTGTATGATAATGATAATAATCAATTCAATTCATCCCGCCATTGCCAAACCTTACAAGTCGTGTGGAGGGCGGCGGGAAATATTTAATAATATTTAGTCATTTAAGTCATAATAAAATATTTGAGTATTTAAGTCACGAAGGACAATTGTCCTGCAAAATTCATACTATAGACATCATCTTCATTCCTAAAGATGGTAGCCTTCAAGCAACTTTATTGTGTGTCCTTTTACAAAGAATGACTCGAACAGCTGGTCTCTGGTGGACAGTTTGGGCTGGGGGTCTGTTGAATCTGACGGCATTCTCTGTGGAACGCAGGCGGGTGCCAGGGATTTGGAAGCTGAAAAGTGACGCACTGCCGTACGAACAAGATATTCGATCGAAGCTAAAAGGTCTTTTTTACAATTCTGCACCAGAAGAAGTCTTGATAAAACTCAACCCTGATGGTTCTTTCAAGCAGTGCAATGAAGGGTACACTGAAGGCCGATGGCTAGCTGGTCGGTGGGAGATTACTGACCATGACCATCTAGTCCTAGCGCCACGACGCCAGTATTATGGACCGCAGTTCGACGTACTGCTGGCGGGAAAGATCGACGGAACGTCTTGCTTGAAGGTGGAAGGCGAGATTCGAAAGGGGAAGTTCATGTACCCCGTGAAACATCCTTCTTTCTTCGACGCGCCCTTGGTCAACCCAGTCGATCTGGGGACATTTACACTGGAGCAGTCGATCGCAACGTTCTCGGTGACGCAAGTCCGAGTACAGGACCCAGACAAAGCAAACCGTTTTGAAAAAGCCGATTTTTATGATCGGCAATTTATCATGACTGTTGAACCAATCGAGGGGAAGCGGGCGTCTGAGGATGAGGCCTTGAATCTACCCTATGACCTTCGCGCGATGCCAGTCCAATTTTTCGGCAACAACACTTTCCAGGCTCTTGGCACCAACAAAATACTACGCGGACGCTTTGATATTACGGAGAACGATGAGCTCGCCTTCGAAGTATCTCTTTTTGGAATGGGGCGCTCTGTCTCGGGGTCTGTATACAGCGAAGGATTGGGTCTCACACATGAGGACTCAAGGCGGTATGTTGGTTCCATCGAGGAGATGGATGGAAAATTTCGTATCGAGGGCACAGTAACCTATGGTGCAGATATGGGATCAGATGCTCGGCCAGAACCTGTGGGAATCTTTTTTCTAACTGAAACTTCGTTGGTAGATGAGGAGGCATACTATGATCTTGCGGACGACGGTGTTTTCGAATGAATATGAAACGGAACGCACGAGAAAAATGTATGCAGCCGATAGTTTTCGATGAGGTCGTTGTGCATGCCGAAATGCGGGTTTTACGCTTGACCCTGGAAAGCGTCGCCTTGAGCCATGGCCAGGTATCGGCTGCTCGACGTCTATGATTCAGACTCGTCGTTTGTGTTCCAAGGGAAAGAACTGCCAGGGTTTAACACCCTTTTAAACTACTGTGCTTCCTTCTACCTAGTGGGAATGTATTCAAGTATTAATATGGTAGTGTATCTATACAATGTAATAAGAAGACTTGCCTTGCAACAATTTGCTCGACTCGTCATAGACCGACAGCTCTTCCTCTTGGCGATTGTACTGGAACCACCAGGACGCCGGGTCGCCTTGCCAGACACTGTGCGCTTCAAGGACTTCTCCGGTTAAAGCCAAACCCTTCTCAAGAAGCTGTGACCCTTCTTCCATGTAGACCCCTTGCTGAACACGGGAACGAGAACGGAGAGTGCAGTCGTTCTCGAGAACGATTTTCGTCAGCTCAAAGTTGCCTCTCGTGTTCAGGTGACAGACAATCGAAGCGCAATCGATGACGCAACGATCCCCCATGTACACCAAGTCAGGCTCCGGCATGAATGGATCCGCTCCTGCAGGATACAGGCAACAATTCTTCCCGATATAGCCGCCGTTCCAACGAAAATAAGTAGACATGAATGGGGTCCCAGAGAAAAAATCAAGAAAATTGAGGCGACTGAACTTGCGAACTTTGGCAATCAGCTGGTAGATCTCCCATCGTTGTGCGTAGGAGCTGGAGTCATAGTTGTATCGGCCTTCAACACGGCGGCCCATCAACGACCATTTGGCTGTAAGTTCAACGATGAGCCACAAAGTGACACGGACAAAATTTGTCAAAATGTAGACAGAAAGGATCGAAGAGTAAATGACCACAAATGGATAATGCGTGTTCAGGTAATCACGCTCGGCAAAGGACCAGCCGTATAGGAAGGCAGCAGCTCCGTGCAGAGCACCGAGTAGCGGCAAAGTATGGAACGCAACGATGAATACTTTCACCAATATCGAAACGGTGATGATAAATCCAAGTGACCATACCTTGTACGTAGCTTTCTTGAGATAAAATGCCTTGCCAAAGGGGCGGAGAGTTGACGCGTCACCCTTGAGAGGAAGTTGGTCTCGTTTGACGTCAGACGCCATAATCGGACCTGTGGTCTCGACCTCGACACCCTTTTCGAGGCAACTTGGTTCACAACCTTTTGATCCTAACCACACGCTCCTCTCCGGGAGATACCAGTCCTCTGGACACACCGAGTTGGACCCAAGCACAGCGTTCTTCCCAATGATGCTTCCCGGGAAAACAACGCAATTGTCTGCCACGTTGGATCCAGCGCAGAGAGTAACTTTCTTGCAGGAGTCCACAGTCGTAAAGAAGATCGAGGACCGAGATCCAAAAACAACATCATCGCCGACTTCCAATAAATCAAGCTCGCCAGAGAAAATCGGCTGATGCCCGGGCCAAAAGATGCGTTTTCCGACCTTGGCACCAAGGAGACGATAGAGGACACTGACCAGTTCGTAGTGACGTCCAACCAAATCTGTTATCTCCTGGATCTTCTTGCGAGAGAAGAGCGTCGCCGCCAACGCGTGACGGAGTAGCTGCCACTGGCTGGAAGTATCTCGCGGACCCTCAGTGAACTTGCCAATAATTGTCCGTTTGACAAAAATTGCGGCAGCCATGTAGAAAAATGGCGAAAATAAACCGCGTGCAACCCGAATGCCAATAAAGAATGGGATTCGATGCGGGTCACAAAGCCATGCCATTAAATCGCTTAGCGTCGTGAAGGTGATGGCATGGTCACCTTTGTATCGAAGCATGATGTATAAGATTGTTATGGGTGGGATTTGGCCAAAGGCGTTCACGAGGAAGGTAATCGGCCCGACAACGATAAACTGCAACCAAAACTCAGGTTCTGGGAGGTATTTTCTGTTGACTCGGGTATTCGTCTCGCTCAGCGCCTTGCCGATTTCGTAGCTGGACGAGACTGCTCCGAGGTGACCATGGTCTGGAATGCTTGTGAAGGGGGCCACAACTGATTTCATACCCACGCTCCCATAGTTTCCAATCTTGACAGGCCCAAGAATCATTGCACCGTTATCTACACCAAAGCCTCTGACAGTTGAAAACTCCACCGCAGCTCCGTCGCCAATTTCAACTAGGTCGAACTCGGCAACCTCGCATTCGAGGCTAATTCGAGCACCTTCGCCGATCTTCGCCCCGAGCATTCGATAGTACGTATTCAAAAGGAACTCGTTTGAGCCCCAAATGCCACGTAGAAATAGCTTTCGGCAGACATCCACCAACCACCATCTCCAGTAATAACTGCCCCAGATCGGATAGCGGCCAGCTTTGTATCGTCCGATCACAATCCACTTGATCGCAATAAAGATCAAAGGGGTAATTGTGACCCAAGATGTGTGGAACAGCAGATAGGCAAGAATGAATCTTGGGAGATCCCGGTTCCCAGGCACGTTGTCAACGCTCCAAAGCAAAAGACAGAAGAAGAGCAAGTAGCGAGTAATTTGCCAGATTGGAAAGACCACAAACATTGGTACGAACTGAATGAGCTTTGACGCAAAGTTGTCCACGGGCGGCATACGGGCAGCATCGAATGGAGCCCCGTGATTCCAGACGCTTTTCCCTTCAGTAGAACCGTCCTGAGAGTCGCTCTCGTCACTCACGGTTGACGTAGTAAAGTTATCACTTCGCTGGCGAATAAGCTTAGCCAAATCGTTTGCACTAACGTGCTGGAACACCTCGGACCCACTGCAAGCAACGGAGAAAGTCTTTCGAATCCTGCTGGCCAATTGTGATGCCAGCATCGAGCTAATTTGCAAAAGAAAGTCAGCAATCTGCAGATGGGAAAATATCATCCGTGCTTTCAACACTCCAAATCTTACCTTCCACCCAAATGAAAAAAATTTGCTTCTGATCCTGGGATGTAGTCCAAATCAAGCATCTTTGCAAACATTTCTTGCACCTCCCGAGTAAGTGAGTCCACTGGGCCAGAGCTCTCACTTTGCAAAATGGATGCCACAGCGTCAGTCATGGCCGGTGCTGGATACTCTTTCGCCGCAAACTCGCTCTCTGCCACTTGAACGAAATGAGTTGGAACCGCGTACCGGTCGAGGCATTTGATGGCGGCATCAATTGCACGTCGACGCTCGATATCAACCAAGTAGCATACCAACGCGCCCTTACGCCTGGGATGAGGAACAACTGAAAGAGCTTTGCCTTTGCCAATGGCAAGCAAGGGAACGAGAGCCCTTTCGACTTCAAGCGCCAATATCGACACACGTGTTGCGGGAATAGGTATATCCAGTGACGTTCCTTGCGGTGGGCACTTCGCTTCATACGTTCGCTCCGTAGCGTTCATCTCGTCCGATAGCTCCGGTAGTTGAAGGCGACTGCCAAGTTTTACGCGAAGAAGCTTGTTTGTGTGACTTTTTGGCAGTTCATCCATGAACACAAGGCACTGTGGCCACTTGGGGGCAGCAAGGCGTTCGCCCAAGTACTCATGCAGCGACGGCAAGTCAAGTCGAGGACGCTTCGCCTTCATGACAATCACTATACCAACAACCTCTTGAAGGACATTGTGCGCCGCGCTGAAGGCGGCGCAGGCCGCGATGTCTGGATGCGAGCTCACAGCTTCCTCAACTTCCATTGGGCTGATGATTTCTCCACCGCGATTGATAACTTCCTTGGATCTACCTGTGATGAAGAGATATCCGTCCTCGTCCAAGTGTCCCAAGTCGCCAGTGTTAAACCAGCCTCCCGGAAGAAAGGAGTCACCGATCTTTTGTTTAGGGTCGTTGGCAAGTTGACCGTACCCGCGGAAGCAAGGTTGCCCACGCACGCATATTGGGCCTTCCTCGCCAACAGGAAGGGACTCCCCGGTCACTGGATTAAGAATGGCAACCTCTGGTCCTACAGGAACCCCAGATGTTCCCGGCTTCTCGAGTCGGTAGCTTGCCGGCGGTGACGAGATTGGCATACACTCGGTCATTCCATAGGAAGGAAGAACCTATACGTAACAAGTAAATGCAGATGAGTTAGAACCAAAATAAGAAGGTACAGCACAACGGAGCGAACAGCAACATACATTGGCGCCAAAAGTCTTTAGCATTTCTTCCGCCAGGCTTGGCAGGAGACCACCCGCGGCGTTCGCAATCATTCTGAGTTTGAACTCGCACTCTCCCTTTTCGGAAATAAATCCATCCGAGCGACCAGTCTGCAGAATCAGCTGGTGCATTGTGGGGGCCGCGTAGTACCAAGTAAATGCCTTTTTCGCCAAAAGCGCCCAAAAGATGGATGGATCAAAAGAAGGGCAGCAAATAACACAACCACCCGAGAAGATCGGACTGAAGACCTGTCTCACAATACCTCCAACATGGAAGAGTGGCATGAGGTTGCAATTGACGCATGATGGGGCCAAGTCCCAGCTTAGAGCGATAGTTGCCGACGCCGTCAACATGTCACCCATCAAGTGAGGTACCAACTTTTTGTTTCCAGTCGTACCAGAAGTAAAAAGGACCAAAACTTCGTCATTGGCATCGTTGGCGTCCATCACTGGCTTTCGAGTACGGAGTCGTCTTGGAGCTTCGACCTGGTCGTAGTGCAAAGGAAGCGATAACCGAGTGGCTTGCAATCCAAAAATTCCCGATTCTGCTGGACTCGGTACCAGGCCAACAAACGGTATTTTGAGTTTTGAAGCTGTCTCTTCGATGGATCGGAAGGCCGTCCAATCCTTGTCATTCGATGACATGACATGAAATCTGTCGTTAACGGCACCGCGTAGATGAGCTGCTGAAATAGGACCAGAGTAAGGGCCAATCACCAGATCGGCTCCGCATCGACGTAAATCTGCTTCAAGTTCAGAAATGGCACCATTGGCCGAAAGGGGCACACAGGATGCCCATTGGGCCGTTGCAACAATCGCAAGTGCCAATTCTGGTCCATTGGGGAGCACGAGAGCGATACGATCGCTCTTGCCAAAACCCAATGCATGCAAAGTCGAACCAAAGTTGTTCACAAACTCGGCAATGCGGTGGTGTGATAGAGCAGACCGACCATCAATCGACGCCAAAGCTGGTTGATCCGACGACGGAATGGCCGAGGCGAAGGTCGGGAAAAGCGGCAGAATCCTTTCGGCCACGTCCTTCCCGACGATACTTCCATTTGGCTTGAGCAAGTGGCGGCAAGCAGCCAACAATGGCGCCTCCTTTACTTCTGTGCTCGACGAGAGGTAAAGTTCAGACTCTCGTGGAGGCATGGTGACTGAAAATTTGTTAGATTTTTCATGGTGCTTGGGCAGAACACACCAAAACCGCGCTGACTTACCTGGCTAGCGATGAGAACGCTTTTTGCATTATGTGAGAGGATCCCAAAATTGCCGCCGTTGGTAGCTTCGCCACACCATCCCAACATTCCTTCTCAACTCCACCATGAAGATTCAACCAAAGATTCACTTTTTCCGCTGTATTTGCAACGCGGGGGGTCGAGATGGGCTCTGGATCTCGTTCCGCTCACCTCACAGTCACGTAGCCCCTCAGTCCACGCACAAGCGTAGACCACCACGGGGAGAGTATTGCGTGTGTTCCCACCATCAACTGCCGATATTCGTGCCGCGACGACCCACTCCTTTTCGCCCCTCCCGAAATGTGGATGAGGTTTGCATGAATCTTAATGAATCTTCGCCTCCTCCTTCTATGTGAACGGCAGCTCGGCGGTGGTGGCTTATGGTAGCTGGCGGTGCGTCGTCGGTGGCGCAAAAAGTTGCCCCCGAGACGTGCGACTCACTCCAAGCGCCCGGCGAGCTCGAAATTTCTTTAACAAGGGTCACACTTGGGTTGGCGCGCATACCGACCCTCTAGAGACCAAAAAAATAGAGGACGATGCAATTGCATGGCATTTGCACGGAGTAGTAGAAGAAAATCGATGTGGTGCTGGAAATTGGCGAAAAGGTCGATGACGTATGATAGTATACCAACATTGAGTAGTAGGAGAGTACTCTCTACTACCTAGCTAGAGGACCAGTAGTAGCTACGGTTTCATTTGACAAGGAAGTAGTACTAAAAGTATTTTATGTAGCAAACTCGGTAGAAAGCAAACTGGGGAAGTTGAGTAGGCCGGTAGCCTTTTCTATAATACTACTAACTTGAGAACACCGCTCCACTCCGGCTTTGCTAGTACACAGCTTGAGCGCTTTGCTATTTAGCTTTGTAACAAATTTTAACTCATCTTAGCAGAAATTGACACTCTACTCCTGGCCATAAACAGTTTCCCCATTTTGATAGTTGATGAACGATGAGGGGACGTAACCCTCGACCATGACTCGTTCGGCCACACGGTAGAGATAATCAGCAGTTTTGCTGTCTGGGAAAGGGTTTGGCGGTTCCCAAGGGTGTTGCATCATACGAGCCCGCTTCCATAGTACACTCATGTCCTCCTGAATTACGACTTCACGGTCTGGCATACGTCCAAAAATAGTGTAGTATACGATACATCCTTGTAGGAAGCTTCCAGAAGGACTCGCATGTAAATGATCAGCGTTGTGAAAAAGAGAGTGCCATATATCTGGGTTTTCTTCATAGACCACCAAAAAGGCTAGTCCCACAGGAGCTATCCGGGGTTCTTGAGCTTTTGGAAGATACAGTTTGAGCAAATCCGCATAAGCTTGATATCCAACCCTGGTCAACGATGTAAAATTGGCCACATCCTCCAACCCCGTCATGTTGCGATCCGACGTACTGTTGACACTATAAGCGTGCGTCCAAAGAAAGACCGGTGTAGCACCCGTTTCCAAAAACCATGGAACGTAGAAACGCTCAATATCCTGTAGGGCACGAGCCCGTGTCTTGCGGCGAGAAGGATTCCGCGTGTTGTCATTAATGACAACGAAATTCCAAGGCCCACTCGGCGCTTGACGGCCATCGTAGGCTTCAATAGCGTACTCCAGATACGCTAGATCTTCCCGGCAAGGATTGTAGTTTCTATGTTCTTCCTCTTCACCCTCAGGCTGAGCGTACCCTGGATCATGAATCCGGTCGTCGATTCCCACGAGGAGTTGAGGCACCGTACAGGCGCCGTAGTCGTAGATTGTGCTGCCTTTTCGACTGCCAACGATCGCATTTTCTGTATGAAACAGAGGGTACATAGCGTTCCCTTGGATCAAAAGACTACTTATGGATGCTCCACCATGAAGACAACTTTGTTGCATAATTTGGCCATTGGCGATGATCTCGAAAAAACGAGGGAAATCATTGAAGTACAACACTGAAACAAGGTTCGCTAAAAGGGTGAGCTGCCGATGATACCGGTATAGAACGACTGCGGTCAATGGGGAATGATCTTACTAGAGTTACCGATAAAGGCGACTGAGAGCGGGAAACGGCCTGCCTTGGAGGCAATAAAGGAATCTGCACCCTTCCAGGCTATCACCACAACTAGAAGGACACAGCCAGCGACCAGAGTTTTGCCCAACATTGAGTGAACATTTCCAGTGCGGGGCGACTCCTTCTTCGACTCAAGATTCCCATTGGTGATGAGAGGATCGCCTTCTTTATTGGGGTCTGGCATGTCAAACAAGTGGTTCATCGACAGGTCCAAAGCGAAATGATGGGACGATGAGATGATCATGGGGAATGCAAAAGCAAAATCAGTGGCGGGGAGGTGCATCACGTCGAGACCTCCTCAACAATTCGTCTGTGCGACGACCCTTCCGATTGAAGAATTTGCTGCTCTACCTGGTACGTTGGTACCGGTAGCAAAATGCCTTACAGATTTGTCGTTCATCAAATGGTGTAGTGCTACATGATTATCCCGCATGTTCTCGTTGAAGCTAACCAAGTCTAGTAGGTGACTCCTGCTGGGTTGAGTCGGGGTCCCACAATGTTATCATTCCCCAGCAGACGAGGGGCCTGCTACGTAGCTACTGTAGCTCCAGGCAGCATCGAAAGAGAGACGAACGCGAGCTATTTTTTATCTGCCACCGCGCGTCGGCAAGTAAAGAAAAGTCGAGTCAGTCAGTCATCCGACCTTTCTGTGCTATTTCGATAGGTAGGAATATCATCAGTGTGTACATATGTATACTATCTACTATGGTGGCACTGCATGATGAATGCGGGGGAAGAGAGAAATTGTGTTGGAAGCTCAACATCGTTATCGCACGCTCACCTCGCGCATCGACTGAATTCAGTCTCTGATCGGGGAACTGCCAATCTCGAAATATAAAAGACAGGAAATAGATATAAGCATATCCTGAATCTACTCGTGTAGACGAATATTTTGATATATGGGTCTGTATATTCAATTTCTGATATTACGGTAGCTAGGAGGGCACAAAGCCTGCGCTCGAGATGAAAAACCATGGCGACTGAAATCAGTTCCCATCTTTGTTTTGCATTTCCACTTTGACAAAGGGTCTTCCAACAACAACAACACAACTAATGGTTCCAGGGGTGTAACTACAATAGGTCCTGACTCTTGGTGGATGCCTACAATGCTTCCTCCGGGCATAACGACCCCCAGTTTTGACCAGCTGCGCGCCTTGAAATGTGCATTTTTTGGGGATGTTGGTCGGCGCCTTGAGCAGGATTTACACTTCTATTGACCATCTTTTGCATCTTTCTCTTCATTCAAATATGGATTGTTGATCATGTCTTCAACTGGTTGCATCAAATTCAAGTGTCTCAATTGGATTGCAAAGGATATCGACTACATTCTTAACCATGATGTACATTTGGGTGCTGGCACTGCGGCATGTGAAAACGCAGAATGGCCACCAGTCAGCCACCCAATCCTCTGAGCCCCATCACATGAAACGCCTTCCCCAATTGATTTAGTTTGTTGGCCAAGGGCAATATGATGCTTTTGACATCATATGTCATGAAGAACAGCTCAAAAAGGCGGATTGTTGTTTATTCTGACCTTTCTAACGCAAATAATGACATGGCCCAGCTCCCAGTTACTTCCTTGAATGTTCCTGATGGTTTTGGGATAGTTTCAGGGGGGGGATCAATGTTATGAACCATGGAGACAGTCGTTGAAAGGCGCCAAGTTCATCATGGCCAGCATTTGCTTGGCTGAAAGGCTGCCAGCATTCTTCCTGCCACCTTTCTTCATCCCCTGAAGTCCCATGCTGCTCTCATAAACCATTGGGTCGAAAAGAGCCCATCAATTGGTCCCTTTTTTCTGAATTACCGCCAACTTTCCAGCAGAAAGAGCAATGTTGGGGAAAGCATCACCATTTGGCACTTTCCTCGGATTTTCGCCCCTCAAACGCAAGCCAAACAAGCCAGACAACATGTAACCCCCATCTGGTTGATTGTTACTGCACCCTGATGTTGCCAGATGGGTGGAGCATCCTTGAAAAGGGCTGAAACAATGGCCGCAATGCCATTGTCTTCTTCCCATGGAGCCATTTTTTTAATGATGTGCGCGAAATTTTTCCACTTTTTGCCTCAGGAAAAGCTATCTGGGCGGCTTCCCCTCTACACGAATGCGGCCTTTTTATGCCGGAAGCAATTAGATACAAATGTTATTCGTGTATTCATTAATGGTGAAATTTATTAAAATTCAACGGCTCTAGAGGCACAACTCGTTGCAAGTAGCAACTGAATTCAGATGAATCTAGCGGTGTCACATTGCGCGTAAACATCTCGCGCCCGGGATTAACATTTGAATCATGAATAATTGCAATCAATTTAGTCAAACATGGAATCATTTTTTGGGCGCGATGATGTTTTCGCTCGATGCTATCACGGAATCGAAATCTCGGTCCGACCATCGACACCATTCTATAGATCATTACTTCATCCAAACATTGTATCTCAGTTATCTTTTTGGCACAGAGCTTTGAATACTATTGATAGAGGCTCATGCAAAAAGATAACGGAGATATTCATTTTTGAGAAAGAAATGGTGACATTCGAACAATGCGGCACGTTGTGCGCCACCGTCGGTCGGCTGCCAAAATTCAATGGAGTATGGATGCCACCAGAGGCACTATAACGATGCGTGATAGTAATAGCGAAGAAAGCGCCACGATCTTTGTCGCGTCAATTTCAACAAAACCACTATTAGTATTGTAACAAAGGGTCGTCTACTTGCGAATGAATTTCAACTCATCTATTACTTGATTAGTTTCCCTCTGTAGTACTACTTAGAATGGAACAACCGCCTTGTCGATAATGCTCTTGTGCGTGCCCATAGTTCCATGAACTACCATGGCACCTGGCAAGGCATCGACAATAAGCAATCCACAAGGCCTTGAGCGATGTAATATTGACATGATCATAGGGAGAACTGACCTCGACTACTTCCATACCACACAATCCTTTCTTCTCCACTTCATCCGCCAAAGCCTCTCGTCACATCAGATCTTCCGGTTTGTGCCATCCCGTTCCTGCTGGCACCAAGGCTTCTTCAATCGAATCAATAGCATAACTCTTGTACACAGCATCACATCCCATACCAAATGCCATGCCATTTCGGCAATCTTTTCAGCATGAAAGTACAGTAGGGCGTAGTGTGCATGCGTTCATTCATGTCTTTTTCTTGAATATTTGCACGGCTGGAATCGACAAGACATCACCGGTATCACACAAGGTTGTCATGGATATGTGTCGAATTTCTTGATGTGCAAAGCGAATACCGCACAACAGGTACATCCTCCGTCAAGGGACGCTCCACCACGGTAGCATCGTAGTCGTCGACGTTAGTACTGTGGTTCTCTCAATCGTTGTGTCATGCTGGTGGATTGCTGTGACAACGGCGTCATTGCTCATTGCAATTTGTTGATTGTCACGGTGGTGTTTTTGTCCCTCGTGTTGTGTATCGTTTGACTAAATTCGCCACGATATCATTGGACTTGTCGTGGTTCCGATGGGTCATTTTTGTACCGTCTGGCTTGGTACGAAAATGAGATGTTTACACGGGATTTGACACCGCTAGAATCGTCTGGAATCAGTCGCGCGGGTAAAGATCCGTTATCTTTGTGTTGATTGCGCGGATTATGTGACATTTAACCGATACGATAATTGACAAAACGATGATTGATCGGTCGATGCTGCTTACCGTTTGGGCTTGTTGATTGTAGAGTGACAAAATGAAGTTCAATATGCCCGTTACTCATGTTCGTCTGCCTTCGCATTGAACATTGTTCGGCGCTTTTGTATAGTTAAAACTTTGAGGTTTTATTTAGTGTCATTGAATTATCCGGTACTGACCTTTAACAGCCGGGAAAACCGATCGGCACTAAGGGCTATATCGATCGGCAATTCAGCTTCCATGATGTTGTAATGAATATCTGAAATTCGACTTGGTTTTGGGCATATCGAACAGTTCGGATTTGTGGTGGTAAGCTCCCTATGTGGGCCATTCTATGGAACAAGAACTCAAGTCGTACATTGGGCCAAAAAGAACGATAAAATGCTGCATACAGCTCAGCCTGATATATTGGGCCTCTTTATGTAACACAGCGCTGTAGTGTACAGTTCAATGGAATTGGTACTTCATTTGTGCAAGAAAGAAGGCCAACAGCACCAACAACCAATTGCCCTGCTGTAAGTACAGTACAGTAAAGCACTACTGCATGGACGTGGAGTGGTGATGCCACGGATGTGCTTGCGTTGCGCAGATATCGAAAGTTGAGGAAAGCATTACCGAGCGGTACTCAAGTTACGCGAAGGAAACGAGGAGCCAACGTGTGTTGAGATACAACCCCCGCTTCCACTCTCTCATCACAACAATCCCAAACAAATTGTCGCATTTCGTTGTCGTCACAATCCCTCTACCGAGCTGATTGAAAATATCATTCCAACAACTCTGTAACTACCGTAATGCACCCAATTCAAGAGCAGTCGAACATGCAGCAACCGCAGGAAAATCAGCTACCGGTGGAGCAAATGGTAACAAACCCCGCCTTTTTCATGGGGTTGAATCACGCAAAGCAACAACAAAGAATCAACCCACGTTTCTCTGGAATGATGGGACAAGATTCCTTTTTTAACCAGTCTTCGAACGGACCCGTGGGGATTGGAAGCTTCCATACCAGCTCTCCCTATGCTCCTAACATGGAGCAGATGCTGGGTGGCGAGAACGAGGAGAAGAGAAAGTTTGTTTCCGATCAAGACGTCCTACCAAAGCCCATCAAGAAGGCCCGAACAGACAATGTCGACGCAGTGGCGCCGAAGTCTTCGGCCCCTGCCGTTAATATGACGCTCAAGCTGGATGATGAAGAGGGCGCCCCTGATCCAGTTGATGCATGCTCTGTGGGCATGTCCACCTACGAAGAGAACGATGTTCTAAGCGGCCGCGGTGGTGGAACTAATGTCCACCCTGGAAACCGCAACTTCCGTGACCTTATCAACCTTCACAGGCGTTCTTATTTGAAGGCACGCAAGAACGACAAGCCTGCTATCTCCCGAGCCATTGTGCGCGCTATTCGAGAGAGCGGCGGCAGATTCCTCAAGAGGGGCAACAAGTCGGACCTCTGGTTCGAGATCGGCGATGACGCAGCTAGGGAGAAGACCAGTCAAGCGCTTCGACAACGTGCTCCCGAAATGCGCAAGCTGTTGTTTGATACCGAGCGTGAAGAAGCTCGTGTAGTCGCCGAAGAGCACCAGCTACTACATCAGAGAATGTTTGTTGGCGGCCAGTCGTCAGGTCCTATGATGTGGGCCGACCAAGACGGAGCTGCAGCTGCTGGTATGATGAACCCTTCATTGTTACAGGCCATGGCTGCAAACAACAAGCTGGGAAATGGACAAGACCCAAGCAATCAGCAGTTTTCTAACATGTTCTCTGCTGCACTATTGCATAACGGGATCAACCGATTTGCTTCGAACGGTGCCTAATGGGTAAAGCACCACCGATTTTTGCTATGAATCCGTACTACAGAAGTAACTGTATTTTGATCTCCACTTTCATTGCTCAAGTACTCCTAGTTGAAGAATATCCGCTGCAAGTGTACATCGATGAAGAGGAATAGGTACACCGTGGCGAAGAATGGCTGTTTCAATGCAAACCTGCCTTCCTTCGCCGCCGCCAGGGAACTACTAGTAGACGCAGGAGCAACCTCTGGTGAAATCACGAGAGGAAACGACAATTCAACTCTCATTTCGTATCGCTATAGCATTTCCGAGCTAAACTCAAGCACATCATGAAGAATTGAGTTGCAATATCATGTCCCGACGAGTAGTAGCACTAGCTTACCGGGATAGTATTCTACTAGTAGAGAGTCTGCAGCATACCCAACCGATCTACCGCCGACACCAACGCGAGAGCCTCTGCATCACATACCGGTAGAGCTATCCACAGTTTTGTGAGCTCCTCGGCAACCAAACTCCGAACTTCAGTGCCGGGCAGCGCTTTCGCTTTCGAAACGAACTCGACCGAATCCGAACAGCTGGCAGCGCGGAACGAATTGAAGGGAGCTCGAAGAACATCAATACGAGACTGTGCCGAAGAGGACAGTCTGGATCAAAATCATAAGTAAAGATATATCAAAAAGGCCCATTTAGCACGCGATTAGGAGGGGATAATGGCTTTCGTGTGCGGCCGCCTGTCTGGAGGCGCGCCGATAAGCCTTGAGGAAGACGATGACGTGTCCAACGGGGGTCCGTGCAGATATTTTAGAGAGGGGGAATCGGTGAGGAAATCTGTTGTAAATAACAAGCAGATTTGGGGGTCCCTGAAAATGGCAAACCTTGCTTTTCGAATGACACAGATATCTTAGCTATGATATATGTGATGCACCTCTCCTTCGTCAAGGTACTTCTAACTGGATAGCGCGTATTCTTTAGTTTGAATATCTATACCCTATGATATGTAGAGAATCTCCAACCTGTCTGTATCTTGCTAGATGGGTATCATACCACCAGATGTTGGCGTTCTATGATAGTGCGTTTGGGAGCGATCTTTCAGGACGATAGGTCAGAATGCTTAAAACGTTATTTATTCCATCTAACAAGCATCCCTACGACAAAAGGGATACTGAGTGTAGCTTTATGACGAAGGATTCCCGTTGTCCAATCCATCTCAATAGCCTTTTTTGAATGCCGCGCCTGATTGACGACGCCAGCCCTTCGAGACACCACGCTTCATGCCACTACTCGCAATTATGGGCGTGGTTGGGAAATGTGCGCATGGTGTGAAACGCAGGCGCGTAGACGTGATCGGAGAAAGGGCAGGAGATGCGCAATTCTTGGTGATTCTGTAGGACGTGCGCAGGCTGAGAAGCATAGGCCCAGCACTGTTGATTGAACGAATGGATCGTCGTCGTTGGTGTTCCATACGAGCTTGTTCGACAGTGGAAATCTCAACGAGAACGGAGGGCTTCTTGTAATCAGTGGATTCCGAAGAAGATGACGAGATGGTCGATGCCAGTGAGCTGTCGGATGAGTACAGCAAACCTTCGTATGTCTCATGGATCCCAGTGGGCAAGGGAGCCGAGGGATGCGGCTTCGGTTCAACGTTTCTTTTGTTGGCTGCTCGTCGGCGACGTGGAGGGCAAGCCCGTTCATCTTTCTTTCCAGCTGCTCGACGTCGCTTGGGATCAGGGGCCACTCCATCAAAGTCAAAGACGTCGGTGAAGTTTCGCTTTGAATCTGTAGAGTGGGCCTTCGACGCCCGGGGGGCGTTTGCGTCAATTTTATCGGCGTTCATAGACTCTTGAATGGCCTTCCGGATCTTTCGAGCTGCAGTGGCAGCAGCGGCACGCTTGGTTTGACGAGGCATGATGGTTGCACGGAGGCAATCAAACAGGATGGACTGCAAAAGGCTAAACGCAGGAATGGAGCAATCGCAAAATGTGCATTGCAACACAATCGAAAAGAAAGTGAGATGTCATCACACCATGATGTTTCATCGTGCTGCGTCGATCATGAGCTCCATCGACAAGTGTGAAAGAAACCGACATGGTTTGCAGTGTCATTCACAGAACGTTCGCTTTGATTTCATTTTTGGAAGCAGTTTTATATGTCGGTTTCTCGCTGTTTCTGAACGCCCCCGGTAGCTTTCAGTCGTGGTTGCGTCAGTTGGAGCATCATGATGGATGGGATGTCCGCGGGCTTGTCGGTATTGTTCTTTGGGGTGGATTTTATTTTGTGGTTTTGAAGCTGGGTTGCATTGCTCTCTTGGGAAAGAAGGCAAGGGTGCTCTTTTGGCTTTCAAATCATCATCCAGACTCGAGGGCACATGATCTTAGAGAGTATGTGCTCGCGGAGAGGGTCGACCTGCGTGCAGATAATGAATCATATCAACAGAGTTTTAAAGAACAAATAAACAATATTTATCTACAGTTTTGTATTTCTTAATAAATTGTTTCGACCCGTTGCCGCGCGTTCTTGTGGGATTTATCTGCACCCTCACATCTTTTGGGATTGGCGATTGCGCGAAAACTTCTATTTAATTGGCGGAAAGATCGCAAGAGGGCGGCCTCCCCATCTCATCGACGAATTTTGTGGGATTGCCCTTCGTCGCTGAGTTGTACAACAAAGAAGGAAGAACTGTAGGAGAATCGTCTGCATTGTTTTAGTAATTGCTTGCAACTCCACACATCCGAAGAGTTGCGGCGTTTCCCTTTGGTGACAAACTTCTCATAGCATCTGTTTTCGCCGATCTCCCTCGGAACCAAATCACTGCGTTAATAAAAGTTGTTGCATCGCTTGGGGGGTATCAGCGAAATCTAGGTTGGAAGAACCATGAGTGATTTAGAAAACTCGTACAAAGCGCAAATGTACGATGTGGTAAGCTCAACATTGCCGCTTCCTTACAACTGCGGCACGCTTTAGGCCTCACGTTTTGCACCAATTGCTTGCTCCTCTGCTACTCTAGCCGAACATCGTGCGATCGATGGGTAATATGATGCGGGGACCAAGGGGACACTACTCAACGAATTTCACGGACGTCTTTTCGTCGAACAAAGAAGAGCAATACAGTTATGTGAACGGCATATTGGCAGTGTTGATCTCGTTCGTTGTCATTTTTCTCTTCTGGGTGTTTGTCCTCTTTGTATTAAAATTTCGAGGGGCCGAAGTTGGATGTGCATCGGGGCGGCCGTTTCTGACAAAAGAGGACGTAGATGATTTGCAATCTACTGATGACGACGAGGATAGTTTTTTGAGTTCGATTGGGTCTGCCTCGCAAAGCTCGAGCCAAGACGAAAACTCAGTCGCGAAGCTCATTGATGCTAAAGCAAATAAGACTTCATCAAATGACAGCCTAGAAGGGTCATCCCATGGGAAGAATGGACCACCTACAGATGCCATGACGACACACGATGAAGATGACCCATCCGTCCAGGCCCACGCCAACAATCTCCGCTTTTCTCGAGCGAGTCAAAGGGAACGGCGAACTCGATTTTGCTTTCTCATTGTTAGCCTTCTTACGTTAGTTTGCGTCCCTGTTATCCTGGTTACATCGTTTGGTCCGTTGAAAGAAGTTTCTAGAACCACTGACGAACTCACTGTGGTAAGTGCCATTTGATTTGTATTTCATTGATATTCCAAAGGGGGAAGTCTCTCATCCATTGTTTGATCTTCAGCTTACTCGAGAGATTTTGATTCAAGCCAATGCGACCATGGACAGCATTGAGGGTGCCATAAAAAGTGCAACCGAAGTGGTTGGAAATGTGTCCATGGACACGGGAACGATTTGTCCAAACGTTAACAAAGACAATTTCGAAGAAACTCTTGGTATTGATCTAAACGAGTTGGTGGTCAGTGTCACGGAGGATTACAATTCCATGGTGACGGCATCCGAGGAAAAGATTCAGTTTGTTCGGAATTTCGTGCAAAGCTTTGATGACGGATTAATGTCCTTTGAGAACACAGTTGCGGTTGCGGAAGAGTGGCTCTGGATGGCTCCCGCCGTTTTATTTGCAGTTAGTCTCTCGACAGCTGCTGCGATGCTTGGGGTTGTCCTAGCATGGAGGGGGAAATCATCAGCTAAAGTCCAGAATACCATGTCATACGTTGTCCTCCCGCTTTTGATGGTTTCGGCTATTGCTACTTGGATTATTCTCCTCTTCGCAGCAATGGCGACTATGGTTGGATCTGATGCATGCACGGCCAGTACGTCCAAAGGATCGCTAGACGAAACAATCCAACAGATATTGGGTGTACTGAATCTGGAGGCCAACAGTACTACATTTGAGATTGTTCAAGCCTATACAAATGTACGTCCTACTTTTTTGTCTTGATGTGTGTCTCCCCCTTTCGCCACCTAATGCCTTCTCCTTTTCGTAGAGTTGTAGCGGACCTGATCCTATGCAGGATATTGAGCAGGTACAGGTTGAGGTGCAGGAAATAATGGACAAGATCTGGCAATACATTTCCAGAGTCGACTCGATCGGTCGTGCTCAGATCATGGACATATGCGGGGGTGACGATTTGGAAGGTCTGCTTTTGGCCGCTCGGAACGTTGCAAAAATTCTTACTTCCATCCGGCGTGCTCTGGATAGTACTAGACTCTCTTTGAGCTGTCCTCGGATCAATGTCATCTATGTTGCAGCCGCCCATGATGCAGTCTGCACAGATGCAGCTTCAGCTGTCGCGGGTGGATTTTTGGTGCTTCTCATTCTTGGTATGTCCCTGCTGACCATGATGTCGCTAAGAGCCTCTTGGTTGCAGAATATCAAGGAGGAGAAGGTGTACCACGACGAGAGCGAGGTTGCCGAGAACATGATCCTTGACGAGCATGAGGAGTACCTCGCCTACATTTCGAAGTATAAACACGAATGGCAAGAATACGGTGGTTTTGATGGGCAAGCCATGGATCATTCGGCGGAAAGCGAAGAAGGATCGTTCTCCGAGCGCTCGGAAGGTTCGCTCTATTTCGACGAAGCAGAGGATAATCGAAGCGAAATGGAAGGATACAGTGGATCCATGACGGAATCTGAGGGATATTCTACGGCTACACCAGCGAGTGGCCCGAAATGCCCGAGGAAAATGCCCTCGATACTCCTTACAGCTGAGTCGTCTGACCAGATATCCCTCCCCAGCCTTACCATTCAGGAGAGCACCGCATCGGCTTCTATCGTCGCGGAGGATCTTTTCAAAGGGGAGCCGCGGGTACTCCCCCCTCCAGCAAATCAGGAGGAGAACTACATTGCCGACGCCGTTCAAGCTATTCTATCGAAGAAGCCTTCGATGTCGTCTCTCAACGAAGCACATAAGATAAAACGAGAGTCCTCGAAGTCATCCAACGCCGATGCTCGAAGCGCATTGTCAAGGCAATCTTCCAAATCGTCGCCGGATGCTTCCAGGTCGGCGCCCTCGAGAGAAAGTCGATTGACAAGGCAGTCTTCAAAATCATCGACCAAAAGTGGCCCTCAGTCGGGCAAACCAGATCCCAGTGGCAAAGAAACGCAACCCAGCCGCTTCTTTGAACGGTATGGCATTGACCCAGGCGCAAGCGTCCGCAAAAAGGCCGACACCCACATGCTTCCACCTTCTTTCGGAGCGAATCCGCCTCCCCCACCACCACCACCACCACCACCATCCAGGGCGCATTCAGCAAAGACCTTTCAGAGACCAGATGCTCCTACACGCCAATCGGCGCAAGCCCAATCCCTCCCTAGAACAAACAGCCTTCGATCGAAAACTAGTCAATCTCCTGGCCGACCTTTCTTCAAGGCCACTCCTACAGGCAACCTTGGTGAAATAGAGCTTCAATGGCCTATTATGGCCTGCGGCCCACGTTGTTCTTCAAACTTGCATAATGATGTCTTTGAGTGCTAGGAGGCTGACTGGTATGCTTTTGCGCTTTCTGTGGTTACTACTATGGACGGCACAATAATATTAATCGTGCTGGACAACGACAATTATTCAGTATCTTTCATAATGATAAAGTAATAAATATACAAGAGATAACATATCATGAAATGGAGTATGGTGTACTTCTATTAATAGTAGGTTTCGTTGTCTGCTCATAGAGGAGTCGTCCTGAAAGCTGCGCTTGTCTTGGTGGTTGTAGCCTGTTACAGGAAACTAAGACAGTTTGTTCTAACAGGTACTATATCTAATAAGGAGCTAAGAACATAATACTTGTTGTTGCTGTTTTTTTTGTGAACTTAGGCCTTACGCTATTGCAGCATGACCTGGATACGATAGCTTCAAACTGGGGTTAGGGTTACCAAATCAGGTATGCATGAATGCGGTGTAGCATCATACTGTAGTGTGAAATCTGGCTGACTCCGCGCAAGGGAACGATGTGCGTGGCTCGCGATGACTGGTGACGGTTTTATTTTTCGCATCATCGTCGGAACGACCTTTTCAGTCATGCATATGCTTCGTTCAAATTCGTCAAATAAGTACTGACATGTACGAGTTAGTATTGTTTCGCTTTGTCGTCGGAATGAATTGTCAGTCATGCATACGAATTGTTATATTTGTATAGATCAGTACTAGTGTGTGCGGCTACGTATTATTTCTACGAATAGAATGAACAATGGAAGGTGAAATAGCTGGGGAGATTTCGCCACCTGGACCGACGGAAAGCAATTTTACGTTTGAAGATCCATCCTTGCACCACACAAAGTGACGACGTGGCCCCTGTGTTGTACCATCGGCAGCCAACCCCGACCAATTTGTTCGTCCACAGAGTCTATCACAATTTCTCTCTTCTACTAATTTTGATTTATTCTTCACAATGGGAAAAGGAGGTAGAACAGACGCTAGAGTGCGAAAGCAGGCTGCCGGCAAAGCTGCCGGCTTGAGCGAGTGGAAATCGCCGTACAACCCATTGGATCCCAATGCTCCTACTTTGCCGACCAAAGGGGAAATTAAAGCATCAATTCCAGCGCATTGCTTTCAACGTTCCTATATCTGGGGCATGGCATACTTGATTCGCGATTTGATCATGGCTTCGGCCTTTGCTTACGGGACAAGCTTGGTGCTATCAACAGATGTTCCCGACCTACATGACCCCGTCGCGGTTGCGAAGTGGACGCTTGGGTGGGGATTTTATGCTTTCTGGCAAGGAACCATCCTTACTGGGCCCTGGGTCGTAGCTCATGAATGCGGTAAGTAACAGAGAACTCTGGAAAGTTCCGTGCTGCCAAGGAATCCCTGACTGACAACGTCACTTTCTTGCAGGTCATGGTGCATTCAGCCCCTCGCAAACATGGAACGACATCGTTGGTTTTGTCGTCCACCAGGCTTTGTTGGTGCCTTACTTTGCTTGGCAATACACCCATGCCAAGCACCACCGACGCACCAACCATTTGACGGATGGCGAATCTCACGTCCCCTCCACTGCGGAGGACAATGGTTTAGGTCCCAATAATGAGCGTCTATCCTTCTATGCTGTTTGGCATGAGGCTATGGGAGATGGCGTTTTTGCTGCATTCCAAGTGTGGAGCCACTTGGCTATCGGATGGCCCCTTTACTTGTTGGGTCTTGCCTCCACTGGAAAGGTCGACCAACAGGGCGAGCCCCTCAATGGACGAATTGCTGACCACTTCCGCACTTCGTCCCCAATGTTTCCGGAAAAGATTTCGTTTAAGATTTTCTTGTCGACTGTGACGACGGTTCTCTCCCTTGCCGGTTTGGCATATGCCAGCATGCAATACGGAGTCATGCCTGTGCTTCTTTGGTATTTGAACCCCTACTTTTTTGTCAATGCTTGGTTGGTTCTCTACACCTGGCTGCAGCACACTGACCCCAGTGTTCCCCACTATGGCGACGATGAGTGGACTTGGGTCAAGGGTGCCTTGAGCACCATCGATCGCCCCTACGGAATTTTCGACTTTTTCCACCATCGAATCGGTTCCACCCATGTTGCCCACCATTTGTTCCATGAGATGCCCCACTACAATGCCAAAGTGGCTACCGCGGCAATTAAGGCGTTTTTGGAACCAAAGGGATTGTACAACTACGATCCTACTCCGTGGTGGAAGGCCATGTGGAAAATCGCCAAGACGTGTCACTATGTCGAAGCTGATACTGGAATCCAGTACTTGAAGTCGTTGGAGGACGTTCCTCTCACTAAGGACTCGAAGAAGAAGGCATAGTCAGGCCCGATATTGTAAGCTAATTTATTTCGTACTCATAATTTTCTGATCAACAAACAATCATTTGGCATGTTTTATTAGTGACGAAAAGTAATATTGAGGACGCCTAGGTCGATTGTAAGGCATCAGCACAAAAATTGGAATTAGGGTCTTTGCAGAATAGATCACTGTTTCCTTTGAAAACTAGTTAACTGGGTTCAAGGCCGCAGCACGGATTCCAGACGCTATCCTTTCGATAGCTTCCTTTGATGGTTCGGCCTTGTGATTGAAGTAGTTTTCGACGGTTATCCTATTAGCTGGTACACCTGCCTTGGAGAGACCTTCTTTCCATTCATTTACCA
The DNA here is from genome assembly GCA_951394045.1 of Nitzschia sp. DOCU1. NCBI lineage: Eukaryota > Bacillariophyta > Bacillariophyceae > Bacillariales > Bacillariaceae > Nitzschia > Nitzschia sp. DOCU1. The sequence continues at coordinate 2,056,779 of OX595992.1, forward strand.
TTTGCCCGTTTCCAATTATGTGATAGTGCGTCTCGCCCAAAGAGCAGATATCTTCGTTTACGACTAGCTGGACATTTTCCTCGGAAGCAGAAAGACGACCAACCTCGCTCGTGATGACAGGTTTGTAACGAAAGCTCTCATAGGCCGTTGCCCATACGTTTAAATAGTCTGCGAAAAGCTTTTCGGACTCGTAGCGGAAACTTGCAAACAAATCAATCGAACCAGCAAAGTTTTCCGACAAGAGCTTCTCCACCGCTCCCACGCATGGCCCGACACCTACTCCCGTCGATAGCATAACGATGCGTTCCGTGTTGGGCGCAATCCCTTTGGCAATTGGAACCTTGAATTTGCCTCCAAATTGCAGAGGCGTACCAGGTTTCGCGGTGGCGAGGGCTTTGGACTTGGCGCCCACCACCTTGATAACAATGTCCATAGATTTATCGGTACAACGAGTAACGGTGTATGGGCCTCGCATCCACCCATTGTTGTTTTCATATCCTTGACAGTCTTTTCGTCCAAGTCGTCAGCATCGGGGTTTCCTTCGATTTCCAATGCCAAGACATGGCCGGGTTCATAATCTAGGGGCATTTCGTCTCCTTCATCTCTATCAATGTGAAGGATAACACTGCCATCCCCAATGATTTCAGCTTCTCGCAGTACGGCCTTTCGTTTCTCGTACTGCGGGGCGCCACTTTCCGCCTGAAGTTTCGTCGGAATTGTAGTATGTCCCCTCTGAAAAAGTGGAGGTGCAAAAGCACCAATGGGACGACATACCCCAAATAAAAGACACAAATAGAGAACTTTCATCTCTTGTTGATTATTGGCAGTTCCAAGAATAGAAAGAGTGACAGTGCCAATTGGTGGTCGGTAATTCCAAATTGTGGTTCCTTTCTGCCACGTTCGCGTCGTATGTGGACTTCGTCAGCGCAACATATGCCGATAAAAAAGTGGGACGTGCAACGTCATCACATCTCCGTGTGATTGCGACAGGCAGCCCTCCCAATGTGCTACCTACTATACCTGGTATCTACCTACCTTAGGTAGGCCTGGGGTCGACATCCCATTACGAGTCGAGTCGGGTAGAGCTAGAGTTTCAGTAGTGGCTAGCCAAAGTGGGATTGTTCCCCATGGAAATGAAAGCAAGGATTAAGCTTGGGAGGGAAGATGTAGCGAATGAAAAGTTCCTACTAATCGGCGCTTTCTCATGCTAATCACCCACCAGCTACAATTCGACAGACATCCGCCGCTTCTGGAAAGGCTTCCTTCCCTCCATTTATATTCCATCTCCGTAAAAATCCCCCTCCTGGTAGCTTCAGATAGCCATCAAATCTTCCATTGTGGAAGACTCCCAACTCAATGCCCACTCCTCGGAGCAACCAACTCTGTTGGGGAGTTAAAAACGCTGCTGGTATTGTCACTGCCATTTGATCATCATATTTACGTTGCAAGAATCCATTGCCAATCAACGTTTCGGCCCAATGCATGACTGGCGGGCTCCTAAAAAAGTCCATGTTGGTGATATGAAAGAACCCGTGAACTAACGGTATATTGCTCTGGCCCTTGACAAAACCTGTTTCTTCCTTGTCTCCCTTACATTCCTCACCTACTTGACGCACAAAATGACCGTAGGGTGACAATTCGATATTGCACAACAAATCTCCAAAGGCTTGTCGAATCCGTTTTTGGACATGACGGCCTCCAGCATGACCCTGCGGAAAGTTGTCAAACAAAATCGTCGCGTTGTGTTGAATGGCAACGGCAATAGGATCGCGTGTCCATACTTTGGAACAAAAGGCATCGGCATCCAACCACATCATCCATTGATAGTTTTGTAAGGCGGAATGCTTCCAAATATGCCATGAACGAAATTCGGCTTGCCAATTATAACTGATTCTTCCGGAACCACAGTCGGACCACCAAGTCAAATTGCGGAATAATGATGGCATCGTCGCCTCATCTACATCACCGCGATCCAGGCCACAATCTTTAAGAAATTGCCGACGCCGTTCGGGCGATAGTTTGGCAATTTCTCCTTGTAACCCATCATTGTCTCGTACCACGGTCAATTTGGCGGGATGTACGACCCGAGTCACATTGGCATACAATTCGGGTGGTATAAATTCGGTTGTAAAGACCACAATATCATACAAGACTCGATGGTTGTAAGCTTGATGTAACAAACACAAGGTTTGTTCCAACATTGGTACATAGGCTTGATCGTGAATTTTGGTGACAATGACAACCCCAGGTTGACGTTGAAATTCTTGAACGGCAGCATTGTAATATCCCGAAAAATTCTTCATGTATTGTGTCGATTTTTCTACATAGGTTGTAATGTGACGACCATAACGAATCGTTTTGTTGTTGTTGGCACCAGTTTTTGTGTATGCCACAAAAGCCTTGTCTTGGCTGGCGGCGCTCTTGGATCGAAGTTTCGAGGAGGATGGAGGCGGTGGGACCGTCATGAGCGTTTGTTGCGGATCCATGTTAGTTGCTAGTCGAAGGACTTGCACATGTTGTACTACAAAGACAGTTACGGCCAACGCCGTACCTCCCAACCAAACGGTCATGGAACGACGACGACGCCTGGTCTTGGGGCGTTGTTGCTGCTTCGTATTCTCACCCGACGGTGGAGGGGAATGACGACATGTGGACGCCGCCGCCGCCATTTGTGGCATTGCTACCACCTCACGTCAACCACTAGCCCGAAATTTCCTTCCATGAGAGAGCGTCAGGATCAGCCCGTTGACGATGGTACTGTCGAAACAAAACAGAAGTAATGGCATGAATGGATGTCGTGTTACGAAATCGAAATGCCTCACTTCTTTCGTGACGGCAAAAACGCGATCGGATGACTTTGATGACCACGAGGTCGCTCACGAGCTAAAGTGACTACTTGGAGTCCAAAACGCGCTTTGGCGCGAACGAAAGATCGTCGACTGCACGCCGCATCTTATCTTTGCCTCCACATGTGGGTGCCCCAAAGGAACCTTCCTTTGCTATTTTAGTTAGTACTCCACACAACACTATCGCCACTGGAAAGTCCGCGGTGTAAAGAAAAATGACATACAGTAGCTAAATATTGCTGTCAGGCGAGTAGTGCCATGGCATGGAATTCATCCAAGGAAACGTCAGCGCCGTCGGGAGCGAGTTCTCAAGATCCGATTCTTTTGTTCGAGAGCGACGACGAGGCGCACATTAGTGGTGCTGATGGTGCGGTTGTTGTGGAACGTCCAACTTCCTCGGAATCTCCCGAGATTGATGCTCCGGCTTTGAAGAAAGTACGACGAGAGGACGAGTCAGAACCACCAGCATCATCATCATCATCAGGTGCAGCACGTCCTGGTGGTCCTCCTTTTTCAGGGAGAAAACAAGACTCGGAACGACATGCCCCGTGCCCCATCAAGTTGTTTGCCACCGATTCAGATCTACAAGCGCGCCAAGTTCACTATGAGACTACCGGAACAACCATTCACTGGTCGTACACTCAATGCTGGACACTTCGGGAATTGCTCGGTCTCGACCAAAATCCACATGATACTCGCAGTGTAAACAACAACAATGATATTGAATGGCTGGTCATTTCCAATTTTATCATCAACTTTGAATTTTTGCTACAAGAACTACCTGAACTAGTGTCCATACCACAAGTTTTGGTGATTTATGGTCATGCCGATGATCCAGCTACCATGGAACAGTGGAAACAAAATCACACTGGTCGAGTCGACTTTGTACAGCGTGATCCTTCGGCACCACCCACTACCACAGGTACTATCAATCCGCTTTCGGTGTCCATGCCCTATGGTTGTCATCATACCAAATTATTCTTGGTAGGATTGGCACCGTCACCAATGCATCATTTAAGTCGTACGTTACGAGTCATGGTTCATACGAGCAATCTACGATCCAACGATGTCCATGCCAAATGTCAAGGAGCCTTTGTACAAGATTTTCCATGGAAACAAGAATTATTTCAAACGAGCGAGTTTGAGGAGACTCTTATTGCATATCTTTTAACGTATCGCTATACAGAAAAACGACTCTGGCAGCAGCAGCAGCAACAACAACAACAACCCAGCACGAAACCAAAGGATACTGCGGCGGGCACGACAAGCGACGATGACGCTTATGACGATTCACAACCATGTGTATTGGTCGATCAGATCAGCAAGTACGACTTTTCCAAGGCTATGGGGGTGTTGATTCCATCCATACCTGGTTTTCACAAGGTCCCATCATCAGCAGTAGGAAGCAGCAGCAGGGCATTGGGGTACCTTGCTGTGCACCAAGCCATTCAACAGCACGTACATGCCGTGAAAAAGTCGCGATCGCCTTCAAAACAAAAACAACTTTCAGCAAGTGGTGGTAGTGCTGGCTCTACTATTGTCTGTCAATTTTCCTCTATCGGATCCTTGTCAGAAAAGTATTTACAATCACTGTGGACGGCATGGGATGTCCACAGCGTGCTTCATCCGCCCAGGACGATGGAGGTGACAAAAACCGGCAGTCTTCTTCCGGCTACGAAAGTAGCTGGTCCATCTCGCTTTCAACTAGTCTACCCAACCTACCGCGAAATCGTAGAATCGGTAGAAGGATTGAGTGGAGGTGGATCCGTTCCTGGCCAATCGAAAAATGTCCAAAAGCCATTTTTACAGCCACTCTACCGCAAATGGACTTGCCGCCGTCGAGGAGCCAAGACGATCGTACCGCCCACCATCATCAATACGACAATGGGCAAGGGCGAAAATGTTCCACATATCAAGACATACTATCAAACCGTGGCCGGCGATGATGCTAGTATGCACTGGTTCGTCCTGGGATCGCAGAATCTTAGCAAGGGTACGTTTCAAAAATACATGAAATTTTGCCAGCCTTAACCACGCTGTCTTACTTTCTACCTCCTTTTCCTGGATGAAAATTACAATATAGCTGCTTGGGGAGAACTCCAAAACGGTATGCGAGGACCTACCTTCAAGGTTCTTCACTGGGAACTGGGGGTATTTGTCTCGGCCGAAACCCTTGGAGTGGACCTTCTCGTCCCCTTTGATGAGACTCGAGATGAGGACAGCAGTACTATTGGCCGACGTCTGTGTGAGATTCCTTTGCCTTATCCATTTCGACCAGACCGATACGAAGCAGGGGATACCGCATGGATGGTGGATAGAATTCCTCACTAGCTACTATTAGCTCGTGGCAATGACTACAACACACATGTCTCTAAGGTTACCTTTATCAGGATGGATATGACCTTTACTCTATCAAAATGTTTCTATTCTTTGGTGTGACGACGACAAAACTCGGAGATGCGATCTGCCGCTTGCTCCAACAAGGGTTTGGCTGAACAAAACACTACCCGAAAGACTTGCGGCATGCCAAAGGCGCTTCCCGGCAACACAAACACATTTTCTTCCTTCAGCAGCAAGGAGGAAAACTCCAAGTCATCCTTCATATCCAGTTTGTTTGGCAAAATGCGGACCATGGCGTACATTGCCCCTTGTGGTGCTACTACTTCCAGCCCACGGCATGCCGATAATCGATCGCACAGCTGCTCGGCCTGTTCAGCAAGGGTCTCACGCAACTCTTCTTTCCACGCCGTAAGACCGGGATCTGTAGTGTCCAAAAGTGCAGGAATGGCTGTTTGGGCCAAATGTGATGCTCCCAAGATCACTTGGGCAAGACGCTTGGCTCCAGCTTCGACAGGGGCCAAGGATTTGTGAATGCTACAGGGGATGAAGGGTTCAGATATGAGAACACAGTCCTTAGCGCTCCAAGACCAGCCGTCTCAACAATGACTGCAACAGCCGCTTACTTACTTGTCATGAAAAGTAATCCAACCAATCCTCCAACCTGGTAAAAGGAATTGCTTGGCCAATCCGCTGGCTGTGATGACTGGAACGTGACGACCCATCTCGGCGGCAACCTGGGCCATGGGATGAAAGGCATTCTCCCGGAATACCAAATTGCCGTACACTTCGTCTGCGACGATGGGGAGTCGGTGTTGCCGGCAAAATTCAACAATCTGAATCAAATGACTCTTCGAAAAAACACCGCCCGTGGGATTGGAAGGATTGTTGACAATGATTCCGCGAATCACGCTACTACCGCGATATGGCAACAAGATTTGTTCGAGATAGTCCAGGTCGACTTGCCACTGCCGATCTGGGTCCAAACGATACGGAAGTACGGACGCCCCATGCGACTCAGCAATGACTTGATACAATGGAAACCCAGGCTGTGGTACGAGTAGAATTGTTCCTGGATCCAAGAGCGCAGTCAATGCAAGCTCCAATGCCCCAGAGCAACCGTTGGCAATGATGACATTGTCGGCGTCAATCGTGTGCTCTTTCGATGAATGATATCGTGCGATTGCCTCTCGAGCCGCCGTCGTTCCAAGGGCGTTGACGTATCCAGCTGCATGTGGCTTGGATTCCACAGCGGTGACAATTTCTTGAATTGCCTGTGGACAAGGCGGAAGATTGCCTCCGACGGTAGGGTCTCCGAGCTGAATCCCGGTAGATAAAAAGTGTGGTTGTCAGGTCAGACGACTTCATAAATGACAACATCCTTTGCTTCTCATAGTACTCACCGCCAAGGAAATAAGATCCTTGCCATCGCCACGTTGCTCTCCCGTTTTGATTTGCTTAGCAATTGGATCCACAATGGCTCGAATGGGGTTGATCGTTCGAGTCGACTTGGCAGATGCTGGGCAAACCCATGGTTCTTGTCCAAGCTGCTCTCCCAGTACGATGGGTTCTATCAACACTCCAGCGCTGGCTTCTTGTGCTGCCAAGACTGAAGTCGGAGAGGAAACCGTCATTGTGACTTCCGTGGTTTTGCGAGATCCCATTTCGAACCGGGTATTGTCAAGTTGTGGCGTCATGATCGTTTGCACCAACTCTAGTGAAGGAGGCAACGAAAAAGTGAGTGAAGAATCCAACAAACCCGAGTGATCGCAACAACAACAGCGAGAGATCCCAAAAACGCGAACAAGGATCAATCACAATGCTGATGGCAAAGATGTCTTCACTCGGGAAGAATTCTATCGGTGGAGATGTCACGGGATGGTTGATGGGATCTGAGAACGAAGAGATCAAAGAAAACCAACAGCAGGTCGGCGGGGAGAGAACTCCTCCAGAATTTCTGTCAAAAAATATCCATGACTCGGAAAGCGACATCAGCCGAAAACTTCTCCTTCGGGTTACGGCCAGACGTTGTTGCACGATTGAGAATGTTCGATCCAGTCGATTGCCCCATCATGCTAGAGAGCAGCTACTTGCTATCTCTTCGTTCCGATGAGATTGCGACTCTCCTCTCCATCTCATCGGGTCGCCTCCAGAAGTGACTTTCTCTTTTCGGTCGTTACTAGATCTCTTGGTTGTGACTTCTTCCGGCTTTTCTCCATTTACCATCAACGCGAGACCGCAGCCTTCTCGCTATCAGAGCTACCTCGTACTCCCAACTGGTATGGATACTATGATCTCGTCTGGAGACACCCCTATCCGCCATTGCGCTGAACGATTGATCACTAAAGACACCTGCATTTACAGAGATATTTGTCAAAAGAATAGTCGCAGAATGCTCTATACGCTTTTACTCCGACTATGTCTTCCAGGACGAGTGCGCTATTCGTTCATACCACCGAAAAAATCTAGATGGAATAGGCTAACATAGGATCCACGAAAAGGACCCCCCGATACTTCACAAGGCCGCAAGTGGCCCAACATACAGTGATAGCGCTCCCTTGCAAGTCGCTAGTCTACTGAATCACTTCGATTCGTTCGACCACATTGCCGACCTCGGCACCATGAGTTCGAAGATATCGCTTTCGCAACGCATCCTCGTGCATCTGCTGCTGCTTAACACGCTCCTCGTATTGTCGCTTTTGATAGTCACGGTATGCTTGATCATCGTCTTCCGTGGCCTCTCCAAAGGCGAGACCCACGGCACAACACGACAGGAAACTTGGAACATCCGCCGAGGCAACGGGTTTTCCTCTCTTTGCCTTGCGACGTCGCTTGCGATTTCGAATGGCAGATGTGGAATACCCTTGTTTTTCTATCTTATTCATGACCTTGTTGCGTCGATAAATCGATTGAATTTTGGTAGCCGCGGTTGTTTCCTTCAAAAGCAAAGAAAGAAATGTTCGTCAGCCGTCGCTCGCGTCCTACCAGCCTAAATTTCACCGCAAGTCAGTCACTTACAATATCCATCCAATCAAATCGAGGTGGGCCGTGAAAGGCAGCCTCCCGGGCTGGAGGGGGGAGCACCATCTTGGGTTGTTTTCGGGGGGTTTCCTTCGCTGTACTGGAAGAGAAAACGGTGGGCTCTTCAGTGATGCGACTGAGTTGCGCATGGTAAGAAGATTCTGCGTCCGAAGACGCAAATCGAAGCATTCCTGTTTGCCCCATTGGTGACAATGGGATCGCCTTTGGATTGCCTGCAATGCCATCGTCGCTAGCAGAAGTGGCCGGAGAGTTGGAGCGCGTCCTTCGACCACCCTTCGTCGCGGGTCGGTCAAAAGGGTCCTTATCACCTACTGTCGTGGATCGTCGTTGGAAACAGCTAAAGGGTCCCATTGTTCTCGATTATGAGGGAAGATAGAGCTCCGCGAAGGCAACACAAGAAGATCTTTCGTTGCCGTTGGAGGGAGGAGGAGTTGTCTCGTCTTTGTTGCACTAGTAGGTGGAATGTTCATGATTTGAAGAGGCTCCATCCACTATCGTAAAATATTCCCGATCGCTGAAACTTCGGCGGTGGAGTGTGAGCGGGACATGCGTGCGTTGGATACCAAGTTGTATGTGATGGCGCTAAGGATTTAGCGAGCTGACTCCGATGCGCGCGCCGTGCTAAAAAGATTGGTACGGATCAAATTGAACATTCGTGCTAGAAAAATCGCAATGTCCAACTTCCCGCCAATGTCAAATCCGTTGTCGATAATTGACGCACTCGACTCACTAATGACAATGGACTCTTTCGACCACAAACCAAATCATCGGTTGTGGTCATGGGAGTCGTCGCAACTAATTTTTGTATGTATCGATCTCGGCCTAGCTAGACCACCGAAGCAGACCTCTAGAGAAGTTATAGCAAATCGCAACGCAAGCCAATTCTGTCTACGAAAGAGTTTTACCGGTAGTTGAAGTATCTTAGAGTATATGATAAGAATTGCGTACGAACGACGTCCATGATCCAGGAGCGCCGGAGAAATTGGCTGGCAATCGCACAGGGCGACAACTGCTAGATTGGCAATTGTAATTCATTACTACAAATCCCGCCAGAGCGTAGTAGCACGAGCCACTACTCATCACACAGATGGCTGTTTGTCCTGAGCCAGAATAAAGTCGACCGCTTCCACTATTGAAGCGCACGTCGCCGTAATTGTTCCTTGTACTACTTTGGACTCGTCGCCCTCTTGATATTTTCCGGTCTGAACCAGCAGACCGGTTCCAATCCCAGCATCTCGTGCTCCCCCTACATCTTGCTTCACGTCGTCACCTACCATGCACGTTTCGTCTGCGGGAATATCCTCCCACAAGGCGCTCTCAAAAAAAGCACGAGATGGCTTGCCCATGATGGTAGCCGTGACATCTGCGGCTAGCTCCAAAGCGGCGCAAAATCCCCCGGGTCCCAAGCTCAATTTCCCGTCGTTTGGATCTCGAATATAGGGCCCTTTGTGAATAGCAATCAAGGGACTAATGCTGTTGTCGCCGCCTCCATTATTATTGGCACTCTTTGCATCCTGCAATACTCGAAAGGCTTGATTCAAAATCTCATAATTGAATTTTGAAGGGGCCAATGCGACGACCACACAGTTGTGAGGAGGTTCCAAGTCCACACCTTGTAAATCCGACGTATCTTCCACTAAACAAAAGGGTCGCAGCTGGTGTCGAATCAAATATCGCTGCGTTGCCAAAATACTCGTGACAAGCTCCTCGGGTGGAATCGAAATCCCCAACGATTCCAATTGTGCCAACAATGCTTTCGATGATTTGGTAGATGTATTGGTCAAGAATCGGATCCGACGCCCACTATCTCGAAGACGTTGAATGGCATCGGCAGCACCGGGCACCACGCGATTACCAACATGCACCGTTCCCGATAAATCCAATAGGACTCCTCGGATCATGGATGATGGAAAAGGTGAAACGCAAAGGCGAGGGACTGGCAATCCGGGACCGCTGATGCCGATAACTCACTAATGAATGTGGTGTCAACGCACTTTCACTTTGGGGTAGACACCAAATCATTTTGCCATTGGAACTACGACTGACTCGAAGCATGACTACCGGTAATTTGTTGGCCATAGTTTGTGTGGTGTCGACAAATAGATCCGGGGCGGATCCAAAAGTGGCACAACAGGGGTCAGAATTTAAATTGTATAATACAAATATTGTTTTGATGGACCCCTAACTGATCCTTCATTCCACGATTGCTTCCCGCCAAAATGGACCCAACCGACCACTGCTATGTATATGATGGTGGGATCGGAGTTTCGTCAGGCGACTTTTGATTGGCTGATTTTGGCCCAACCCGGCAAAATTTTGTTATTGCCCTTCTTTGAAGTTTTGACATATATTTTGGAACGACGCGTCGAAGATCGGAGATACAGTACTGTACTGCCTTCCACGGCCGAGCGCAAAAAAGGCTTACGATATCCTACCGGGTGTGCAGTACCCGGTGTTCGCTCTCGCTCATAAAAAACCGAGAACTGTTCCGTGTTTGCGTTTGTCTCGACCAAGACAAGAGAGAGTTTTTAGAGTGAAATCACAAAAATAACTACAGCGAGGCATCATCGTTTGACAAGCTCCCAACGCGAAGCCCTTATCAACTTAGGCTTCTTACTACAGGTACTATTAATATATTAGGAAAGGCACCCGAACTTAGCAAAAGGCGCTAAACCGAAGAATCGCGTCGAGTTGGCTATTCGGATTTGATCTCAGCACCAGCAACATCGCACAACAACACGACACCGTTGATCGACCGCTTCCGTTTGGATTGAAACCCATCAATCATCAAAGCATTCACGGACGATAGCGTTGTTGACATTTCCTCAGTACGCACTCAATCAATCATGTTGTACAATCCATCCAAATCATCACCAATGAATGTGAAGGAGGTTAAGAAAACATATACTAATAGTCCCAGACTCCAAAACGAGTCCACCACAAGCAGCACTGAAAGCTCACAAAGCAGCCTTCACCAGCAACAGGAGCACAACGAGTCTGCATCGGCATCTTCTGCTGCTCATCGTTGCTCACCGAACAACTCCAAACCCCCAGCTCCTACAAACTCCCTGCTAGGAATGCTCTTGCCACGAATTGTTACCCCCGATGGAAAGGAAATGCACAATACGATTTTGTCTCCGTCACCATCGGCTCGATTTCATACATCTCGAGAAAAAGGCAACAAGAACAAAGAGGAGAAGCCCCACACGTGTTTAGTTTACTTGATTCGACACGGTGAAGCCAGTCACAATGTACTGGAAAAGGCGGCAACACGTCAAGCCCAGAAACAAGCCGAAGCTCAAGGTCTGAGTAAAGAAGAAGTTCTAGCTTGCATGGAACAAGCTAGACTGGCTGTCTTGGAAGACGAAAGTCTCCGTGATGCTAGTTTGAGTGAACAGGGTCGTCAAGAAGCCCTCGAGGCCAAACGTCGACTGGAAAGACTGGTTCATCTCCAGGGGCTGGCCTTTCCCTCCAAGGTGTTGGTGAGTCCACTGACACGAACCTTGGAGACGGCAAACCTCATCTTTCCAAAACATGATACGATTCATGTACGAGAAGAGATTCAAGAGCGCCAAACAGGCAAACCATGTGATTGCCGCCAGTCGTCCAGTTTGCTTTCAAGTCGAAAGTGTTTCAAACGTTTTGAAATGGAAGCCTTGCGACAAAGTTCGTTTATGCAACATGAAGGCGAAGATGGTGAACAACAAGGAGCCGTAGTCACCGAGGAATCTAGTAGTAGTGACGACGATGATGACGAGTCTGACGAAGACAACAATCGTTGCATTCACCCTGCATCACGTCGGTGGAAGAGTGATTCTCGTTATACCGGCGCCCATGCTAATCATAAGGACTCTCCTCGAAGAACGCTTTCGGATAATCCAGAGGAAGAAGACCGGGCCTCGCTGAGAGAACGTACCCGAAAGTTGTTGGATTTGTTGGATGAACCCAGTATTGCCGTGGTAACTCACAAGGGTTATTTGCGCGAACTTGAGCGTGGGACTTTTGGAAAACAAGACGCTGCGGAATTTGGCAATGCCGAAATTCGTGTCTATCGGGTCCATCTTTCTGCCGAGCAAGACCTGGAAAGGGCTGAACGTGTTGTATAGTATACCGGACATCGATTTTTGGTACGCCCGCTGATTGTACTGCAACAATTCTCTCTTGCATACATTGTTTGTTATGCATTGCTATATGATAACTGCTAGATGTTATAGAATTTCAAACTAGAAGAAAAGACAGAGCATTTTCAGTGCGGTCTATTTGCACTTTCACTTTCGTTCGGTGTACTTTCGTTCACCTCGGAGAGTCGTCGTTTGGCGATTGCATCGTTCAGCAATTGTCGAATGACGCGGCCCATTTCTCGTTTGGCGTGATCAACGGCAGCACAATCATCATCAAGAGGATACAGCCGGTCGCACAATTCCATGGGATATTCCACAGCAGCCGACGTGCTCTTTCCTACTTTGGGCTTGAAGGGAGTCGGGTTGCAGCCAAGCTCCAAAAGAATCTGTAAAGCTTCTATGCGTCCATTCAAAACAGCCCAGTGAACAGGAGTTCGATGCCAACGATCCTTCCAATCTACAAAGGGCTTGTCCCAAGCTTTTTTGAGTGTTTCTGTCCCCGTTTCTTTCCACGTTGTCATGACGTGACGGAGTATGGAAGCATGTCCGGACCGTGCAGCGGCGTGCAGCAAAGTCTGCTGATTGCCATCTTTCATTACAATGGGTGCCCCTGCCTCAAGGAGATATTGGACGCAGCGGAGCCGTCTGGAATCTTCATCCGGCAAACCATCCATACTCGAAGCTGCCAAGTGCAGTGGATATAATCCCGCAGCATCAGGAGATTTGAATTTTGCACCTTTGTATATCAAATGTTGAACCAAGCGATCGTCGCCCTGTGTACAAGCCAAATGTAACGGGCTGGAGTGAAAAGCAAACTTTCGATGAAAGAAGCCGCCACCGACTTTGCCTAGTCGCTTGCCATGATCGCCGTAATTGGGATCGGCTCCCGCGTACACGAGTGCAATCGCCACGGACGACAAATCTTTCGTAGTAGCTTGTAACAACGCCTCGAACAATGCATTTCGTGGTTTTTCTTTGGAATTGGCGGCATGTTGTTCGTCGTTGTCGTCATCGCCTGTTGCTGTTTCCAAGTCTCGCTCTCCACCCATCTCGCCATGAGGCGCAATGTTGTGTTTTTCAAGCATGTCGACATAGTCCCCCAGGCTCTTGGCCTGTAGCAAGTGGATCACATCAAAAGGACCATCAAACTTTCCATATTCACCACCCAGATAGCGAGTATTATCAACTTGATGATGCCAAGCATAAACGGCACGACTGATGCGGATCGCCGCCAAAGAGTCACCACCCAACATTTCCAAAGTCACGTCTGTAGTCAGCACTTCTTGCTGCAAAGGTTGCAGATTCAAACTTTCAGAAAGGGCACCGGCCAAGAATTTTCCCAGAGGACCATAATCACTGAGTAGAATGGACTTGCCCTTTCCTTGTTCCGTAGTACTACATTCGGACAATGGTGGCAGTTTTCGACGGTCGCGCTTTCCTGTCGATGACAGCGGTAGATTCGGTAGGAGCACATAGGTATTCGGGATGCAAGCCGCTTTGAGAGATTGCGCACATCGAGCTCGCAATAATGTCAACAGGATCCCTCCAGTAAGCAACAGCCCCGTCTTTGGAATCTTATCCTTGCTTGGAAGCTCGAGTTCCGAGAGGGCTTTCTCCGATACCACGCAGTAGGCAACAACCTCGCTACGATTGCTGCTCGCATCGTCAGTGTCCTGATTGACTTGGACCATGCAGCTTTCCACCACCACGGGTGGTACGGACAGCCCCGAAGTGGATGACACATTGTAATCATCCACTATTGCGGCTTCTATTTCTCCCAGTTCGATTCGTACACCGTTCACTTTCACCATTCCTTCTTCGCCGTCAATGCGGCCTAATATTCGTAACGTGCCCGAGACTGCATCCACAATTCCCCGGTCCCCTGTTCGATAGTGATATTTTAGCACTCCATCGTCATCTGTCTCGGCCACAAACTTGATTGCCAATTCAGGGCGTTTCCAGTAACTCGTCCAACTATCCAGCTGGGACCCTGACAATACCACTTCCCCCGTCTCACCTGGCGCCACATCCTGTAGCGCCGATGGATTGTTTTCTTGGCATAGTCGAATCGACGTTCCCCGAAATGGCACCCCAACATATTGCCCCGTTGAGCCCAAAGTGGCGTCATCGTCAAGAAAGATTTCTCCCGCTGTCTGATAGACACATGCTTCCGTCACCCCATAGGTGGCGAATAATCGACAGCCTTCTGGGTCGTTGTTTTTTTTTGGACGCTTCCGCGCCCATTGTCGGCGTAGCAATTTGGGAATGGGTTCTCCACCCAGAGCTACAACTTGCAAGGCGGGTAAGGCTGATGATGGCGCATTCACCATGCCCCATAACGTAGGTGTGCACAACACATGAGTAATCTCGAGTTGCCGCAAAATCGTTGCCAGACTATCCAATAACCGACTTCGTGGAGCCAAGGCCAAGTGCGCTTTGGCGTCAAAGGTTGCCAAAATGTCAGACAAGCATGGATCAAAGGAAAGAGCACTTGCCAACAAGACAGTCGAATCCGAGTTAATGTCGTAAACTTGATTCTTTACTTGAAGATAGTGTTGGAGCGACTGAATCGAACTCACGCATCCTTTGGGCATTCCAGTGGTTCCGGATGTATAGACAATGTGTGATATTCTGGATTCGTTGCTGTTGCTTGTGGTGATGGTGGCACATGAAGATGTATTCGTTCTACCGTCTTGTGCAGCTATAAAGTCGGCCGCATCTGCCACCCAATCTTGAAGCGTCCAATTGTCTTCAACGTTACCCAAAGAATCATAGAACTCTTCCGCAAAGGATGGCGACACGTTTTGTAGCTCCAAGGCTTGAGTGACATAGGTTGCAAAATTGAGAACTTGGCAACTGCTGCCAGATAATGACTCTATCATTTTCTCTACTCGATCCATGTCCTTGGAAAGCCCATCATTTTCGCCTCTTCCCGAAACACACAAGACGAGGCGTGGTTGAATGTCTTGTAAAATGCGACGATTTCGTTCCATGGCCTCACTCGGCTCCAGGGGCACCAACATGGCATATTGCTTCTTTGCCATGGATCCAAAGGGTCGATTCAAGGCATGGACCACCAAGACTGCCAAAGGTAACCAAGGTCCTTCGGGAATGGCCACCACAATTGGAATGCCTGTAGTAGAGTCTGCACCAACCTCCTGATTCGTCTTTTCATATTCTCGGTCCAGATCTCGTCTCAGACAAGCGACGGTCACTGCCGCCGTGGACAGTAATTCCCTATAGTGGGCGCACAAAAGTTTGGACTCGGTTGTAGTTTGCGAATGCCACTCTTGAGGCTCCCAATACACGCACGTGGCTGCTGGTGGTTCGTTGTTGTCGGCAGAAGCATCCTCTACATCACCTCCTGAAATGAACTGTCTCGTGTCTTGCCACACCAGAGCCGGTCGGTCCATCCAAGCCGGAATTATCGTCATGGCAAACGTATACTTCCAGTTAAAATCAATGACAAATAGAACGAGGATGTAAAGCAAAGATAATCTTGACGTCAGGGTCTGTCTCAAACAGCGTCCATTGGATAAGGTCATTCATGCAAGCGCAGAGTTCATGTCCTATCCTTCCAGCAGCATCCCCACACAATCCAACGTTTCTTTTGCGCTTTGGATTCCCTCCGCGAGGCCCCTTTTAGCAGGATTTGTTCCACAAAAACAAATGGTTCTTTCAAGTGGGGACAAGCCGTCGTTGATGAAAATGGGAATGGACGGTCCTCGTCGTGCCGGTCATAAGAAAAAAGGGAGACGAACCTTTCTTGGTCCAATCAGTCGAAGATCTGGGTGTGACACGACACGGCGCCCGGCGAACGTCAACCGTCTTTCCGCCGTTCGTTCGGCATCAGTTTTTGCTGCCGAACCCCCCGCAAAAATTGAAGGCAGTTCTCATCTTTTTTGGCTGGATGCACTACACGCCACAACATCTTTCAATCGTGGAGTTACCCTCTTTGCATTCGAATCATTTACCAAGTACTAATAAGCATACACTCACCATTGTTGTTGTTGTTGTGTGTGTGGAAAGTTTTCAACTCGAGACATTTGAGTTATAGAGATAAGACCAGTTGTGTCTTTGCACGGACGACAAGATAAACGAGGCGCCAGCCTTTTCAGGTTTGCTGTGCACGAACATGAGTGACGAAGAGGGATTCTATTATGGATTCTCGGGATTAATGATCGGACAAGTAATTGCTGGGGGGATCGATGACAATGATAATAATAAAAATGGTTGGCCCTTGAGTGAGTCCGAATTGGATCGCATGGCATCGGCACAAGGATGGACCAAACTTTCTACCGAGAGCTCGACAGCCCCCATGAGCAGTTACCGTAAAGATTCGAGTCGATTGAATTTTTGGTTGAGCACGGGAACAGTGGGTTCGTATTTGGATCATCCCACTCAAGGCAAAACTCAACTATTTCGGCGTGAAATCACCATGGACGAAGCACCCCAGTTGTTTGCCAATCCTCGCCAACATACGGGCCGTGGGTATCAACAACGTGGTGGCAGAGGTCGTGGACGTGGACGTGGACGAGGTGGTGGTCGTGGTGCTTGTCGTTATGGCTCCAATTGTCATCGTCCCAATTGTCCCTTTGACCATCAGGTTGGTGCTGGCCGGGGTCGGGGTGGTGGCGGTGGTGGTCGGGGTCCGTGCCGTTATGGGGACGGATGCAATCGTTCCGATTGTTGGTTCAGTCATCCCGACGGACGCTAAAAAGAATGAAAATGCCTTTTGATGTTGATTGCATGAATGGGCGATGGATCGCAACCACCATACTTGGGGGTTCATCCGCTTTAGGAAAAGGCATTTTCATTGCCTCGGTCATGCGGAGGGGAAGATGGCCAATGTATATCTAGAAAGAGTGAATACCTTTCGACTTCTCTAGACTAGCTCACTGGAAGGCTCCTATCGGTAGTCTAGAGTTATTACATTAAGAGTATAGTCGCAAACTCTACTCATTTGTCATAGTCGCCCAGATCTTCCTTCGGATGGATAGAGGCAACCGAAGTACCTAGTCACAAATCATTCGAAGGAGTCGACAACTGTCGATTCATTCGACAATCATATCGGCCCAGTCGCGGCATTTATTTCACGAACCAGTCCCGATCGGTATCGAGATTCAGAACTGCGGAAGCACTAACTACGAATGGGCAAAATTTCTTTTGCTTTCGTCCTAGTCCTTGTACAGCCGGCTTCATCAAAATCGTTTCCTACAACTAGATACGAAACTCCTTACCCACAATTCGTTATTGAAAATTTGTCAAACCTTTTCTTAAAGATTAATATTATGAAGAGGGAATGAGACCACTGCCTTTGACGCACTGGCCCCGTAAGGATTAACGTCGTCCGGAGACGAGAACATGTTCTGGATTGGTCATTGCTACTGTATACCATTCTCTGGTTTATGAAGTTGATGATGATCTTCGTCGTCCGTTGCCTCATGAAGCGATGGTTGCTTCGCTGCTACAGATTCATATTAAAAGACAAATTGATCGCATCGATTCGTCGAACGGAACAAAATCCGATCCGAATCGAACGGTTCAAATGGCAGGTCCACCTTTCCCGGCGCCGGTCGCCGGCCTCTTATCAACGCGTATTTGCTTTGGATTTCAGCGGCGGTTGGTCGGCGCGGGCTAACACTTGGGGAATGAGTGTCGAAACCCACGATTGTCACATCCTCCTCGTCAACGCTGCCAACAAAGGCAAGCATATTGATTTGTGTTGGTATTCTTGGCCCGTTTGACGATGGGTTGACGTTCTTTGGGGGAAGGTGCTGGGTTGGCGGCGGTGGAGGAGGAGGAGTAGGCACCGTCAACGAAGCAACTGGTCGTGGCATGGAGCTCATAGTGCTAGAGTCGTTGTCAGACACCAAGTCATTATCCAGGGACGGATCTGGGACGACATATGCATCCGGGTTATCGAGTATCGATTTTCGGCTTGCCATTTCTAGGGCGGTGGCAAATGCAGGAGGGGGTGCTTCTTTTTCCTCAGCCCCATGCGGTGAAGTGGTAGGCAGGAAGCCGCCTCTAGGTACCTCCCCGTTATTGTGGGGTGCGTGAATCGCAATTGTGTCGAGCACACGCTTGGATGATGTTGTGGAAGTTTCGTGCTGCAATTCTGCAATCGGAGAAAGAACTTGAGCGTTTGAGACTCGGGGGTCGTCGAACTGGCCTTCTCCCTCAGTTGATTCGACTTGACCCACAATGGTAACTGTCTCAGTAAATTCGGGTGCAACCTGCTCCGACTTGGAGGAGCTGGTAGCGGTGGAAAACGTACAGGAACGAACGATATTCACCTTCCCCAAAGAGCTCGACTTTCCCGCGTGGGTAAGATTCAACGCAGATATGACGTTTTGGTGGAAACGAGTCTTGAGACCTTGCAACAGAGCTGGTACACCAAATGCTGTCTGAGGCATATTCTGGCCGTCTTCTGCAAGGTCATCCTCTTCCAAGCGAGGACTGTACATTTCTCCCACGCGGGGACTGTACACTTCCCCCGCAAAATTGATAGTCTTAGTGCCTCTGCTCCCAGGTGGGGCAAGCTCGTATTGGGGTGCCACATCGTTACCGGTTTCATCCAAGTCGTGGTCAAGAAGGACATCCCTATAGAAACATACTTCAATTCCTTGGGAAGAGGAGGCCGTTCCTGCGCTATTAGAACGGGATAGTTTGACGGTCGAAGAGTAGCTGTCACGGGACGGTAATACCTTGCAGTTCTCGTGCGTGTCCTTGGTTTCTCCGCCAAAACTATGGAAGGTGAGAACGTTTTCCAGATCGGTATCATCGGATTCTGTGCTGTATGAAGAAAATGCGTCAAGAGCACCGGATCGCGAGTCAGAAGTTGATGCGGCATTGACGCGACCACCTCGCCTTCGATCCACGTCTCTTTCATCTTCGCCGTGGCTGGATTCGTCTTCTGTCGAGGTTCCGTCGTTTGTATGTTTACTTGTATGGGTTTCTCCCCCGGCGGCATCCACGTCCCTTTTGATTTCATCCAAATTCAACGCATGGTTCTTGCGAGCAATAGACGGGGCAACTGTAACGGAAATGCCCCCCCGAAAGATCTGCAAGCCCAGGAAATTGAAAAAATCCATCCGGAAGAGGATGGAAGTGTACAGAGCTTGATTGACCAAGAGCGAAACCACCACGCCGACTTTGACACTGCTCGGACCCATTATCCAGGCAGCATAGTAGACAATTGCCGCCAGTACCGCACCGATTGACTTGGCAACACCTCGAATAAACACGTGTTCGTTTGCCGACGGTATTCCGATTGTCACGCGGAATGGATAAACAACCGCTGAGACGAGGGTAATGGCGATGGAAGCGGATATCTGATCTACAACCACAAAGGGAGCCGATGCCACGATAGCGACTGTTTGTCCCCTTTTCCGGGTGTCGCAATGAAAATATTCTGAGCAAAGATCCCGAATCTCGTCCATATCTTTTCGGCTAGGATCGTTGCCACGTAGCCAGGCCCCAAAGTCCTTTTCAACAAGCACTGGGTAGCGCGTGAATCCGTACCAGAAGCTAAGCAGACAAAAGGAAAGAATCACACACACCCCTCCAACGACATTGAGGTACCACTCGTTCTCGTCATTATTGAGCAAAGAATAGGCACAACCTACACCGAAACATGTGAGAACACTGCTCTAGATATCTCTTCACTTCCAATAGATCCAACTTACAAGCAGCCACGGTCCCCCAAGTTAGAATGACTTCCACAAGAGCAAGGGGCAAGTCAATCTTCGTTTTCAAGTGCCAGCTGCGAAGAACCCCCACTTGGATTCTACCACATGCGGGAAAGCTATGTGATTTCCCCATGTGTTCAAAACGTTCCCGAAGTGCAAATGAGTATGGAAGTCCCACTATTCCACCCTCTTCATGATAGAGCTTTCGGAACTTTCCGAATTTGTTCTCATACGTCCTCCGAGCGTCCTTTAGGGTCAAAATCCCTCCCGTTTCCCCCGTCTCCACATCCGATCCAAGATTTTTCAGGGACAAGTACGCCTCGCTCAGTCTGACAAAAATAGCAGACGCTTCTGGATCGCTCGGTCGATTTCGCGGATGATGCTTCCAGGCCAGGTCTCGGTACGCCCGGGTGATTTCGTCCCTAGAGGCCGAGCTAGGGCACCCGAGGACTTCGTAGTGATCCTGTGACGAATAGTTAGGCCTTGATGTGACTCGTAAGTCCGCCATGGTGCAAAATCAATGGCAAAGAAGTGGTAATGATGGGCAAACCAGGCGGAAGACGGTGAAAAGTACTTTTTTGCAGATGACAACTCAAAGATGAAGTCACACCACACAGTTGTGTCTCAAGGCGGGAGGAAGGAACCGCGGATCTTGTAGAGATGGCTCGTGCCAATACAACGGAGATCCGGATTTATGATTACTTAGGCAAAGAACTTTCCATGTGAGTCCTCTGGCCGAATTCATTCCCGTAGTTACTTAAATTCGGCGACAATTCAGTATCGAGTAATCCGTTGAAGCTCTAAGTAACATACTTCTTTTCGAACAAACTCGCGCCAATTTTGGAATGAGTATGGTATTTTGAGCCGAGCCGGGTGGCCTCGTGTGTCGCCATTTTCTTGGGGGGGGAGTAAAGTTTTTAAATTTCCCGCCATCGCCATTCTCCTCCGACGATGCCCGCTTCAACCAATGAGGTTCTTTGGAACGCCGATAGTCGCACGATAAACCGAAGTATCTACAAGGCGGTGTTTCCTAATGTATTTCGTACATGATGCCGGTCAAGGAGACTCAATAGCTATTCCCCTCGAGTTCCTGCCATGGGACGTTTCACTATTTCTAGTGAAAAAGTTGAGAAAACAGATTTGCTGCCCTTCCCTGCTTGAGGATGGTCATTAGATAGGACAAAAAGCATATCAATATTATTATCTTAGCCCCTAGTAGCTTACATTTGCTTTATATCCCCGTTTGCCCCAGCTGGGGACTATTTGTGTAAAGTCTAGAAGCGTCGACCTTTTGTGCCGAGGAGAGCCGCTGCACTCATGCCAACAGCAACGACTGCCCCCATTGCTAGAAAACTCGTATCCCGTTTGCCAGGTTCTGTGGCTGGCTGATTTTCCTGTGCCTCCTCTGCCTCCGACCCCGTCCTGGTACCAGCGTTGTCATGATTGAAGGATTCACTATCATCTGCCGTTCTTTTCTCACCCACGACCGGAAAAGACACCCGCTCTGTATTCATGAGTTCGTCCTCAGATCCCCGGGTACTATTAGTAGTGCAAGTCTCACCACTGACTGAGACGTCGACCTCGTGGCTTGTTAGAATCGAAGCGAGATAGTCATACTCGTCTTGGGACATCGTGCCATTGACGAAATTATCCAGACTCGGAGCTGAGCCGTTCCGCCATTTGTTGAAGCTTGCATTTAAGGCCTGTCGAATGCATTCTGTTACCCCCTGGTAGAGTGTCTCTGTTGAGTGGACTAAATAATCACCGGGTGACAAGATTTTCTTCTCCCCTGAGGGCACTTGAATGAAATAAACAAACGCTCTCCAAAATGAGAAGAACATGTCATTACCGATCTGAGTGATGAGTCCCTTGAAATCTTTTGCATCTTTTCGACATGGACGTTAGCGTGAATATGCCACGAGTTGCGAGACCCACAGCGACTATGCTTTTGCTTACCTGATCGAAGCGTGTAGTTGAGCAATGACAAGCTCAATACCAGTCCAACTATGTTCCGTGAAAACAAGACCATTAATGACAGCCATAGGATCGTCCGTTTGGACGCGTCATTTTGATGCGGCAAGTCTTCCAGCAATTCATTCTTATCTGGTGACGACGAAATAAATTCTGCTTCTGAAATTAGGTCGTCCAGAAGTTCTTGATCGCAAGTGTCATCCCATTGTCTAGCACACGCCTCAACTGCATCGAAAAGGGGAATACTTGGTACTGCGATGCCTTGATTACTTGGCGTATTTGTCTTCCAAAATCCTTGGGTGCGTCGCAAGATGGACTCCTTGGAAGCACGATAGCTATGCAAAAAAGCGATGGCCTCTTTCTGTCGGTGCTTTTCTACCTCGAGCTGCTTTTGACAAGACACGACGGAGGGAATTCCATTTTCATCAGCGCGAAAGCGGCGCAATATCTCTGTGGCTTCTTTCCGATGCCTTCGCTCTTCCTCCACTAGGTCTCGTTGTTGTCGGAGAAAGTTGGAAATTTCCTTCGGAGCTTCGGCATCAGACAATCGAGAAGCTGGTGTACAGTCAGTGAACGCGGCAACGAAAAGTAGGCAGGTGAGATTATTCGAGACAAACAATATGCCAATTTGACGCTGCCTACTTACCCCCTGTAATGGTAAGACATTTCTCTCGAAGCAATTCCAGCTCCTTCCTTCGTTGATCAGCTTGCGCACGGTAGTCCAAATAACGCACCACTTCTTTTGATAATGTGATATCCATGATGGTGACGATATTGATTCCAATGGATGATGTTATAAATGATAGCTATGATAACGGCGTTGAAAGTCTCTATCTCTCTGTCGACATTGTCTTCAAGAGATTGCTATTTGTTCTATCCTTTTTGTGGCAGGAAACACCATCGACAGTCCGAGGTTTGGGGACGTTGAAAACGTGATGGCGAGAGGTGTCAGCATATTACGAAAGTAACATATATGCCCCGCGAGTTCTACTTGTTTATTAGGCGAAAGGCTAATATGGGATAGTGTTGATTTCGCGATCCATGTGCATTGCCCGTGGCCGCCAACGTCTCATTCGTGGAACTTTCCAAAACGGCCGACCCTGCATATCCACGAATTCAACGGTTGACCTACCGTTATTTCTGCCACCATCACATGTGTTTCCCGCCACGAACGATCGTCATCGCAGAAATGACGACATCTTTCCTTGGGACCCATGTCGTTGTCGGGATACCATATCCTGCTCATCATGGGGGTGGTTGTCTCCTCATCGTCCTGTACACCAAACATGTATGCCATCTGCACTCAATGACAGCAGTAAAACCTTTGTGCATTTTCGATAAATAATTCCAGCGTACGACATGAATGCAGTCGCTCGACGGTTTCTCTGTGCGATGCCTCAGGTGCATCCAGCTCCGACTAGGGCCCTTAAGGTTGCATTTGGGCCTCCTTTTGTTTCTGCCCATCCAAGCGTTGAAGCACGGCGCGGGATGGCTGGACACTCCAAATGGGCAAATATTCGGCACCGTAAGGGTGCGAAGGACAAAGCTCGCGGAGCGATATTAGGGAAAGCTAGCCTTGGAATTATGGCTGCCTCCAAAGCTTGCGGTGGCGACATGGCCAACCTGCGACTCCAGTCGGCCATTGCGCACGCCAAATCGGTACAACTTCCCAAGGATCGAATCGAAGATGCCATTGCCAAGGGAACTTCCAAGAGCTCGGGAGAAGTAGATTTATTGAATTTGAGATATGATGCCATGTTGACATTAGGCGGCACCAAAGTAGCCTGTATTGTGACGGCGCTGACGGACAATCGGAATCGAACAGCTTCCAGTGTGCGGCATTTGGTGACCAAAGACGGGTCAGGAGAACTGATGCCAACAGATAGCCTTTCATATGTCTTCAGTCATGTGGGGCAAATTGTGGTTGAAGGTGTTGACAATGAAGATGCATTGTTGGAGTCTGCGCTTGAGGCGGGGGCGCTAAATATGGAAGCAGACGACACTTTCAACGACGACGAGGCATCACCAGCGTCAACGGCCCAGCAATATCTCATAACAACCGAGGATACAGATCTCTTTCAGGTAGTGGCATCGTTGCGCGAGGCTGGCTACAATGTCACACAATTCGAACATCGATACATTTTGCAAGATCAAGAACATGGCGGTGTGGAATTATCGAATGAAGGAGGAGATGCACTCATTCAGTTTTTGGACAAAATGGACGAGAATGAAGATGTCACGAATGTCTTTCATAATGCTATTTAATTGTTCCACAAATTCATAACAATTTGGATTGAATGAATTGGATCCACCATTGTCGAGTCAACTTTTCATATTGATAATACTCGGCTCCCTTGGCAACAATTCTTTGATACTCTCTTTGCAGCAATGTCGGAGTCAACTCGGAAAAATCATCTACCCACAAGACGGGCAATCCATCCAATGTGCGCCGCCAACCATCCCGAGGCCGATGGAACCGTTCAATTATGGGTATCGTATTGAAATGAATGGCCTCCCAGATTCGATAACAATCCCAGCCCAGCCCCGAAGGCGCTAAAATAAATTTAGACTGCCGGAGCTCTCGTAGATAACTCGAGGATTTTTTGTGATTGTAAGAATTGGTCAAGTTGACGTTGAATTTAGCAAAATTTTCCATGACCGTCGCCGTAACTTTCTTGCGATGCTTCCATCCATTGTCATTGATCATGAGCAATTTGGTTTTAGGAACCCTAGGTTGTTCTAGTAACTTCAAGACTGAAACTTTCATGGTATGCTTGATTCCCAAGGGTAACGAGTGTACCTTGGAATGATCGACAAAGTGGTGTTGAGTAGTAAAGACCGCGCGAGTATGGCTGTGATTCAGGTACTCCCAGACATCCTCATTGGACTGGCAACCATTTTGGGACCAGTCCACCTTGTCATCCCAGTTGGTGGTCTTGTCGGGTGGAACATGTCGAGAAAAGTCTCCAAAATTTTCATTGCATCTCGTTAGCAAGACATGAGGTTTGATAGAACCTGCTTGACGAAAGCCTTGTACGGCATTACAAATACGCCATTCCCAAAGTATACTACTACTGGAGACGTTACTCCAAAAGACTTGCTTTTCTTGGGGAGAAAGTTCATGCAATCTTGTAATGTCGAGTCCTTGTGTCAAGACATATTTGACTCTCAATTCTTCTGGAAATCCCGAGCTTTTCTTGTAGCCCCAGCTGATAATGCTGCTTTCATTCACCAGCCTTTGAATTCGTTCATGGGAAGAAATATGAAAGCTAGCATTTTCAGGAACTTTTAATTTTGTTGTAGCGGCCGTCGTTGACAGATACGGCATGTCACTGATGAAGGATGCCGGCATGCTGATACTGTCCATGTTCCAGACTCCCACTTGGATCTGACGTTGTACGAAAAAAGCTAGCAGGACAGCCAACGCCACCCAACGATGCCAGCCTTTGACGAAGGGAAACCAACGACAACTAAGACTCTGACGAGCCACCATTGTGATCGTGGGTTAGCTCATTGTTTCGTCTCCTCTATTGTAGTGCTTTTTGGAAGCCATTTAAAAGAATTAAGACATGCCTCAAATGAAGGTTCTATCGCCTCTCTCGCCATCGTCACTTTCGAATATTTCTCGCCACCGCGAGAAAAACAGCGAATTCGCGGCCAACATAGTCGAAGCAGTCGGTTTAGTCGTCTACACGCCGTCATTCCCAATCGACTATCGGCAGCTACTCTAGGTACCAGAGATTGAACAATGCGGCGTTTTGTCCTAGATTGTTTCTGCAGTCTTCTTCTTCTCCTTCATGTCATAAAATGCTTGACGCAATGTGACGAGTACGTGATGAAAATTCCAAAGAGGCCGGCTGGCCAATGGCAACGACGCGTAGGGTTCTTCGTCGACTTTTTCAGCACGAGGAGTCATTTTTGCGGACAAGCCTACCCGATACAAATCCTTCCATGCATCATCATTATTGAGCTTGACCAGGTTCCTCAAAAGTTTGAATACGCGATCGTCGACCGAAGTAGCCAGTGTTTCTATTGTTGTCAACCATTCTGTGGAAGCCTTATTTTGAAGAATGGCCCCAGGTGAAAAGGCATCGACCGTATCCAAGCATCGCGTCAGAGCCTTGACCAAACATTCTTCTCCCGAAACAGCTGCGTAGAGGCTGGCGATATCTAGACAGAGTAGCACAAAGGTTGGTTCGTTTCCTTGTAAATGACTGGAAAAATAGGCAAAGGCATTTTGGTACTGCGCAAAGGCTGCGGATAGCTTTTCTCGAGTCTTTTGCTCATCGCGTTGACAAGTCCACACTTTGGAATTGGTCAAGGCCAACTGATACTGAACGGCCGCTGCTTGGTGGAAGTTGCCAGACTGTTGATAAATTTTGAGGGCTTTTTCCATGGGTTCCAGTATCGACCGCTCCTTACCAGGTGAGAGACGCAAGGCCTCCGAGACGACAGGAGTCGTTCCACCTCCCAGCAGGGACTGCCGCCTGCGTACTGCCAAAACCAAAAAGGTTGCAGCTAGCTCATTGCTGACCATATCCCACGTCATGACATCAGTTTCACGGGTGCCCAGTTTTTCATGAGCGGTTTGAAGATGACTGGCCGCCTTTTCCAAGCAAACTTCGGCATGTGACGAGTCGGTCGTAGCTTGCGACGAAAAAGAGTTGTTGGCCCGCAATTTACAGCACTGGCAAAGATTACAACGGAGTAAAGCAATATTTCGAGGATCTCCACTAGCCTCAAATGCATCGAGGCCTTCTAGAAACCAGAATTGAGCTGAATCGAGAAGCACATCTGCCAAGCCTGATGACTCCCCTGTCTCTTTTGTCAGAAGGACACGAAGGGATGCCAGCAAGATTTTGCCCGTCTCGTTGCACGCATCTCCTAACCGCTGACGAAGTAGATTCAAAAGAGTCGACGCGTCGTCGGTACCATCATCGGAAAATTCTGAAATTTCTTCAAATGCCACAATCGCCCGATGGTAGGAGATACAAGATGCCACAAGCACCTGCCGTTTGTCACGTTGGAGTAGCCCTTGATTTGATAACATCATCCGCGCCTTTTCCCAAATTTGCGGTTCCGGTTTTTTGGACTTTTTCAATTCCCCAAGGTAAGGAGAATACAATGCTGACAAGGATTGCAGACTAACAAGTCCTTTGGTTTTAGAGCGTAGCGGATCCGGTAGATTCGAAAAGTTGTAGGGCAAAACATCGACACCAAAGGCCGCTTCGACATCGCGAAGTACGTACAAAACATCGTCACCCGACGCATGCCCTCGTTCTCGCCACAGGTCATCCGAGGCGAAGGAGCGTGCAAAGTGACCACAATGTTCCCACAGCCATGTGTATTGAAGACGCAAACGAGGTATCCATTCTTGAGGATTCGAAAGATATTCCAACAAGGAAATAGTGTCGGCCATGCGTCTGGCAGCATGACGTAGGGATTGCATGGCACTCGAACTGGAATATTGTCGCAGATAGTGTTCGGCCAATCGGAGTGTAACATTGACCACCTTGTGACTCAATCCAAACAACTGCGACACCATGGCTTGGGATGGGCCCATTGATGGAGGAGGTTTGTGGGGTAAGGCCGCCGACTCGCCACGTTTCCTCCGTCGTGGCCCGGCCTTGTTGTTCGTTTGTGTGTCAAGTTGAGTCTCTAGAACAGGCCACAACATTTTGATCGCAATTACCAAATGATCTTGAGCCTTGTTCAAGGCGTCAGTCGTAACCGACGAGTAAGGTTGGTGCTGCATTTGTGTTTGAGCATTGCGTGGACTACCGCCACCACTAGAGGACGCCTGATGAGGACGAGTGCCCTTGGATTCCGTTGCAATGGGCATGGTAGTAGTAGCCGAAGTAGTGTTGGAGGAGGAAGCCATGACTGGTGGTGGTGAAGCACACCGATTATCAGCGCCCCCAGGCCGACCTGATGCGGTACTTCTCGTCACCTCATTGGTTGGATCTGTCGAAACTGACGTTTCTCCCAAAAAGGTATCTGCCATGTGTTCTCGAACCGATGCTACTAACGATTCATGGGCGTTCCCATCCATATCGCGCAAGTCTTGCAGTAAATCTAGCGTCGTTTGGAGTAGATTCCGTTGCCGATCCCGAAAGGTTCGCTGTCTCATCGGCAAGACATCATGGCTTTCCAGTTGCCGTAGTCGTAATGCAAATCGATAGGACATTGTGGCTAACCACCAAATCCACTTTTTCTGACGTTGTTGGGAAATGGAAGAAATGTCGTACAGCTGAATATTGTTTCCATCGGTTGCAGAGGCATTGGTGCGAAGCAAGTACGTAGTATTGTTGGACGTACAATTCGCCTTGAGAAATCGCAACAACGCCGTAGCATTCATTTCCATGATTTCGGGTGAAAATAAATCAGGAGCTGAAGAAGCACCCAAAGATCGTATCGTCTCGACAGGTTTGGAGGTATCTAGGGTAGATGGGTGCATCATCATGGCTGGTATTTGATCTCGATCGAGCAGTTTGACACTTTGAATGAGTCCCTTTTCTTGCAAACAAAGCGCTAATTGTGGCACATTGGTCATGAGATTGTCAAGGTAGGCATCCAATACAATACACTTGGGCGATGGCATGGAAGCGTCGGATGAAGGCGACGGGCCAGGGGATGTATCCCCGGGTCCCGACCCAGGAATAGGCTTGGATTTGAGCCAACCCCCCAAAGGACCTGAGCTAGGAACAATGCAGGTTTGAAGTTGCACTTGATCCAGATTCAGTGCCGTCGTGTCATTGGAATCCGTCTCATCCGTAGTAGCCTCGTCTTTGAGACGACTACGTTCCGGTGGCTTTAACAATGCTTCGGCATAGGATCTTTGTTGTTGTTGTCGTTGTTGCTGTGCAGTAGCCGCATCTCCACGCTTTTCTTCTTCTTCTATAGATCGATTTTGTACCTCGACCAAATGACGTAATTTGTGTACTTCTTCCACTCGAATGACAACTCCCGTATTATGTGAATCTCCTGGTTCGGGTCGTACAATGAGAGCATCGGATCCCACTAATAAATTCATATCATGAAATTTCCACTCGACGTATTCTCGAACCGGAGAAGGACTGAGAGGTGATGGAAGCATAATCGATCTTCCACCTCGTTGTTCCTTTGGATTATCCGTTGTCTCTCCAGTGCTATTATTTTTTCCAGCAGTGTCCTTTACTTTTTGAATCATTCGAGAAAGTACCGTCAACGCGTCTTTTTGTTTGGAAGAACAAGAATTTCCATAGTCTGGCGCATCCGTCGTTGTAGATGGAGATAATGCCAGTGCGAGTGATTGACTAGAAGGAGGCAAGGGTTCAGTCGCTGCCTTTGGAGGGGCGTACTCTTGCTGGTGGTAATGCTCATCGTCATCGTCTTCAACATTGTCGTCTTCGGGAACTACTTCGTCAATTAATAGCGTTCCATCGATATTATGAACCGCCACACACACGGATTGTTCTGCCAATAGGGGAATGGAGAATAGCGTCTTGACAGCCGGCCCCGTAGTGATAAAATCCAAGGCCGTCTCATGAGTCTCCGACACGCTGCTACTGGCGGTAGAATTCCCCGAGTTGGGGGCACTATTGTGCAATACTTTGGTACTAGCCAACAAACCTCCTTTTGGCTTGTTCGGTACTACTGATAAAGTCGATGATGATGGTAATAACATGTCATCATGATCGTCTCCCGCCATGGTCTCAAAGTCCGATGCTTTGTTGTGTGGAGTGGGAAGCAAATGTCGATGTAAGGCAAAATGTCACACGTCTCGTTGCGAATCTCGAACTGTGGCCATGGTGGATGCTGTGAAGTTTTTAGCGTGTGTTTTTGGTCACACGATTGCACCCGCCGAGCAGTCACACGTAAAAGAGATCGAACAAGTCGCATTTCATGACGTAGTATGCGCGCAGGCCGGCGAAAAATGGAGTTTCGGCGAAAATGACCAAAGATACAAAGGTATGCTCTTAAGCATTGTACATATCAAAGTGTCATGCCCTCCCCTCATCAACGACGAATGCGCGATCTTTGCTTTCATTTCTCCGGTAGCAGATTGGATCTCCGTCCGCCACATGAATGTTAATGGAGTAACCCTACAATAAACGAAACGAAATGAAGTTGACAACCATTTCATCCGGTGTTCTTCTTTTTGTCATGGAGATCACGGCCCTACTACTACTACTAGTGCCTCTGGCACAGGCCTTTCCCCTCACTATTGGAGGATTGCAGCATCAGCCTTTGTGTCGTAAAAGTGTTCGAGGGAGCATGACCAGAAAAATGGCCACTACTATTGTGGAAAAGACCGAAGATGAGTGGCAAGAAATTTTGACACCCGATCAATTTTATGTGCTGCGACAAGAAGGGACCGAACCACCCAATTCCTCCCCACTGAATTTGGTCAAGGACGCTGGCACTTTTTCCTGTGCGGGTTGTGGATCTCCATTATTTACTACCGACACCAAATACGAGTCTGGTACAGGCTGGCCTAGTTTTTATGCTCCCATTGATAATGCCGCCATTACGACTTCGACCGATTTCAAACTCCTCTTGCCACGGACTGAAGTTTCTTGTGCGACTTGTGGAGGACACTTGGGGCATGTCTTTGACGATGGACCGGATCCGACCGGTCAACGATATTGTATGAATGGAGTCGCCATGACCTTTCAATCCAATGACCAACATCCCGAATTAGCATTGGAGGTTGTGAAACGACAAGAACGCAATCCCTACCGATTAAATGCTGCGCAAGTTTTGCCAGGAATTTTATTCAATGGAGTCATTGGTGGCTTGTTCTTTCAATCCTTTGTGGCTCGAATAGAAAGTGCCGGTAGTTTTTCGCCGTTGGATCTATTTCCATTGTTGCCGGCGATTTACTTTGGTGTCATGGCCGCTCGAACGTGTGAAAAACTCAAAATGACATGATCAGAACAGAAAGCGCTTTGAGGAAAACAAATGAGCACATCTCTAGTACTCGGAATCAACATTTCAATCTACTACAAACAGTTACAAGCAGTTGCCCATTGTAGCACCGTACGATACGAATAGCTATTTCCAACTTTGACACAAAAGAAGCCTGTACGATAGCAAGGCGACAAGAAGGACGAGAGACGCACGCTTGGTCGAAGATCTTTGACCCATTGGACTGCTGTTGTCAGGCCAAAGGTCGTTCTAGTCGATTTTTTCGGATTTGTGACTTTTTCATGTGACCATGATGTGGTGCCTCTCATTGAATTGCGGTAGTAGCGACATTTCCACCTTTAATAGACCCTCATTTGCTTGCCGTGTGAAACCTCAAACGGCGACCTTTCCATATTGAATGCCCCCACGAAGCATTTTTGAGAGACTCGTGTAGATGAAGATCATGATGCAGAGGAGGTGATCGTTCTGAAAGAATCCAACGTCGAACAACGCCTTCCATCTAAAATGCCAGGTTGGAGTTTTGGAAGTGCCTTCCGCGCCATCTCGGATCAGCTTTTTGGGGATGATTTGGCCGAAGAGTTGGATCATGACATAACTAGTGCAGCCACGAAATCCAGACAACAGCATCCTGTTGCTGTGCCCCAACGGGCAAACGGTTACGCCAGTGGCCACTCTAATTTTCGCTCTTCTCCACAACATCAGCCCACTGCATCGTCAACAAAAGCGCCGAATCCTGCAGCCCTGTCGCCCGACCAGCTTCAACAGTCTATGAAGCAACTGATGGGGCATCCCCAGCTATGGGCTTTGTACAAGGAAGAATTATCCCAGCAGGAACAGCCAACGAATCCAGAAACGGTGCGCCGAGTTTTGGTGGAATTTTTGAACGAGCATGGCCACGAAATGGTTCCAGTGGCGGCTCCCAAACAGCGATCTCATTCCATCTTTCAGGGTCTCAACATGGGTCTTGAGGAAGAATCGACACATGTTTCCCGGACGCGGCCAGCCATTCAATTGCACAAGGCACCACCAACACCAACACCCCAGCAGGATGATTTGCAAAGTCGAATGATTCGCCTCATGAAACAACCTGACTTATGGAAACGATACAAAGAATTGTTGAGTCAAGAGGAGTCTCCCGATGATCCTGCTACGATCCGACGATTGTTCCAGGAATTTTGGAATGAACACTCTGAGGAAATACGGAAGCTAGAAAATTCCAATCATCCAACGCCGCCGGCAGTCAAAAGCACAGCCCCGAAACCACCTGTTGCGCCTACTTCTCGCCGTATCTCCTCCTCCATCTTTCAAGCGTTGAATACCGATTTGGATGGGGAATCCCAACATTTGGTTTCCTCTCACACCAATCGCCAGCGCAACCCAGCACCTCTACCGCCCCAGCCTCAAGATACGACTCAACGCCAACTGCGCCTTCTAAGAGCTTCACCAGAGTTGTACGCCAAATACCAAGAACGGTTATTGATGGACGAGTCCGAAGAAAATACCTCGGCTGCCGATCTCTTGACCAAGTTCTTGAAAGAACATCAAGCCGAACTTGACGAATTGGATCGGGCAGATCAAGAGGCCAAACGCCAAGAAGCAATGGAGGCCTCCCTGTTGCACCTCGAGACTGCCACCTTGGCTGAAGAAGAATGCGAAACCATCAAGCCCAAGCGTCGCGAAAGACCTTCTCTATCTCAGACAGAACACCGCTCCATGAAGCACGATAATCGCCAAAAGTTGATGGCGTACCGAGATTCCATATCGAGTCGATCTATGCGGAGTGTACAGGAGGCCATTGGGGCTTTGGCTGGAGAAATGGAAAAGACCGACACAAACAATACTGAAGATACATTTAGTTTCGAGCCTGCGAAACGAGGTAATCTTTCTTCGCAGAGTGATCACCCACGCCAGGATCGTCGCCAGCAGTTCATGGCCTATCGGGAATCCATCTCGAGTCGATCCAAGCGCACCGTCCTGAATGCAATGGAAGCGTTGGCCGGAGAAACGGAAGACAGCAAGGAGCTAGAAGAAACCGATCTGAAAACTCCGGCGGCGGCAACACCAACACCAGTACCACCACGAGCAGTTGTCGACCAAGAAAAAATGGTGACGAAAAAATCCTCGAAAAATGGCAGTGCCAAGTCGCCCCATGAGGAAGCAAGTCTGAGCATGGACCTGAGCCTTCATGCGGGGTGGCGTAGGATGTCTATCTTTTTGACACACGAAATGGACAGTATGAACTCGGAATTGGAGCCGGAGACATCTTCGAGGCGCTCTGCTCGAACTATAGGAGATTTAGATTCAAAGACAACCACGCCTGTCGCCACGCATTCGGGGCCTTTGCAGTCGTCCGTGCCAATGCGATTCCAGGTGAAGGACGAAGAGGATGATGATGCCATGCTGCTACAGGCCGCCGAAATCGCCCAGAGGCGGCGTGGCTCCCGAGACAATGTGGTACTGCTTGAGTCGATTCAAGACAACGAAGAGGAGGAGGGAGTAGTGGATAATGTTTCGGATCACGTGGGAGCTGCATTGCATGACCCCATGATGGCGGTGACTGTCCACAATGACGACCCAGTCGTTGATATTACAAGCGTAAAAGAGGGTGCCGATAAGCACGAAATGGGGCAGTCCGAGAACGATGGGGCAGACAAAAGCGATGATGATAGTTTAATTTAGAAGAATTATGGGGACAAGAGTCGCAGTTGGAGTCACTACTAGCGATCTGCACTGTATTCAATGCCTGCTTCATTCATGAGCGCTTCCAATTCTTCCCGAATAACCGTAGCTTGTTCCATATTGCCTTGATCCAATTCATCATTCATTTGTAGCCGCAAATTTTCCAATCGCTCCATCAAGGCGGCTTCGTCGCGACGATTCGGTTGTCCCGCTACTTCCACAAAATCCAATTGTGGTAATTTTAGCCACGGAAGTGGATCTTGGCTCTTTTCTTTTCCCGTGGTCATTCTGCGAAAGCCCGACTTGTTGAATCCAGAACCATCCTTCAAAAACGCCCCTAACCCTTGATCTCCCTCCAACATTTGATTGATAAAGCCTTGTGCTGCCACGCCAAGCCCAAGCGCGACACCTGCCACGAGGAGAGGAGAGACATCCATACTACTGAAAAGAGAAGTATCATCGTATAGAGAAGTTGATGTTTGTGATTTCTGAGAAGTAGGCTGGCACGGCAGGGGACGCGATGACAAAGGGGATCGGCGACGGCTTCCATCCTTCGAAGTGACGATCCAAGCAACTGTCGAGGATCCTGTAGCGAGGAAACAAACTACCGGTAGATGGATTGCCCGGCGCATGCTATTAGACGTGAAGACGGTAGCAGTAGGATCTCGATATCAGGTGACAATACCGGCACCATCATGGTCGACAAGTTGAGGAAATCCAAAAATTCAAAACTACGTGTGTTTTTTCATTGGAGTACGATTTTGATTCAAACGACTTGAATTCGACTTTTATTGGACCACTGCATGGTGACGAAAGGCTAGGAATAACAGCAATGAACTAACGTCAAATTCTAGTGGTAGCACCATAGAGTAGATACTACTACGATAGAACGCCTTGTACGTAATGACACACAGGAGACAGAACAATTCTCTCTAGCTATTTCCTCCTCGAGCGCGCTATTCTGGCCGATAGCATTTGGCAGGATGAATGCCTAGCGTTTCAAGACAGTCTTCGTCGTCGTCGGCTGCTATAGGCTGCTTCTGACTCGCAATCGTCGTCGTAGTCTTCGACGTCCCACTGTCGTCCTTCTTTTTGGTATTCAAAGACGATTCTATTGTTGGCGTCGTCCAGTCATGGTCATTTTCTTGTCTAGTCATCATTGTAAGCCACCGCGCACATTCTCGTGTCAATTTCCCCTCGAGATCCTTGCCAGTTTCCCAAGGATTTCTTCCTTGGCTGGACAGAGATTGTAACAACAACGTCAAGAGACTATGAGTTGTTTCGAGTTGCAACCACGGTTGGAGGGGCCCCAAATTTTGTTGCAAGAGTTGTTCATAGCGCTTCCAAATCGACTGGGCTTGTCCCAAGTCCGAACAAACTTTGCGTCCCAAAAGCACCAGTTCAAATCGTGGATCGGCCCAACTGGCATCTTCCCAATCCAATACGGCAACATGCTGGTGTTGCGAAAACAAGAGATTTTGAGGTTGCAGATCCAAATGTACCAAAACCGCCTCCAGCTTGGGAATGTGAGATGCATTGGCCGGTAAAACTTGATGGACGGCCGTGTCGAGTACTTCCATGACTTGATTCCATAATTGATACCGATGCTCAGAAGTGTCGGGAGGAGAATGGTAGTGAATGGCCACCAGTTGCTTCAAAATGTCTTGATAGACGTTTTGATATACTTCAATCATGGATTCATAGGTTCGAACAGGCAAGTCATTGGCATGTTTTTGTGCGTTCTGCAAAGATCCCACATGCAAGGGAATCACCACTTGTTCCAATACCATGGTGGCATACTCCAAAGCCTTGCTAGCAGGGACTCGTCCCCATCGTGGATGCGGTTCTTCAAAACCAAATTCGTGTCGCGATTTCACCATTTCTTCCATCCACTTTGTTTGACAAGTTGGTAAATAGTTCGAGTGCAATCCCACATATTCCAAAATAGCCCAAGGAAGATCTTCATGATCACTTTCTTCGGGTGGCAATTGATAATGCAAGACGCGCGGAATGACAATACTGGACGACGACGACGATATCGCACGACGACTCCAAATATAGCCTTGGATTTCCATTTCTGCCAATGCGGAAGGTGACGAATTTGTATTCAAATTCCACCATTGACAACCCCCCTTCCATTGTCGAATGACCAAACTCGAATTGCCTTTGTGAAGACAGTCCTTCCACAGTTCATCCAGACTGTCATGTTCATCTTCTGCCAGCAATAACTCGACAATCCAAACTTGTTGTTGTGCCGAAGGACATTCTTGGACAGAACGAATTTTGGAGCATGTTTTGGATTGAATAAAATTTAAAATGTGCAGTGGACACGAATGATGGCTGATGCTGTTCATGGTGTAAGTGGCGTCTGCAAAAATGGCGGCGCCTTAACGTGACGACTCTCGAGTCCGTGTTCACTCCCGACGATTGCAGTGGTCCATTGTCAATGTAATGACGGCAGTTCGGCTGCACTACTACTGCCGCCGGTATCGTAGGAATCTCTTTCACCAAAGGTAGAAAATGGATGCGATGAGAATGACGGTTGGCGTCATTTGAATTCTCGCCGTCATCGTCGTCGCAGGATAGAAGGAATCCGAGAGATCCAATATGCCCCCTTACTGACAAATCTTACTATCAGTACAAATAACTAATGTATTGAAACATGCCTGCTAGGGGTGTGCAAAGGGTTGGAGATGTCGTACAGACGCGGGTCCATCGACCACGCGGGTTTTTCTGTGTGGAACTGATGGAAGGATGCCGATTATTCCTTCCCCCTTCGACGATGACGTCAGTGTGGGATTCAGGGGACGTGTAATAAAATCCGCAAAAGATTTTCTTGGCAGCAAGCTTTCTGTCATGTCACCACCATGGCTACTTTCTTCTGTTGTTGCTTTGCTTTCATCTCTTCTATACTAAAAGCAAAACATGTATGTGGTGGGTCCAACAATAATCCAGCTGTTGCTGTTATTGCTGCTATTAAGTGCTGCCAATGGTTTCATGCCCGTGACGACAACTACGACGACGACGCCGTCAGCACTTCCAATACCCACCACGGCAACGACGACAGCAACCACATTATTCGCGTCATCACTACAACAACAAGATATGACAGATTCTTTATCTTCCATTATTGTCATTGACAATGTCGCCGATTATTGCGGCGTCCAACCTCCCGCTGACTATGGCAAACTCCAAAAAGTACTGGCGCGTTGGTCCTGGCAACAACGGAATCGAGTTCTGAAGGTATTACATTGGCGAGATCCTCTCAATACGGTCGATAATTGCATCAATTTGGAATGTTTGTGGTGGAAAGCCTTGTCCACTGCGGATCCCTCGAGTCCTTGTTTCGAAGGCCAAAAATATACTCAAGACATGTTGCCGCGGGCGAGTCGATTTTTGGTCGTGAACATGTTCCGCAGATTTCATCCTCGATGGATTCATGCCTTGTTGGAACTTCGTGTGGCGTATTTGAATCGGGCCATTGAATCGCAAGCCAGGGGCAAAATTCGCATTATTAGTTTGGGAGCAGGATACGATGTGCGGTCGGTACGACTATTAAATGACGACACTCTGCATGTGGAATGTTTTGAATTCGATCTACCTTCCACAGTGGAATCCAAGCAAGTCATGTTTCAACAACGACTATTGAAACGGCAAGAACAACGGCGACGACGTAAAGAGGCAAGAACTAGTGCGGATGGGACCCTGCCGTTGGTATTGCCCACCCTGATTGGACTCGACTTGAATGATATTGACCAATTTAAACAAGAACTTGACAAGATATTTCTTTCCGACGACGACAATAATGATTGGCATACCATATTTGTTGTGGAAGGCGTACTCATGTACTTGGACCAGGGCAAGTGTGCGGCCGTCCTCGAGGCATGTGCCGACGCAGCAGCATCACAGGGACGAAGTGCTTCCTTGTGTTTTGCCGACCGTCTGTTTGATATCATGGATTGTAATCTGGCATTGGTCCAAGAGCAACTCGCCCAGACGGGGTGGATGCTTTGTGAATGGGCCCCTAGTCCTACTGCCAATGCGAAGCACATGGGAATTGCAAGGCTATCACCACAAAGACAGACAGAGAACATGGACTAGAGACGATGCTTGGATTTCAATCTCAAACTTAAGATGTTTGTGGATTCTACAATAAGGTTTCTTGTGGGCGGCGCCATAAACGAGGTGTAGCCGACTTCATCGAGCACCCAGTAGCTTCAATGATGACTATGGGAGAAGCAACGTCCTCAACAGCTCAACTCCCTCCTCGGCTGATACAAGAGGAAGCCAAGACCCACTGATGCTTGACGATTGGAAGGTAGAAAGTGGGCGCGGTTCGCCTTTGCCTCCTGGAATGGGAGAAGGCTCAAGGTCCCACAACATTCCGAAATCGTTGCCATGTTCACATGATTGTTCTGCAGCTGACATGAAACAGCTATTCTCATCATCGTCGTGGGCGATGAAGTGCGACCGCGAAGCAGCATCATTGCGTGGATCTTCTTCAAGAAGAAGGCCCGGCACGAAATGAGAGGCCTTGGGAGCAAACTCTTCGGTGCCGCATTTGGCGGACCTGCCGAAAGCGTCGCTCGAGCTTCCCAGCATATGTGTTGGTGGTGAGGCGATCTCTCCTCTCGAGTAAGAAACCATCTCGTGACCAAACGTCTCGTTTTGCGTGGAGCGCGCTTGATACATTCTTTCGATAGAGGAAACCCTTTCGAAAGTGTTGGGGCAGCTCACAGACCGTCGGTCCTCGAGCGCTCGAGAAGACTTCGTCTTTAACATGGCCTTGAAAATTTCGGCTGAGTGAACACGAGCCATGGTTCGTTTATCATGACGATCACCTTTGCCTTGCCTGCCTCGTTGCACTTTGCATCGGATCATGAAGCGGCAAACATCGGGATTCCCTCGTTCCAACAGGTCATGCGTATATGCACCCTTGTGCGGGCCCCAGGTCAACATTTTGAACCCATACATGTTTACTATATGCAAAAACCCCAGAGCACAAGGGGTGAGAAGAAGAAGAAACATCATCAACAGCAATTGGTCAATAAACATCTACTCACGTTGGCGCTGGAAAGACTTGTATTGCCTCTGGCCATGGAAATACTCCGGCATTACTTTTGCGGCAAACAATGCCTTATCATGCACCTTGAAAGACCGTCCACCGTCGTCCCAGGAGATCAAATCCCGAAATCCAAGGCGGTTTGCATCATTTAGCATATCATGGAGCTGGTGCCAGGGGAAGATAGGGATACCTGTCCTATGGTCCTGCTGCTCGTTCAGAGTCATATCTTGTTGACGAACGCCCGACGGTGCCGACATGGCAGCTTGGCTGCAGTCTGTGCTCCCGACTCCTGGTTCATCGTGCGCGGCATTTGATAGATTGAGATAGGACAATGTTGAATGCGAAACGGTGGAGATGATGGACCCGGAACTTGCAAGGACGCTTTCTTTGCCTGATAGAACTAGTACCATATTTGGAATGCTGTCAACCGAGTTCTTAAGTCTTGTTGTTGACAACGATTTGGTGTGGCCCTTGCACATGGCGGATTATGGTTTTACTTGTGTTTCGTTCACCGCTGAATGAAGTCTGATAGTTTGAATTTTGTGAGCACATTTTCCTATGATTCGTGCACACAACAGGTTTTTCGCTCCTTGTGACTGATTGGCGAACTGGAATTGGCACAGTTCACAGGTTTTCGTTGTTTACAGGCGGTAGAGGGAAGAGTCATTTCCAATCCCCATGGACATATCGTTCGGCAACACTCGGTGTCCTGGAGGTTGTGCATTTTCTGGCTGGGGGGGGGGGGGTTAATTAGTGTGATGTGGGTATTATTGCAATTCTCGTCGTACCAGTACCTACCGGTAGTAAGGATCAGAAGCCGTGGAACACACAAAATGTCCCATCGGTTTCGCAAACTGTGGAAAATATCAGATCACGCCCATCGATGTTTCTTGTGCGCATTTGCTCTATCACATTCTTTGGTCGAGGATCGAGGTTCGCAAACAGCGGCAAAGACATGAAAAACGCAGAATTGCGACATGAGCTAAATCTCTACAATTTCTCCGTTGCGTTCGAAGAAAAATGTGCTTCATCTAACTACCGTAAACCAGTTTCTCTGATATCAGGTATTTAGATAAGCCTTGATTTGATGTCCGAGATGGTTAAGAGGTCTTATTTCTTAAATGCTGCCGCTCCGACGATGACGTCGGTCGACCCGCATTCCCGGCGGATCGGCAAGCTTTACGCGATCCTGGTGGTTAATGGGAGACAACATAACCTATTAAAAGGCCGAATGAAGGGTACAGTGCTGATGTAGGTGCAAAGACAGGGAGAGGGATAAGAGCACATGGGTATTGCGGCAACAAAGACTAAAGACTTGGAGTTTGTGACATAATGCCGTTTTCACGGAAGGACGTGGTGGAGTTCGTGGAGTTGTCGTCAATCACGGATAAGAGCCGGTGGGTCCAATGGAGACGTGAAAATGGGAAGAGAGTAAAGACGATGAATGAGTCGAAAAATAACGAAGAAAAGGAAAAGGCGGCAAGAGAGATGGCTTATCTAGCAGGCAGTTATTTGGTGTCAACGTTGAAGTTTCGGCAAAAGACACGATGTACCTTGACGGTGGGGACAGGCAAGAGCAAAAAATATCGGAAATGGAGTGATTGGGAGGAGGAGTGGAGCATGCGGAGGTACATCCATCTTCACAAGGTGTTAGACCTTGTTTTCATGGAGAAATTGAGCATGGAGTTGTTGAGGCGAAGGCCCACTCAAGCTGGTTTCAAATTTGACAGTAGGATCAATGCATGTCTGTTGTTTGAGGGAGTGCTTGTGGAAAAGTTGGATCAGGATTGTCCAGTCTTGGGTGCATTCTGTGAAGGATTGTTGGCAGGTATGGGATGGAAAGAAAAACATTTCGTGGATGTCACCATAGTGCATTCGACTCTGTGGAATAAAAGTGCTGGAGCTCTCCACAGGGACGTGGAGGAGTACGAGGCAAAGGAACCAGGGCCGGGTGGCAAATACCCTTTGGTATTTTGGATACCAATGGTGTACGACAGTGGAAGGAGCTGTGCATCGATAAAGTTGAAGCCACCGAAAGGAAAGAGGGGAAACGAGACAAAGGAGAGAGAATGTTCCATGGATGTAGGGTCGGTTCTTCTGCTTGATGCAGTTGAATTGGAACATGGGACAGCAGCCTGGGAAGGCACCGAGTTTCCGGCGAAACGCCTGGTAATACCATCTGGACCCCCAAATTACTGTGTGGTTCCATTGGAGCTAATCATGGCCGTAAGGACAACTTATGGATCCATTACATAGGCTGGGATTTCCCCATTTAAGTATGTGGATAGAGCCAGCCTCCCCTACACATAAGCCATCCCCCACCCGGAGTCTCCCAGCCTGATTTTGAAAGTTTCCACTCCCGCCCAAACCTGAAAAGATTCCTAATTTTGGATGGAAAGACTCTTACGGCACCCAAAACATTCCCACAATCTG
Source organism: Nitzschia sp. DOCU1 (assembly GCA_951394045.1). Taxonomy (NCBI): domain Eukaryota; phylum Bacillariophyta; class Bacillariophyceae; order Bacillariales; family Bacillariaceae; genus Nitzschia; species Nitzschia sp. DOCU1. Next base: position 2,097,877 of record OX595992.1, read on the forward strand.
AATCCCCAGCTTTATTTTGAATGTTTCCACTCCTGCCCAAATCTCAAAAGATTCCTAATTTTGGATGGAAACACTCTTGCCAGAGCAAAAGCACCCCTATTTTTGAATTTCACTTTTCTAAATTGGACTAAATTAAAAATGGTTTCGAAAGCTATTTAAATCCTTCTAACAGTGTTTCTCGTGCTAATGAATAATAGCCCATCCTTACTGTGGGGACCATCTACAATCAACCTAAAAGCCAGAAAATGAGAAGGCATTCATGGAGGTGGGGGGGGACAGCAGCATCCCAGACGGCAGCAATCATCTGGCAGCGGCAGCACAGTATCAATGGCAGAAGCATTCGTAGTGGTGGTGGTGGTGGTGGCGGTGGTGGCGGCAGGAGCAGCAGTATCCAAGGACCAGCAATCAGCATGTCAACAGCAGTATCAGCCAAGGAAGCAAACATGTTGGGGGCAGCATCAACAGAGGAACCAGTCATGTCGTGGGCAGCGGCATCATTGGTGAGTTCTGGAAATTGTTAGATGATGCGGCAGCAACAAAGACATACACATCTTGCACATACCAACGAAGTCTTCTTTCTTTGTATTATTAGGGGGGGAAATGAGTCAGAACTCGGCGTCATTGTGGCCAGCCAATTGCTTCATGATCCCCCCAGATGGCTGTCACCTGTAGCAAAGTGCTGGTAAGAGGCTGATCAATCATCACTAAGTCTACAGCATTTCCATCAGACAGCAGAAACTCACTCATTGTTAAAGCATCTGACAATATTCATTTCCTTCATGGTGAAATCCAAGTGATAAGGTTATGTTGTGTTGTTCTTGCTTCGTCTCTTCAAAACAATGACAACATGCAATTGGCGTGCAAGATCCATTTTTTAAAAACAAATACATAGAAGGTAATGCTGGGCTGGCGTGCACACAGACAGGTGGTACATAAAAAGCATACAATCTGTAAGATCAAATATAAAGGTTGACTAAATTGATTCAACACATTAGCATCCCACAAGAGCTCGTGCTAGCCAGCAAAGTTGCACTCTTTTTGCATCAGCTGCATGGCACCACACCGTCAACTACTAGAAACTGGATGTTGTCTTGACCCATTGCAAGAAGGTAGTTTTGATCCAGGTCCTAAATGAAGGCTACATTGGGTTGTTCAGTTATGGTTGCCAACACTTTTCCAATGAATGTACGAAATAAGTTGCCATCATTGTGCTCAAGGAGATAGCCATGCCTGACCAAACTTGCTGGGTGACCAGTGCAAAGATCCATATCCTGCCCTGCACAGCCGAAGTCAAGATGGTAGCCGCCATTTGCGCGAGATTTGCCAGAAGCCGGACGCTGCAGGAGAACTGCAAAGAGTTGTTCCAGAGGAAACTTGAACAGGTCTCCAGAAAAGTTTTGATCGTAGATTTCCGACTTGGGACGAACGACAACTAGCCGGCCGGGATAAACCTGCTCTGTCCCATGTGGCATCAACCAAGTACTGGCACCAGAAGTTAGGTGAAGAGGATGTGACGTTTGGAATGAGGTCGGGAAGAAGGGACCGACATTTTCAAACTGGTGGAGGACGCTGTGTAGGCCAAAAGTTAGATACACCTCCATGACGTTGTGGTAGAGGAATAATGAGTGCCCCCCTGGTAGGTGGAGGGCAAGTCGGTGGTTGATGCTGGCGACCTCATCCATGGTCGCCAGACGCAAAATCATGTTGGCTGAGTTGGGCACCGTTGAAAGGGATAGGCGCCAGCAGACCGCGTGTTGTTCTTCCTCGTCCGGGATGCTGGTGCTGGCGGCAACATTGCTGTGGGGGTGGGGTATAGTCAATTTGCCCTCGTCGCCTGGCTTGTAGAAGGAGTGGCTACTCTGTAGGAGGGCCACCACTGAGCGGGGAGGAGTGGGATTTTGCTCATGGATGACACTGGAATGGTTGACAGCGGCATCGACTGGGTTTGAAGGATTGCGGTTTGATAGAGGAGCTCGCTTCCTACTAGATGCAAGGGCGTTGTCCATCTTGCTTAGGTGCATCCATGCCACATACCGTAGCAAGATGCGACTGCGAGATATGGAGCTGTTATTCTTGGACGAATGCAGATTGCCCCGGATGAAGCTGGCTCGAAGATCCGAGTTGAGAGAATCAAGGTAGCTGCTAAAATTCTTTTTAGAATTCAACTTGCTGCAGTTGCTATCATCGCCGTCGCCGTTGCTATCGTTGCCGTCGCTATCGTCATCACCCTGATGGATGTCTCCCCTATTGTTCCCGTTGCTATCGTCACCATCGCTCTCGTTGCCATCGTTGTTGAGTTTGGACCACTTTCCATGGAATGGCAGTGACTGACCCATTCGCTTCCTTTGTGGCTTGCTTGTTGGAAAAAGGTCGGAGGAGTGTAGGATCCGGAACAACCTATCCATCATGTAGGATATACGGCGATAATTGGCCGCACCCTCTGTGCCCAATATCTCCAGACAGTCGTTGATCCTGGAATAGGAAATGGAGACAACACCATTTTCTCCCACTATGGCATTCCAGCCACGAAGATGGAGGAATTTGGTGAGGGTCTTGATTCCCAGTTCCAACTGAAAGATGGAGCATAGGTAGAGTGCATCACGGAAGAAGTGATGGACCTTGCGCCAGCTGAAACAATTAACCGACGCCACAATCAGCCGGTCAGAGGGTTTGTTCTGAAGAACGGCAAGCAAAGTGCTTGACTGCTTCTTGTCGGAACTTGTTTCTACAACTCGCTTGTAGGAATGCGAGAGAATGAAATCTTCCGTGCCATTGGAGAAAAGTTTAACCTTTCCCTGAAGAAGAGAGTTGTTGTGTAGCTCCTCTGCCGACCAGAGATTGAGGATCTTCTGGCCAACAACAGAGGGGATGACGGGAGACGACAATTTTGGGGCCTTTTTTGACTCCTTTGGCCCACCGGGACGAAAGCAACCATCGCAAAGAAGATCACCATGTAGCGCGAGGGCTTCTTCGAATGCTAGGTTGAGGTTGTATCGTAGGGTGGTGGTGGAAGTTACCATGGTGACGATGTAAATGGAGGTGGTAGGAATTATGGGGCGGTACTGAACTCAGGTAGAAAAAGTTGTAGCAAGAGCCCATAGAGAGGCGCAAAACACGGGATATTCTGTTTTTAAATGGTGTCTCGCTACTACTTTTTCTACAGTGCTACAGTACTGGGAAATATCCCCACCCATGCAATTTTGTGAGTGGCCCAAGTTCTGCATTCGTGGTGGGAATTCGGGGCGTTCCTGGTAGGAGTATTTCACGCGTAGAATGACTACTATGTTACTTGTAGATCAGACAAAATATTTAGGGCCAAGGTGGTAAAGTGCCACTTGGAAGGGGGAGTCCAATGGACGGATGGCAAACTCTGGTTTTGAGTGGAAAATAGGCAGAGAATTTTGTGCTTTCTGCATGAATGGGGAAGGGCCCCATAAGAATGGATGATTTGCCGCTGGCGATCTTTCCATTCCTTATTGGAATGGAGAAGTCCTGTTCGACTCTGCAATTTTGTGTACATAATTTTGATATTCTTGGGGAATGTTGAAGTTCAATTTCAGGGTTAATTTTTTGAGGTCAAAATTCGCCATCGGTCCCCATGATGGATGACGTGCGCGGGACTGGTGCGTGCCCGGCATGATTATATCCAGCCTTAATTTAGAGATGCCCCATCAGAACCCGTTTTCTGGGGGTCCAGATGACTTTTTCATGGCGATGAAAGATTAAGATATACTGCTAATAGTGAATAATGAAATTTCTATTAATGAGCTACATTTGACTATTTGTATTATCAGGTTTCATTTAGTGAAACAAAAAAGGAAAGGATTGAAGATTGGGTGCCCTTCTTGACCCCCTGTTTGGCATCTCTCTTGGCCTTGTTGTTGAGACGTTCGGTGATCTCTAGGAGTTCTCTGGCTTTGACTTCATCCTCTGTTGGCTTGGGTGGTAGTTTGTGTACTTCCCGCCAGCATATGTCACAGTCGCAGTGAACTTTCATATGACAATCGGCTCGTTGTGTACATCAGCACTGTGGCTCAATCTGGAGAAAGTCGTGCCAGCACAGCTACACCAACCATAACAGTCAATCTAGTCAAAAATGCATGCAATCACACCACTGTACCCTCCATTGCGCCCTTTTAACTGAAAAATGGCTCAATCTGGAGAAAGTCACGCCGGCACAGCCCCACCGACCATAACAGTCAATCCTCCCATTAACCACCAGGATCGCGTAAAGCTTGCCGATCCGGACAATTTTTACCCCATCCTGGCCGGCTGTGGGGAAAAGGGGGAGGGCGGTGCACTGCAGGTGCACCGAAGCATCAGGAAAGGGAAAATATGGGGGTACCCATAAGTACCCCCCATTTTTCGCTTACATATGGTCATTTTCCCCCATATCCATAGCAATTTTCCCCCTCACTATAGGCATCCCCCCCAAGTAAGTATGATCCCATTCACTAACCCTCTCACCCCATTGACAAATGCACACTTTTGCAATCACCAAAGGAACCCCTCCTTTGGGACCCCCCCAATTGCCATTTCCCATTCAGTCGACAACCAACATGGAATCAACCCCCCATTGTCGACACCTAATACTCCCTTTTCAACATTCCAATCCACCGTTCCCCACCCTCACCCCCTCCCTCTACAACTTTTCCATTACGGACACCAAATCGTAATGACATTCGACCCGCAGCACCAACGCCCAAAAATTGGGGAATCCGCGAGGACTATCATCAATTGACTTCCTTCCGCCAAAGCGAGAATGCTGGTTACCCCGAATGACTCATTTGACCACCGTCAACGGGCGCAGGGGGTCAAAATGACTTTTTCACCAATCGCTGTTAGGAGGGAACGAAAGAGGTTACCAGATAGCCACTAACCTGAAGATCTCTATAATACGAAGTTTGCAGGACAACTGTCCTGCAGTACATATGCCCATGACTCGACAGTTTTGGAGTTGCAATAGACTGACTCGAGTAAGTTGGGCAGCAGTCAATTGAGTCACAAATGAAAGTCGTGTGAAAAGTGCACTCTGTGATATGGTCAAAATCGATATCACATCACACTTCATCTAGCTATTCCTATTCCAAGACGTTCCTACGTTTAGAGGTCTCCAAATAATAGCTCTTTGATTATAATTTGTCGCTAGTATTGGGTTCTCAAAGTCATTTTTGTTGTTCACTTAGCCGAGGCTCTCTGACTGCCCCAATACAAGTCGTTCTACATCAAAAAGCGGGATGTATTATTCATACCACTTGCAGTACCCATGACAGAGGAATAGAGGAAGACTACCGTCACCCTAGAAATCCCGCCGGAATGATTGTAGAACATTATTTTCGAAAATTGACCATCGTCTAACAACACAGTCACAGCGTTACCACCAAGATGGTTGATTGTAGAGTCCCACGACCTTGCCATAGTCTCCAGTGTCCTTGAAATCACTTGGCAAACCAAAGGCAGTGTCGTAATGGCTTCTGAGGATGATAATAGTCACAAGACAAAGTTTCAATAAAAATAAAGGCGGCATTAGCGTCACGAATCTTCATGACTAGAACGTATTCAAGAGGTCACTTACCATTCAAACCTCCCCCTGCGAGTGTACTGCAAGGAAAACTTGGAACATTTGTTAGCCAACTAGTAAAATATTAAAGAAAATGGCACGATGTCTGCTAGCATCTGTTTTGCACAAATGCCTCGGTGTGGTTCTGTCATGAGAAGAAACAAGGCCAGTAAGAGCTTTACAAAAGATCAAAAACCATAGACGTCTCTAAAATAATACGAATGATAACTTACCTGGTTTGTTCCTTCTGAATCGTCCTCTAACGAATGATAGCTGCGTCACCAGCCTCGTCGACCAGCGAGGAATTTTCATCAAATCCTGGCCTCGTGCAATTAGAACCGTTCTCTGCCAAAACCAGCTGCAATAACCAGAGAAGCGGCTCAAATAGGCTTCGATGAGTTGTTGAGCGATTGCAACAAACGGCGGTAACAAATACTTACTACAGCACTTGCAATCGTTGACGCCGTCATTGTGTTTTTGTGGCCAAAAGATGCACGTGGCCGATCACGGGAGGTGCACGCAGGTCATTGAAAAAGTGAGTCATTGGAGTCCAAAATCTTGGCAGGACAGTTGTCCAGTAAAAAATTCTAAAAAAGCTTGAAAGACCGATTTCACGCAATATTACATAGAGGGGTCAATTCTGTCTTTTCAACTTTTACGGGACGTTTTGTCCTGCATTTCTCGTGAGGATCACGGATTGTGTCCCGTAAAGTTGGGAGAATCTCGATGCTAATCATAGCCTATCCAGTGCACGTGCCTTGACCACCTTTTCCCGCCTTTTCTGCGAGCCTGCCAATATCCATTTGTTACTTTCTGTTGCATCCAAAGATGGCTCACCCGGTGCGCAATTCGAAACTCTCCCCTAGCTTACTCGCTGCTCCTTGGCTCATTATTTAGTGATTGGAGGAAATTGCGTGACTTCTAAAATGCTAAAATGCTAAACTTTAGCCAATCAGCGTGCAGGATTTTTGTTCCACAGCCGATACTTCTCTTATGACACAACTTCAACCACAAGCACTGCTCTTTTTGGTCCCACGACCAGCACAGTGTTTCCTTCCAGTATACCGGTGCTGCCTGCATTGCTAACATTGTTGTCTCGGCATTGCTTTCCAGCATGATAACGAGCAGTAGAGAGAGACATACCATAGTAATGACATCCCATCACGGTGACGGTGACTGATCACGCGCCTGACAGTTTAGAAGTTTGGAAGTGATGGAATTTTTTGCATAACTTCTAAAAATATGGGCCTGTCGCAGTGCGATTTATTTTAGCATTTTAGAAGTCATGCAATTTCCTCCATTGTCACGTTTCTCATCTTTGGCTGATATTAGCACTCAAAACCGTGGCATGATGACAGTGAAGAGACATTGGTGCAAAGTTATTTAGGAATATATTATATATGCCCTTCCTGTGATGTTGCATGCGACACCAAAATGGCCGCTATTGAATTGCTCGTACCAGAGTGCGCGCGATATTTTTAATAAAGTGGCCGTGGACTCTTTAGATTCCGTTTTATGGGGATGGTTCTCTCCCAATTCACAATTCAACATCATGCTACCAAATACCCATTTCCATGTCTTGTGATCACACACACATATTCGACCTTCGGGGATGAACTGGCTCCATGAAGTCATTGCTGAACCACCCGTCCCATCGTTTAGCAGAGAACTTGCCAAGATATTTGATTCCGATGACAACAATGATTGGCATACCATATTTGTTGTGGAAGGCATACTCATGTACTTGGACCAGGGCAAGTGTTCGGCCATTCTTGAGGCATGCATGTGCCGAGGCGGCGCGGGGAAGTGCTCCCTTGTGCTTTGCTGACCATCTATTTGATATCATGGATTGTAATCTGGCATTGGTCCAAGAGCAACTCGCCCAGACAGGGTGGATGCTTTGTGAATGGGTGCCAAGTCCTACTGCTAAGGCGAAGCACATGGGAATTACAAGGCTGTCACCACAAAGACAAACAGAATGACAAACTTAACATGTGTGTGGATTCGATGACAAGATGATGGAAGGGAAAACCTTTTTATGGGTGTCATTCCATGACACCTCCAGTCTACAGTATGGTCCAGCAGCTGCAGCTCAAGAGTGAATGCCGATCTGCGCAGTGCATCCTCCTTTCCTGTGCTTTTCCAGAACCTCATTTCAAATGCCACCAATGACCTGGGCAATTTGACAATTCACTTGCACTGCTGCTTTACCTTTGACCTGGCTGACCGATCCACCATGGTAAACCAGTGTGATGAAATATTCCAGCTGCTGCAATTCGGCATCATGCTTGTGCAAGATGGCAACAAAGGCTGCAAACAATTGTTCGCTTTTGTTTGTGATTAGTTGGCTCCAACACTGGACATCAACAATGGTTTCAAAAAGATGAGGGGCCATCATTGCTCCTTGGTAGGCATCTGCACTATGCTGAAAGTACGATGAAAAAGTTGTAGTGGAAATAATTTGTGAGATCTAAAGTTATTGCTGATTCTATCGCTCCTAGACCACCGGAGTCTTTCCTCAATGCATCCTGTATGCGTTGGATGCAACTCCCACCAATCTAGCTTCTTAGATCTCTTCAAGGTCTTATAGCTAGCTACCGTTGGAGCTTCTATTCCAGTAGTAAACGTCAACGGCTCGCCGTGCTCGCAACTGTTGTCGTCATTGCTCATCAGCCGTGCCGGCCTTGCCCGTCCGTCCGTGCGTCCACAGACGTTCGACCAAGTCAACGTCAGCCAGGTATGTATCTAAGGTATGTTGGTACTACACGTAGGCCATTGTGTGTACTCATTGTTCGAACATTCTAACATTGCAATGTTACAACATTCTAACGTTCTAACTACTTGTTAGATAATAAGGCGCGATCGGCATTCTGCATGTGCGCTATGTTTTTGTAAGTGAGTGGAAATGCGTCGCGCGGTAATTCGTTGCCCCCAAAAAACTCATTTAAGTGCGATTCGGGGAAAGCTCTATCATCGAGATAAGTCGACTAAGTGCGTCCGCAACGACGTTATGTTCGCCCTTGATGTAGACGAGTTCGGGGCCAAACTCCTCGATTAAGAGGCGCCAACGCATGACGTGCTCCGTGTTAAATTCTTTATACGTAAGATTTTTATGGTCTGTGAAGACTCTGATTCGCTGTCCCAAAAGGATAGTGCAAAATTCCTTAAGTGTTTCGACGATAGCTAAAAGCTCTCGTTCCGTCGTAGTATAGCGCGTTTGCGCCGGGTTCAATTTTCGACTATAGAACGCGATCGGTTTCCCGCATTGCGATAACACTGCACCTAGCTGAGTATGACTAGCATCGGTGCGTATTTCGAATGGTATGTTGAAATCGGGGTATGTTAGTAGTGTCTGCTTACTGATGATTCATTTCATCGTGTCGAAGGCATTCTGCTCGACTGGACCCCATTGCCATTTGGCTTCTTTAGAAGAAGTTAGCGCACTCAGAGGGGCTAGAACTTCAGAGCGGCGAATCCACATGTCGCGATAGTAGTTAACTACACCTATGAACTTCTGTAGCTCGCGTTTGTTAGTAGGTGCCTTCATAGTGTGAATAGCTTCTACTTTCTTTGCGACTGGTTGGATTCCGTCTCGCATTATCCAGTACCCAAGATACTCCAATTCGCCTCGGGCGAAGAAGGATTTTCGGGCATTCACCTTAAGACCAGTGTCACGTAGACGTTTGAAAATGACTTCTAGTTTCTCTAGGTGGTCATTAAAATCACCCTTAGTTAGTTCTAGTAGATCGTTGATGTACACTCGTACGTACTCTAGATCTTCAAAGAGGGGGCCCATTTTCTCTTGGAAAATGTCGGGACTATTTGAGAGCCCCATCAGCAAGCGCTGCATCTCATACTTACCCCAAGGGAGTACGATAGTGCATAGCTTTCTACTATCTGGGCTTAACTCTATATGGTAGTAACCCATGTTGAGGTCGAGACTCGTCGCATACTGAAAGCCTTCTAGCTTCATCAGTAAGTCCTGAATCTTCGGGATTGGGTACGGTTTACGTTTAATCCGTTTGTTCAATTCTCGGAAGTCGTTGATGAATCGAACTGTTCCATCCTTTTTGGGGATGATAAAGGTGGGCGCACCCCATTCGGAGCAGTTCACCTTTTTGAGTACTCCGACTTGACAGAGTCGTTCGACTTCATCGCGGAGGGTACGCTCATACGCTTTTGGTACAGGGTACGCTCTAGCATGGTACGGCTTGGCACCTTCTACTAGTTCAATATCATAGGGGTCCCCACGCCATCGGCCGAGGGTACCATCGAATAGGGTCTGGTATTTTGTCAGTAGCTGTTCTAGCTTACTCTGCTCATCCTTACTAAGGTGAGTTTGCTCTCTAGTGATGCTACGTGCATCGGCTTTCTCATACTTGGCGTCGAGAATTTCCTTGACGCGGTCCGACATCTCGTCGACGTGTCCACGTTCATGTACATGATACGACGTCGCCGTCGTCGCATCTATTTCTTTCATTGGCATACGTGCATTGTCCCATTCTACTTCCATAGCTTTGAAGTCGATCACTAGACCCAGCTCTTGCATGAGGTCTCTGCCTATAATCATATCGTAGTTACCTAGATCATCCGCTAGGTGAAAGTCCCACTCAATCAATCGATCGTCGTGTAGTTCTGGTAGACTGAGTTGTGTGGTCACACGTTCAGTACACTTATAACTACCGCTCATAGTCGTGAATACAGTAGTCGCTTTTTGGGTCTTTATTTTTAGTTTACTAGCACTGCTCTTCTTCCAGAGACAGCCACTACCACCAGAGTCAAGCAGTGCCTTGACGGTTACTACTTGTTGCCGACGTCCACCCCGTTGGTTAACACGAGCAAATGTGATCGGCACGAGATGACTAGATTTTTGTCGTTTGTTTGAGCCTACAGTTCGACTACCTTGAATCGTGTTTAACAAATAGAGCTCGCGCTCGCGCTGTGCTTCCGCCAGACATGCATCGAGAGAGCTGAAACTTCGAGATTTCCTTGCGTCTGAATTTTGCAAATTTTGAGTTGCGCTTGAAACGCAATTGCTATTGTGAAATGATTCCATGTATTGGACATCGTCCCTATGGGTAAAACTAGTGTAATCGTTCAATTTGCCACTATTATTATTATTGTATTCACACGTAGTCACCGGCTCACATTGTCAATCCATTTCGACGTCGCTGTCGCTACTGACACTAAGCTTGTCGAAATCAGGGAGATCGTTGAGATCATCCATATCATAATTGAAGTTGTCCATCAAAGGAGGATCTTCGGCCTTGCGCTTCTTGGCAGATTGCTTAACCGCGTTGTCCACCATAGACTTAATATAGGCATGAAGCTCGCCTGTTTTCTTCTTTCTTTCGCTGTCGCCTTCGCTATCGCTGCGGCGCCAAGTTTTGTTTTCAAAGCGGGTCTTTTTAAAACGACCTCCGACGTTGGAGTGGGCAGACGCCATCTTCTTCGCCTGGTCCTTTAAAATAAGACAATCATGGGAAGCATGTGTGTTGTTAGCTCCATGATACAAGCATTCATACTTAGCGGCCTTACCATCGGTTCCCGCTCTTGGGCCTCCACGCTTCCTCTTTGAGGGATTTTCGTCATTCGACTTGCCATGCTTGTCTGCCTTCTTGCTGAGGGCTTCGTTGATCTCTTCTGTGGCCTCCAATCATTCGCAGAAGTCCACGAAGTCTTGAACCGTGTGTTCCATCGGTTCGAATCCCTGGAGGATCATCTCCTTCCGCCACTTGGCGGGGATTCCAAACTCGCAATTCTCCATGAGCTCGTCATCGGGAATTTTGTTTCTCTTGTCTTTCTCGTCGAATAGTGCGAGGTATTCATTTAGCTCGCGGAACCAAGCTACATACGCCTTCATTGTCATCGTTGGGGGCTTTTGGCAGATCCGACGCATATAACGCTTTTGAAGTTGCACCGCGCGTTTTGGGAGGACATAGGCCGTAACCGCGTGCAAACATTTCTCAAAATTATCAGGGTTTTCGGATTTGAGTTCCGAGGCCTTCGCATTGAAAGCCACCAATACCTGGCCTTTCAGCAAATTGCGTGTTAAAGCGTATTACTGAGGTCCCGTGGTTAGGTCCTGACCCACGATCACATCCTTAAGTCCGATAAGGAAAAGGAACCACTCTTCGGGCGTTCCGTCAGTGAAATGCGGTTGTTTGATGCGTCGCGTCAAGGACTTCTTATCCTTTGGATCGATACGCAAGTCATATTGACTGTACACACCGTCCTTGAGCTCCTTTGGCTCGGGCCATTCAATGCTGATTGGCGCTGACTTAAAGCCCTGCTTCTCGGCAGTGGCCTTCTTGGGGATGCTGGTTGAGATCTTCATCTTGCTCACGCGTGCAACGTGGAGTGTTAACACTGTGCACTATGCTGAAAGTACGATGAAAAAGTTGTAGTGGAAATAATTTGTGAGATCTAAAGTTATCGCTGATTCTATCGCTCCTAGACCACCGGAGTCTTTCCTCAATGCATCCTGTATGCGTTGGATGCAACTCCCACCAATCTAGCTTCTCAGATCTCTTCAAGGTCTTATAGCTAGCTACCGTTGGAGCTTCTATTCCAGTAGTAGACGTTGACGGCTTGCCGCGCTCACAACTGTCGTCGTCATTGCTCGTCAGCCGCGCTGGCCTTGCCCGTCCGTCCGTGCGTCCACAGACGTTCGACCAAGTCGACGTCAGCCAGGTATGTATCTAAGGTATGTTGGTACTACACGTAGGCCATTGTGTGTACTCATCGTTCGAACATTCTAACATTGCAATGTTACAACATTCTAACGTTCTAACTACTTGTTAGATCTAGAGGGGTATTCTAGTGTACTGCACATCTTTGGGGTTTTCCACGCCACGATGCCACCATTCCTGAGGACTCTCATCATTTTGGAGTGTCAGTGCCCAATCATCGAGGCTATTTGTTCTCCACGGGCCTACAGAGATGCTGGGATTGTTGTCATCATTGGCTGAAGAATTGTGAAATTGAATGTCATCCACGGCATTCTTTGTTGGGTTGAGAGTCGCATCATTATCAACAGAGCTTTCCATTGCCAGATATAGAACACTCCAGGTTGCTGTCTGTTCCAATATATTCTTGCTACCGTATCCTCTTTTGACACTCTTCCATTTCCTCCATTCGGCACCAGCTTCAAAAATTGGACTGTGGTCAAAGCCACTCATCTTGATGTCACTATCCCTCTGCACTCCAACAGACATCCCTTGGGATTTTCAAGTGTTATGTACACGGATGTTCGAATGTGGATGTGACGTATGTGCGCAGCATGCGCAATGGTCATCGGTCATGGAAAAGGAAATGCGTAAGCCATCAACAATGGCACAATCTAATCTTGGTTTATCTTGGATACGGTTTTCTGTAGCTTTACATTGCAATAGCGATGATAGGTTACAAGTAAGTGCACAGGAAACTTCAGACACGGATGAAGGTCTGTCATTCGCTTCTTTTACAAGCCATTCTGCTGCTAGTTCAAAAATGGCTTCTTGACAATTGTCGGAATCTGCTCCATTGTAAGAGTCATAAACGTGTGCCACAGCCGCTTCCACAATGGACCCAAGCTGCCACTCGCTGAACCGAGAACTGGATTCTGAACAAAATGAATGTCGGTAGGGAGTATGGTATTTACATTGAACGCAAAAAATTGATAGGACAATGCCTTGGATAAAGTCTGGTTGCATATCCTGGATCTTGAATGTCATTGACTTCTACAATGGCTCGAGCGGCAGCTGTTCCTAACATCTTGTTGCCATGCCACGCATGAAAAAGTTGATTTGTTGACTCTGGGAGCACATGGTCCTTGCTTGGAATGCTTCGAAGTGGATGATGCCACTTGTTGAGTGAGGCCAACACTGGCAAGGACCACCTCATATTAGCAAAACCTATTTGGAGTGAGTAGCAAGTCATCATTGCATCGATCCATGCAGAACTTATCAAAAAGCACAGAAATGGTTGCATGAAAATCTGAAATGAATTTTTTGCCAGCCAATCACATAATAGTACGTCCAATAAATTTGTTGGATTTGAAATGATCTACAGTACTTTGCAGCGACCGTCTTGACTATTTAGGAGTATACTATTCATGGTTTGGAAATACATTATGGTGGCGAGTGAAAGAGAATGTTTGCTGAGTCGTTTATGACTCCAATGAACGATTTGTGATGGAAAGAAACAGACTTTTTCGCCGTGACGCCGTTTTTGCGCCGACGCACCCAGACCCGCACAAAAATGGTCTGGCCGTCCCTCCACCCAATGGCATCAGTGGATGCGGAGGACGACGCCATCACCGGAGGACCACGATGATGCCGCGATACTATCTATCTATATCACCGTGCCTGTTGCAAGATCTCGCTGGAGCTATCTTACACTAGTCGCTGTCCTAACAGGTCATGAAACTTGCAACCTGCATATTGATCCAGAAACAGCGCATCGTCTTTCTTCTTTTCTTTTTAACCCCGTTTCTTGTCGCCGCCCTGACTCCCCCCAACATGTCTGATAATTCCGACGCTGCTGCCGCCGCCGCCAAGTCGGCTATTGATTTTTTAACTTTGACCCGTGGTCTCAAAACCACTCTTCGTACTGGTTGGGTCCGTCAACAAGCCAACCCCAAGGTGGAAAGTGTCGCGGATCATTCGTGGCGCATTGCCCTCATGAGCTTGGTGGCAGCTACAACGACTGCTTCCGTAGACACGGCAAAATGCTTGAAAATGGCACTGGTCCATGACTTGGCAGAAGCACAAGTGGGTGATATCACCCCCCATTGTGGCGTTTCCGATGACGACAAGTATCAACGAGAATTACAAGCCATGACCCAAATGACCAATCATTTGTCCTCGCCGACGTTGGGAGTCGCAGGCCAAGAAATTTTGGATTTGTGGAAAGAATATGAACAAGGTCAAAGTATGGAAGCGAAACTGGTCAAGGATATGGACAAGTTGGAAATGATTTTACAAGCCTTGGAATATGAACACGACGCCCTCAATCAGCAATCGTTGGATGGATTTTTTGATTCGACCCGCGATCAATGGCGTACCGAGATTGGCAAGGCGTGGGGACGAGAAATTGAATCGCGGCGACGACCACGACCACCACAACAAGAAGAGCAGCAGCAAGGCGACGATAACGAGACGACGAGTGAACCAGATGCCAAGAAACCAAAAGTGTAACGAACTACCAGCAAAAGTCAAATAGAATAGCTTGGGTGTCTACTAATGCGGTAGTAGCAAGTCTACTACCAAATGCACGTACCAGGTAGCGTACTTTACTGTCTTGTCTCTCGAGTATCGTACCATAGTCTAGTGATGGACCGTTTTCTTTTTCTTTTTGACTTTTTTTTTTGGAGCCGCTTTGTCTTTGTGATCGGACGCATGATGCATGGCATCGGCAGCATCCACTTGATCCGAGACTTGGAGCAAGGCTTGATAAAATATTATTGCGACATCTCCCGATGTCCCACGATCCTTGGGATTGGGTGCAAAACACAATTTCATGGCCTCTCGAAAGGCACGTAAAATGGGATCTTGAGACGTCACCAAGGGTTCTGGCAACGAGGGTGGAATGCCTCGTATGACATCTTGCCTCACACTGTCCATGCGTTCCTTTTTCATTTTGCCACGAGGTGAATGTGTGGTCAATATATGATACAAGACAGCCCCCAACGCATAGACATCGACTTTTTCATTGACCATTTGCATTTCGTCCAAATGCATTTCTTCCGGCGCTCGCCACCAAGGTTCGTGCAGGCGTGAAGGAAATCCACAAGACGATTCGTTTGTCGAGTTGCGAGGATATCGCAAAAATTCGGCAATATTAAAGTCGTTGAGTTTGGGAATCCCACCCTTGACAATGGCAATATTGCGTGGATTAATGTCGTAGTGTGCCATGGTAGGTCTAATGGAAGTCAAGTTAGTGTGTTCCCAGGGATATCCGGGAATTCCAAATTGGACATGATACAATCCTACTGAAACGGACAATGCCAATCGTAATTTGAGCAACAAGATTCCATCGAATTGTCGTCCACGTAATCGTCGATCCAATTGTTCCAGGGCATTGATTCCATCCCGAAATTCCGCCAATTCATTGAGAGCCGATTGTCCACAATATCCATGCACATTCATCACAAAGGGCGAAAAGGTCAAGTGATCCATAGCCACAGCATCTCTTCGATGCAATTCATAATATTCTTCCAAAAAATCTCGTTCCAGCCGAAGAACTTTGAGTACGACACTTTCTTGTTGTCCTTGCAAATGATGATCGACACGCCATGTGGAACGAAACCATCCTTGACCCAAGAACTGAATATCCAATGAACTTGCATGGCCTGTTGGAATCAAATCCAATTCATGAATGGAATTGCAATTGGGATGCGCTTCTTGTTGCCAGGATTCGGCAGGTTCACATTCCTGCACTATTTCTGAATCTTGTTGTTCGTCTTCAACAAATTCCGCCTTGTCTTCGTTATTCGTGCCATCGCCATCATCACTAGTATTTGTATTTGATGAGGATTCCAGAGAAATATTAAAGACCCCAGTCGTCGTACTATTGCCATCCATGGAAAAGAACAAGACTTCTGACGATGACGTGGTATTTGCAGTAGTAGTAGTAGTAGTAGAGTTCACGGGCATCGAGGAGTCTGCTTTGGCTTCGGCGACAATCGCAAATTCGTCGTTCTCTTCCTCGTCTTGCATGCCCATGGGACTGGTCGGCAAGACAATGGACAGTTTGCCAGTAGTCGAGTGTTGCTGCTTTTTCGTAAAGGAGTGTACTACCACTGTCGTTTCCAGTGGGGTATCCAAAATGACCATGCGAGCATGGGCTCGTACGGCAACAACTGTATTCAACACCGCAGCAGCAGCATTATTAGCATTTTCGACGGGTCGTTGAAAACGTGTCCGTGTGCGATTGATCATATGGTTGTCGAAAGTAGTAGTAATCGTCGTTTGACTACGGACTGGACGGGGAGCTTTTTGTGGAAGACTCCGAGGTGGTACCATGCCAGCCGGTGGCAACAAATTGGACTTTGTTTCTATTGTCGTTGTATTCATGAGAGTCACCGAGGCCATGTAGACATACGAAACACTTGCCAATCCAATGGCCAAGATAAAGTACAAGGTCAAACTGTGGAAACTCGAGCGTTTTGTGGCTGGTTTATGACGACGAGGACTACCCACAATACGCGGTGGACTAGTGGTGTTTGCTTGCGTTTTCCACATTTCTACATCCTGAGTAGCATGCCGTCGATGTGGAGCGGCACTACTGCTGGTCGGTGATCTCCACGACGGCAACGTCTCGTCGTCATTGTGATTGCCATTGCCATTCTTAGTGGGACTCTTTGCTACTACTACTACAGTGGAAGACAAGGGCCGTTTTGCCTTGCTGGGAGGAGACGAGGAGGAGGAGGAGGATTCCATCATCATGATCATCCTAATGCATGACAATAATGTTCACAAAGCAACCAAGGATGGATTATAGCGTTTTCACCCTCGTCATTTGTTCGCTCTCTTCTTTCGCGTGGCTTTTGTCTCCGCGCATCCGCGATGTTTGCGTCGTGGTGCCGACATGTATGATACAAGGATGCCTGCCGATCAAATAAATAGAATCTTTATTCATATATTCAGCTCTGAGGTTTGGGATAAGCTCGTTTTTATATCGCTGTCATGTCGTTGCCGAACCGAGATCGCGGTGGTCATTTTTCGGACTCGAATGAATCGATGGACTGGTTCGAACACTACCAAACCGAGGCATAGACAAAGCTAGAGAAGCCTATTGCATGACAGCCATTCTTCATCCTTCTTGAAGATAACAGAAGAGAGCTTACAAACTAGCTACTAGGTAGGTAGCAGCGAGGAATGATAGCTATTATCTCCCCGTTGTTTTCGCCTTTTCAAGTACATCGTGCACGGCTTCCAACAAATCCCATACGATCAAATCCCCATGAGCTCCTCGATTCCCCATACAGGTATGTTTCGTTTCATCGTTTTCGCAAATTCCTGCTGTTTTCCACTCGTCGGACGAACAGGGACCCAAGACTTGCATGTACCGACGACCATCCACCAAGGCCACCGTCCGAGCACGGCGAGCTCCCAATTGTTGTCGTTGACGCATCATTGCCGCCATGGACGTGGCCGAAAATCCCCATTCAGCAATCAGAGTATGACCCACCAGAGGCCCCCAATACGCCGTTCCAACATCGACCAGTGTCACGCCATAATGTGCTTCTTCACGGCCATTCGGTAAGGGAGTATAATAATCATTGGGACGTCCATAAATGACAACATCAAAATCGGCCAGTTTATGACCCGTCAGAAAATGCAGTTTGGACTGCCACCGCGGTAAATACGCCAAATCATGGTTGCTAACCAGGTGGACTTGAGCATGATTGGCAAACTCATATCGATAATACGTGCCTCGTCGAACAGGAAAGGTTTGATTGTCCAAAATCATTTCTTCGTCGTGTATTAACAATGTCGAATACTGACATGCCAACGTAAAAAACAAAGACCGAGTGTGGGAATTACCAAAAGCCAAAATGGTGGAATTGGCGGGAAATGGATACTTGCGATATCCCCATGTGGGTTGTTGCATATATTCCAATTGTTGCTGGTGTTGCTGCTTGATTTTGTATTGGAGACGTTGAAAACCCTCTTGGTCATACCAGGATTGGAGAGTATTGTTGGGATCACCGCGTGCCCAAAGAATGAATTGCTCCATCTTGTCGGCAAAGGCATCATATTCGGGGCCTTGGCAGACATAGGGCTCTCGTCCGACCATGGGGGTCGTACAGAGTACGGTGGTTGGTGGCAGAAGATCCAGGGAGCCACTGTCGCCTTGCACTTTGATATTTTTAGAGCTGCTTTTTGGAATGGCAAACAGGAGTTGATCCTGATCCACGCCGAGGCTCAAGATACCAAGAAGGAGCGTCAAAAGACCCCCACAGAACAACGTCCATTTTCGTTTGGATGACGACCATCGCTCTATCCTCATTCCTTGCTGCTCCATGATGCTGGTGACTGGCGGCGAAGTTTCAACCACTTAACCAATAACGTACTTGTACTATATCCAGCGACATTCGGGTAGTAGGTGATATACTATTGTTCCAGGAAATGGTGGTGTTGCTGCCATGGTCTTTCCCGTTATCTGGTTGTTCTTCCAATCCATGCATGGGGTCGGGGGCAATTTTTGATGGTGATGACCGTCGTCGGTCATTGTGGCCTCGCGCTAGAACCGCGGCCAAAGTAAAGTACGCACGTCCGGGTCTTTATCCCGGATGGGGAAGTACCTAGTGCAAAACTTCAATTCAGGAACCAAATGCAGGGGTCCAAAAGAGCCTTGACAATAGGCCACAAGTATTTAGCCTTGCGGATCGTACAGTTGACGAGATGATGTCTAGAGGCTCGGCAGATTGCAGGTTTATCAAAGCCGTATGTTACACCCAAAAGGGAAGTGCGAAAATAGCTAACTAAGTTGACGATTAGATTGCAGGTTTTCTTGACGACGATTGAAGTAGTTTCGTGGAAATGCCCCCCAAAGGAAACAACAAGAAAAAGAAACAAAAGGCGCGTAACCGCAACGAAGCGGCTGTGTCCTGCGTGGGCTGTGCGGCTCCACTGAGGGACGATGGGGTATACTGTTTGTGTACCAAAGTCCGCTTCTGTTCGCCCGAATGTCAGCAAAGTCGCCCCCATCCTGATTGTCCAGGTCCTCCTGAAGCAAGGATTGACATGGATCAACGCCTCCGAGATATTCGCCAGAGGGGAGTAGTGTCCAATGTGTCAACGCAAGAAATGGACGCCACTGTGACGCAGCCCATGATCGGTCTACTAATGTCCCAAGGACTGCGGGCCATCTACCAAGATCTAAAGGCAAAAGATTATGCTGCGTTCGCCGACCAAGGGGAGGGCCCTGGGAATATTGCTTGTGCTTACTTGGCTGGTTGCCGGTATAAGCATAGGTTGCTTGGAATTATTTCACCACAAACGAGGGTTGCACGCAACACAGACGTCGATGAAATCAGTGTTTTGGAGTCGCAGGAACTTGCGTTTCGCTACTTTGAAAAAGCTGCCAAGCTGGGGCACGGCTTGTCAATGCAATCTCTAGGCGAGTGTTACGACGATGGCATCGGTTGCCGGGTGAATCGCAGACTCGCCCTGAATTGGATCTGGCCTGCTTGCCTTCAGGCCAGTACTGGGGCTGCTGATATGCTTGAGACGAGAGCATTGCTTCCTCTAGAAATAAATGCCCAAGCGGGCATGCTTCAGCAAATAAGGTATCGACTTGCTCCAGGTCAGGGCATGAGCCTTTGTGGTCCCAACCTTGCAAGCCTATTATTGGCATTGCATCCTGTTGCGGAACGAGAAGGATACACTCTCCCTCCATTTGCGGCGATATTTCCAACCTTAGCTGTGGGAGTTCGACCTCGAGCTCCTGAAATTTCCGGTCGCGTGCCGTTGATTGGGTGTAAACAACTGAAAGAAGTCGTGAAGCTAATCAAGGAGTTGCAACGACGGGGGAATCAAGTTCATTGCCAATACGGTCGGCGGGGCGTTGCCAAGGCCGCCACTACCCAAACACACGACGAGGCGGCCCGTTCACTAGACAATCAGATATTCCTTGTACCTCCAGCACCAACCTGCAATGAAACACCCACGTTGGAAGAACTTTCCGAATGGACGGCGACAGGGAAGAATCGACAACACTGGTACGGTGACGAAGGTACCAGTGTCCATTGTATCCATGTCGAAAAGGCAGGAAGACAGAGTGGGACCTCATTTTGTGCGGAATGCCTCAGAGAAGCCGCAGAACGCCTTTCTGCTGTGTCTTCAGGGTCGGTCGCAATCTCTCTGAGTGAAAATATTCCCCAGCGGGGTCAAGCAGCTATCTTTCGTGTGCCAAATGGTTCAATCAAATCTGAAACTTGGAAAACCTACGGACGAGGTGAGGCCGAGTGTGCCTTGGCTCTTCTGGTCGCTGCCAAGGACTTTGATTCAGCATTCACTGCGCACCCGCTTTTCGTCGCCCAGGATCCGAACCTGTTCTGGCCTTTGATTGAAGCGCACGGTTGTGTCCGTGCTGCACTGGAATACGTAGCGCCCCATGTAGATTGGGATGAGAGGCTTGGGGTTGTAAAAGAACCGCTCGAACAAGTGCCAATCTGCGAGGTTGTGGGAGGTCATTACGTTGGTCCAGGTGCATACCTCCGTCGTTGTGGAAACGATTTCTGTACCAACTTGGAACCCGACAAACAAATTGGCTTGAGATGCTCAATCTGCGAACGACGATACTACTGCAGCGACGAATGCCTCAAGGTCGACTACAAGGTTTTCCACAAACAGGAATGCAAAGCCGCTACTGCTGGACGCAAAGTTCAGCCTCAGGTGCCAGACGATGAGAACGGTGCAGAAGGATCGCGACATCAGGATACAGGCCCCGAAAAAGAGGAAGACGTGGTGATTCACGGGCTTGTAGCCAAACCAGAATACAATGGCAAGATCGGCACAGTTATCGGAGATTTGAATGATGGGCGCTACCCTCTAAAACTTCGAACACCATCTGCAAATGAAATCCTCGTCCTCCCTGTCAACCTTTATCGCATCGGTGTTTTCTCCAAGAAGCGCAAGAAAAAGTCGAGACGATTTGAGTGCTTTACTCATGGCCTGGAGTTGTGCAGCCATTGCTACTTTGACTTTGGCATGGTGAATCGTGTTTCGTGGCTCAAATTCTCAGGACGGGACATTAACGACGGGGTCCTCGATCAAGTTAATGACGCTCACTATGCCACCATCAAGATTCCAGATACCGAAGAGGAAGTAGGTAGACTCGACGCAGGCTGGCCTTTGGAGTGTCATGGTATGGGTAGTCACGAGCGGCAACGTTTTGTACTAAATGCGCTTCTTGAATACAAAGGAGACCTGTCGGTGTGTGCAGCTGCTGGTAGGGCCGCCATGATTGCATACGGAGGCCGTGGCCAGCGTATTCTTCGAACGGTCGTCAACTCGCATCTTGAAACATTTGCAGCTTTACTGTAACTAGCTACTACTCTGGTGCAACTTGGTATCCAGCATCAGTACATACTTCGAATACCTATGTCATCTAGGTACTACGAACTGGTAGCTCTATGGCACTCAAAGTTATGACACTGGCAAAAAAGGGACGGGGAAACGGAGCGCTCGACTCGAAACAGTCGAAATCAACATTGTGACGTCATCGTCTGCGGTGCAGTTCTAACCTGTTCGACTACAACGACTGCATCAGTCGCCACGTTTCATCGTGATTTCCATTTTGACTGTCATTTGCATCCAAAGACTGTTACTGTTGTATGGCTATCAATTCTATTCTAGTATTGAAATGAAGGACCACGAGTCTTTGTCCTGCAGTAGTAATAGTGACAATGACGACGGTAATATCAGTGGCTCGCAGAATAAGAATAATGGCACCTTGATCCCGGAAGGCGTGCTTCCGTCGTATCTGGCGACAGCCTTTGGGGAACTCTATGAAGATGATGGTTTGGTGGTCATGGCCAAGGGGCTGGGGTGGTTGAATTTACTGGCATCATTTGTCAGATTTTATGCCGACGTGGAAGAGGGGCATTTGGCAATTCTCAAGGAGCAACAAAGTACGACGACAAGAAGTCGCAAGTTTTCCAAGAAACCTCCTTTGGTGCTTGTTCTAGGACTTAAAGACGCCGAGAATGAAGCGCTACTGTCCATTTTAGAGAGCTGGGGGACTCCTCATACCATGATTCCTAAAGTCATTACCAATGAAAGTGGACAAAGCAAAGATCGAGTGGGTAAGTTGCTCCTTGGTGGATGGATCCAAAGTTCCCTCCGACAGTGGTTCTCTGACGCGCACGCCGTCATTGTTTCTTTCGTTTTCTTCTTCAGCCGCATATGAAAGGGGAGGGGTGATTTGCGTGACAAGTCGCATCTTGATTGTGGATTTACTTTCCAATAATGTATTGTCTGCCAAAGAGATTGATGGCATTTTGGTGGCGCACGGGGACCAAGTCACGAATGAATCCACAGAAGCCTTCATTCTGCGGATCATTACCTCTCAGAAGCGACGAGACGAGTGTTTCATCAAGGCCTTTACGGATGCTCCGGAAGGACTCTTGTCGGGCTTTTCCAAAATTGACAAGACTCTCAAGGCGTTGCAAGTACGGAATCTATACCTGTATCCACGATTTCATGAGGCAGTCAAAGAGGAACTGGAACTTTATGCGCCCGAAGTGGAGGAGTTACAGCAGCCATTGTCACCTTCCATGAAGGAGATTCAAAACGCTATTGTAGCTGCTTTACAGACATGTATGCGAGAATTGAAAAACTTGACGAGCGCTCTGGTGGAATGGACCGGAGAGGACCTGTCTATGGAAAATTGTGTGTTGCCCAATTTTCACTTAACGGTGAAACGACAACTCGAAAAGGACTGGCATCGTCTGAGACCCCAAACGCGACAACTGGTAGAAGATTTGAGAACTCTGGGGACTCTGTTTCAAATTCTAATTCAAGCCGATTGTGTGCGATTTTGGAGTGTCCTCAACAATATCCAAACAAATAGTGCGGGGGCACGGTATCCTTCCATGTGGCTCCTGACGCCCACGGCGGATCGTCTCTTTCGCAAGGCCAAGGATCGAATCTATAAAATTGTCCCTGGACAACCTACAGCTCAGGTACCGAACCCTGTCAGTCGTCTAGTACCGGTCTTGGAGGAAAATCCCAAGTGGAGACTTGTCAAGACAGTGCTATCGGAAATCAAGGAGAAGGAGAAGGCAAAACGAGAACAAACCAAGGGTCGTGGATTATTTGTGTCCGCCACGATTTTAGTCCTGGTCAAGGATGATAACACCGTGCAGAGTTTGAGATCTTATCTGGTGGAGGGACGGGACCGTGCTTTGGCGTCGAAATTTCTGGACTATTTGACTACGTACAATGACAAGAGGCGCACACATTTCAATAGCAACACCGCATCGGAAGAGGGACGTCTATTGCACGAAGAGGAGGCACGTCTGAGAAAAATAATGAGAAGGAATCGAAATGTGAACCAAAAACTGAAGCAAGAAGAGGCCAAAAAGCGGCCCGCAAAAATCAATGCTGTCCCTGACTATATGAAGAAACGAAGGCGCATTGCAATTGAAAAGGGGCGAGGAGAAATTACTGGTGGCCAAGAAGATCTAGAACGGCGAGCAGTTTTGGATGAAGCCGTCGAAAAGGCAGATCATGATCTTCAGGGTTCTGGATTCGATGACGGGCCGGACGATGACGACATTATTTACGATGAGATGTTCAAAGCGTCCTTTCCGGAAGAGCCTCGAATTATCATTCGGAGCTTTTCTACCTTTGAAGGAGACGCTGGTCTGGTTCTTGCTGACTTGGATCCATCGCATGTTATCATGTACGATATGAATGTATCTCTGGTGCGCTCGCTAGAAATCCATGCAGCAGTGAATGGCCGAAACGGTGACCAAGAACGCCTTAAGCTCTACATTTTGAGTTTTGATGCCAGTTCCGAGCAAAAAGTCTTTCAAAAGGTCATGGAGCGGGAGCAATCGGCCTTTGTCCGCTTGATTCAACACAAACGCACGATGCCACCACCCATCTTGCACGTTGGAGGGACCCAAGAAATGCAGCAAGCTCTACAGCACGGGAGTGTCCAAAGTACCTATGCCGGAGGTGCGTTGCCCTTGGCCATGGATACCCGTCGAGGACAAGGAAAAAGGGTTGACGGCCAAGAAAAGCGAGACATCGCCGTGGATGTTCGCGAGTTTCGATCTGCCCTACCATCCATATTGCATCAAGGAGGCATGCGGCTATCACCCGTCACATTGACCGTGGGTGATTTTGTCTTGAGCAATATCCATTGTGTCGAACGCAAGAGCATCAGTGACTTGTTTGGAAGCTTTGCCAGTGGTCGATTGTACAATCAAACTGAAGCCATGTGCAAGTACTACAAAGTACCTGTGTTGTTGATTGAGTTTGATCCTAACAAGGCCTTTTGTCTCCAGAACGACCACGAATTGGGGATGGATATAAGAACCGATTCTGTTTGTTCCAAGATGGTATTGTTGACCAGCCACTTTCCCAAATTACGCATTGTGTGGTCCAAGAGCCCCCATGAAACACTACGAATTTTCAAGGAGCTCAAACAGAACCACGAGGAGGTCGATGTTGACAGGGCAGTGGAAGTAGGTCGCAAGGACTCGGAGGAAGCGCTCTTGTTAGTTCCCTACGGTGCATCCGGAGCGAACGGCGACGACGACGAGGAGGAGGATGAAATCAACGAGGCAGCCCGAGACATGTTGCTGCGTCTACCTGGAGTCAATATTCACAATGCACGGCGGATCATGCGGGAATGCGATAGTTTGGCAGATTTGATCAACATGAGTCGAATGGAGCTTCGAACGATTGCCGGTCCCGTGGCGGGTCAGAAACTCTATACATTTTTCCGACAGCCCTATGGCGCTACTAAATAGTCCCGGAAGTGTGATAGTCCAGATGGACTACCATTCGCCCAATGCTACTAGGCAATCTCAAAAGTCATCGTAAAGTCGATGAAAGGGTACGTGGTAAAGGTAGTGCCGAATGTCCACAGAAGAACTAAAGTCTCCTCCCAAAATCCGCTCCATGGACTTTGGGTCGTAACGGCCAACATTTTCTTGCAAAACTCGTTCTGTTTCCTCCTAGTATCCGATACAAAAGTAGAAGAAGCAACCTCTGAGCAATAGGCTGGATGTTCCAAATAGCATGGCATCCAATGTCTCGAAAGTCACATACCTTGCCCCTCACAAGTTGTAGCTTGTTCGCAGTATCCGTACTCAAAAAGGGATACATCAAAGTCATGAGAGCACTCATCCAAAAGGGTGGTTCCATAATGACAAGTCGAAACAATCGTTCGGGATAGACTCGCTGCAAGACTTGCGTACTGATCTTCATTGCGGTTGTCGTCAAAGACCGACTCGGCTGATACCCTTCAAAGGAAAACAAGACCAGTAGTTTGCCGCTATTAGTAGTCGAAGAATCATCGTCGCCACCATCATCATACTTCATCATCCTTTGTCCCTCTAGATACTCTGCTGTGGCCATGGCTCGTTCGGCCGTGTAAATCTGAGTGATAATATAGGCGTCGTTGTCGGCAGCGTTTGTAAGAGAACCTCGGGGAGGTTTAAAGACCATGGGAGTCCGACTGGCAGTGCCACTTGTACAAGTATTCGTAGATCCACGTACTACCATGAGTTGCCGTTGCAAATCTTCCTCAATCCATTGTTTGTGTAATTGATCCTGTTCGTCCACAATGGCGGGCGAAGAAAAGAGCCGACGCAATTCGACAGTGCGATACAACTGCCGATACTCCAAGGCTTGTCGTAACGCGGATATAGTCTTGTCACGCATTCGCCCTTCTCCGATCAAATGCCGTTGAATCTCCTTGAGAGCAGCATTCGTCTGGGCCGACTTTGGTAGAATGTCATCATCATCATTCGTCCTTACGTACCAGTAGGCATACGAAGTTTCGGCCAGAGCGGCTACTTCGTCATTGTCCAGTTCCTCTAAAATGGACTATAAGCATATCATCCGTGTAAGAAACTGGTATTATTTCGTCTTGAGTTCTCGTTTAGGGACGAAAATGTCCATACGTACATGACAAGAAGATTCATCGTCATGGTCGAATCGTGGAGGTGTCGCGACTACCCTGCCGAAGATTTCGAGGTCCTTCGCATTAGTATCCTGCATAGCTCCTTCTTTGTTCCTCGTCGCTACTACTATTACTCTTCCTGCTGATAAAGCACAATGTGGCAATCTCAATGATGATGCCAGCAACAGCTATCTAATAGAGAGTGAGCAGAGGCAGAAGAGTTGAGAGCGAGTCTCCTTTTTCCTCCAGGTCGGTGGCAAAAAAACGCACACAAATGGATCGAGTCGAGTCGAGTCTCGATCCTTTTTTTCGGCATCAAAAACGAAGGCGAGCTCGAGAAATATGAAACAAGACCTCGCGATTTTACATTCCAATTAGTCAATTTTTTTGCTACCACTCTCTACATACGAGGAGTCGTGCGAGCAAAATGAATTTTGGGCGACGGTCGCATCTTTTTGGCGACCAACGCCTCATGATTTGGCCACTTTTTTTTCGACTCGACACATTTTTTCCGAATGGGACACATGTAATACGACTAAGAAAGAAACAATCAACCGTCCGCTGCATCGGAAGAAAAAGAAAGTTCGTCCTCATCGTTATCCATCTACAGAACGGCAATAACAGATATTGCCCATCCATTACAAGGCACGTGCTGTAAAGCAAGGACGACTACAACAATGGTCACCACCATGATGTCGAAACCGAGACGTCTTGTATGGTTGGCTTGTTCTGGCCTTGTGCCAGCCGCCATGGCATCCATGGAAGTGCTACATGGTTATCGGGAATACGCAGCATCTTCCGGTACCAAGGAACAAACAACAAATGGCGGTGGGGGGCAGTCGTTGTTTGGCGGGAAGTTCATCACATCATCCAATGTCGGTGGTATTTTGGAACTAGGTCGAGATATTGTCGCCATGGACGCGGCCGAAAATATCACCACGGCCAAGGACATTTATCAGAACGGAGGGCCTAGAAACAATGGGGAGAGCTTGGGGTAAGATGATTGGTTATCCTCGCTTCACATGTTGCTGTCGGTTTTCTCACATCATTCCCATTGGTATCGGTCCATCGACGACTTACTCTAGCCCAAATGTAACCTTGGCTGCGCTTAGCTTGTCCATTACAGAGAAGGAATTGGATGAGCCCTATATGGCGATGTTTCGTTACTATATGCATTCACTGGGTAAAGCGAATGGCGAAGAGGAAGGATTGTTCATGGGGCAACAGGCTCAATTCTATGCCGATGCAATTGTGACGGATCTCTTGGAGAAACAAGTGGCGGCAACTTATGTCACTGAGGCCGTGTTGGTCTTAAATGTGTGGATGGCAATGGCCACAGAACTTGGCAATTCTTGGACGGCTTGTGCGAGAGATATGGATAAGAAGAAAAGTATGGCAGCACTCGATCGGGCGGCGGCACTGTGGATGGGAGAAGACGACAGCGCCGCCGCTGGCAGTGCCAAGGGCTTGTATCATCTAGCAAAGGAAGCAGCCGGGAGATTTGGTCAGGAAGGGGCGTCGTCGGTGAATGCAAAGATTGCCACAACGTTTGGTTTCACCTTGCACGGGCTTCTATCATCGGATTCGTCATGTGCAGATGTCAAGCACCAAATGCGACAAGAGATTGATCGACTCATGAATCTCGCATCAATTCCGTTGCTCCAAAACCTGATGCACTATGTGCTATCGGAGGAGAGTGAAGATATGACTCGTGTGTATATGGTGACAGTGCTTCCCCAAATGGTTGCCTGTGATCCCAACTTGGGCAGCCGATTGAGTCTGGAGGTCGCAAGCGGGCAAGAAGCAAAAATTGAATGGATTCACTCGTTGCAAGATTCCTTTTCCTGCCTACGGGTTAGCTGTAATGAGGTGGGAACATATTCGCATACGGCTGATTTTCCTTCTTGTGGTACAAGCACTGTCCTTCCGACCTTAGCGGGCTACCAAGTGTCGGTACAGGATGCCGAGCTGTACAGCCGCATCGACCGCGACATGGTGCGATTGGAAATTCTGTTACGAACAAGTTCGTTTAATGCAGCTCAAGATTTATATATGTACGGATACCATGGGGCCTTTTCCCTTTTTGACTTGGCATCCGACGATGTCCTTCCAACTCCCGCGGGATCCCTGTATTATCTCTTCGCGAGTTACTACAAGATTTCATCGTATAATTTTGCGGACGACGAGCTGAAACAAGCTCTTAAACGTCAAGGCGTGTACCAAGATCTGCCGCTTGAGGACTTGGTTCAAGCTATCATGGGAATCCTTTCCTACGAAGTGTCGTTTCTGGCGGTTACATCAGCGCTGAAAGCTGCTGAAGCAAAGTGTCTAGATCCAGGCGATGGTACGGGCGACACTGCCGCCAAATATTGGGACTACGGTGTGGCACTTTATACTGGTTCAATTGAAGGAGGCACTAAGGGAGGCAACAACGGAGGACGACTGATGTACGGAGCATCAAAGACGCTGTGTTCATCTTTCGACGAGTGTTTTGAAAACAATTCAAGGGTCAATAATCTCCTTTCTCAGTTGTTCTCACTTGGCAAGACCTATTTAGCTCAGAGGCAATGCACTTCGTTAGGAAATCTGGCCCGAGACTACGTTTTGCCATCTCTTCAGACAATCCAAATTCAAGGAATTCTGGCGAACAGTGCCGCTCTTGTCTTTGATGACTCCTTCATTCTGGGCCGTAGGGGGGCTGTGCATGCTTTTACAAGGTCCCTACTTCCACAGGTGCACGAAGCAAACGCTGAAAGTGCCACCGTACTAGCAAACGAACTGTTGTTGTCGCAGCAGGGAGCAACGTCTACCGACGACTTTTATCACGTTGCGAAGGCATTGTATAATGCACTTCCAGACATGGTTACC